>CM066034.1:1012836505-1013461505 GCA_033557465.1 Ichthyophis bannanicus | reverse complement strand
AGGCTATAACAAAAACTAAGGGCCTGAAATTCAGCAGCGTGAGGACTGGAATAAGTTAAACACAGACTGCAGTGAGGTGGTCACTGCACCATGGAGGCCTAGACTAGAGGTGTAATTTATCTGGAGAGAAGCTGAATACTGCTGTTCTTCAGATAATTTTGTGGCTTGTCCTCCTTCTACTACCTCCGAAATAGATAGGATTGGGTCATTCTGATGGATTTTTGGCCTAATATTATCTGTATAAGGGCCAAAAATCCATGGATAGGGAAGTTACACATTCACCAGCTGCCAGTGCTGTGGGTTTGTCTGAGCTTCCAACATAAAATAGAGGCTCCAATACAGGGCAGCAAATCTCTCAGAACGGACTGCTATTTGCCAGTGAGTGCACTGCTTATATATTCTTATGCTAGGAACAAACACATAGCGGTCAATATCCTACTGAGCAGTTAGGATGAATTGGCTCACTTTTAAAATGTTTTACATAAAGAGAGGGAGTAGGTGGTCAGCTGGCTTCAGATGCGCACGACAGGCTTCACCCAGTCTTGGGTTTACCCCATTGAATGAAGGGACATGTATTCTGATTTCTCCATTGAACTCCATAAGGAAAGCAAGACTACATGTCCCTGCAGGCAGTGGGGTAGACCCATATGTGGCTGGCCAAGGTAGGTAGCTAGCACTGAAAATCAGTACCAGCTCCTTAACATTCTCCTCTCGACCTAACTTCATGCCTGGAAACACCCGGAACTTGACCTCCTAAGTAGCTGCCTAGCAAACTTTAGGGGGCTAAATTTTACTTGAGTAGCCCAGTCGATTTTCAAAGATTTTGGTCAAGATGACTAGATCCCTTTGAATATTGACCTCATAGTAAACACTAATGTAATTTTGCTCTACAACTAGCAGGTGACAGTGTAACATATAAATGAATCCCAGGAATGCAGTTGGCCATGCAGCCAAGATAAAAGCAGCATCGTCAAGCTTGCATCATGCGCTGTCCATCCAGCTCGTAGATGCTCACTGTGCGCAATGTTTCTCTCTTCCTCTGAACCTTCGAAGGATGAAGGGTGAATTTTCCGGCAGACTTACCTGGATAGAGAAGCCAGGCTCTGCCTCTGGCTCGGGCTCCTCTTCTCTCAAAAAAGTTGCTAGCAGCTGTTCGGTAAAAGACAAGCAGCGGGCCTGCAAGGACACATAGCAAAGATCTTCTTTAGCTGCTGCGCTTCATTTATTTCCATGAAAGCTATAAGTGTGTCTTTCATCTGACTGGATTCCAAAATGTCCTGCAATCCGAGCGCTTCAGAAAGAAGGAAGCCAGTATTTAAAAATCTTTTATGGATTTCGGAGGTGAAAATAGGAAAGTAACTTAATCAATTTGAAAATACATGTCTCAGCCAGCGTAGGCATGCCTAGGGTCCTAAAGCTCCCGCTGCAGGTCTCACAGTGCAGCCTATACATAGAAATATACAGATATACATACACTGCCTAGCATAACGACAAGGTGAAAATGTTCATCCCAGGAAAGGGCAATTTCCATAGCATTTTACAGGGGTAAAAACACACTTTACCTGGGTAAATCACCTGTCCAAAAGCTGCCCACTATTTATGGAGGTAACTGTATAACTCATTGTCTCTATTATACATGCAAAACTGCACGCGGCTGCACATGCCAATAAGAGCACACAGACAGGGCCAGCACAAGGGGATCTGATGCCTCCTCCCGGGCGACCAACATCTCCTCTTCCCTTCCTTACCTCCCACGTGTGCAGCACCACTACCCCAGGGGCTGAGCACCTCCCCTTCCCTCCACATGTCCAGTATATCTCCTTCTCCTCACTACCCTCCAGGGAGCCCAGTATTCCCCCCCCCCCACCAGCAGGTGCCCAGTATTGCCGCTTCTCATCTCTCCCTCTCTCAAGGTGGCCAGTAATACATCTCCCCTTCCATGTACCCCCCCCTCCAATCAGTCCAGTATCTCATTTATTTAAAATTTCTTATATACTGCTTTCCCAGCCACAAAAGCCGCCCAAGTCAGTTTACAGTTCAACACCCCCAGGTGTCCAGCATCGACGTCCCTGTCCCTTGCAAGGCCTGCTTCACACCCCCCATCCCACCCTTCTCTGCTGATGCCAGTCTACGTCTGCCTGGGCTGCCCTGAAGCACTGTGTGCATGGCACAGGGCCTCTGTCTGCAGGTGCCTACTCACTCTGTGCTGGGTCCGCGATGCTGGAGGGGTGGGATCCAGGAACCTGAGCCATGCCGGACTCCTTACAAAGCTTCAGGGGGGCTGCCAAGGTAGAAATAGGGTGGTGATGCTGGCTGCAGCAGAGGAGAGGGGAGGAAGACCTGTTTTGCCATGCTGCTGCCTCCTGGACTCTGTCGCCCTGGGTGGACACCTAGTCCACTTAGTAATAGCACCAGCCCTGCACAGGACGTTTCTGCAGGCGGCATGCAGACATTCCCAAGGACAGAGTTATGATGCATTGCAAATTTACGTCTTCTTTGGAGCATGTGTAAATGAGTGCAAGAGCATTAGGCATGTAGATAGCTGGGTGGCTGGTGGACGTGAGGATCGCCTGGTAACATGCCTGCCTGGTGCGAAGGTAGCGGACCTCACGCGCCACCTAGACAAGGTCTTAGATAGTGCTGGGGAGGAGTCTGCTGTCTTGGTACATGTCAGTATCAGTGACATAGGAAAGTGTGGTAGAGAGGTTCTGGAGGCCAAATTTAGGCTTTTAGGTAGGAAGTTGAAGACCAGAACTTCCGCAGTAGCATTCTCCAAAATGCTCCCTGTTCCATGAGCAGGACCCAAAAGGCAGGCAGAGCTCCAGAGTCTCGATGCGTGGATGAGACGATGGTACAAGGAAGAGGGTTTATTTGTTAGGAACTCGGCAACATTCTGGAGAAAGGAGGGAATTTTCTGAAAGGATGAACTCCACCTTAACTGAGATGGAACCAGGCTGCTGGCATTAACCTTTAAAAAGGAGATAGAGCAGCTTTTAAACTAGGTAACAGGGGAAAGCCGACAGTCACCCAACAGCACTTGGTTTGGAAGGCTGTAACCTTGAAGGATACTAGCAAAAGAGGGAAGTTGGGACATCCTAACAGAGAGGTTCCAATACAGATAAAAGTAGCCCAGATGCCCTTGAGTACAGCGTTGAAAGATTTCCAATTACCCTTATCTACTGATAACCAGATTAATATGAATAAAATACAACCTCTAAAATGCCTGTATGTAAATGCTAGAAATCTAAAAAAATAAAATGGGAGTTAGAATATATAGCACTAAATGAAAGGTTAGATATAATTGGCATCTCAGAGACCTGGTGGAACACTGTGATATCTAGGTACAAGCTGCATTGCAATGAGAGAGTAGATACAATTGGTGGAGGGGTTGCGCTCTATGTTAGATAGGGCATTGAGTCACATGGGATTAAAGTTTTGTAGGAAACAAAATATACTATACAATCTGGCAGTGGGGGTGTACTACTGACCACCGGGTCAGAATGAACTGATGGATGATGAAATGCTCAAAGAATTCAAGGAAGCTATCAAAAGTTACAGCACAGTAATAATAATGGGTGATTTCAATTATCCCGGTATCGACTGGGTCAGTGTCACGGCAGGACATGCTAGGGAGATAAAGTTTCTAAATGAAATAAATGACTGCTTCTAGGAGCAGCTGGTCCATGAACTGACAAGAGGGGAACCTTTTTTGGACCTAGTCCTTAGTGGAACAGCAGATCTGGTGCAAGAGATAAGGGTGTTAGGACCACTTGGCAATAGTGATCATAGCATGATTGCGTTTGATTTAATAAATGGAGGGAGGATGGCAAGGAAATCCACAATACTACCTTTTAACTTTTGAAAGGGAGACTATGATAAAATGAGGAAAATAGTTAAGAAAAAACTCAAAGGAACAGCTGCAAAGGTTAAGGATTTACATCAAACATGGGTGTTGTTTAAAAATACTATCTTGGAAGCGCATATATGTATTCCATGCTTTAAGAAAAGTGGATGGAAGGCCAAAAAACTACCAGCATGGTTAAAGGTGAGTTCAGAGAGGCTGTAGTACCCAAAAAAGCATCATTCTGGAAATGGAAAAAGGAGCCAAACGACGAAAACAGGGAACAACATAAGCACTGCAAGATAGATGCAAGGCTTTGATAAGGCAGGCATTAATTTGAAAAAAAGCTTACCATGGAAGCAAAAACGCACAAAACCTTTTCAAGTACATTCTTAGCAAAAAACCTGTGAGTCAATTGGACCATTAGATGATAGAGGGATAAAAGGGGTGCTAAGGGAGGATAAGGCCAGAGCAAAGAGACTGAACAAATTCTTTGCTTCGGTCTTTACTGAAGATGATGTAGGGAAGTTACTCATGCCTGAAATGGTATTTAAAGATGATGTATCAGAAGAACTGAAAGAAATATTAATAAACTGAACAGTCGCAAATCATCTGGACCAGTATATATCTGACAGTGCTGAAAGAACTCAAATATGAGATTGCAGACCTACTATTAGTAATCTGTGGACTATCATTAAAATTATCTGTAGTACCTGAGATGGGAGAACGGACAATGTAATGCCAATTTTTAAACAGGGGTCCAGGGGTGGTCCAGGAAACTACCAACAGTGAGCCTGACGTCAGTACCGGGAAAAATGGTAGAAACCATTATAAAGAACAAAACTAAATTACTGAACATTAAATGGAATAACATACCCATCGCACTAAGAGAAATCAAAGACCTCACCCAATTCAGAAAACATCTCAAGACTTTCATCTTCACGGACTACTATAAATGTGATCAGCAGCAATAACTATCATTTGTACCTCCAATCCATATTACAATGACTCTCACAAATGTCACACTGTGACCACTTTCCCTCTTGTAACATTATGAGAATACTTAATCATGTAAATAGTTTCATTATTTATTGTAATTGTTAACTATACTTGTTATATGTAACTTTCCTGTTTTATGTAAACTGCATTGTGCAGTAGTTCAAAAGTTCCATGTAAACCGCTCTGATTTCAAAGACAAAGCGGTATATAAAAACAAACAAATAAAGAAACATGTAGATAGCCATGGTTTAATGGGAGGAAGCCAACATAGATTTAGCCAAGGAAAGTCTTGGCTTACTAATCTATTTTTTTGAAGGTGTGAATAAACAGGTAGACAAAGGTGAGCCGATTGACATAGTGTGTCTGGATTTTCAGAAAGCCTATGACAAGGTCCCTCATGGAGAAATTAAAAAGTCATGGGATAGGAAGCAGTGTAGTATTGTGGATCAGGAACTGGTTAAAAGCAGAGAGTAGGGCTAAATGGCCAATTTTCTCAATGGAGAAAGGTGAATAGTGGAATACCCCAGGGATCCGTGTTGGACCCGCTGCTTTTTAACATATTCATAAATGACCTGGAAATGGGAATAACAAGTGAGGTAATCAAATTTGCAGATGACATAAAATTATTCAAAGTGGTTAGAACACAAAGAATTGTGAAAAAAATGAAAGAGGACCTTGATAAATTGGAAGACTGGATGTTGAAATGACAGATGAAATTTAATGTGGACAAGTGCAAAGTTATGCACCCAAACTATAGTTACATGATGCAAGGTTCCACATTCGGAAGCACCATCCAGAAAAACAATTTAGGCATCATCATGAATAATACATTGAAACCCTTTGCCCAGTGTCCAGCGGCAGCCAAGAAAGCAAATAGAATGCTAGGAATCATAAGGAAAGGAATGGAGAATAAAACCAAGGATATTAAAATGCCTCTATATCATTCTATGGTGCAAGCGCACCTTGAATACTATGTGCAATTCTGGTTGCCATATCTTAAAAAGGATATAGCAGAATTAGAAAAAGTATAGAGCCACTAAAATGATAAAGGGGATGGAAGGATGCCCCTTTGAGGAAAGGCTTAAAGGGTTAGGACTCTTCAACTTAGAAAAAAGACAGCTGAGGGGAGATATGATAGAAGTTTATAAATTAATGAATGGAGTGGAACAGGTAAACACAGAACGGTTATTTACGCCACCAAAAAGTAGAAAGGCTAGGGAAAGATACAATGTAATCCATTTAAGACTTATAAGAGAAAATGTTTTTTCACTTAACGCATAATCAACTCTGGAATTTGTTACTGGAGAATATAGTAAAAGCTGTCAGTGTAGCCGGGTATAAATAAGGTTTGGACAAGTTCCTGGAGGAAAGGTCCATAAACCATTATTAAAGAAGACTCGGGAAATCCACTGCTTACCCCGAGACAAGCATTGTGGAACCTGTGTACCTTTCTGGGAACCTGCCAGGTACTTGTGACCTGGACTGACCACTGTTGCAAACAGGATGCTGGGCTTGATGGTCCCTGATCTTTCCCAGTATGGCATTTCTTATGTTCTTACATTGGGGGTTAGTCAAGGAGCTCATTTTACATGGGCATAGGGGTTCCTATGTTGCCTTTATAAAATAGGCAGAAAGTCGGTGTGTTTTTCACAAATGTTTTAGGTGTCTTGAAATTACCCCACCCATGCAGATAAAAGCATGTACATGTACACGTTAACCCATTAGGCTGGAGAAGGAAACAGTGCATGCGGTATTCGCCGGAAGACATGCCTGCTCAGGCGCTTCTCCCCTCTGCAGCTTTCAATGTGAAAGTAGATTGCCAAGACTACAGGTGAAATGTTCCCATGGGGACTAGCAGTGGGGAAACCTTAGGAAGATTATAAAGATGAGGCACCATGGTGGTAGGGACAAGCTGATATTCTGAGCGCTATCAGCAAACTCAAGGTCGTCTATTCATCATCTTACTGTGAAAGGTGTTGGGGAAGCTGCTGTGGCCCCCAAGTAACTGATTGTACCAGGAATGGTGCCGTCAGTGGAAGGATCTCTGTGTTCTAATTGGGGAACAAAACTGTATATATGTGTTAACCACTCTGGGTGATTGTAAGAAGGTGGGGAAGCCGTCTATAAAAAACCCCCAGCAAAATAAATGGACACAGTTTTACTAGAAAGAGGCATCGTTGCTAATGAATTAAAGGTTAAGTGATAACTTCTGTTTACGGCACTCACCTGATGCAACTTATAAACCGAGTGGATTAACCTTTAATTAGCCTTTGTGATCTCGCAACCCCCTGTAAAGCAGAATTATTCCTCTTCCTCCCACGGCACTTCTGAGGCATTTCCAGGAGAGAAAAAGCAGTGTGCTTTCTTTAGCTCCGTCATATTATGCAGATGAGATGCTCCCTCCACACGTAACCTGCCTTTTGTGATGGGGGGGCAGAGGAATCTTTCCTCCTCTACTTGGTGATCGTGTTTTAAATCATGAGCTGACTGGAATCGCCAGTCTCCCACCAGCTCAGTCTAACCATTGTAAGACTCCACTTCAAGCATTACAGTGATCAATCCTCTTTTCCTTATTTAATATGATCCTATATTGTCAAGGCGTCTTGTGTACTAAGAGGTTAACTCTTGAAATTCTACCTGTTCCTTCCCACCACTCTTCTGTCTGTAAAAATAACTTATTCCATTTCGAAGGTTGCTAGGTTATTTCAGGCCTAGTTTTGACCCTATTGCCTGCATGGACAAGTTAGCGTAATTATTCAACTGTAACAGGTGTTTTCCAGGGACAGCAGGAATCAGTCCTCACATATGGGTGACGTCGACGCTGATGGAGCCCTTGTGGAAGCATCTCCCCAGCTTTCAAAGAAAGCCTTTGGGAGATGCCACCACGCATATGTGGTCCCCTTCCCGCCCAAGGGTGCCATCTTACTCAGTCAGATGACATAGTTAGAGCCGACAAAAGAAGATGGCAAAAATAGTACAGCAACTCCAAGGGGAGGAGGGAGGGTTGTGAGGACTGATTCCTGCTGTCCCCAGAGAACACCTGTTACAGGTGAGTAACTATGCTTTCCCCAGGAAGAAGCAGGAAGTCAGTTCTCACATATGAGACTCCCTAGCTACAGGTTACTGAGATCCTGTAGAAAAACACCGCCAAGCCGTGAGCAGCCACAAGCGAATCTGAGGACTCTAGTGTCCAGGGAGAACCACGGCTCCGGTAGCTTGAAGAAGAAGGGTCGGAGGGCAGGAGTTGCCTAAACCTTGAACAGATTACAGAGTATGGTCTGGTCGAAGGCACTGTCC
The DNA here is from genome assembly GCA_033557465.1 of Ichthyophis bannanicus. Taxonomy (NCBI): domain Eukaryota; kingdom Metazoa; phylum Chordata; class Amphibia; order Gymnophiona; family Ichthyophiidae; genus Ichthyophis; species Ichthyophis bannanicus. The sequence continues at coordinate 1,013,453,368 of CM066034.1, read as the reverse complement.
TTTCGGGACTTCCTCTCCAGGCAGTAGTGAACTGCAAAGTTGTGAACTGAGGACCAGGTGGCGGCCCAGCAAATGTCTGCCATAGGGACAGAGCATTGGCTTGCAACCGAAGTCGCTACAGCCCTGACATTGTGTGTCAAGGGTGAAGGCGATGCAGTCCACCACCCAGGTGGACAGGATCCATTTGATGACAGCCTCCCCCAGTTAAAACAAAAAGCTGCGAGGCTTTGCGGTGGCCCTGGTTACACTGCAGGTAAAAGGACAGGACCCTTTTGCAGTCCAGAGTGTGGAGAATGCCCACTATCTTGTCGGCATGGGGCCATGGAAAGAAGGCAGGGAGCACCACCTCTTGGTTGAGATGAAAAGTGGAAGGAAGGAATTTAGGGTGAGTGCGAAGCACGACCCTTTTCTTGTAGAACCTGGTGTAGGGTGACTCAGCCACCAAGGCCTGAAGCTCGCTGACTCTGCGGGCAGAGGTGAGTGCCACCAGGAAGGTTACCCTCCAGGACAGGTAATGCAAGTGGTCCGATTCTTTTTAACATCTTTGTTAGTGATATAGCGGAAGGGCTGTCGGGTAAGGTTTGCCTCTTTGCGGATGATACCAAAATCTGCAATAGAGTAGATACCCAGGAAGGTGTAGATAACATGAGGAGGGATCTAGCTAAGCTTGAAGAATAGTCTAGAATTTGGCAGCTGGGATTTAATGTTAAAAAATGTAAGGTCATGCATTTGGGTTGCAGCAATCCAAGGGAGCAATACAGTATAGGAGGTGAAGTACTTTTGTCCACTAAAGAAGAGCGGGACCTAGGCGTGGTTGTGTCTGATGATCTTAAAGTAGCTAAACAGGTAGAAAAGGCGACGGCAAAAGCTAGAAGGATGCTTGGGTGCATACGGAGAGGAATGGCTAGCAGAAAAAGGAGGTGATAATGCCTCTGTATAAGTCTTTGGTGCGACCTCATTTGGAGTATAGTGTGCAATTCTGGAGACCGCACCTTCAAAAGGATGTGAACAGGATGGAGTTGGTGCAGAGGGTGGCTACTAAAATGATTAGTGGGCTTCATTATAAAGCATATGAGGACAGACTGAAGGATCTTAATATGTACACCTTAGAGGAAAGGCAGGATAGAGGTGATATGATTGAGATGTTTAAATACCTCCGTGGCATAAATGTTCAGGGAAAGAGCCTCTTTCAATTGAAAGCAAGTTCTGCTACGAGGGGACATGGGATGAGGGTGAAGGGAGATAGATTCAGGAGTGATATGTGGAAATATTTCTTTACGGAAAGAGTAGTGGATCCATGGAATAGTCTCCCAGTGGAGGTGGTAGAGATGAGGACAGTAACTGAATTCAGAAAAGCATGGGACCAACACAGAGGATCTCTATTTTTTTATTTCTTATTTTAGCTGTGTTTATATCCTGCTTTTCACCGGGTCAAAGCAGTCAATTGGGGGATACATTTAACACAAGGGGATATGAGACACATATGCTAATACTTACAGGGAACATGGGCAATGGAGGGTTAAGTGGCTTGCCCAAGACCACAAGAAGTGCCTATAGGACTAGAAATCCCAGACCCTTTGGCCTGAGATTGCTGTCCCCAGGTGGGACTTGAACCCCTGGCCCTCTGGCCTGAAGTACCTTGTCCTAACCACTAGACCACTCTATCTCTAAAGGTAAAAAGTGGACTGTTGTAGTTGTTGATATGGAAGGACAGACTAGATAGGCCATGTGGTCTTTTCCTGTCATCATGTTTCTATGTTTCTAAGTGGCAGGTAGTGAAGGGTTCAAAGGACAGCTTGGTAAGTTGTGCCAGGACCATGTTGAAATCCCATTTCACCGGAGGCGGCCATATGGGAGACTTGGAGAGCAGTACTCCACATGAATCAGGTAATGAGGGGCTGCACAGAAAGAGGCTTGCTCTCTATGGAGTAATAGTTTGCGAAGAGCACGCTCAGGTGTACCCTGACAGAGTTGGATTTGAGTCCGGACTGCAACACTGCATGCACTTGGAAGGAGAATGGATCCATCTGCTGCTCCATACACCATACTAAGAATCTGCACCACTTGAAGGCATAGGCCATCTCGTAGAGTCCTTACAAGAGGCCAGGAGGACTTGTTCCACCTCCCTGGGAAGGTTGAGGGGTACCAGAGCGACCCGTTCAGCAGCCATGCTATTAGAGACAGGAACCCCAGTTTGGGGTGGAGAATCGAGCCCTCCTCCTGGGTTAGTAGTCCCGGGGAACTCCCCAGAGAGACCGAAGACTCCATCGAGAGAAGGAGCAACAGGGTAAACCAAGACTGTCTGGGCCACCTTGGGGCCACTAGGATCATCAAAGCCTTGTTCTGCTGGACCTTGAAGAGGGTCCGTGCAATCAGTGGTATAGGAGGGAAGGCATATAACAGGCCCTCCAACCACAAGATGAGGAAGGCATCTGCTGCTCTCTGGGACAGATGCGGTTGGGGACAGCAGAAGTGGGGTAGCTGTGCATTGGCCAGGCTGGCAAGGAGGTCCAGTCTGGGGTGCCCCATAGTCAGAATAGCCACTGTGCTACCTTGGAATCCAGGTATCACTCGTGTGGTTGGAGGACCCTGCTCAGCCTGTGCGCCAGGACATTGTCCTGGCCCGGGAGATATACCGCCCTGAGGAGCATTCCCTGACTGATCATGAATGAGCAGAGGGCTACTGCCTCTTGGCATAGGTGGTAAGATCCTGTACCTCCCTGTTTGTTCATGTAGAACATCGCGACCTGGTTGTCCATTTGTATGAGCACCGACAGATGTTGCAGGCAGTTTTAGAAGGCCTTGAGCGCCAGAAAGATGGCCTTGAGTTCCAGCAGACTGATCTGTTGTTGGCTCTCCTTGAGGGACAAGTTACCCTGGGTGTGCAGTTCCTTGCAGTCGGCACCCCAGCCCATCAGGGAAGCATTCATTGTGAGGACCCTCTGGGAGCTTGGGTGTTGGAAGGGCATGCCCTTCTGCAGGTGCTGTGCATCCTGCCACTAGCTGAGTGACTCTGCCAACTGATGAGACACCGAGACTCTATCCGGAGTCTTCCTGTGGCCTGTCCACTGTGAGCGGAGGCACCACTGAGCTGCCCACATGTGGAAGTGGGCATTGGGAACCACATGGGCAGTGGAAGCCATGTGGCCGAGGAGGTGAAGCATGGACCATGCCAACACAATGTGGTGGCATTGTACCTCGGTCGTCAGGGCTCTAAGACAATCTGCCCTGTCTAGGGGGAGAAAGGCTGTGGCCTGGAGGGTGTCCAAGTGAGCCCCTATGAATTTCAGGTCCTGTGCTAGATAAAGGTGAGATTTGGGGTGGTTTACCACGAACTCCAGGTGTTGTAGGACCTTGATGGTGCGGGTGGTGGCTTGTAGCACTTCTGAGGCCGTGTCTCCTTTTACGAACCAGTCGTCCAGATATGGGAAGACAAAGGCCCCTTGGAGATGGAGGTAGGTGGCCACCACTGCTAGGCATTTGGTGAAGACTCTTGGTGTGGAGGCTAGTCTGAAGGGTAGTACCCTGTTCTTGTAGTGGTCACCCCCAACCATGAACCTTAGGTACCGCCTGCGATTGGGGTGAATAAGGATGTGGGTATAAGCATCGTTCAGGTCCAAGGAGCATAGTCAATCTCCCTGCTGGAAGCAGGGCAGCAATATTCCAAGGGAGAGTATCTTGAACTTCTCCCGCACCAGGAATTTGTTCAAGTTCTTCAAGTCCAGGATGTATCTTAGTCCTCCTGTTCTTTTTGGGACCAGAAAGTACCTGGAGTAGAACCCATTCCCTCTCAGGTGATGTGGTACAGACTCCACAGCCCTGTCCCTGAGAAGGCTTACAAGTTTCTGCAGGAGCAGGGCCTGGTGCAGGGGAGTCTGAGGGGGCTCCCCTGGAAAGAAGGGTGGGGGTGTTTGATCCAGATGAAGGACGTAACCCTCCCTGACCACCTGATGTGCCCAGGAGTCGGTGGTGATGGAGGCCCACTGGTGGGCAAAATTAATCAGGCGTCCCCCTGTGGGTAGCTGATCCCCCAGTGGAAGAGAGGCTATACTGTGAGAGTCAAAACCCTGGCCGAGGCTGGGCTGGAGCTGGTGTCTGAGGTTGAGCCCTTTGGGCTTACATGGCCCCTGGCCCACCCCCTTAGACTGATGACCCTGCTATGGGGTCTAAGGGGCCTGGTATGTGGGCAGCTTCAGAAAGGCTGACCTTTCCAGTGGAAGGGAGTCCTTTTCCAAGATGGTTTCTTCCTTCGAAGAATGGATGTCTTCCTTAAGAGCCGAGTTCTGGTAACATACTGAGTCTCGATCTCCGCTGCCTTATCCTTCATCGGTTTATCAAAGAGGTTCTAATCAAGGCAGGAGACGTTGAGGAGTTTCTCCTAGACCCATTGCTTGAGGCCCGATGCCTGAAGCCAGGCCTGGCATAGGGCTGCGATGCCCATGGTGGCCACCCTCGTGGTGGACTCGAAGCTATCATAGGCGTCCCATGACAAGTACTTTGAGCAGTCACCAATGGACTTCGTGGAGGTCTGGAAGCAGTGGAGATGGTCCCCACTGAGGCCCACTGAGAGACCCCTGAGCTCCTTGGTGAGGTCTCGGAGGAACATGCTGATATATAGCTCATAAGCCTGTAGACAGCATGTGAGCATCGAGCCCTGGTAACATACGCCTGAGGGCGTCGAGGGTGCGAGACTCCCTCCCTGAGGAACCAACGAGTGTGATTTCGGGCTTTTCTGTCAACGCATAGCCAACTCGACTACTGTGGAGGTGTGGGGAAGCTGCACCTTCCTGAAGCCAGGCCCTCGCTGGACCTGGTACATGGTGTCCAGGTGATGGCTCACAATGGCCACTTAGGCTGGTGTTTCCTACATGTGGAAGAGGAGGTGCCTGAGGATGGGGGAGGGGGACGGGGACCGAAAGGGCCTCCCTGGGTGGGACCTTATATTGGAGGACTTCGAGTTCCTCCATGTGGGGATCCTCCTCTGACTCTGTGGTAAGGGAGAGAGCCTTTGCCATATCCCGAACAAACTCAAGGAATGAGGTGTCCTCAGGCAGAGACTGGAGCCTCAATCTCAGCGAGGATGGATCCGAGGGGAGATCGTCCTCAGACTCCCAACCTGAGTAGTCCGTTGAGGAATTGAGGTCCGGCAGCTCAGGGGAAATCGATGGGCCTGGTCTTTGAGGGACCGTGGCTGACACATGGCTGGAGCCAGAGGCACTTGCCTGGGAGGATATCACTCCTGAGGATCGGTAGCGGGATTGAGATCCTTGCCGAGGATCAACTCAAGGAGCGGGGCTCTTGAGGATCTCTTCAGCGGTCCAGAGAGTCCTCACCATTGAGGTCCCTGCAGTCTCAGCATGTGTGCTGGCGGGTTTGGGCATCACCACTTTCTGTGAGGCCAGAAATGCAGAAACACTGGGTTCCAAGGCCATCATCCTGACCTCCCACTCTAGGGTTGCAGACTTCGACACTGATGCCGGGGTGAGCGGTTCAGGTGTCAGGGAAGAGAAGACAGGATGGGACGGATCTCAGGGGTCCGAGAAGCCTCACCGGCAGCCTCGATGTCTGTCATGGAGACCTTGGCCGTCGCTTCCGCTCCAACTCTTCAGAAGTCCTCTGTGGGCTGTGGGACTTTCCGTGAGAGTCCCCTTCCCAGGAAGAGGTTTGTGAAGAGTTCTTCTTACACTCTCACTCTGAGGAACCCTTATTGGAGTGCCTGCGTGCCCTCCCGGGCACTGCAGAGGCTTTACGTGTCTCCAAGGTCTTCAGGGGGTCTTAAAGCGCATGGCTACCGGGGATACGGGGGCTGAGTCTGACCTGTGGAAGATATCCTGCTTCTGCTGGCAACTCTGGAGGGCCTTAGCAGACATCTTCTGGAACAGGGAACATACCTGTGGGTTATGGTCGGCACCCAGACACCTGAGGTAACAATCACGTGTGTTGGTGAGGGACATGTTCTGGGCGCACTGATCACACTTTTTAAAACCGGTGGCCATTGGGGCAAAAAGGACCCTAGTGAGGTCGAAGATCCTCGATATGGCCAGTGATTGAAAAGGGCACGAAAACACACCATGTGGAAGAAAACCTAACAGGTTCCATGCCCTGAAGCCGAGGCAACAGGTTTTGGAGGCAGGAAGGGACCAGTGCTAACCAGAAGGTACACAAAAATGCACGAGGAAATCAATTTTTTTCTGGGGAAGAAAGACATACGTCTGAAGGGTTCTGCATAAAAAGGGAGACTAAGATGGAATCCTTGGGTGGGAAGGGAACCACACATGTGTGGTGGCATCTCCCAAAGGCTTTCCTTGACAGCTGGGGAGATACTTCCATGAGGGCTCCGTCAGCGTCGATGTCATCCATATCTGAGGACTGACTTCCTGCTTGTTCCTGGAGAACTAACACTCCATGCTTGCAAGCCTGTTCTGAAGAAAAGAAGCCAGCTGACAACCCTACCTCTCACTGAGCTGTCGAATAAAGCCAAGATGGCTGGCCTTTTGAGCTGTTCCTGGTTTTCTCCCATCTCTTAACCTCCTCGGACAAAGAGCTGTTAAGGGGATGAGGAGCAGAACTGGGAGACTGATGGCCTGTGGAATCCAGTGTAATGAAGGATAAGAGCCAAGGACCCGATTTCCGAAGGCCTTTTACTTCCCTAGTTACCCATGTAAAGGCCTTATCTGACATTTTTAAAGGTGACCTACATGGGTATTGTAAATCCTGGATTAAGTCCCTAATGCGCCCAGATGCAATACGGGTAGCATCGGGGCATGTTAGCGGGATGGAGGAAAGGGCTACATGGGTAGTAGTGATCTTCAATGTTACCCATATAGCCCTCTGCACCTTAGCTTCTTCAAGGCGCAGAGGCTAAGCAGGTAGCAATGAAAATTGCTGTTACCCAAGTAGCCTCTGCGGCTGCCGGTGGGTCCAGAGAAACCCGGAATTTAACTTCTGCCGCCACGGAAGTGAAAATCCGGGTTAAGAGGGTCAGCGGGCAGGCTAGGTACCACTATGGCTCATTGCCTGCCTATTTGAAAATTGGGCCCCAAGAGTTTTCAGAACCGACATTGGCTTGACAGCACTTAACAACAACAACATGCATCAGGACTATTAGTTGAACAGAAGTGGTAGCAGTTACTGCATCCAGTCGTTTAGGAATGAATCGAATTGGGCAGCTCACCAGGGACATAGATCTCAGCGCCTCTCTTGGGATTACTAGATGCTTCTGGAAACGCTCCTCAAGTCCGGGAAAAGCATATTCCTAAAAGAAATTAAGCTGCCATTAAAGATTAATGCATGTTATGTCTTCTCTTTCTTTTTCCTTTATTCATTTATGCTCTGCTTCTCCAAGAAACTCACAATGGCTTAGAGCCTCAGAAAAACATGATAAAATATGCACAACATACAAAAAAATATGTGTATACTAAAAACCATGGGCCCGATACTCAGCGCAAGCAGCTAGCCACCAGTGCTGAACATTAAACATTGGATATTCAATGCCGGGGTCATATGTAGTCCCGGCATTGAAGATCCGGGGTCAATGTGCAGCCACAGACACTGCAGAGGCTAACCAGGTGGCAGTGATAAAGATAAGCCAACTTAATTTCAAAGGGGCCGTTAGTCAGCGCACCCAATTAAATGTCCTCCAGATAATCAGCGACAGTATCCAAAGAGTGCCTGATGCAAAATATCCAGATTGTGGGGTCACTATCCAGAGAATCACCACACTTCTCCAACTAGTGACAATTTTTGGCCGCTATTTTTTCAGTGGCTCAAGCTATTCAAATTACTTATCCAGATAGAAAGCTAATCAATCATCCATCAATAGGGCTTTTTCGAATTATGCTCCTAGATGTTGGAACAAACTCCCTCCCAGTATCAGAGCAATTAAAGACATCAAACAATTCAAAAAAGCCCTTAAACACCACCTGTAAACCGCTCTGATGCTTCTTGGCCTGAGCGGTATATCAAATGTAATAAACATAAACATAAACCTTTTCATCGCACACTTCAAAACACCTAAACACCCCTTCCCCTCCCCCATCCTTTTAACCTCATACCTACCCTAACTAACTATATAGATTTTATATATCTCCAACATGTATTTTCTAGAAATATGAATGATTTCCCTGTTTACTTCCATGTTAATTTTCCTGTTACTTGTAATAGGTCTGTTATATCTGACCAATTGTATTGTTTCAATGTAAACCGCACTGAAGACAAATAGCGCGGTATATCAGAAAATTAAATAAATAAATAAATAAATAGTGGCTGAAATTGACCACCTTTAGGTAGTGGCAGTGATTCTCTGGATAGTGGCTGACACTACCCTGCACTGCTCACAGACCGTTCCGGTGCTCCTTATCCAGACAAACTGCTTGGTTATCTGGATTAGGGCTTTTGAAAACTGATCCCAAATATTTTAAATAATATATTACAATCAATGACAAATCCATGTTTGGTTGAGACTGATCTAGGGCCAGTGTAAGGGTATCAGGCACCCTAGACAAATCTTAACCCCTACACCCTTAAACTCAACAATCATGATCATAGGAACACCACCCTTAACAACAATCGTGCAAAAATTCAGAATTAAACATCATGGTCCTGACTTTCGAAAAGCATTTACACGGTTTATAGCCCAGTAAATGCCTTAAACGGGGACATTCAATGGCGCTTTCATGGTTAGTGCCGTTAAATATCCCCTCCTAACTCCCCTACACGCTGGTGCATTCCACGGCAGAGCGGAGGCGGAGACTGCCGCTAACCGGGTAATGGTGCAATATCGCCGCTACCACCGCAGGTTCCGCAGCGGTTTCCTCTGTGCGCTAAACCCGAATATTCAACACCATCACCACAGCATTGAATATCCGGGATTAGAAGTCAATGGGTAGGACCATGCGTTGTAGCAGTGCATAGCTTGCCCAGAGGAATATCGAGCCCCATAATTTTAAATATTAAACTTTGTTTTGTATGCATGTATGTAGCCGCTCTCCCTGCATGTAACAGAAAATGCTGAGGGCTCTTTGAGCTTCCCTGGCCATCAGGGTCTATCGGTTCGCTTTAACTGCTGCTGCTCTTTGCTGCCCCAGGCCACCGCCTAGTCTTGCCTAATGGTTGATTCAGCCTGAGACTGATCTACTATCTATCAACCCATCCAAAAAGCCAAAGAGCATCAGTTTGTGCCCTGTCTAGATGGTGAGAGAGCTCATACCAGGGTCTCAATGCACTGCAGAGCTCATGTGCACATATGTACGCTGCGTGGCTAATAAAGGAGGGCACTGAAGTGTGTCCATCCTATAGGAAGGCGGAATCTCTCTTTCCTGCCATTTCTTTACTTCCAAAAAGATATTTGGGCGTTGATGTTATATATTTTGGATTAAAGCATAAGCCGTCATTCTTTGACCATCTTTCGTCTCTGGCATATCTACTTTGTTGAAAATGTTCATATCACCTGCAAACAGGCACACCTTCAAACACTTCCCCAAGGTCACTTATAAAAACCGTGCAGAGGAATGGGCCTAGCAAACAGTTCATGAGACACCCTGCTGGTCACTTTTCCTGCATCAGAGTGAACCCCATTGATCATCACTCTCCAAGTCCTGTTCCTCATTTAAGATCTCACCTAGTTTAGAATTTTTCTTCCAGATCCCAGACTGAGTAGCTTGCTAACTAGTCTCCTGTATGGAATGTGTCTATCTATTCCACCTCCCCATCTATTGCTGTGGCCACTTCCATCTACCCACCTACTTCTGATACAATTATATACCACCCTTCTAGAGGTTACACCCAAAGTGGTTCACAACATCTTCCCATGTTCAGTGTCTTCCCTAGCCACTGTCTGCCCCTTTCTATGCCCCCGTGCTGTGCCTACCCCCATTCCCTCATGCCCAACATCTCCTTCTCTCTCCCTATTCCCTCCCCATGACCAGCATCTCCCCTCTCTCTCCTCCCCTAGTCCCCCATGCCTAGCATTGCCCCCTCTTATTCCTATCCCTCCATATCCAGCATCTGCCCCTCACTCTCTTCTTATCTGTACATATCCAGCATCTCTGCCACTCACCCCTACAGCCTCCATATGCAGCAACCCCTCATCTCTCTCTCTTCCTATCCCTCTCGATGACCAACATCCCTCCCCTCTCTATGTCCCATGTCCAGCATATCTCCCCCCCCTCTCTCTCTACATACACACATATATATATATATATATACACACACACAGAAAGGGAGAGAGAGAAAAATCTCTTGCATTTCGATATGGTATGGACATCCAGGTGTAAACCGAGCCTTTTTGTAATATTGCCATTTACACCGCGATGTAATGTAATGAACATGTGTAATGGCTGAGTTTACACCATGTAAATTGCGATAAGGCTTCTAAAAGAACCACCTCAGGTGTCTCTCAGTCTTGCCTTTCTTACTATTAGTGTCCTGCTATCAACTGTGCTAGGGTTTTAGCTTTTTAGTGGAACTTTACCTTTCTGAATGTTCCCCAGAACCTGGGCTCCAGGCAACCCCTTCTACTCTGAATGGAAAAATGGTGTGAGATATATTTTATGTTTCATACAGAACGTCAAATAGAAACACAGAAGGTGTCAGCAGATTATGGAGCACTTGGTTTGCACAGTCTCTGGTCACTCTTTCCTCTCCCCTCCACTAATCTTCCTTTGGGTCTGTCCCAAGCATGTGTGATTTATTTAGCTTCCTTCTAGATTTACACAATTGTCCAAATCCAGGTTGTCTGAAGAAGTCTGAATCAATGCAGTAAATGTTTGTTCTCAACCATGTTAACTAGAGAGTAGCTTTGCTCCATTGGATCTGTGGCTCCAGTCTCTCTTAGAAAGCAGGACTACAGTACTACTTCAGCCTTTCCAGATGACTTTCAGCCATCCACCAACCATACTGTAACACCACTGTGTAACGCAACTAAACCAGAGTACTCAACCACCTACAGTCAGATCTGCAGTGACAAACTGTACTTACTCTATACCGAATCAATGCTGAAACATATGATTGTACCATAATGACATGTGATCTGGTTATTATTATTGACAAATGTTAAAGTTGGAATTGTGAAAAAAGAATTGTAGTTGCTGTGTTAGTCTACGGGGTTGATCTGATGAAAGAAGGATAACTTTTGAAAGCTTGACAAAGATACATTGTTGTGTTGTCAAATGCCACTGAGTCAAAGTCATAAGAACATAAGAACATAAGACATGCCATACTGGGTCAGACCGAGGTCCATCAAGCCCAGTATCCTGTTTCCAACAGTGGCCAATCTAGGTCATACGTACCTAGCAATATCCCCAAAAGACACAGGTTCCACAATGCTTGTACTGGGTCAAGCATTGATATCCTGGGTCCCTTTTTAATAGTGGTTTATGGACCTTTCCTCCAGGAACTCGTCCAAACCTTTTTTAAACCCAGCTATACTAACAGCCCTTACTACATCCTCCGGTAACAGATTCCAGAGTTTGATTACACGTTGAGTGAAAAAATATTTTCTCTTATTAGTCTTAAATAGTTTACCCTGTAGCTTCATTGCATGTCCCCTAGTCTTTCTATACTCTGATAGCGTAAACAATTGATCCACGTTTATCCGTTCCACTCCATTCATTAATTTATAGACCTCTATCATATCTCCCCTCAGCTGTCTCTTCTCCAGGCTAAAGAGCCCTAACCTTCTTAGCCTCTCTTCACAGGAGTAGCCTTCCATCCCCTTCACCAACTCATGGCGACCCTGTAGATAGTTGTCCTAAACTTTGTTTGATGTTCAATCAGGCAGCTAATGTTGATACAGTGGCATCCACAGCTGTTATTGTAGTGATCGATTGCATTGCCAGTCTTCTCTTTTGCGTCGACTTTCAACCTCGTCATGCATGATGTGTCCAAAGTATGAAAGTGGAAGTCTTGTCATTTGAGCCTCCATGGAAAGCTTACAGTTGATCTCCTCTAATTCCAACTGCTTTGTTCTTCAAGCAGTCTTTGGTATACATAATATTCTTCACCAGCACCATAATTTGAAGACATCAATTTTCTTCTTGTCTTGCTTCTTTACTGTCCAACTTTTGCATCCTTATGATGTTACTGAAAATATCATGGCTTGGGCAAGTCAAATCTCTGTATTCAGAAATACATCTCTACACTTAAAAATCTTATCTAGGTCCTTCAGAGCCATTCTACCAAGAGCAATGAAGCTGTCATATTTTTGGTTGCTTGTCATTTCATTATTGATTATGGATCCAAGCAAGTTGCAATTGTCTACTATTTATATTTCTTCTCCATCAAGAATGAAATCACTGATTGTTTCCAGTTATCAGCATAGTGAAGGTTGTTGATGAGTCTTCCACCAATCTTCACATCTCTGTTGTCTTCATACAGTCCTGCTTCTCTGATGATTTGTTCTGCATATAAATTAAATCGGTATGGGGAAAGTATGCACCCTTGTTGTACACCTTTGCTGATTTTAATTCATTCTGCTTCTCTTTGATCTGTTCCAACTGTTGCTTCTTGATCAATGTAAATGTTATAAATGTTCTGGTATATCCATGCTTCTTAATGTGGCCCAGTTTTTATACAATCAAAGGCTCTGCTATAGTTAATGAAACACATATAGATATCCTTTAAGTATACTTTTGTCTTTTCAAGGATCCATCTCACATCCACCATAGTGTCTCTTGTTCTTCACCCTTTTTGGGGCTTGCATTTCAAGCAGTTCTTGTTCCAGGTATGGTTGTGGTCTCCACTGAATGATCTTGAGTGGGGTCTTGCTGGCTTGTGAGATCAGAGCAATTGTGCAATAATTTCCACATCAGTTGGATCACCTTTCTTCAATATTGATATGAACAATTAAGTTAGTCCAATAAAAAGGTGTCACCTGCCTTTAAGTCAGTGCTGACTCCTAGCAACACATCAGCTCCTGGGTTTTCTTGGCAGTGTGACAGGAAATAGATTGCAAGACCTTTCTTCCAAAGCAATGGAGGGTTAAGTGACTTGCCCAAGGTCAGAAAGAGTGCTAGTGGGAATTGAAGCCTGGTCCTTTGGTTAGCAAGCTGATGCTCCAACCACTAGGCTATCAATCTACTCCAGGTATCACCTATAATTTGTTTAAGAAGAACATAAGATATGCCATACTGAGTCAGACCAAGGTCCATCAAGCCCGTATCCTGGGTCCAATTAGGTCATATGTACCTAGCAGTTGCCCCAAAAGACACAGGTTCCACAATGCTTGTACTGGGTCAAGCATTGATATCCTGGGTCCCTTCTTTAATAATGGTTTATGGACCTTTCCTCCAGGAACTTGTCCAAACCTTTTTTAAACCCAGCTACACTAACAGCCTTTACTACATCCTCCGGTAACAAATTCCAGAGTTTGATTACACATTGAGTGAGAAAATATTTTCTTTTATTAGTCTTAAATAGTTTAACCTGTAGCTTCATTGCATGTCCCCTAGTCTTTCTATATTATGATAACGTAAACAATCGATCTACGTTTACCCATTCCACTCCGTTCATTAATTTATAGACTTCTATCATATCTCCCCTCAGCCGTCTCTTTTCCAGGTTAAAGAGCCCTAACCTTTTTAGCCTTTCTTCATAGGAGTATCCTTCCATCCCCTTTACCATTTTGGTGGCTCTTTTCTGAACCTTTTCTAATAACTCTATATCCTTTTTAAGATACGGCGACCAGAATTGCATACAATATTCAAGGTGCGGTTTCACCATGGAACGATATAGAGGCATTATAATATCTTTTGTTTTATTTTCAGTTCCTTTCCTTATGATACCTAGCAGTCTATTTGCTCTCTTGGCCACCGCTGCACACTGGGCCGTTGGTTTTAACATGTTATCCACAATGACGCCTAAATCTTTTTCCTGGGTGGTGGTTCCTAATGTGGAACCTTGCATTGTGTAACCATAGTTTGGGTTGTTCTTCCCTAGGTGCATAACTTTGTACTTGTCCACATTAAATTTCATCTGCCATTTTGATGCCCAGTCTTCCTATTTATCAAGATCTTCTTGAAATTTTCCACAATCCTCTTGGGTTTTAACAACTTTAAATAGTTTTATGCCATCTGCAAATTTGATAACCTCACTCGTTATTCCCCTTTCCAGGTCATTTATGAATATGTCAAAGCAGCGGACCCTGGGGTACAACATTATTCACATTTCTCCATTGGGAAAATTGGCCATTTAGCCTTACACTCTGCTTTCTATCTTTTAACCAGTCCCTGATCCACAATAGTACACTGCCTCCTATCCCATGACTCTTTAGTTTTGCCAAAGTCTCTGATGAGGGACCTTGTCAAAGGCTTTCTGAAAGTCCAGATACACTACATCAACCGACTCACCTTTGTCTACCTGTTTATTCACACTTTCAAAAAAACATAACAGATTAGTAAGACAAGATCTTCCTTGTCTAAAGAAAATGTTGGCTGTCTCCCATTAGGCCATGACTATCTACATGCTATATAATTTTGTTCTTTATGATGGTTTCTACCATTTTTCCAGGTACTGACGTCAGGCTCACCGGTCTGTAGTTTCCCGGATCACCTCTGGAACCCTTTTTTAAAATTGGCGTTACATTGGCGATCCTCCAATCTTCAGGTATTACAGATGATTTTAATGAAAATTCACAGATTACTAATAGCAGGTCTGCAATCTCATATTTCAGTTCTTTCAACACCCTTGGATGTATACCATCCGGCCCAGGTGATTTGCTACTCTTCATTTTATCTAATAGTTGTAATACATCTTCCCGATGTATCGATATTTCCTTCAATTCTTCTGCACCTTTAAATACCACTACAGTCATGGATAACATCCCTATATCTTCCTCAGTAAAGACCGAAGCAAAGAATTCATTCAGTTTCTCCACTGTCACCTTGTCGCCTCTTAGTGTCCCTTTAACCCCTCTATCATCTAATGGACCAACTGACTCTCTCACAGGTTTTTTGCTACGAATGTAATTGAAAAAGTCTTTATTTCGCGTTTTTGCTTCCACAGCAAGCTTCTTCTCAAATTCTCCCTTTGCCTGCCTTATCAATGTCTTGCATTTGACTTGCCAGTGCTTGTTGCTGTTTCTAGGTTTCGTCATTTGGCTCTTTTTCCCATTTCCTGAAAGATGCTTTTTTGACAACAGCCTCTCTGACCTCACCTTTAAACCATGCTGGCAGTTTTTTGGACTTCCTTCCACTTTTCTTAAAGCATGGAATACAGCTGGTCTGGGCTTCCAAGATAGTATTTTTCAACAACGCCCAAGCTTGATGTAGGTCTTTAACCTTTGCAACTGCTCCTTTTAGTTTTTTCTTAACTATTTTCCTCATTTTATCAAATTCTCCCTTTCAAAAGTTAAAAGGTAGGACTGTGGATTTCCTTACTATCCTTCCTCCACTAATTAAATCAAACACGATCATGCTATGATCACTACTGCCAAGTGGCCCAACACACTTATCTCATGCACTAGAACTGATGTTCCACTAAGGACTAGGTCCAATATGGCTTCCCCTCTGGTCGGTTCATGAACCAGCTGCTCCAAGAAGAAGTCATTTATTTCATCTAGGAACTTTATCTCCCTAGCATGTCCTGCTGTGACACTGACCCAGTCGATATTGGGGTAATTGAAATCACCCATTATTATTACTGCACTGTAACTTTTGTTAGCTTCCTTGATTTCTTTGAGCATTTCATCATCCATTTGTTCATTCTGGCCAGGCGGTAGATAGTACACCCCCACTGCCATCGCCTTCCCCTTTTTAAATGGAATTTCAATCCATAGAGATTCTACAGAAAATTTTGTTTCTTGCAAAACTTTAATCCTTTCAGACTCAATGCCCTCTCTAACATAGAGCGCAACCCCTCCACCAATTTGATCAGCTCTATCATTATGATATAGTTTGTACCCAGGTATCACAGTGTCTCACTGGTTGTCCTCCTTCCACCATGTCTCTGATATTCCAATCATATCTAACCTCTCATTTAGTGCTATATATTCTAACTCTCCCATCTTATTTTTTAGACGTCTAGCATTTACATACAAGCATTTTAGAGACTGTATTTTATTCATATTAATCTGGCTATTGGTAAATATGGGTAATTTGGGATCTTTAAGCTGTGTCTGCTCCATACTCGAGGGCATTTGGGCTACTTTACTCTTTTTTTGGAACCTCTCTGCTTTTGGTAGTATCCTTCAAGGATACATTCTTCCGAACCATGCGCTCTTGGGCAACTGTCGGCTTTCCTCTATTATCTAGTTTAAAAGCTTTTCTATCTCCTTTTTAAAGGTTAATGCCAGCAGCCTGTTTCCATCCCGGTTAAGGTGAAGCCCATCCCTTCGGAAGAGCCCCTCCTTTCCCCAGAATGTTCCCCAGTTCCTGACAAATCCAAAACCCTCATCTCTGCACCATTGTCTCATCCATGCATTGAGACTCCGGAGCTCTGCCTGCCTTTTGGGTCCTGTGCGTAGAACGGGAAGGATTTTGCAGAATGCTACCCTGGAAGTTCTGGATTTCAACTTCCTACCTAAAAGCCTAAATTTAGCTTCCAGAACCTCCCTACCACATTTTCCTCCCCAGCACTATCTAAGACCTTATCTAGGTGGCGCGTGAGGTCCGCTACCTTCGCACCAGGCAGGCATGTTACCAGGCGATCCTCACATCCACCAGCCACCCAGCTATCTACATGCCTAATGATCGAATCACCAACTATAACAGCTGTCCTAACCCTTCCCTCATTATGGAGGAGTGGAGGAGTGGCCTAGTGGTTGGGGCAAGGTACTTCAGGCCGGAAGGTCCCAGAGAGGGGTAGCAGCAGCAGCAGCAGCAGCAATGGGGTGTCCCCAGAATGCCATCAGGAGTGGAGGAGTGGCCTAGTGGTTGGGGCAAGGTACTTCAGGCCGGAAGGTCGGGGGTTCAAATCCCACTAGAGGACAGCAACCTTGGGCCGGAAGGACTGGGGTTTCTAGTTCCACAGGTGCTCCTTGTGGTCTTGGGCAAGCCACTTAACCCTGCATAGTCCATGTTCCCTGTAAAATAGTTATCTCCAAGTTATAATGCCCTGTTCAATGTAATTTCAGTTTGTTCAATATAAACCACACTGATGCAGAATAGCACAGTATATAAGAGAACATAAATAAATAAATTATTGACCTTTATTTCCAGAATTGTGAAACTAAAGTTATAACTCCTCAGAGAGCTGTTTGGATGGTGCAGTAGCTTAATAGTGGCAAGGTAGTATTAACTATAATAAAGCATAGACCATCTGGAAAGGCTACAGGGACCTTGGAAGCCAGATGTACAGGCAGTGGTCATTGCTAATACTGGGGCTTTGTTGTTAGACATGGGAAGGAAGATGTGATGGGCATGAACTAAATACTGGGTCTTGTGTGCTCAGGTCCAGAGGCAGAAGATGAAAAAACCTGTCTTGGATGAGTGGTGCTATCTTAGAAGCAGTCTCGCTCTACAACGCTCAGCTGGACAGGAATAACTGGGCACATTTATTTATTTATTTACACTTGATTTCCAGCCTTACTAGTTTAAAACCTTAAGGCAAGTTACAGTAATTACTAAAATATTAAACAAATGCACAAATCATTACAATGTTATGAATCAGTTTACTATATACAAATAAAGCTTGATGCACAAGCCTCCCGATGAGTTCAGGTTAACCAAATCCTCTAGCTGTAGTCCCTAGGAGGCTGATATACTAAACTGTGAATGTTTTTTGCAGCTAGTGGCCTATACACATTAAAGAGCAAAATGGCTTGAAATATGCATATCAGCATATGTTATTTTCCGAGCACAAGACACATTTGCAAAAAAAAAAAAAGCATAAAATGGCCCCCTGGCAAATAATTCGTAAAGGAAGAGCTTACTAAAATTGCAAAGCAGCTCATCAACTCAGAATTTAATTCAGTGAAAATCATCTCAGGAGCTGGAGTTCACATGTGTGTGTTCCACCTAGCTCATTTAAATAGTAGCAAAACCTGTCTGCAAATGAAGCCACTGATCCCTGGGAAATTTCACAGGTTCATTCACTGGCCTTTAGCTTTGTCATCTGCAAAGAGACATTATAATCACTACTCCTTACTCACTCGCCCAGATTATCGCACCTATGCAACAAAGGGCAAAGAAAGAATATCAATGAGAAACGCGTCCAATGAAGGCATGCTCAAAAATCCAACACTTCGAATGTTACTACTACCACTGCTATTAATCATTTGTAGAGCTCTGTACATATAGATGTAAGACCCAGTCCCTGCTCATCAGAGCTTACAATTAAATCAGGATGAAAAAAATCAGGACGAGTATAGTAAGATATGCATAAGTAGTGGACAAGAGAGTGAGGAACATCAGGATCCAAAAGCAGCCTTTAAGAGGTGCGTTTTTAGCCTGGATTTGAATAGGGCCAGAGAAGGAGCCTGATGCACAGACTCAGGTAGTTTGTTCCAGGCATATGAAGCAGTAAGGTGCAATGAACGAAGTCTGGAGTTGGCAGTGGCAGAGGAGGGCACAGATAAAGAGATCTGCCAGAGGAGCAGAGTTCCCGAGGAGGGGTGTAGAGTGAGATAAGAAAGGAAAGGTGGTGAGGAGCTGCAGAATGAAGGCCCTTGTAGGTCAGTAGGAAAACATAGAAACATGATGACAGAAAAAGACCACAAGGCCCATCTAGTCTGTCCTTCCATAACAACAACTACAACAGTCCACTTTCTACCTTTAGAGATCCTCTGTGTTGGTCCCATGCTTTGAACTTTGAACTGGATGCGGAAACTGATAGGGAACCAGTGAAGTGACTTAAGAAGAGGAGTTACATGAGCATAGCGACACTGATGGAAGATAAACCGTGCAGCTAAGTTTTGAACAGATTGAAGGGGAGAGAGATAATTTAGAGCAGGGGTCTCAAACACGCGGCCCACGGGCCGCATGCGGCCCGCGAGACAACTTTGTGCGGCCCGCGACGGCGGAAAACCAAAAATCCCCCAAAACCCTGGCTTCTGCTGCTGCCGTTGCCGCCGTGGCAGCAGCAGAATCAATTGTCAAATTTAAAAAAAAAAACTGACTTCTGCTGCTCAAGCAGCTGTCCTGCGGCCCCTTTCCCTCTGCCCGGAGATCCGACTCTGCTCTCAGCGGCGTGCTTTTCAAGCCGCGAAGAGAGTATTCCCCTCTCGCGCGGCTTGAAAAACCGCGCGAGAGGGGAATACTCTCGTCGCGGCTTGAAAAGCACGCCGCTGATAGAGCAGAGTCGGATCTCCGGGCAGAGGGAAAGGGGCCGCAGGACAGCTGCTTGAGCAGCAGAAGTCAGTTTATTTTTTTAAATTTGACAAATGATTCTGCTGCTGCCACGGCGTCAACGGCAGCAGCAGCACAAGCCAGGGTTTTGGGTGTTTTTTTGTTGGCCGGTAATGAGCTATGGAGGGGCTGACTGAACTGGAAGTGGGCTATTGGCAGAGGGGGGAGGGGGGGGGGTTATGACTGGTAATGGGCTGGGGGGGGTTATAACTGGTAATGGGCTATGGTGGGGGCTAGGACTGGAAATGGGCAGATGGGGGTTAGGACTGGAAGTGGGCTATTGGCAGGGGGGGTTATGACTGGTAATGGGCTGGGGGGGGTTATAACTAGTAATGGACTATGGTGGGGGCTAGGACTGGAAATGGGCAGATGGGGGTTAGGACTGGAAGTGGGCTATTGGCAGGGGGGGGTTATGACTGGTAATGGGCTATGGTCGGGGCTAGGACTGGAAATGGGCAGATGGGGGTTAGGACTGGAAGTGGGCTATTGGCGGGGGGGGGGGGGTTATGACTGGTAATGGGCTATGGTGGGGGCTAGGACTGGAAATGGGCAGATGGTGGTTAGGACTGGAAGTGGGCTATCGGCAGGGGGGGGGTTATGACTGGTAATGGGCTATGGTGGGGGCTAGGACTGGAAATGGGCAGATGGGGGTTAGGACTGGAAGTGGGCTATTGGCAGGGGGGGGTTATGACTGGTAATGGGCTATGGTGGGGGCTAGGACTGAAAATGGGGAGATGGGGGTTAGGACTGGAGGTGGGCTGATTGGGGGGTTAGGACTGGTAATGGCCTATGAGGGGAGGTAAGACTGAAAATGGGGTGATGGGGGATACGACTGCAAGTGGGCTATGGGGGGGACTAGGACTGCTAATGGGCTATGGGGGGGGGTAAGACTGAAAATGGGGTGATGGGGGGGTAAGACTGGAAGTGCGCTATGGGGAGGTTAGGACTGGTTATGGGCTATGGGGGGTCTAGGACTGGTAATGGGCTGGGGGGGTTGCTAGGACTGGAAATGGGCTGAGTGGAAGGGGGGCTTGAACTGCAAATGGCTGATGGGGAGGGGGGCTTGGAATGCAAATGGGCTGTGAGGGGAGGGAGCTAGGATTGGAAATGGGCTGATGGGGGGCTAGGATTGGAAATGGGCTGATGGTGAGGCTAGGATAGGACTGGAAATGGACTGATGCAGGGACTAGAAAGGAGCAGATGCTGGGTGGGGCTGGAACTAGAAGGGAGCTGATGTTGGGGGAGGATTAGAATGGGATGGAGCTGGGAAAGTGAAATGGAGAGGGGAAAAATATTTTGTCTGGAAGAGAAGACAAATCTACAATTGGCCAGGTATTGGGAGAGTAAGTGGGGATTGAGGATGGAGGGGTAAAATTTGAGTGGATGAAATAGGAATGAGGAAAGAGCAAAAGGAGAAAGATTAGTATGTTAAAGCAGATGTAGAGAGAGAGAATGGAAAAAAACTAGAAGAGAGAAGAAAGGACAAATGGACAGCAGACGATGGAGATAGCAGAAGACACGAAGAAACCAGAAGTGGCTGGAGCAATTGCAACTGAAAAAAAATGCACAAAAGGTAGAAAAATATCTCTTTATTTTGAATTTATTAACTGGAATATGTCAGCTCTGGGAAATGTGCATCATTAATGTCTGTGCTTTGGTACAAGAAATTATTTATAGTTTTATTTCTACAGTGCAGAGGTATTCTGTGTAATTCCTATTTGACATTGCTACTTGTTCTCTTTTCCCAGTAGGTCATGTATTGTTCTCTGAAATGTATTGATTTAATATTTGCAGTGTTGCCTTTTGATAGGTAGGGTCTGGTGCTTTGTGAGTCCTGGTAGTGCTGTTATGATACGGGGGGTTTGCTATGGGTTCCAAATGGGCAGTGTTAGTAGTAGTTCCTAATGTGCCTGGCGGTTGGCACTGGATTATAGTAATATAGAAATGTTCTAGTCTTTCTTTATCCATGCACTCATTATGCAACATTATGCAAATATTTATGCAAATGAGGCCCCTTATGCAAATGAGGCCCGTGTCTTATGCGGCCCCCGGGTTACCTTACAAGTCCTCATTCGGCCCTCAAAGCAATTTGAGTTTGAGACCCCTGATTTAGAGGGAGACCAGCGAGGAGCAGGTTACAGTAGTTAAGGTGAGAGGTGACTAGAGAGTCACCAAAAAAATATCAAGAGGGAAGGACTTCCAGATTATTGGAGCAGCGCAGCTAAAGGTGCCAGTTGGTCATTTTCTGTCCGTTATCTAATATTATACTGTTACTAATATGGCAGTGAGTGGAGGAGTAGCCTAGTGATCAGCGCTCCCATCCAGGAGACCTGCGTTCAATTCCCACTGGTACTCTGTTGTAGTTGTTGATATGGAAGGACAGACTAGATAGGCCACCTGGTCTTTTTCTGCCATCATGTTTCTGTTTCTACTCCTGGTGGTCTCTGGCAAGTCACTTTACCCTCCACTGCCTTGGAAGAAAAGGCCTGGCAATCTACTTCCTGTCATATCTTGCCAAGAAAACCCAGGAGTTGCTGGGTCACCAGGAGTCAGCACTGACTTGAAGGCACTAACAAAAAAAAAAACATGGGTGCAGGCCAAAATGTATCATTTTGTTTAACTTCCTGTGTCATTTATGGGATTTTTCATTTATTTTGATATTTAATCTTTATTGGAACATACAGCAAAACACAACATTCCAAATTAATATGAAACAGTCAATCTATTATGCACCAGTTTTATTTCATCTCCCCCCACACCAACAGGAAGCCTGCATTGGAGTGGGTGGAAGCAGGAACAACACGCATTGACAGAGATTTTGGGGAGTGCTGAGGTGCTGTTAAATCATAGGTGTCTGAAAGGGGTGGGCCACTCGGGCCCTGGCCGCACCTAGGGTTGCCAACCGGCCGGTTTTCAGCCAGCCTGGCCGGTTTTTCCATGGCCAGGCCGGCTGCCGGCACAGATGTAAAACCGGCCGTTGAAAAGCCGGTTTTTTGCTCTGGCCGCAAGATCAGGAGCGGCCAGAGCCAAAAACCGGCTTTAGTCCCGAAGTCCGCGGCGCGAACGTGATTCCCCATAGCAGTGCAGCCGCTGCTTCTGCTTTGTACAGAGCAGCGGCTGCAATACACCTACATTGAAAACTAAAGATAAACTGTCTGAGGAGCCCTCCGGTCATCACAGCGCCCGAGGAAGTGATGTCATGGGGGCGGGCTCCTCACAGGTTGTCTTTCCTTTTCAAATTAACTTTAGCTGCAATAAAGTTAATTTGAAAAGGAAAGACAACCTGTGAGGAGCCCGCCCCCATGACATCACTTCCTCGGGCGCTGCGATGATCGGAGGGCTCCTCGCACAGTTTGTCTTTACGTTTCAAAGTAAGTGTATTGCAGCCGCTGCTCTGTACAAAGCAGAAGCAGCGGCTTGGGTAGGGGGGGGTGGTGGTGTGTG
The DNA here is from genome assembly GCA_033557465.1 of Ichthyophis bannanicus. NCBI lineage: Eukaryota > Metazoa > Chordata > Amphibia > Gymnophiona > Ichthyophiidae > Ichthyophis > Ichthyophis bannanicus. Next base: position 1,013,430,644 of record CM066034.1, on the reverse strand, counting down.
AGTGAACCAGCAGGGGAGGGGGAGGGTGGTGTGAGTGAACCAGCAAGGGAGGGGGGGTGATGGTGTGAGTGAACCAGCAGGGGAGGGGGGGTGGTGGTGTGAGTGAACCAGCAGGGGAGGGGGAGGGTGGTGTGAGTGAACCAGCAGGGGGGGGGGGTGGTGTGAGTGAACCAGCAGGGGAGGGGGGGTGATGGTGTGAGTGAACCAGCAAAGGGGGGGGGGGGGGTGATGTGAGTGAACCAGCAAGGGGGGGGGGGTGGTGTGAGTGAACCAGCAGTGGAGGGGGGGGGTGTGAGTGAACCAGCAGGGGGGGGTGTGAGTGAACCAGCAGGGGAGGGGGGTTGGTGTGAACCAGCAGGGGAGGGGGGTTGGTGTGTGAGTGAACCAGCAGTGGAGGGGGGGGGGTGGTGTGAGTGAACCAGCAGGGGAGGGGGGTTGGTGTGAACCAGCAGGGGAGGGGGGTTGGTGTGTGAGTGAACCAGCAGTGGAGGGGGGGGGGTGGTGGTGTGCGTGAACTAGCAGGGGAGGGGGGTTGGTGTGAACCAACAGGGGAGGGGGGTTGGTGTGAGTGAACCAGCAGGGGAGGGGGTGAGTGAGTGACAGGGGGGTGAGTGAGTGAACCAGCAGGAAGGGGAGGGGAGGGGTGGTGTGAGTGAACCAGCAGGGGGGGGGTGAGTGAGTGAACCAGCACTGAGGGGAAGGGGGGTGAGTGAACCAGCACTGAGGGGGGTGTGAGTGAATCCTCGGTAATTTTTGTGGGTGGGGCTGGGGCGGGGCAGGGGTGGCGCTGGGGGCAGAGAATGGGTGGAGCATGGCGAGCCACAGGTGTCAGGTTTTTCTCGGTGAAAAAGTTGGCAACCCTAGCCGCACCATAAATTACAGATCCCCGTGAGCAGAACAGGAAGGGTCTTTGCCACAATCGCGGCTTCTCTTCCTCTTCTGCCTGTGGGGTGGAGTTAGGGTAGAGCTTGGGGTGGCACTTGGGCCTTCCCAAAAAAAAGCCCTTCCACCGCCCCCAATTTAAAGTCATTGCCACTGTCACTGTAGGTTCTGGAGGGGCAGCAGCAGTGGCCGCCCTCAGACCACTGGCACTTTAGGCAACACGTAGTTCACCTGTGAGATCAACTCTGGGGACACCCCCCACCCAGGGCCAGCCCGTCCATTGAGCAAGAATGTTTTTTGCACAGGGCCCCGCGTTTCAGGGGGCCCCGCGCAAAAAATATTCGACATCAGGCCAAATAGATAAAAAAAAAAAAGCAAACCGGCCCCTACCCGGCAAAGCCTCCCAGAAACATCAGCTTCGGACAGAGTCCCAAAACGCAGGCTTTCAGAGCCGCGAGAGCTTCCCTGACCTCTTGCGGCTCTGTTAAGCCCACCGGGGCTGATGGGAAATTCTGGGAGGCTTTGCCGGGTAGGGGGGGGCCCCGCGGCGGGACGCTTGATTCTGCCGCTGCCACGGCGGCAGCAGCAGCAGCCGGTTTGCTTTTTTTTTTTTAATCTATTTGGCTTGATGGGGGGAGGGGGGTTAGGACTGGTAATGGGCTATGGGGGGGGGGGAGCTAAGACTGGAAGTGGGCTGATGGGGGGGTTAGGACTAGTAATGGGTTATGGGGGGCTAGGACTTGAAATGGGGGGTAGTAATGGGCTGATGGGGGGCTAAGACTGGAAATGGGCTGGGGGGGGGTCAGAACTGGAGGCTGATGGGGTGGCTAAGACTGGAAATGGGCTGATGGGGTTAGGACTGGAAATGGGCTGATGGGGGGCTAAGACTGGAAATGGGCTGATGGGGGTTAGAACTGGAGGCTGATAGGGGGGCTAAGATTGGAAATGGGCTGATGGGGGGTTAGGACTGGAAACGGGCTGATGGGGGGTTAGGACTAGTAATGGGCTATGGGGTGGTTAGGACTAGTAAAGGGCGATGGGGGGGCAATGACTTGAAAAGCGCTGATGTGGGGTAAAGGACTCGATATGGGCAGATTGGGGGGGTTAGGACTGGTAATGGGCTATGGGGAGGCTAAGACTAAAAATGGGCTGATGGGGGGGGTTAGGACTGGAAGTGGGCTGATGGGTGGTTAGGACTAGTAATGGGCTATGGGGGCTAGGACTGGAAATGGGCTGATGGGGGGCTTAGGACTGGTAATGGGCTGATGTGGGGCTTAGGACGTAAGGGCTATGGGCGGCTAGGACTGCTAATAGGCTGGGGGGGTTGCTAGGACTGGAAATGGGCTGAGTGGAAGGAGGGCTTGAACTGCAAATAGCTGATGGGGAGGGGGGCTTGGAATGGAAATGGGCTGAGTGGAAGGGGGGCTTGAACTGCAAATAGCTGATGGGGAGGGGGGCTTGGAATGGAAATGGGCTGTGAGGGGAGGGAGCTAGGACTGGAAAAGGGCTGAGTGGGGGGGGGGTAGGACAGGAAATGGGCTGATGTAGAGGCTAGGATAGGACTGGAAATGGGCTTTTGGGGGGTGCTAAGATTGGAAATAGGCTGTGGTGGGGGCTTGGATTGAAATGGACTCATGGAGGGGCTAGAACTAAAAGTAGGCTCATGGGGGGTTTGGATTGGAAATGGACTGAGTGGAGGGGAGCTAGGATTTGACATGGGCTGATGGTGGGGCTAGGAAAGGACTATAAATGGGCTGTTGGGGAGCTGGGATTGGAAATGAGCTGATGGAGGGACTCGGATAGGACTGGAAATGGAACGGGGAGCTAGGACTGGAAATGGGCTGATGGTGGGGCTAGGATAGGACTGGAAATGGGCTTATGTGGGCTAGGACTGGAAATGGGCTGATGCGGGGACTAGAAGGGAGCGGATGCTGGGAGGGGCTGGAACTAGAAGGGAGCTGATGTTGGGGGAGGATTAGAATGGGATGGAGCTTGGAGAGGGGAAAAATATTTTGTGTGGGAGGGAAGACAAATCTACAATTGGCCGGATATTGGGAGAGTAAGTGGGGATTGAGGATGGAGGGGTAAAATTTGAGTGGATGAAATAGGAATGAGGAAAGAGCAAAAGGAGAAAGATTAGTATGTTAAAGCAGATGTAGAGAGAGAATGGAAAAAAACTAGAAGAGAGAAGAAAGGACAAATGGACAGCAGACGACGGAGAGTTAGAAGAAGACATGAATAAACCAGAAGAAAGTGGCTGGAGCAATTGCAACTGAAAAAAAATGCACAAAAGGTAGAAAAATATCTCTTTATTTTGAATTTATTAATTGGACTATGTCAGCTCTGGGAAATGTGCATCATTAACGTCTGCGCTTTGTTTAGTACAAGAGGAAATTAATTTATAGTTTTATTTCTACAGTGTTGTTGTACATTCCAAGTTTGTCTTTTGGGGTTTCCAGTTTAATTATTGTCTTCCTGTTTCTAAATTGTGATTCCTTGTTTGGTGATGGTCTGTGTTCTGCATGTGTAACTGAGCTGAGATATTCTGTTTATGTAATTCCTATTTGACATTGCCACTTGTTCCCTTTCCCCAGTAGGTCATGTATTTTTATTCTCTGAAATGTATTGGTTTAATATTTGCAGTGTTGCCTTTTGATAGGTAGGGTATGATACTTTGTGAGTCCTGGTAGTGCTGTTAGTATACGGCGGGTTTGCTATGGGTTCTAAATGGGCAGTGTTTGTAGTAGTTCCTAATGTGCCTGGCGGTTGGCACTGGATTATAGTAATGTAGAAATCTTTTAGTTTTTCTTTATCCATACGCTCATTAAGAGGCAAGTTTACTAAAAGTTAGTGTATGGTAGCATTATGCAAATATGTATGCAAATGAGGTCCCTTATGCAAATGAGGCCCCGCACCAAGTCTCTGCACATGGCCCCGCACCCCCCTTGGGCCGCCCCTGCCCCCCCCACACCAGTACCGTATCAAGCTAGAAATGCACCCCGTTGGACTAACAAATCTGGTGCCCCCTCCATCCAGTCATGCTCAGCAGGACCGTACAAAGCCATAATTGTGCCCTGTGCAACTTGCACATCTGACACGCCTCCGCCCATCTCACCCTTACCGCCATGTCCACTCAGCTAACTGCCCTTGCTCTCTGCTGCCACTTTCTGTTTTCTCAGAGGCAACAGTGGTGCCAGCAGCAGCAAAGCAAATCTGACTTCAAATTAAGAAAACAAAACACGTGGGTCTTGTATGCAGATCTGATCGCTCCCTGCTCTGACGTAGGTTCGGGTCAAAGGAGGGAGGGACCAGGCCAGTCATTCAAACACAGGTTTTTCCAACTGCACGCTTGAATGGCTGGCCTGGTCCTTAGCACCTCTAAGGCGACCTACATCAGAGAAGGGATAGAGGGTCCAGACCTGTGTCCAAGCGCAGAGTCGGAAAGACCCGCATGTTTTGTTTTGTTTTTTTAATTAATTTGAAGTCAGGTCTGCTCTGCTGTTGCTGGTGCCGCCACCACTGAGAAAACAAAAAGTGGCAGCAGCAGGGTAACAGGAGGCAGCATGAGGGGAGCCGAGGCCGGCAGCCCGAAATACGCCCTTATATCCTTTGCACCCTGTGCGGCTGCACTGCTCACACAGGTTTAGTCACAGAGCTGATGTTCAGTAACTCACTCTTTTTAAGCTTCTTGGAAGCTCAGTGATGATATCAGTGCGCCCTTCAGTGCTTGCGTCCTATACGGCCGCACCGCTCACACATCTCTTGATATGGCCCTGGTCCCCTAATCCTTAATTACTTGGAAAGCCACAGCGCATTTCACAATATTAGCCTTCCTCAGGCTCCTTATTCAATAGCAACTCACCGCTTGGGGAGGGGGGTGGTGTGGGAAGCAAGTCAATCCAATATGGCTCTTAGCTGGGCTGTTGTAGTAAAACCAAAATCGGGCACAGCCAACCCGTTCCATTCATGTCAGGGTCAATAGAAATTCTCCCTGCAATCCTCAGAGTCTTTCTACACCAAATAAATAGATCTAGCTGCCTCTGGAGCCTCTTAACCCTTTCAGACCGTATGTCCACTGTAATGGACGTCATGATATTCATTGGATTCCATATATATATATATATATATGGTGTCTGTGAAAAAATTCAGGTCTGAAAGGGTTAAAGAATTGTTCAAGATAAATCAAAGGCAGGGTTTGAAACTAGTATAGGTAGGACAACCATCTTCAGCTCATCCTGCACAGCTGTGGATATACTGTAAGGGGAAATAATTAAATTCATAGAGCTCTTTCAATTTAGGGGAAACATGTACCCCTAAGTATTTTAGACCAGAGAAATACAAAGCTCTCTTTAAGCCTATTTAAAAGCGTTCTAGGTAAAGTTATATTAAGTGCTTCTGACATAGCAATATTCATTTTAAACCCAGAAACTGCTGTAATCCTGGGTGGCACTCAAAGGGATTTTTCATTTTAATGAGGGCCAAGGTCATCAACAGTGCACCCTGTTGGTCAATTGTGCACTTCTTGATAAATAAGATATAATATTGACAATGCAGGAAAACCCCTGAAATTTTGGCTTTTTTTTCTGTCATTTCAGCTTAACAATAATATGAGACAGCACAGGGAAGGTCGCTGGCATTTCTCATGTCGTTTCAAACAAATGCACAATCCCCACTTAGTACGGAGATAGATTTTAATGCCCAACTCCCTAAAATAATCTGTCCACAAATGAAAGAAAGACATCACAGTATGTCAAAGTCCCACTTACTGTAGCAGCTTCCAGGGCCATCTGGTGCCTGCGATTCTCTGCCATTTTCCTCAAGGCTTTCTCTGAGGTTTAAGCACGGGCTGTCATATGGTTGCTGTCCAAGTTTAAGAATGGAACCTCCTCTACTGGTCTGCATCGATCCCTGACATGACAATGCATCTCTTCCTCTTCAGTAAGACCAACTGAGTGCTGACTTTCAGAAGCAACAGAGAATCCCATCCTATTTCCTACAAACTCCTTTTCCTAACTCAGCCACGAATTAGTATTTGATGAGTGCTTTAACCTGCTGAGAACGATCATTGTGTCAAAGTGGATAACACCAGGGCGCTCCAGCAATTAGTGGAAATTGCTGTTCAGGAATACAGAACTGGGACCGACTTCCAGTGCTCTGTACTCACTGTCCCTTTCACGGTATATGATGAAGAGCCCTTAATAAGCCTTGGGAAAACAAGAAATACTCAATAAATCAAAGAACGAAGGTCCAAGGGCTTTCTCCTCTTGTCTGGGAGTGTGATTTTTCAGCAGAATTGCTGCTGCTCCTCCCTGCTGAGGGGCTGAGGATTAGCTGGAAAGGGAGTTGTTTAGACCATCTTTCATGCTGACCGAGAGGGAGGAAAGGTTTCAAGCCATGTTTTCTTAACCTTAATCTCCTACCTCCCTGGTCAGAGTGGCTCTGAAGTTGCCTCTAATTAGCTGCTGGATAAACGTGCTAATAGGAAGGGGTGGAAATGATTAGCGGATGATTTTTGCAGACTAGAATTGTGATCACAAAGCACCACTAGATTCATTTCAAGATTAATAACTTCCTCCCTGCATCACAGTGCCTCTTTAACGAGGAATCCATCCCCTTGGAGAGATTCTGCATGCTGTATTTATACAATACGAATATACTGATGTCCTGTTTATGGATTTATCTTTCAAAGTCAATAGAGGACTTGAGAATATGGCACATGTATGAGTGGAAGTCCCGAGGGACTTGTGTGTCACTGTAAAAAGGTAGATTAGAAGCAGACGGCCAGAAGAGTTTCCACTTTCACAGCCTAAAAGGAGAAAGTATTGTAACTTGTGACCTGGAAAGAACAGACGTTGTGGTGGCTTTGGAAGTTAAATTTTCGAGCTTCTCTCATTTGTACTGCAGAACTCTTCCTTCCCTTCCTCTGAGGTCCAATCGGATTTCAGTGATGGGCTTTCTCACAACTGGCAATAAAATGCACTAGACTTTGCATACAAATTAGCTCAGCTTTAACTCAAAATGTTTGTGCGCTACCAATGCAAAAATATGTTTTACCCAAGAGCATCAGCTCACATCACATTTAAATCCATGGTAATGAAGCAATTAGCTATTCAGCCCAGATGCAGAGAAGTGCGCAGAAGAGCTCAACGCCGGGACTCTAACGCCAGGTCGGAGGGGACGTAAGGGATCTGCACTCGGTGCTGAGGAGGAATTTATGTCCATTTCTTGAGTGGACAACCCCCAGAGATTTTTGGTGGGGCTTTTCCGAAGTGAGTGAGGCCAGAAAGAAATGGCAGGGGAAGCGCGCTGGAACTTGTACGCACATGTACTGGACCGGTATGTGGCACATAGAGCAATCATTCTGCTCCAAGGTTCTGGTACAAATAATATCAGTGTTCAAGGATATTTAAAGCAGAATCTCTGAGCGGAGTGATTATCTTATGCGCCACATAGCTTTTCAGTACATGCGCACAAGGGCCTTTTTGTGCTCAGAATATAGGTGCTGCTAACGCAGACACCCCCACACATCTGCCTCGCAGAGTTTTGCACTCCGCTCATTTGCAAGCTATTTGCTTACTGCATGCCTGCCCAAAACGTCTGCACTAAACCTGAATTTGGAAACCCAGCACTAGAGCCTTAGCCCCAGGCTGTAGTGCAGGGCTACTGCCTCAGCCCCTTCGAGTGTACAAGACCCGCAACTTTTGGGGAGTTTTGCTAAGGGAGAATGGTTAAAAAAATGGCAGGAGCTGAGGAGGAGGTGTGCTTGAACAAACAGCATTATGCACATGTGCTGGAATGAACATAGGAACATACTTTATGCCCTACTGGGTCAGACCAAAGGCCCAGCAAGCCCAGATCGCAATTACCCAACAGGTTCCCAAAATGTAGACAGTGCTATTTCACACAGGCCTTAATATTATTCTGTGCAGAATAATAGCAGTGTCTAGGAGAGATAGCTGTCCTGCACATGCACACAAGTAGCGATAGTTTTTTTCTATGGAAAATATAGCCACAGCTGGTGCACACCCCTGTACACATGCATCCAGTGTGCCCTCCTCATTTAGCGCAGAGTTTTTTCACACAGCTTTTCCTGATTTTTGCTACCAGAATCGAACAGCAACACGTTTGCATTATGCTTATATCAGGAAATTGTGCAAGCTTTAATGCACAGCTTTCATGCAAGGTTTCTGCATCAGTGGTCCTTCAGAAGGGCCGAGGGTCAGATACCTGCTGGCTTTACAGGTGATGTCCAATGCACAATAGATGTCTTCAGTGATGAGTTTCTACAAAGTGAGAACATTTTGTTGCAGCCCCATAACCTTTTTGAACATGCTTCCCTTTCATCTCATACTAGGAGTAGAAGGTAGACCCGCCTACATATTCTCTAAAGCAGGGGTTCTCAAGCCAGTCCTCGAACATATTTTGAGAACTTTTGAAAATGAGTAGCCAACAGATGGTTTGGTGTTAGTAACAACGGATGTGACATCCCTATACATAAGAAGAGGCTTCAATTGGGATAGAAGAAGCTTTATCTAGTAGGGAAGACTTAGAACTTAATAAGGTTGTTTTTCTGAAATCTTTATTATCATTTTTGATATACCACTCACTACATGAGCAATAGAGCAGTTTACAATAAACAGCACCTGCTGAAAGGAAGGAGAGGAAAGTCAAATGTACGATAGAACGGGAAAGATGCAGTAATACGAGGAGAGTGGAGAAATAAGGGGAATAGAGCTTTGGGAGAGGGGGAAGAGATTATGCAGTGGGTGGCGGGAGGTCATAGGTGAGGGAGAATACATGAATCTTCAGCGGTGCTTTGAATTTGGGGAAAGAGAGCTTGAGGCGGAGGGCAGGGGGGAGGATGTTCCAGAGAGCAGGGCCCAGACCAAAGAAGGCAGAGTTGCGAGTAGATTGTAGGTGTATTTGTTAGGTGGATGGGAGGTGCAGCCTACTAACGTGAAGGGATCGGAGGGCGCGATGGGAGCCGTGAAGACGAATAGGGTCAGAGAGGTACTGAGGGGAGCCGGTGTGGCTGACCTTGCGAACCAGCGTACTGAATACGGAACTGAATGGGAAGCCAATGGAGATGGATGAGTGTGGGTGTGATGTGATCTGTGCAGGAGGTATGAGTAATCATGCGAGCGGTGGTGTTCTGTTATTACTTTATGTTTGATACCAACTTTTACCAACAAATACAAGGCGTTGTGATAGGTGCCACAATGGCCCCATCACTGGCAACTTATATATGGCTATATTTGAGAGGCAATGGTTGGTTCAATCCCCCTACAAGTCTAATTTGATGATGTGGAAGTGTTATATCAATGATATTTTCATTTTAAGAAAGGGTGAGGTTGGTATATTAGAATTATTTAGAACGTGGTTAAATTCATGCAGTCAAAGCATCCAGTTTTCCATGACTTATGACATCACTAAGATTTCATATTTATTTGTCATGGTGGAAAATTGTGAACAATCCTTCCATACAAGTGTTTTTAAAAAGAGCACCAATAGAAACGCGTTACTACATTCTGCTAGTGCTCACCCCCCCCCCCCTCCCCAGCCCTTAAGAAGAGCCTTCTGTTTCCATAATTTGTGCATTATCAGCAGAATTGTAGCTCTAGGAAGGAATTTTTGGATTAATCTAAAGCTTTGGTAGATAATTTTGTACATCGTGGATACCCTTTAATGCTCGCACAACAGGCAAGAATATGGGCTTTATATAACGATCAAGATATGTTGTTAGAGGGGCGTCAGCAAGAACATATTCAAAAGGATGGTAATTTTGTTCAGTTTGTTACCCAATTTTCCACATTGGGTGCCAAGGTGAGCAAGATCATTTGTAAACACTCAGCAATACTGAATGTAGTGCCCTGCCTACATGCCTTCCGGATGAGAGTGTTGTTTTCTAGGAATTGTAATATCAAAGAATTGGTAGCCCAGCTAAATTTCCATCTGATAGACCTAATGGTGTACCGGGGGGAGGGGGAGGAGAGGGGGAGTCACAAGAGATGCAGACACTGTCAAATTTGTACTCAATCGGTAGAACTTAGTGAGTTTCAGCATAGAGGTCATAAATATCATCTACATTGGCATACAACATGCCATTCTTCTGTTATAGTATATATCGTTAAATGCCCATGTGGTCTACTGTATGTGGGTCAGACCACTTGAGAATTATGTGTACATATGTTAGAACATAAAAGTCGTCTGCATCATAAATTCTCAGGGTAGTGATCAGAGTAAGATTCATTTTTATAAGGAGCAGCACTGGATTTTCTGACTAGATACAGTCCATCCGGATGGACTCTACAATGCTATAGGCTGGCATCTATGTTAAGAGAATTTTGTCCATTTGTGATCCAGAGCCCTGCGAGAATTAAAATGGTTTTTTTTTATGTTCATTAGCTATTGAAGGAATGTTTTTCTATTGGTTTGGGGGAGGGTGGGACTAGTGAATTGTATATGAGTGGATGAGGATTGTTGATTTAATGTAGAGATATGGTGATATTACAGTAAAGGGTTGGTGATATCAAATATGTTTAAGATGATGAATGTATGTGACGGTCGACAGGATTTCATGCTGATTGATATATCGAGAACTAGCTTTTTCCTAGCTTAGGAATTGGGTGCATTTTTTAAGCCGCTTGTGTGGTCATATAACTACTTTGGTTTATTGATGACTGTTGGCTCCTTTTAGTAAGGTCCATAGGTGAGGAATAGAATTTGTATATCCCTGAAGTTGGTAGACTTTGATATATATTCTTTCTGTGGAAGCCCAGAGGTTTAAGTATGTTTTTTAGTGGATATTTTTCGTTTTTGAGGAAGGTGGAGCCATTCGTTTTGTAACAGAGTTTTAAATGGTGGATGCCCGGGTCATTTTAGTTGTTAAGAATCAATTAGGTTCTGAATAAAGGATTTAGCTAGGTTGTGAAATATTTGAAGATCGTGGGCATGATGATGTTTAGATTTTGTATTGGGGCAGTATTGTATTGTATTGTATTGGGGAGAGAGTTGTATGGGTTCTGTGTTTGTGTTTTCATGAAGGAGAACAGTTGAGTTGGGTGTGCAAGACTGATGTATTGTAGGGAATGATTGTATTGTAGGTACGAACTTAGATTGCAAGCCTTCTGGGGACGACTAAAAGGGACTGCTACAGCTGGAAAAAAATCTGCACTTCTAAGTATTTATCTTCTGGAATATACAGTACGCTAAATCTTGGGGAAAAAGGGAATTCTTTGGGTTAAAGCTGATAAATGTGTGTATATTAGAATTCAGTGTTTTTGCTGAGTCAGTCAGGTCTTAGTACCATCATAGAGCTTTTCATCTAAATCAAATCAGAGAGAGTATAGCTTAGCATAGAAAGTAAAATAGAGCACAAAGTCTCTGAGCAGAAAGAAATACAATTGTTTCTGGAGAATTTTTCATTTAAATAAAATCAGAGTATAGCTCAGCATAAAAAGTAAAAAAGAATAAATAGTCACTGAAATAGATCTGTTTCTGCAGAGCTTTTAATTTAAATCAAATCAGAGTATAGCTTAGCATTCAAGTAGAATAAATAGTCTCTGAGTAGAAAGAAATAAACATGTTTCTAGTGACCTTTACAAAGAGGCCTTCCAGTTAAGAGGCAAAAGATCTGTGAAGTTGCCTTAAATAGGTGTTAAAGCCAAGTGACAGATCAAAGGGGCAATTTGAAAGGTCCCCTCTATCAAACCAAGGGCTGTGTGAATCACCCAGGAAATTGGTAAGATTTTACCTTAAGAAGCACAGGTCAGGACACTGTGTAGCAAGCCAACTTTTATTGTCTTCTTTCCCTCACACCCACCCCAGGGATAATTTTAGCTTTATAGGCTCTTAAACCTATTAAAGGGAAAGAGGTGCCCATATTCACTTTCAGATGTGGCTGGTTATCCTCATCATGAATAGATTAATTAAGAACCTGAGATGAATTAATCTTGAGGTGAACAAAGCCCATTAAACATATTGGGGGTCATTCTATCCCATGAATAGCGGGGATGGACATCCCATTTGGATGTTCATCCCCGCTATTCACCCACCTGCTGGCCCTGGCTAAAGTCTCCCCGTACGAACAGCATGTTTGTACGGGGAGGCCTAGACGGGGAGGGAGGGAGCATTCTGGAGGCAGAGTCAGGGCGGGGCATGGGCGGGCCATCACCCTGGACATACAGGGCCGATTCAGAGGTCAGCCCTGTATGCCCGGGGCCATGAACGTAGACAGGGGACTTATTCCCCTGGACATCAGAGGATGATGCTGCTGAGCCTGCAAAAACAGGTAGAGGGTGCAGTAAGTTCCCAGCAGCCGTCCCTGGCCATGGGAGGCTAGATTGAGGGTCCGGATGTGGGGAAAGGAGGATTTTGGCAGCGGCCAACATTCTCAGCTCCTGAATGGAGCCACGGTGCCATGGCGACAGGACGCTATGGCACTGTGGCTCTATTTATCAGCCTGACTGAGGTAGCCGGGCATGTGGTTGTGTGTGCAGGCTGATCAGAATCGGGGCCCGGCCTGCACATCTAGGCCATAGACCCGATTCTGATCCTGCAGGCATGTCTAGGCCTCACAGGATCAAAATTGAGTCTACCTCTGGAAGTCCCACTTCTGATCAGCCACACAGGAGGCTAGAAAACCTGATTGGAATGTGCCTCATTAAGTATAGTTGTATTAGTATAAGTATCCCCAGCAAACATAAGTAAGTAAACAACTTAAATACCTAAACAAAACCTTAAAATTAAAATGCAGATAGCAGTCCAGTAGTGAGATGGGAGCTTTCCAGTCTTTTGCACTGAGTGTCACATGTATGATTTTCTCCCAGTTAGTGAAGGGTTTTACATGTGCACTAGGTGCAAGGCACTCTTTGTTTTCAGGGAACGAGTCCGATCTTTGGAGGCTAGAGTAGCAGACTGGGGGACATAAGGAAGACAGAGAGGTATATAGTTGAGACATAGTACTGAAGCCCACCTTCAGTCTGACAACCTCCCTGTTGCCATGGAGGAGAGAGGTCACGTTACAAGAGAGAATCACCCTGGTGTGGCAGGAAGTGATCCTGTAGCTAGGACCTGTCCTCCAGGTGATGTAAAACCCTCTCCAGGACTATGTGCCCATGAGGGAAGGGTTAGGACAGCCATTATAGTTGGTGATTCGATCATTAGGCATGTAGATAGCTGGGTGGCTGGTGAACGTGAGGATCATCTAGTAACATGCCCGCCTGGTGCAAAGGTAGCGAACCTCACACACCACCTAGACAAGGTTTTAGAAAGCACTGGGGAGGAATCTGCTGTCTTGTTACATGTTGGTACAAATGACATAGGAAAGTGAGGAAGGGAGGTTCTGGAGGCCAAATTTAACCGGGATGGAACTAGGCTGCTGGCATTAACCTTTAAAAAGGAGATAGAGCAGCTTTTAAACTAGATAATAGGGGAAAGCCAACAGTCACCCAAGAGCACATAGTTCGGAAGAATGTATCCTTGAAGGATACTAGAAAAAGACTAAAGTTAGGGCATATCAACAGAGAGGTTCCAATAAAGACAAAAGTAAACCAAATGCCCTTAAGTACAGAGCAGACAGAGCTTAAAGATTCCAAATTACCCCTGCCTACCGATAGCCAGATTAATATGAATAAAATACAGCCTCTAAAATGCTTGTATGCAAATGCTAGAAGTCTAAAAAATAAGAAGGGAGAGTTAGAATATATAACACTAAATGAGAGGTAGATATGATTGTTCTCTCAGAGACATGGTGGAAGGAGGACAAACAGTGGGACACTGTAATACCTGGGTACAAACTGTATCGTAATGATAGAGCTGATCAAATTGGTGGAGGGGCTGCACTCTATGTTAGAGAGGGCATTGAATCACAAAAGATTAAAGTTTTGCAGGAAACAAAATTCACTGTAGAATCTCTATGGATTGAAATTGCATGTAAAAAGGGGAAGGTGATGGCAGTGGGGGTGTACTATCGACCGCCTGGCCAGAATGAACAAATGGACGTTGAAATGCTCAAAGAAATCAAGGAAGCTAACAAAAGTTACAGCACAGTAATAATAATGGGTGATGTCAATTACCCCGGTATCGACTGGGTCAGTGTCACGGCAGGACATGCTAGGGAGATAAAGTTTCTAGATGAAATAAATGACTGCTTCTTGGAGCAGCTGGTTCATGAACCAACCAGAGGGGAAGCCATATTAGACCTAGTCCTTAGTGGAACACCAGATCTCGTGCAAGAGATAAGGGTGTTGGGGCCACTTGGCAATAGTGATCATAGCATGATCACGTTTGATTTAAGAAATGGAAGAAGGACAGCAAGGAAATCCAAAATTCAAAAGAGAACCTATGATAAAATGAGGACAACAGTTAAGAACTAAAAGAAGCAGCTGCAAAGGTTAAAGATTTACGAGGCGCGATCAAAAAGTATCGAGACTTGTACAATAACACAAGAAGTATAACACTGACAGTGATTGCACTCACTCTCCTCCAAAGTAGTCCCCTTCCGCGAGCGGCCAGAGCAGAAAACCGGACTTTCATCTGGGGTCCTTGTCCCTCCCCCAGCGCAGCCTCACCTTCTCCTCTGCTGTCAGTCCTTCCTGCCACCTCCTTTCCCTTGCAGCCATGACTCCTGCTTCTCACAGAGCAGCAGCTGTAATAACGCTAATTTAAAACAAAAGGAAACCGGCGTGGAGCTCTCCGGCCCTATGAAACCCCTGCTGCAGCACCCCAACTCCTGTAGCGTCACTTCCTTTTGAGCTGACATGGGGGGGGGGGGTGGAGGCAGGTAGGCAGCTGAAAGAGGGGGGAAGGAGGTGGCAGGAAGGGACTGACATGGGGGGGAGGGGAAAGCTGGAGGCAGGTAGGCAACTGAAAGAGGGGGGAAGGAGGTGGCAGGAAGGGACTGACATGGGGGGGTGGAGGCAGGAAGGCAGCTGAAAGAGGGAGGAAGGAGGTAGCAGGAAGGGACTGACATGGGGGGAATGGGAACGCTGGAGGCAGGTAGGCAGCTGAAAGAGAGGGGAAGGAGGTGGCAGGAAGGGCCTGGCATGGGGGGGGGCGGGGGTGGAGGCCGGAAGGCAGCTGAAAGAGAGGGGAAGGAGGTGGCTGGAAGGGATTGACATGGGGGGGGGGAAAGCTGGAGGCAGGAAGGCAGCTGAAAGAGAGGAGAAGGAGGTGGCAGGAAGGGCCTGGCATGGGGGGGGGGGGCGGGGATGGAGGCCAGAAGGCAGCTGAAAGAGAGGGGAAGGAGGTGGCTGGAAGGGAGCTGACATGGGAGGAAGGTGAGGGCTGGATGGGAGCTGACATGGGGGGAAGGTGGTGTCTGGAAGGGAGCTGACACAGGGTGGAGGAAGGAGATGGCAGAAAGAGAGCTGACAGAGGGGGCTGGAAGGGAGCTGACATCTGGGGATGGTACTGGAAGGGGGATGGACAGAGGGTAGGGTGACTGGAAGGGAGTTGAAATGGGGATGACACTGGGAGTGGAAGTGAGCAGATACCTGGAATAGTATTTGGACTTGAAGGGGCTGGGCAGTGGAGAAAGAGGGGGATTGGAAGGGAATGGACACCGCTGGCAGTCCTGGGAACGTAAGGGGGTTAACACTGGAAGGTAATGGGAGGGGGGGACTGGAAAGGGGACTGATACTGAGGAGGGTTCCTGGAAATGGAAATAAGCTGATGGAAGGAAGTGAAGAAAACAAAAGAAGAGACAAGAAATGGCAGATGGACTATAGACCATAGAAAGAGAGCTAAGAGAAGACAAGAAAACAGAAGCCTCAGATCGGGACCAGCATGATCAGAGAATAAAATGGTCAGACAACAAAGATAGAAAAAATAATTTTATTTTCAATTTAATGATTGGACTTTGTGCTACCTTTATATTTCACACAGTATGGGGAACTGCATCTCTTATTTATCTGTTGCACTGCATGCGGAGTCTGGTTTCTTGGGGTTTCAGTTTAATTTTTGTCTAGATATTTCTCTTTTCATTTTGTGCTCATTTATTGATGAAGGCCTGTCTGTATTGTGTGTGTGTGTGTGCAACCAATGCTGCTTATTCTATTCATATGGAATTTCTGTTTAAGAATGTGTAGCAATCTTGCTTGTTCATTTTGCACATTGCCCTCTCTGCAATTATTTCTTGGGGACAGGGGGCGGGAAAGAGGGGCGGGGAAAGGGCAGGGCAGGAGTGTGCGTGGGCGGAGCATGACTAGCCACAGGGGCAGGTTTTCTCTTTCAAAAGGTTGACAACCGTACATTCAGCTCATGACTTGCATCGTGCCACATGTAACTTGGGGTTCCCCTGTCCGCCTTTTATATACTGGGGCACCTTACACCTTCAGGCTCCTAGAACTTTATCGATCAATCCTCCTAGGGCCTAGAATCAGAGTTTGGAAACTGTGACAGCTGAGAAATGCAGTTTCAGAAATGAGAGATTGGTAGCTTAACTTTGAAATATGCACTGCACCACTCCAGAATTACCAGAGAGACAGACAGGGTAAAAATTAAACTGATTTACTAATTTGGAAACCAACAATTGTACCAACAATTATATGAGAATATTATACTGTACCAACAATTATATGAGAATATTTACAATAATGCAATTCTAGAGTTATACATTTACATTCAGGAACTAAAAGCAGGTAGGGCATAATTAACTGGATTCACCCTGGCCTAATAGAGTCAGAGTTGGACTGCTAGAGGATACTGGGCCAAATTTGCACAAATCATCCGACAGGTAATACAGCAAGAACACAAGTAAAGCAAACCTCAGCTAGTCAGTGGAGATAAGCACTGCGCAGTGATGTCGTCCTACAAACAAACGTGTTTCCTCTTAGCATCTTGAAGCTCTAAGCAATTCTTTTTCCTTTCTTTTCTCAGCTGAGGTGCATCTGCTCTCAGCAAAATTAGGAGCTGTCTCTTCCCCTGCTGCTCTGCTCCCCTCCTTGCATCAGCAAATAGATCCTCTAGTCAAACATCCTGACCAAGGGTTAATTCTTCCATTGTTGGCAGAGGTCGCAATGCAATGTGTGCCGTCTAGTCAATGCTGACTTGTGGTGGCCCAGCCCCTGGGTTTTCATGACAAGGCGAGACCAGAAGTAGATTGCCAGGCTTTTCTTCTACAAATGAGTTTACAGCCCCTGGTATTTCACCCAGCCAAGTACTAGCCAGGCCCAACCCTGCGTAGCTTCAAGATCAGCTGAGAGCAGGGTCTCTCAGGACAGCTGAGGACTCCTGTCAAAGGTTAGCATCAAACGGGTTCCAATAATGTCCTTGACTTGATTTAAGTGCATCCAGCCCAGTATCTCAAATTAGCCTCTGCAACATGTTTCTTGGACCTTGGGCAAGATGCACTGCTCTCTTCCAGGTTTCTGATCCAGCAAGGGAAGAGGAACACTCTAGCATCTGGTAAGTTCAAATCAGTCCTACGAGTTACTTTCTAAGTTCAAGGGAAAGGGAGTCTTTTTTTTTTAGCAAGTCCTGTTACACCAAGGTGCACTAACATTGTGTGGACCTTTGCATCAATCTGACTCCCAGCTGCTCCTGGGCTTTCTTCCAAGACAATGGGAGGTTAAGTGACATGCCCAAGGTCACAAGGAGAACTAGAGGGACATGAACCCCCATTTCTTAGTTACCAAGTCACTAGGCTACTCCTCCACTAATGTTAGCTTGTGTTAATTCACAATTATGATGTTTTCTTTTAGCACAGGTCCCCCTGTCATTCAATGGAACCTAGTTACTAATAAGGCACATTAACCTTGAGCCCCTTAGTAACTAGCCCCCCAAATCTTGCTAAGCTAAATAGCTGCTTACATACAATAGACAATTGGCTGTTCACTTAGAAATTCAAGCTAATCCCCAAAATCAGAAACCACCTGCAACTCCTGGAAGACACCCTTACCCTTTCCTGAGCCCCGTAGATTAAGCACACCAATCTTGCCAAAAGACACGGTCACTATACTTGACATTCACCATCACCTCTTTATTGTCCTAGCCAAGAAATCCTTTTGTGTCCTTCGGAAAATTCATTCAGTTTGACCCCTACTTCATTTGCAAACTGTTATTCATGCCCTCATTCTGTCGAGATGACTGTAACTCTATTCCGGCCTGAAGATTTCTTCCACTGAATGTTTCACTGCAGTTAAGCTCCTCGATGGTGCTAGGGAGTTTCATCCTATGAGGGCTTAAATTCACAAGCTTAATGTTAACAGACTTGCCTGTGCACCCGGGTCTTCACGCATACCTTGCTTCTTTGCTTATGCCATAAGCTCCTTGCTTCCTGACATCCACTCACCAAAATCTGTTACTCATCCCCCCTCTCCCATGAGAATTAGATTGGAATCTCATTACCTGGCACCCTATGAGAACAAAGTTCCTATATCCCATTCAGAACTGGAGTCAGGTCAAGGTTCTTCAAGTAGTTGGGGCTGCCTGGAGTCATACGCCTACAATCCGCCTTTATTTCATCTCTGTATGTAGGTATTTCTTCCTACCTCTCCTGTTGTGCGCCTGGGCTTGCTTGCTTTGTGTTATGCTCTGATGTCTGCCTCTGCTTCCTGTTTTCCTTAGTGTAAACCATTTCATTGTGCCTAATGAAAAGCTGAAAATCAAACCAATTAACCTAACTAAAATACCAAAGGCAGGATAGAGTCCATGATAGGTGGCAACCCCAACACAAGTTCCTAGAGGCTCTCACGCTGCCGGTCAGGTACAGTAAATCACCTTAAGAAACAGCAAGATGCTGCTTCCATAGTCACGTGATAATTACCACACTGCCAGCGAGGTCTCCTGTGGATTGCTTTAATGTGATGTCCTATGGTGTATTCCTCATATAAGACCCTGTAATTAAGTCTCCCAGGTCTGTATGTCAAACAGTAATGTTAATAATGGGAAGAAATACATTTAATACAGTAGAAGCAAGAGCAGATCACGGTACATACATTACGACTTTAGAGTTCAGGGCCAAACAGTGCTCAGACAGGGGTTTTTTATGTGGTTTTTGCCCCTCCCTCCCCATACACTATAATGTAAGGTGAAGCCCATTTGTGGGGATGTATTCATTTCATATGGTACTTTGTTATGAATTTACTAAAAAGCTCAACTGCATGGCAGCCGCTGCTATGGCCCTTCTGGCATCTTTCCAAGCTTTGGCCTGAGATCTGTTGATTTTGCTGGAGATCCCATTGATACCAAGTCACACATATGACACACGCAATTAGAAGGGCTCTCAGATACATGTAAAGATCCCCTCATCTCATGCATTCTGAGCCAGAATAAATTCAGCAATCATGTACGTGAATGGGATAGCAGTATAGAAGTATACCAGAGAATTAGGTTCAATCCCAACCTTTCTCATCACCTTGTAATCTGGCATCTGTCATTTATGTTCTATCCTCTCCTAAATCTTAATCCGTCTCCCTACCTTCTTTAAACGTCCCCATTCCCTGTGATTCACTGTGCATGCTGCCCGTCGTTTCCTTCGCTGGTTCAGTTTTGATTTTCTCGTTCCCTAAATTCCTTATAGCTGTTAAACCTTGATCATACCATCTGTAATTTCCTTCACGCTGAGAGATTGGTCCCAGAATTCCACTACCGTATTTACGGTCAAGATGTGATACAATCTAATAATGAGTCTCTTGGCCCCGCGTCTGCATGTCAGGTGGTAAACGCAATAATTGGGGGAAATACATTCAATACTGCAAAAGTGAAAGCTCAACCAGCAGATTAACAAGACGAAGCTATAATTACAAGTTCAAGGACAGAACTGCATCTTATCATCTCGCAGAAGCTTTCCTCTCGTTTCTAATTAACTGCGCTGTAGCGACTCTCAGTCTCACTCATGCAGACCCCATGTCTACTGCAAGAGCTCCCGATCAGGGACACATTTGACTGTTCTTCAAAACTGTCTAAGAGAAGTTAATCTCATTGAACTTCTTTTCATTCAACAAAAGAGTCTGAAGTTTCCAAGTCTAATGTGAGTATAATGTTCATTAGATGGAATTCTTTACACCTTTAAATGGATTAACTTGGCATTTTCACAGCCTAATTATTAGACATTTATTTCAAACGGTACATCTCAAGCTATGAATTTTAAGCATGTTCTCTCTTAAAGAAACATGTTAACCTTTTTTTGCCAAGTCCTTGCTGTGCCAAGACAAGTATATTGACAACATAAAAAATATATGAAAGGAAACTACATATCAATAATCAATACAGATAGGAAGGGATATGCCAAAACTTTGGCCTTGCAAGTAGAAGACACTGCTGTGCTGGTAGGAGATCTAGAATTTGGTTTTGTGAAAGGATAAGCACAGTAACAGAGTAATTGATGGCAGAGAAAGACTGGTATAGTCCATGTAGTCTTCCCAGTAAGGAGTAATTAGACCTTACCTGCTAATTAGCGTTCCTGAAGGAACTCCAGTCCAGTCCCTTTCCTATGTGTTGTGCCCCCCTTCTAGCAGCTTGGAGACTGAGCACGTCATACTTTTGATGACACTGAGGTTTAAATACTGCTGGCATCTCCCACCAGCTCCTGTATCCTATTGACAAAAGCAGACTTAATGGAGAGACAACTAAGCAGATTAATAAACCAACTAACTTCAACTAATGAACTAATCAACACTAAACAAGTTTGCCCCCCCCCCCGACCCCGGAATGGGACTCCCCCCCCCCCGAGGAAGAGGAGGAGGTTTACCTAACATGCCACATGCCCTGAAAACTCGCAGTTCCAAGGGCAGCCATCTCCCCCCCCCCTCACCGCACCACCGCAGCCGCCCGGCCATGAGCGTTCTGTAACTTATCTCCGCTCCTGCCAAGGCTCGCTTCAGGCTGGCAACATCTTATTCACCTTGGAGAAGAAACCTGGGTGAGATCAGGGACTGGACTGGAGTTCCTTCAGGAACGCTAATTAGCAGGTAAGGTCTAATTACTCCTTCCTAATCACCCCTCCAGTCCAGTCCCTTTCCTCTGGAATGTAACAGAGCAGTTCAAGAATGGAAGAGGTCTGCAAGGCCAGACCGAAGCATCGCTCCCCCAAATATGGCATCCCCCACTGCCTGCACATCCAAACGATAATGCTTGGCGAAGGTATGTAGGGAGGACCACGCAGCCGCCCTACAGATATCCAGGGGTGGATCCAGACTGAACTCCGCCTATGAAACCGCCTGAGCTCATGTACAGTGACCCAAAAAAGCCCCGGCATGAGTCTCCCTTTCAGAATGTACGCCGAAGCAATTTATTTATTTAACTGTATTTATATCCCGCTTTTCACCGGGTCAAAGCAATGGCTTCTCTAATCCATCTGGGAATTGAAGCCTTGGCTGCTTCCTCCCCCTTACGAGGGCCCCCAAACAAGACAAACAGCCGCTCCGACTTGCGGAACTCCGCCGTACAAGCCAGGTATCGCTTCAATGCTCTGCGAACTTCCAGATGGCGCAGCCGCACATCTACCGGCTCCTGCCCTGCCTTAGAGAAGGATGGAAGGGAAACTGACTGATTCACATGAAACACCGAGACCACTTTGGGCAAGAAGGAAGGCACCATCCTCAAGACCACCTTCTCCTTGAAAAAGGACAAAAACGGCGGACAACATGAAAGCGCCTGCAGCTCCAAAATACGTCTAGCCAAGCAGATAGCGACCAGAAATACTGTCTTTGAGGGTCAAATCTTTTAGGGAGGCTTGCCTTACTGGCTCGTAAGGTTTCCTGGCCAGAGCGCCAACACCAGATCATGAAATCATTGGTTTCCAAAAAGTCCACTATTCTTTCTTTCAAGAGCGCCTCCATTATTTTTCCTACCTATTAACACTTTTGTGAAGAGGTACCACATCAGCCCTTCTCCAGTCCTGTGGAACCTCTCCTGTCTCCAGGGATCTATTAAAAACATCCTTTAAAGGCCCTGCCGGAACCCCTCTGAACTCCTTCAGTATCCTGGGATGTATCACATTCGGTCCCTCAATGCCAGTGTATCTCTAATGTCCAGTGTAGCTCCTGGGTCCTTAGAGGTCAATACCATCAATGCCAATGTACCTGGGTCAGACTTACTCGTACGCAGATGCCACTGTAGTGGCCGCATCTGTAACCTGGCGATGTGGATCACAGATGTGGTGGCGGACATGTGGCCTAGAAGGCGTAGGATGGATCTCGCTGAAGAGGATTCCGCAGAGGCCAACCTGGTCGCGAGTGCGGTCAGGGCGAGCAGCCTGCATTGGGGAAGGTATGCCTTCGAGTGGTTGGTGTCGATCTCGGCTCCGATGAATTCCAGCCTCTGCGAGGAAATGCGCTGGGACTTGTTGTAGTTGATGACGAACCCCAGGGAGGAGGTCAGGGATTCAGTAATCCTTAGAGCCTCCTGAAGTTCCCGTGCTGAGGGGGCTGTGATGAGCCAGTCGTCGAGGTAGGGAAAGATGGAAACGTTCCATTTGCGGAGATGCGCTGCGGGTACTGCTACACATTTCGTGAACACCCGTGGAGCCGGCGATAGGCCGAAAGGGAGAACTTTGTACTGGTAGTGCTGGCCCAATACCTGAAAGCGAAGATACTGTCTGTGTGACTTGTGGATGCGGACGTGGGTGTAGGCATCCTGCAGATCCAGGGACGCCATCCAGTCACCGGGTTGAATCAAGGGTAGGATGCAGTTGAGAGAGTACATCCTGAACTTCTCTTTGATGATGAACTTGTTGAGTTTGCGGAGGTCAAGGATGGGGCGGACTCCGCCTGTCCTTTTGGGAATGAGGACGTATCTGGAGTAGAAACCAGAGTTTATCTCGTCTGATGGTACTTGCTCTATAGCATCGGAGGACAGCAGGTGTATCAGTTCCTCGGTCATGGATAGGCACAGGTGCGGGGGAGTTTTGCTGATGGGTTGGGTGTTTTGGCGAGGGATTGAGCTGAAACGCATCCGGTAACCCTCTCAAATGATCTCGAGAACCCAGGAGTCGGAGGAGATGTCTTTCCACTCGGGTAAAAAGTAGGTCAGGCGACCCCCAATTGGGGTGGACGCCGGAGGGTAGGCGTCAAAAGGACGGTCCACTCTTCGCAGGGGGTGGGTTGTTCTTCTTCTGCTTGCGTTCCCGCTGAGAGTTACGCTGGTGAGTGGGACCGCTGTAGGAGTTGTTCCTGTATTTGTTATACTGCCATCTCCTGCTGGAGGGGTACTTCTTGTTGGAGGAGTAGTAAGACTTTCTCTGGAAGTTGTTCTTATGGGCTCCACTGCGGCGCTCATAGCCATCCTCCGCCAGGGTTTGCAAGGTAGTGCAGTGTTCTTTCATGTCGTTGACAGTGTCTTTAACCTTGTCTCCAAAGAGTGATTCCCCCGTGCAGGGGGCATTAGCAATGCTGTCATGGGTGTCATCTCGAAGGCCGGAGGCTCTCAGCCACGCCCATCGTCTCACAGAGATAGCAGTACCGGCAGTACGTGAGGCCGTGTCAAAAGAATCAAAGGTTGCGCTGGCCAGGTGTATGCTGCACTCTGACATATCGGTAAGGGCGCTGGTGAATTGATTTTGAGATTCCTTGGGGAGGGATGCAGCGGTTGACTTCAAGGTTGCCATGCAGGTGTCCAGGAATAGGACTTGCTGGAATTGGTGTGCTGCGATTTTTGCACTAAGCATAGCACCTTGGAACACCTTCTTCCCGATGTCGTCCAAGAGTTTGTTGTCTCGGCCCGGGGGGCTATTGGCGTGGGTGCATGAGGACTTGGTGCGTTTGAGCGCTGAAGACACGACAATGGAGTTGTGTGGTAGCTGGGGCTGAGAAAAACCAGGCACAGGCTTCACTTGATACTTGAAGTCAAGCCGCCTTGGGAACGGATGACCGGATGCTGGTGTCTGCCACAGTTTAGAGTGATTTTCCAGTAGTCTCTGATGAACTGGGAGTGCGAAAGCAGGTTTTGGAGTGGTGAGGTATTTCAGAACCTCTGGAACAGCCTCTCCTGGCGTATCAGTGACGTTCAAAGAGAGGACAGAGGCAAGTTTGGTTAAGAACTTGGGGTAGGTGAGACTCTCCGCAGGGGGAGTGTCTTCTATCTCAGCTGTCTTCTCTGAGTTGGCGAGCTCCATGGATGCTGATCCCACCACTGCCGCTTCGATGTCGTGATCGTCGGCAGTGCTGTCGGGGGACGGATTTTCCAGGTCCGGATCGTCTGAGGGTCCGCGGGGTTTTTCTCTGGTTCTCTTCTCTGTGGTTGAGGTAAGGGCTGCCTCCGGAGCCTTGCGCGCTGGATCAGCGGTATGCGAGGGTGACCGATGTGCCGCGGGTATTGTTGAAGCAGAGGGTATCGTTGAGGTAGACTGCTTCACGAGTTGGGTTAATAAGCTGATGATAGCCGAGGAATTAGTATGGCTGGATCTGCTAACCCTGCTGCGGCTTGAAGGGCTCCAGCTATGGTTGCCCTTGCGAGGATCATCCCACCGGTGGTGCTGGGGGTGGTGGCGGTGGCGCTCGGAGTGCCTGCGGTCTTTCGGAGAGTGGTCCCTGTGGCTGGAGTCGCTGCTGCTACTGTGTCCATTGACTCTGGTCCGCTTACTGCGAGTTCTGCTGGTGCTCCTGCTGCAGCTGCTGGCGTTGCGCAACAGTGCGCTGGCATTGCGCAATAGTGCGCTGGCTTCGCTGGGCATGCTGCTGCGCGAAGCGCTGCCGCACGAAGCACTGCCGCACGAAGCGCAGCTGCGTGCAGGCTTTTCTCCGGTGCCGGTAGCTTCCCCCGCGGTGGTTAGGCTGGCTGGATTAGAAGCAAGAAGCTGGGTCCAAGAGACGTTGGAGGGCCGGTCAGAGGCCCCGCCCCCAAGGAGGGCGGAGTTGGAGGACTGCAGCAGAGACTGGGAGGACTGCAGCGCGTCGCCATCTTGGGCAGCATGGATGAGCGCTGTAGGGGATCCGAGCCTGGGGGATGCCTGCAGGGCGAGCTGAGAGGAGTCCAGAAGGATGTAAACTGGAGAAACTGCAGCAGCAGGGGCAGGGCTTACCTCCGCGCCACCGCGCATGATGGTGCTGGGTCCCGAAGCAGCGAGCGGGTCATTCGGGTGCACCGGGCTAGGGACGGAGGCTCCATACAGCACGTCCCGCCGGGAAGAGGCACTATCCGCAGCAACGGAGGCTTGGCTAGGGATGGAGGCCCATACAGACACATCCTGGGCTGGCAGAGGATCAGGCAGTGGAGGGCCCGAGTCGGAGGCTGGGCACCTCTCGTGGAATCCTTTCTTCATCGCCCCACAGTAAGTGCATCCATGCGAAGTCTTGTTCCTGTTGCTACAATACTTCAAGGATTCATGCCGGATGATCTGAAATACTCGGCTATTCGCCCTTTACTAAAAAATAAAACCCTTAACAGTTCTGACCCTTCCTCATACCGCCCCATTGCAAGCATACCTTTCTTAGCTAAAATTATTGAAAAGGTAGCTCAGACACAACTTCAGGATCATATTGATATGAACTTCCCATTAGATGAGTACCAATATGGTTTCCGCTCATATCACGGAGTAGAAACCCTACTCATATCCCTTCTTGATTCACTTATCCGAGGTATGGATAATATAAAACAGACCTTCTTGCTCATTTTCCTTGACATTTCTTCAGCCTTCGACAGCGTTGATCATATTACGCTCTTATCTAGACTATCCCAACTAGGTTTAAAAGATACCACTCTTAACTGGTTTAAGTCCTACATTTCTA
Organism: Ichthyophis bannanicus; assembly: GCA_033557465.1. Taxonomy (NCBI): domain Eukaryota; kingdom Metazoa; phylum Chordata; class Amphibia; order Gymnophiona; family Ichthyophiidae; genus Ichthyophis; species Ichthyophis bannanicus. The sequence goes on along the minus strand of CM066034.1, from coordinate 1,013,405,094 downwards.
ATCGCTTCCAATATGTCCATTTAGACCATTCCCCCTCACTACCATTCCCACAAGAGCGTGGTATCCCTCAAAGATCCTCACTCTCTGCACTACTCTTTAACCTTTACATACAACCTATTTGCACAATCTTTCAACACCACAATCTAAAATATTTCATCTATGCAGATGACATCATGCTATTCGCCCCGTTAGACATAGCTAACCTTAATTTCAACAAAATCGCCACCTGCCTCCTTGAAGCTGAAAAATGGCTTCACTCAATCCATATGGATATCAATTTCAAAAAGACCGAAGCACTCTTCGTAACCAGAAATACCACCTTCACTCCTACAACTTCCATCAACCTTATGAACATTACTCTCCCAGTCAAGTCTGAAATTAAATACCTTGGAGTTACACTAGACAAGACCCTAAGCATGACTAACCACATAAAACAGACTGCCAAAACTATATTTTTCAAACTGAGAACTATACAGCAACTCAGACCCCTCATCGACATCAATGACTTCAGAACAGTTGTCCAGGCTCTTATTATGCCACATTTAGACTTCTGCAATGGCATACTCCAAGGAACATCCAAAAAGAATTTACACATCCTTCAAAGAGCTCAGAATGTCACTGCTCGAATAATTATGAAAGCTAAAATATTCGATCACATCTCTCCTATCCTATACTCTCTCCACTGGCTTCCTATCTATAGTAGGATTCAATATAAAACACTTGTCACCACTTTTAAACTCATTAATGACCTAGCCCCATCACAGTTGGCCACTCTACTCCTAACCCCACAAGAAAACAGAACCAGAAGAAAAACTAACCTCAACATGCTATTAATTCCCATTGCAGTGACAAAATCAAAGCAAATAACCACCAACACTGCTTTTTCATATTATGCTCCCAGCCAATGGAATAAACTCCCACTATACCTCAGAGAGATTAAAGACCTTACATCTTTCAGGAAGGAACTTAAAACCTACCTATTTAGTCAACACTATAGCAACCTACAACCTGGAACCAAATTTACTACACAAAAACATGCAACAAACCAAACACAGGTCTACCCCACCTAATGCCGGACTTCATTTTCTCATCCACCCAAGTTAGTCTATTCCCAATACTTTATTTATGATCACAAATAACTATTATAGTCTCTTACTAACCATGTAAATCTACCCTTCTGGTTCCTTGTAACATAGTTTTATGACTCCTTGTAACATAGTTTTATATTTCCTTTATGTTAATAACCCTCACATTGTTTTCCATTTAACCTAGTTATTATGTAACCTAGTTTATGTTCACCTAATATTTAATGTAATTCAATATTGCACTGTTCTGCTATATTGTTGTTTAAGTTCCTTGTTTTTGCTCAACTAATGTTTAATGTAATTCAATATTGCAATGTTCTGCTATATTGTTGTTTAAGTTCCTTGTAAACCGCCCCTGATCTCTGGAAGGGGCGGTATAAAAAAGCACTGAAATAAAAATAAATAAATAAATAAAATAGGGGCATTTTTTTGAAATATACTTGGGCATAGCTGTAAAACGTAAATCAAAGAAAAAAACAAAGAGAGCAGAGCAGGTCCGTCTTGCTGGCAAGGCGGAAGAACGAAAACTGACCGGACTAGGGGCGGACCGGTAGGATGGGCTACCTAGGTGGGCTCAGAAAGGCCCTCCTTTCTGAGCTCTAGAGAGCACTTCCGTATGCATGGCTCCGCCCGGAGGACGTCACCAAGTGTGGCTGACGCAATCCTGCTGGTCCATGGAGAATGCACTTGTAGGTCAGTAGGAGAAGTTTGAACAGGATGCGGTAACTGATAGGGAGCCAGTGAAGTGACTTGAGAATAGGGGTTACATGAGCATAGCGACACTGGCAGAAGATAAGCTGTGCAGCTGAGTTTTGAACAGTAGTGTGAGTAGAAAGGAAGGGACAGATTTTGCTGATGTTATAGAGAAAGAAGTGGCAGGTTTCGGCCATCTGTTGGATACGCCCAGAGAGACAGTAGAGTCAAAGATGACCCCAAGGTTGCAAGCTGAGGAAACAGGGAGGAGTATAGAGTCATCCTCAGAAATAGAGAAGGTAGGAAGCAGGGAGGTGGGTTTAGGGGGAAAGATAAAGAGCTCAGTTTTGGCCATGTTCAATTTCAGATGGCGGTGAGACATCCAGGTAGCAATGTCGGATAAGCAGTCAAATATCTGGGACTGGATTCCTGGAGAGATTTCAGGCGTAGAGAGGTAGATCTGAGAGTTATCAGCATAAAGATGGTCATGGAGGAAATAAATGCACCAAGGGACTGAGTGTAGAGAGAGAAAAGTAGAGGTCCCAAGACAGAGCTCTGAGGTACACCAACGGAAAGAGGGATGGCAGTAGAGAAGGATCCACTGGAATATACACTAAAAGTGTGCTGAGAGAGATAAGAAGAAAACCAGGACAGAACAGAACCCCTAAATCCAAGCAAAGACAGGGTATCGAGGAGAAAGTGATGATCAACAGTGTCAAAGGCAGAAAGGTCAAGAAGGATGGGGATCGAGTAAAGGCCCTTGCATTTGGCAAGGACAAGTCACTGGAGGCTTCGGCAAGAGCTATTTCTGTGGAATGTAGAGGGTGAAAGCCAGACTGCAGTGGATCCAGAAGGGCTTGAGAGGAAAGAAAGTCAAGACAGCAGCGTTGAACCGCTTGTTCAAATAGTCTTGCAGCAAAGGAGAGGAGAGAGATAGGCCGATAACTGGAAGGACAGACAGAGTCTAGTGAGAGCTTTTTGAGGAGATATGTGACCAGAGCATTCTGGAAGGCCACAGGAACTGTTGCAGTGGAAAGTAATAGGGAACAGATATGACAGATGGAAGGGATGATGGTCGAGGAAAAAGAGCTTAGTAAATGGGTGTGAATGGGGTCACAGGAGCAGGTAGTCAATTTGGAGGAGGAGAAAAGATTTGCAGTTTCCTCCTCAGTGATTTCAGAAAAGGAAGAAAGGGTGACAGAAGGTGAGGGAAGGATTTGGGATCGAAGAGGGGGGAGGGGGAGGTGAACCTATGGAGAATTAAAGGCTAATCTTTTGGACTTTGTCATGGAAATAGTCAGCCAAGGTCTGAGTAGAAAGTGAAGGAGGGACTGGGGGAGGAGGGACCTTGAGGAGAAAATTAAGCATACCAAAGAGATGATGAGGGTCAGAGACAAGAGAGTTAGTCAGATGGGCATAGTACCCTTGCTTGGCAAGTGCTATGGCTAACTGAAAAGAAGTTAGCATGAATTTGAGATGTAGGTAGTCAGCAAGGGTATGCAATTCAAGCCAAAGGTGCTCAGCTGAGCGGGCACAGGAACATAGGTAGTGGGTTGTCGAGGATAGTAAGGGTTGAAGTATGGTACACCTCACATGGCATGGAATGGGAGGAACAAGTGCATTCAGAGCAGAGGAGAGTATAGTGTTATAGGAAGATACTTCCTCATCAGACTCAGATGACATAGTGGAGGAAAGAGGTGATAAGAGAGCAGTGGAAAGAGCTGAAGGGCCGATAGTGTGAAGATTCCTAAATATGCTGGTGGAGATCAGGCGAGACCAGGATGAGGGGGTGGCTAAGGGTGAAGGCTAGCAGGTGATGGTCAGATAAGGGAAGAACTGAGATGTAGATGTTTGAGTGTGAACTGTTGGAGAAGAAAACAAGGCCAAGGCAGTGGCCATGCTTATGAGTAGGAGTGGTAGAGCACAACTGGAGGTTGAATGAGGTGGTTAGGGACATTAGCTTTAAGGCATACGGGTCAGAAAGGTCATCAACATAGATGTTAAAATCCCCAAGAATAAGGGAAGGGGAAAATGCATCCAGAAAGGAGGAGAGCCAGGAGTCAAAGTTTATGAAAAAGGTAGAGGTGGACTTATTGGTGGAGAGGGGATTGATAAAAGGCAGCTACCCGGAGAGGTAGTGGAGTAAATAGGTGGATGACGTGGACTTCAAAGGAAGAAAAAGAATTAGACAGAGGCAGGAGGGGCTGAAATTGGCAGGACTGAGAAAGTAGAAACCCAACACCACCACCAAGGACAATGGGCCGAGGTGTATGGTAGAATAGGTAGCCTCCATGACAGAGGGCAGTGACTGAAGCAGAGTCTTCAGGGAGAAGCCAAGTTTCAGCAAGAGCCAGAAGATACAGAGTATTAGAGATAAAGAGGTCATGAATGAAGACACCTCGTATCGCTTGATATGTTTAGCTGTTGGGAGTGTCCCAAGGCTTCTCTATATCCCCACTATTTTCAATATGTAAATGTGCTCTTTAGTTGATGTGTGGTGGAATGGCACGGTTGTGTATGTAGATGATATATATATATATGTAGAGGAGGGGGATTTGGTGAATATAAGATAAAATTAATTAATGGCTATCTTAGGAAAACTTCTCAGTGGTTGGTTGCGATTGTACTTAAATTTAATAAGATGGAATAAATTGCCAGTATGGTTAGGAATGGAAAGATGGAATTGGTTTTGCATTGCTGCTGTTAGAACAACGGGAGTGGGCAGTAGAGCATCCTAAGAATCTAAGGGGGTAGTTTTTGGAGAGATCTTTCAGTGTGGAGGTTCATATGATGGTGACAAAAACACTTTTTTTTTTAAATTTATAATTGTTTTTTTAGAAAGTATTTGTACTGAGTGTATACACCTTTTTTCCATTGCCTACTAAAATCGACCTAGGGTCTCCAAGTATTAGAGAACCCAGGCTCTGCACATACCTAACATAGTACCCCCATTTGGGAAATCGGTGTGTCTCCAGGAACAAAGCAGGAAGTCAGCCCTCGCATATGGGTGTCATTGGCACCGAAGGAGCTCGCGCGGAGCATTTCCCCAGCTTTCAAAGACAGCCTTTGGGAATGCTACCATGCATGCATGGTTCCCTTCCCGCCCAAGGAGCAATCTTGCTCAGTCTCCTTTTTTCTGTAGAGCCCAACGGACATGGTCCTCTACGCTCTGGAAAAAAGTTCTTTAATTCATTCCTTTTTGTCCGGTTTGTGTACTGGTTCCCTTCCCTTTTTTTTCTTATCTTTCCTCGAGGATCCACCTTGACCGATCTTCATGCCATTTTTTGCCTGGGGGTCCTTGACCCTGGCCGGGTGTTCTCCCACCATGACTCCCGGTGGGTTCAAGAAATGCTATAGCTATAGTCGGACTATTTCAGTCACTGATACTTATGATTGCTGCATCCGCTGCCTGGACCTGGACCACGACAGTTCCACCTGCGACTGGTGCCAGGCCATGACCCCCTAAAACCAATAGCAGGCAGTCTTGAGTTGCAGGGGAAGCTATTTCCAAGACCTGACTCTGCCCTGGCTTCCCCATCGCCAAACCCTGAAGCCGGCCCTTCGTCAGAGGTCCAGATGTCCTTGGAATCCCATGGTGGTGGCTCCTCTGGTGTGGCCCCAGACCCTCCTAAAAAGAAGGTCCCAAAGGAGGTGCCTCCTATCAAACCTGGCAAGGTCCCGAAGGAGGTTCCTCCTATCAAACCTGGCAAGATCCCTCGCCAGGACTTGGGCAACTCCGAGCAGCGCCCTTAGAAAATCTCGAGATAGGAATCCTCGGCTGGCAGAGACCGTGCCAGGACCTGTGAACATATAGTCCTCCTTGAGGATGCACTCTCCAGAGTGCAGCATCTGACCCAAGGACCTCTGTGTCCATGCCGAGTGCTGCACAGCCATCGGGCCTCAAGTCCTGCAGAGCGGCTATGGAGCAGAGCCTCTCCTCCATTTTGGCCTTGCAGCAGGCATTGATGTCGGGGGGGGGGCAGGGCCCCCCCCCCCGGCATCATTGTCCCAGACACCAGGCCCCCTGGCCTTGGGCAAGCCTCCAGGTGTCAAACTTGGCGCCCTCGCAAACACCTTGCGGAGCGCAACCGAAAGACCCTTCCACCTCTACAACGTAAGCATTTACCCTGCTGCCGCATTGCATTGCATTGCTCTGAACTCCATTGCTACTACACTGCTTGCAATTGACACTGCTGCCTCATTGTTTGTAGCGTTGTTATAACATTACTTGTAACATAGCATACTCTACCTGGCCTGTTGTACCCAATGCTAACTCATTACCTGTATTATAACACTGCTGCCCCATCGCTTATAGCATTGCTACAACGTTACCTGTAACATAGCATGTTCTGCTTAGCCCGCTGCACTATAACATTTACCCTGTTTTACCCTCTTCTTACCCTACTTTACCCTGTCCTACCCCTGTTTTGCCCATACTTGCCTTGATTAGATTGTAAGCTCCGATGAGCAGGAATCGTCACTCTTATATGTCTGTACAGCGCTGCGTACCAGTAGCACTTTATAAATGTTAAATAGTATTAGTAGTTTATTGGAGACAGAATGTGCATTCCACAAGGCACATGAAAAAGGGAGAGATGAGGGAGAAACCAGAGGGATATGAATTCAGTTTGAGAGGTTATGTACTGATCTGTCTTGGGAGTGTGAAAAAAGTCTAGGGGCCAGGGTTGGGATTGATATCTCCAGATGAGAGAAGGAGAAGGAGCAGGACAGGTACTGGCCATTCTGATGTTTATTTCAAGTGCATCAGGGAAGGAAGCTTCAACAGGGCATTCATCAAAGTCTAGGCCCCAACAAGGGAAGCCCTCACGGAGGCCATGTCTGTTAGCCAAGCACACACTGAGACATCTCATATGGAATACTTTGATAACCCAGAGCCTGAGTAGTCCTGATGTTCAGCTTATAGATCAGAAGGTTTCTCTGAGCAGAAGAAATCAACTGGTCTCCCCTCAAACTCCTTTCCTCCACAGGAAAGGAAACACACTCCACTGGAGTACTTCTCCTTCACAGATTTTGACAAGAAAATGGTTGAGATCATTCATTTTATGGTGAAGAAAGAGGAAGAAGCCAGGGCAGAGTTCTAGAACATCCTAGTATTTCTCAAACCCCAAAGGAAGATGTGAGTAAAAATGCAATGCGTGCTTTGAGTCCACGTTGGCCCAACAGCTCCTGGATTTTCTTGGCAGTGTAACCGTAAGTAGATTACTAGGCCTTTCTTCCAAGGAAATAGAGAGTTAAGTGACTTGCCCAAGGCCACGATGAGCACTAATAAGAATCAAACCCTGGTTTCTTTATTACTAAGCCAGTGCACCAACCACTAGACTACTCTTTAAGGATGTACAGATGACAATGTGTGAAGCCTCCAACTTTCTTCTACATGCAATCTGTAAATAATAAGGTGGACGCCATGTATAGAGTCTAAAAGGCTCCCAGATTTGAGAAACAGCAGCAACCACACCAGTAAGTGGCGGTCAAATATATTCTCAAAAAGGCCAAAAGGAAGAGAATCCACTCGTCTGTGTCCCCCGGGAGGGACGCTCATACTCGAGTCTTTCTTGGGAGGAAACTATTCTAGAATGCAATGCTCAATTCCCACATCGCTTCTTACTAGCGCTTCATAAGCCACCCCATGCAAGCTATGCTGAGCAATGTCTGCCTGCAGACAAATGATATGATCTTATGTGATCAGTGGACAAACACAAAGGTCAGCCTTTGATGTTATCAAGGCAGCAATGGGAGCTTCTGCAATCAGTATCAGTGGGTGCCTTCAGATTCTCAAGATGGCAGGCTTCAGAACTCATATACAACATCCAGTAAGAGCTTGCTGACGTGCTCTGCAAGGGAGATATCATCTTTGGAGATAAGGTCAAGAAAGAGGAGGATCAGATTTAAGATTATTGAACTATGTTTCAGGCCCTCTCTTCAGTCACTTCCGAACCACCATCTACATCATTTAGGAGATACTAAGGATGGACACCAAGGAGATATTTCTATTCTCTGAAAAGTCCTTAGCTTCCACCCACCAACAGCAATAGTGGGCCTTGCTCTCGCACCTGATAGCAGAAGGTCCCAAAGTCCACAACCCCCCAGCTGAAACCAGAGATGGGGATTTGACTGAATCCTGGCAGAAAGAACTAGCATTACAGTATCCGTTACAGAGAACCTTCCTGTTGGGCAAAAGCTAAGGTTTTCTGTGACTTGCTGGCCCAATATAACCTCGGACACTTGGGTTTGCAGCATACTTGGGAATGAACCCAGACTATGCCTCAAGGAAACCCTGAAAGACTGTCGACTAAGACGATAAAACTCTCACCTTCAGGGTGTACTTTCAAAGGAACTCTCCTTCCTCTCAGAGACCAGTGGGATAGAATCTAGTCCAACATATGGAGCCCAGAGCAAACAGGGGAGCTTCATCCCATCCTGTGTCAAAAGGCCTTGAACAAAGTTCAAGATGATTTCCCTAACAAATCTATTTTCTCCAAACAGAAAACTGGCTGTGCTCCCTGGATCTGAAGGAAGCTTATACCCACATAAAGATAGAGCCAAGTCACTGGAAGTATCTCACCACCTGTAGTACTGCACAACGCACTTAGCATTTGCGTGTCTGGGCAGACTGGGGCTGCACGTATTTCTCTATCTGGATAACTGGCCAGCAGTGGCAGACGTTTAAATTAAGGAACCCCAAGCATTAAATTCTGAAAGGACCCCCAAAGTGGTTAGTGTCCATTTTGAAAGATCTGGGAGCGACTGCAAGTGGCCTCAACACTGCAGCAGTTACTTGGGCAGAATTTACACCAATGTTTTTTTTATTTAGCTCCCAGTTTTTTAATGGTAGCTCAAGATATGTTCCATTCTGATACAGCAGGTATTTCCATGTCCCCAGAGGGCACGTTATAATCTAACGGGCCAATGCAGAAAGCCGGCGCTGAAGTCGCACGCTATTAGCTATGTACACCTCTATGCAGTGCACCGATAGTGCACAGCATGCAGAAAGGGGCACATATGCAAATTAGGCACGTGTTAAACTGTGGTACTGATGTCAGTGTTAAACCGGGAAAGCAAGCCAATGACATGCGCACAGAATTCGGTGCAAGTTTGGCATACTCGCCCAGAGAAACAGGGTCATCTGAGGGAAAGTTTGACACTTCCCCTCAGATGATCCAGGCATCGGGAAAAGCCCCTGATGCCATCAAAATACTGTCAGGGGGCCAGTGCCCCCGACACCAACCACCAACTGAAACCAAATTCCTGGTGGCTCAGTGGCCCCAAAACGACACACAACTCCTGGTACTTTTACAATGGAGTAGGAGCGTTGCCTACATGCTTCCAGTCCTGTACAACCATCTTGAAAAATAACAGCCCCTATCCCCAAGCGGTACATACTGGGATGCACTGGGTGGGGTCAGATGGCCATATAAGGCATTTTCGACCTTATATGGTAGTCTGACTCTGCCTGCTGCATCCCAGTATGTACGGTGTGGAGCCTGGAAGAAAGCCCTGAAGCCATCAAAATGCTGTCGGAGGTACACGCCACCTCAGACCCAGGCATAGAGATATTGGCACTTTGGCTGGTTACGTAATCCTTTCCATGCTTCTCCACATCGGGGGCAGACAATATTAGCATGCCATTTTAATACACGCAGCTCATTTACCTATAATTTTAAAAAGCTTGGCATTACTGTGTGCGCGTTTCTTTTGAATTTACATGCGCTTCAGCCTCTTTTCTGCATTTGGCGTGTCGGAACTTGTGGTTATAAGTTGCATTATCTGCGCGTAAAGGGCATGTTAGTCTTTCTGCATCGGCCCGTAAGTCTATACCTGAGGCCAAGATGACAAGCAGCAGGACTGGAGCTCTACTAGGCTACTCTTCCACTCCTTTGTCCTGGGCCGGCGTTAACAATAGATGAACTAGGCGGCCACCTAGAGTGCTAGTGCTTGGAGGACAGACCATTGCTGCCATCGCTACTCATCTCTGCGACCTGCAGCAGCAGCAAACAGAAACACAGCGCTTACCATAGCCTCTGGCACTGCACGCTCCTTCTGCGTCCACCCCCAAGCAAACAGCAACACAGCGCTTACCATAGCCTCTGGCACTGCGCGCTGTTTCTGCGTCCACCCCCATGCAAACAGCAACACAGCGCTTACCATAGCCTCTGGCACTGCACGCTTTCTGCGTTCACCCCCATGCAAACAGCAACACAGCGCTTACCATAGCCTCTGGCACTGCGCGCTCTTTCTGCGTCCACCCCCATGCAAACAGCAACACAGCGCTTACCATAGTCTCTGGCACTGCACGCTCTTTCTGCGTCCACCCCCATGCAAACAGCAACACAGCACTTACTATAGCCTCTGGCACTGCGCGCTCTTTCTGCGTGCACCCCCATGCAAACAGCAACACAGCGCTTACCATAGCCTCTGGCACTGCGCGCTCTTTCTGCGTCCACCCCCATGCAAACAGCAACACAGCGCTTACCATAGTCTCTGGCACTGCACGCTCTTTCTGCATCCACCCCCATGCAAACAGCAACACAGCGCTTACCATAGCCTCTGGCACTGCGCTCTCTTTCTGCGTCCACCCCCATGCAAACAGCAACACAGCGCTTACCATAGCCTCTGGCACTGCATGCTCTTTCTGCGTCCACCCCCATGCAAACAGAAACACAGCGCTTACCATAGCCTCTGGCACTGCGCACTGTTTCTGCGTCCACCCCCATGCAAACAGCAACACAGCGCTTACCATAGCCTCTGGCACTGCATGCTTTCTGTGTTCACCCCCATGCAAACAGCAACACAGTGCTTACCATAGCCTCTGGCACTGCGCGCTGTTTCTGCGTCCACCCCCATGCAAACAGCAACACAGCGCTTACCATAGCCTCTGACACTGCGCGCTCTTTCTGCGTCCACCCCCATGCAAACAGCAACACAGCGCTTACCATAGCCTCTGGCACTGCGCGCTCTTTCTGCATCCACCCCCATGCAAACAGCAACACAGCGTTTACCATAGTCTCTGGCACTGCGCGCTCTTTCTGCATCCACCCCCATGCAAACAGCAACACAGCGCTTACCATAGCCTCTGGCACTGCGCGCTCCTTCTGCGTCCACCCCCATGCAAACAGCAACACAGCACTTACCATAGCCTCTGGCACTGCACGCTTTCTGCGTTCACCCCCATGCAAACAGCAACACAGCGCTTACCATAGCCTCTGGCACTGCGCGCTCTTTCTGCGTCCACCCCCAAGCAAACAGGCCGGAAGCAGGAAGAGCGCACAGCGCCAGAGCTTATGGTGCACGTTGTTTAACGGCATTGCTGCAGCCGGTCCCCCAAAGGGATGGCAGCGACGGCAATAGGGGAGGGGGCAGGAGCAGAGGAGCGGCAAGAATGAGCTTCATTTAGGGTACATCATATCCTTACCTCTGTTGGAAAATGCCATAGAATCAGTGAACAGAACCATCCAAGGGCTAGAGTCATTAGGGTTGTCATCTATTATCCCAAATCCCGCCTCAGCCCATTCAGCTCTACTGGAATTTATAGGACGCCACTAGACACAACTCAGGATCACCAATGGTAAGATTCAAGGAAGCTACCATAAAACATGCTGAGTTTGTTGGGTCTCATGGCCTTAACAGAATTCCACTCCTTTGACACATTTTAATATTTATTTATTTACATTTATTGACCACATCACTCTGAAAGGTTCAGTGCTTAATAAGGAAGACATTGCCAAAAAGAGCAAGTGGGGACAGCATGTAGAGCATGGTCCAAGGAATTCCTTACAACCCCTTTGCACATACGTGTGTGTATGTATGTGTGCATGTGTGTGTGTGTGTGTGTGTGTGCACGCAAGCGCGTGTGTGTGTGTGCATACGCGTGTGTTTGTACATGTGTTGCTTCTGTGTATGTCTCTCACCTGAAAGGAAAAGGGGACTGCACAGTTTAAAATGGAGCAGTTCCAAAAGTTCTGTTGATTTGGTAAGAAAAATAAAACCAAATGTGATATATTATCTAACCATTAAGGGGGTAATTTTATAAAGGTAGTTTTGTGTGTAAAAAGCCTTGTATATAAAATTATCTCAGGAGTTCCACATGTAAAAGTATGCCTGGTGCCAAGAAAGTATATTTATTTTATTTAACAGGTTTTTTATCCTGCTTCAACATTTTAGTCAAAGCGGTTTACATTGTAAATTAAAATGTACACTAATAACTTGGATTTTTCTGAGGCAATGGAGGGTTAAGTGATTTGTCCAAGGCCACAAGGAGTGGCTTCTTGGTTCTCAAACCACTGCTCTAACCATTAGGTGATTCCTCCACTCTGTGTATATGTTTTTACATGACCCACACGTGTTCCGGGGCACAGTTTGGGCAAAGCGCAGGCAAAGTCATGATTTCTATGCGTATTTATAAAATGCTCATGCACTCCTGAGCCGGCATACATTTCCGCAGCTTCAATCTAGCCACAATTTCTGGTGGTGTCTTTATAAAATGGAGTAAAATTAGACATCTACTTGGCTTTGACACATAGACGGCCTGTTCTAAAATTACCCTCCCCATGTTACTGTCTACAGATTTCAAAGGATGCATTTTACCATTTAACCACTGTCCTAAGGCAACAGGGATTGTTGTGCTTCTCCATCATTAGGTGGCAGTATACATAGCAACCAGTAGCAAACTACATGGTTCCACCACTAGCTGTCACCATATACAGCAAAACGGAGTTACTTACCTGTAACTGGAGTTCTCCGGGGACAGCAGGATAAGTCAGCCACAATTGGTGACGTCATCCGACGGCGCCGAGACGGAAGTACTCTCCATAGCTCAGAAGGGCTTTGCCCTTCTGAGCATGGGCCAACTGGCCCCACCCCCCTGCCCGCCCCTAGCTAGCCAGTACGTCCTCTAGCTTAGCCTTTCGCCGCTAGGAGGCGGGCAGTAGGACGGAGGCCGACCCCATCCAGGGGAGGTGGGTGGGTATGTGTGGCTGACTTATCCTGCTGTCCCCGGAGAACTCCAGTTACAGGTAAGTAACTCCGTTTTCTCCTAGGACAAGCAGGATGAGTCAGCCACAATTGGTGCCTCCCAAGCTGGCAGTTGCTGAGGAGGATGGGGGAAGGCCGATAACCTTTCCCAGGCCAGGCATGCACCCGTGTTAAGCAACGAGGGGTGATGCCTGTGAGTGCCGAGAAGGAGCAGGTTCATGACTGCGTGTGTTGTCACAGCGATGTGAAGGGCACTATGCGACGGTCTGCCGTCTTGATGCACCACTGAGGCAGCCAGGCATCTCTGCAGTGTAGGCCAATAGAGCAGCGGGAGTAGCGGTGATGAAGGAGCAGCATGCAGCTATCAAGCCGTCTTTGTGCGAAGAACAAAAGAGGGCCCTCTCTGTGAGGAAACCCGCAAGCAGTGGGATGTCATCCCAACAGTGACGGCACAGAGATGGCAAACACTGGTCAGAGTGCAAGGACTTTAGGCCATCATTCACTATCTATTTATATTGATAGTTTTATTTAGATTTAAATTTTTATTTATTTATTTATTTTATTTGATTTATTTATTATTATTATTATTATTATTATGTTTTTTTTTTTTTTTTTGATAACTCCGTAGCTTGATACCGGAGGATGCTGTCAACCATAGTGTAGCCTGATAGGGGATGACAGGAACAGGTAGATCACTGCACGGCGGTACCAGTACCGGTTTGGCAACTTATCACCATAAGACTGTCAAAGGCAAGTAGGGATCGTGAGATAAAACCTTGATTCATGGTTACTAGGCAGTAGTGCCAACTACTGGGATATTCCTCCTTCCTGGGTTTGACCCAGTATGGCGTAACATCCGGACTGAGTCAGCAGTGGAATGCATCGATGTTCCATGGGGTGATCGGTGAAAAGTATCAGGCCAGAGGTGACCACCAAGCTCGCAGTGCCCAAGTGGGTTCCGCGGACGGCGGCGGTGGCAGAACAATTGTCTGGCTGGCTAATGTGAGATTCCAGACCTCATCCTCCTCCGCATGGTCCTGCATGAGAAGTGTGCCCATGTAGATGGTGTCCTTGAATGGTGTGTACCGTGATGGCTTTGTTGTGAGTTTGTGGTGGCCTTGCAGATGTGTGCTACATACATTTTGATAGGTAACGCCTCAGCCAGCCTTATTCATTGGGTACAGTGGGGGATTGAACCCACGATCCCTGCACCATCAGTTGTGGATCACTCCTGGCCTGGCTTAGGCCTATGTCTATAGGGTAGCCCATCCCTTGTCTGCATACGGGCAGCTGGCAGGTGATTACCGATGGAGGGTTGTATGTATCTGGGCAGCCGGCAGTCGTTGCCTGTTCCTGGGCAGCCAGCAAGGTGATTCGCAGCGGGGGGCCTAGCCACTTGGCTGCTCTGCTGCTCTTTCATTGGAGGAGATGCCACGCCTCCCTTGAGTGGGGGTGCAGGAGGGTCGGGAAAGCAGTCCGCTTTGACCGAAGCGGTCCGCTTCGACTAGGCAGACTAAGCGCTGTTCAGAGGATGGGCTGGTAGGATGTGCTGGGTATATCCCGGTGAGGCATAGAGCTGTCAGGACCATAGCTTGAGGCTCACGCTGTTCCGTTGAGCACGGTAAGTAGATGCCCTGCATGGGTGGTTAGATGACCGCAAGGGCGGGTATGGACCACAGCCGTCAACAGGGACCCAATGAGACAACTGGGTGTGACTGTTGAGGAGAATTTGACAGAGACCTGTCAGACAGAACGTGTCAGAATAGAATGGGTCAGAGTACCTAGATAGCATGCGGACCTGCTGTGGTGAGCCTGACCGATGGAGGATACATTCCCTCACGGTCCAGGCCCTGGAATCAAGAGCCGCGGGAGTTGCTCGTATCCCGTGACCAATGGTCCGGTGCCCCTGGCTCTGTGGATGCTGAGTTAGGGTGACGCCCTCGAGTTGATCAAGAAGGCAAGAAGGGGATCCACACTGGGGATCTCAGTCTGGCTGAGAGCCTGTCACTCCATCTATATGCGCCTTGTAACGACAGGTTTAGACAACACTGAGGATCTCAGTCTGGCTGAGAGCCTGTCACTCCATCAGTATGCGCCTTGTAACGATAGGTTTAGACCAGGGTGTTAAGGCAGGTTTAGCACAGGGTGTTAAGGCAGGTTTAGCACCATAGAGGTTTATTGGGCAGGCGGGCTGTGGCGGACTCATCTGCAGGTGTGAGGTGACCAGCCGCGGAGGTGAACTGTGGTGCCACAGCAGGGAGTTTGACCTATGACCTCCTGTTCTTGCATGCACTTCTGTGTGCACTGCGCCACCGCATTGCCACCCCTCTGTTTGATTTGGGGGCACGGCATGGGCGTATCCGCACAGATGGAGGGATGTGCGTCCATGAGGCCACTGTCAGCAAGAAAGGCTGTCCTTTGGCGGAACAGAGCTGGCGAGTCAGGGATGGACAGGAAGGCCCCGACTGATGGTGGGGTGGCGCTGACCTTTTCCCGTTTCGTCAGGTGGGAGTGTACAGGGACCCATGCAATTGTGGTAGGGAGAAGACCACGTCCCGTGCTTAAGGACAGCGTACTGGCCAACAGCTGATGTCGTTCTATGGTTCCTTGGTCATGTATTAACCCGTGGGCATGGCCTCCTAGAGGGAACAGGGGCCATGCGGCACCTTTTATGTGTCAGAGTGTTGAGAACGTTGTCCTTACATTCCCATATGCAGGTAGCGCTTGGGGACCTCTGGTGAGTGGCCATGGCCGCTGTCGATGCGAGCTTCGTAGTCCCTTTAATTGAAGTGAGGATGTAGTTGAAGCAACGACTCTATGTACTGCAGTAACCTGCTGCAACAGTCACCCGTAGGAGGATGTCAGACCCTAGGTGCTTTAGGCCAAGGGGAGTGCGAGTGTGGCTGACTGTCAGTTCAGACCTCCTTAGGAGGCCGTTCTGCAGAGTAACGCCTCAGACGGCCCTACTCATTAAGCCCACTGGGAATCGAATCATGACCCCTGCTTTATCCGTCCAAGCATTAACCAGTGCTACAATGATTGCGCAGCACATCCCACGTCTCCTAGTGGGACGAGGATCCTATTAGCCCTCAGGGTATTCTTGGCGCAGGTCCCGAGTGCTACGCGGTACAGGGAGGCCTGTGTACACTTGGTCCGGATGCGAAGCCACCGTCCCTTTCCCCCCTTCCTGCTATGCAGGCTCTGCGGGGAGGAGTGGACAGCTTGTTGGCCCCGTAAGGATCTCCTTACTAGCTGCTGATATGGGAACCGCTGAAAAGTATGGGGTTTGAACTTGTGACCCTCTAGTCCTACAGGCGCTAGCTATGTCTGCTGCACCACACTGTGACCGCAGTCGGTTAGAGGAGAGCGCTCGAGTTAATTAGGATCAGAGCCAATGCGACGATGTAGTACGGCACCCGCTAGCTAGCCAGGGGACCGAGGAAAATGATCTCCAGACCTTATGAGTAGTGGTCAGTTGCTGGGGAAACCAGACACTGCTGTAGCTGGAGGTACGGGCAATGATTGCACTTCAGGAGTCTGCATTAAGATATTTAAACCTTAGGTTTATAACATGCCCCCTAAAGCACTCATGCCCATCATACGCAATGCCTCAGCCATCCTTGTTCATTGGGCACTTTGGGGGATTGAACCCCAGATCCCTGCACCATTGGTAGGTGCGTTAACCATTGTGCTGTGGCTCTGCTCTTGCCACGTTAAAGGCATGCCGGGGAGCTGAGGCGTGCGAATGAAGGGGACCAGCGTAAGAAGCTGTCTGGAGTGAGATAGTACACCCATCAATTCGCTGCCCGGATTGTGCGAGCCTGTTGCTGGCATTGTGCAAGTCTGTGTGTACGTGTGCTACGGCCCTTGGGGCCGTCCTCCTGGTAGCAACAAGTCTATTGAGGGGTTATCAGTAACCCCACTGTGGGTTTGAACCCACGACCTCTGTCTCCACAGGCAGTGAAGTAACCATTGGGGAGGTAGTTAGACAGGAGCACCGCAGCCAGCATCAGCTGAAGGAAGGGCTACGGAATGCTGGCCAATGGGCTTTCATTCGCGCATTAGAAGGGCTTCCCTCGGCCGGCGCTGAGGGTAGATAGTCAGGCGAGCGGCGGTAGCATGAATTGCGTGCTGAAAATCTGCGCTGGTAGCGGACCTCCCAGGTGTCGCTGAGTTCCGTGGACTGTGCCAGCTTTTACCTGATTTAACCATGATGAGGGAACCCTGGCCCTTATCCTGGTTTAGGTTAATGGGCGGGCGGCCTTCTGCCCCTTGAACAACAAGCTGCGTGCACTGTGCATCATGTTACCAATTTGGGGTTCGCAGCTGGATCGACGCGGTCGGAACAGCCGACGTGGACCTCCATCCCACCTCCGATTGGCAGAGAGAGGGGGAGTCTGCCCTGTTGTGGCAGGGAATCAACCAAGCTTCGAGGCCTTCAAATGCTCAGACCGCATTCCCTTCCTCTTCTGTGTTGTGGAGCAGAGCATGGGGCCTGGTCACAAGAAGCTGTGAGGTGGAGGCTTTTCGGAGGTCTGATGGGAGCCTGTAGGGCATTGGGCCCACTCGGCTCCCTGCATTCGAATCCTTGGTTAGAGGGGACCTGTTGGTTAGATAGGCAGAGCATTGGAGCAGCGTCTAGAGGAGCTCCTACGTCGGCGTCTGAACAGCTTGGCGGCGCCGGGACAGCTTCCCATCTGAAAGTCCGCGCCGGGAGAAATGTCTGCGCGGAAAGAGTCTTCAAGGCTCAATTGTTGGTGCCGGAAGAGTCTTCAAGGACTCAATGCCTGCGCCGAACAGGAGATGTCGGCGCAAAGGGGCGGTGCCGACTGAGGGCATTCAGGGGATGGAGAACCAACCCCCAGCCAACTGATGGAGCCGTGGAGGCGGGACATGGCGCTGACCAATAGCGCAGAGGATCAAAATGGCCGCCCCCATGTGCCACGTGTGAGGATGTCCGAGGAGCATCGGAGGGGCAAGGCCGCGGATGGAAGCATTCCTCAGCACGTCGCAGCCTGTTGAGGTTCCAATTTTAGTGTTAAAATGAGCCAGAGCAGTCACGCTCAGAAAATGCGGCTGGGCAGAGGCCGGGGACGGAGGCCTAATCTGGCGCGTCCCGGGCTTGCAGAGGGCTCGAAATCCATAGCGGTTACCGTAAGCCGGGGACAGAGGCCTTCGAGGCGCGTCCTGGGCTGCCGCGAGGGCGTCCATGGTCAGCGGCTGAGTCCTTTATATATGGGCAGCGTCTCCTCTCACCATGGCACCTCCTAGGTTGGATGCGACATATTTTGCTGCCCGATGATCAGGAGGCCGCGTCTGTGGCAGAGATCAGGGACGGGCCTTCACAGACACATCCCCTGACTCTGCAAGGGCTTAACATCCAGTGTTCGGCCACATGGCTGGCCAGGGGCTCAAGCTCATTGTTTCTTAGTCAGCCACTGGAACAGCCTGAAAGAAAAACCTGGCAAGCAATAAGGTAAGTCTTACTGAATACATACCTGGTAGTAGAAGAGGATTATTAGGTGTTTTAAGAGTTTAGATGATGTGGAGAGTAAAAGTCCGTCTTGCTGGCAAGGCGGAAGAACAAGAACTGGCTAGCTAGGGGCGGGCAGGGGGGTGGGGCCAGTTGGCCCATGCTCAGAAGGGCAAAGCCCTTCTGAGCTATGGAGAGTACTTCCGTCTCGGCGCCGTCGGATGACGTCACCAATTGTGGCTGACTCATCCTGCTTGTCCTAGGAGAACCATTAAGAAAGCTATATGATTCCATCACTAGCTTTCACAGTAGAATTTACATCAAAGAATATGAAATGCACATCTGAATCATTAAGAACCAGCCCAACAGGGATAGGAGTGTGAAAGCAGTGGGGATGCCTGATGTGAAACATGCCCAATGAAATTATTTCCAACCTCTCTGGTGTCTGTGTTTATCTCTGTTGTTTCTGTGTGTGTCTCTGATCTGCAAAGGGGGAAGGGGGGGAGGGGGAGCTAAATACAGCAGTTCCCAAATAATCAGTCAGTTTAGAAAGAAAAATAAAATTAAACCAAGTATGATAATATATTTAAACAGCAGATATCACTGTCAACAGATTTGAAAGGATAAGAATTACAGTTTAATCACAGTGTGTCACTGCCCCAAGGCAACAGATATTTATTTATTTATTTATTTATTTATTTAACATCTTTTATATACCGCTCTATTTATAATCAGCGCGGTTTACATAGAACAAGAAAACATCAGATAAGGTACATGTTATCTGTTTTTTACATAGAACAAGGAACAAAAACTTGGATAACCGGGGCAATTATTTACAATGAATACAACACATTGGCTATTTACATATGAACGGAATAAAGCCTAAAAGAATTTTCATAGTGTGAGAGAGAGGTGTGAAAAGTTATTGGGTTAGCAGAGGTGGCGTGTTAAGAACGGAAATGGTGCTATTTGAGTGATCTTGTGTTATTGTGTTTTCTGGGAAATATTTGATGAAAAGGTGATGCTTCAAGGCCTTTCTAAACTGGAAGAGGTCAGTGATGGTTCTAATTTGTGGTGGGAGGGTGTTCCATAGCTTTGGAGCACATAAACTGAAGGATCGGTTTACAGTTGCGGAGTTGTATCTTAAGGACTCTTTTGGAACTCTTAGCATGTTTAGTTCAGTGGTTCTTCTACTCCTGTTGGAAGGAATTGGTAGGATTAACTCCGAAAGTGAAGGAGGAGCAAGCCCTTTTTGAGCTTTGAAGGCTAGAAGCAAGGTCTTGAAGGTAATTCTCTCGCTTGGATAGGGAGCCAGTGTAATTGTTTCAGGAGAGGTGTTACATGTTCTCTTTTTGGAACCCCGAAGAGTATTCTTGCTGCGCTGTTTAATGCTAGTTGAAGTGGGTTAAGGGTAGATTGGGGGAGCCCCTGTAATATACAGTTTGCGAAGTCAAAGTGCGGTATAACCAGAGCCTGGTAGACCGTACGGAAATCATCCGGATCAATCAGTTGGCGGAGGTGTCTGAGGGAGTGAATCTTAAAATAAATTGTCCTTACGGTGTTGGCTATGTGGGTCTTCATATCTAGATTCTGATCCAAGGTCACTCCAAGGTATCGGATGTGGGATTTTACTTGCAGCTTGGCATCTTGAACTTCAAGAAATGTGGGTGGTGTAAACTTAGGGTTCCTTGAGATGAAAAGAACCTCTGTTTTTTTGTTCTGGATTCTGAGATTTTGAGTCAGTAGCCAATCTGAGATGGCATTAAAACAGTTGGTTATGGGTGTGAGATTAATCTTATCTATGCAGAAAGGGATATATAGTAACACATCGTCAGCATATATCATGTAGTTGACATTGAAAGACTTGATAATGTTGCATAAGGGTTGCATGTAGATGTTGAATAATAGTGATGACAAAGAAGAGCCTTGCGGGACTCCTTGTCCTTGGTGAAATGGATCTGATGTTTCGCCATTTGAGCGGACCTGCTGCCATCTTTCTGAGAGGTATGAGATGCACCAATCGAGGGCATTTCCACAAAGGCCCTTCTCTCTTAAGCGGATAATGAGCAGATCGTGACAGACCGAGTCAAAAGCAGCCGCGATATCTAAGAAGATGAGAACAAAGCCCTGTTTGATGTTGTCGATACCAGAATTTAAGCTGTTGCTATACATCACCATGAAGTACAAATGCAATGTGTGCCTTTGAGTCAGTCCTGACTCCTGGCGACCCAGAAGCTCCTGGGTTTTCTTGGCAGTGTCACCAGAAGTAGATTGCCAGGCCTTTCTTCTGAGGCAATGGAGGGTTAAGTGACTTGCCCAAGGCCACAAGGAGTGCTAGTGGGAATTGAACCCTGGTTGCTTGGTTACCAAGCCAGTGTTCTAACCACTAAGCTACACCATGAAGTAGCAGCACCAATATAGCAGCTAGTAGCAAATTATATGGTTCAGCCACTAGATGGCAGCAAATACACAGTAGCAAGGAACCATTAAGACATGGGTAGGATTCAGTCACTAGGTTTCACAGTAGAATTTACAATAAAGAATTTGAAATATACACCTGAATCTCTAAGAGCCAGTCCAGCAGGGATAGGGAGTGGAGTGGAGGAGTAGCCTAGTGGTTGGGGCAAGGTACTTCAGGCCGGAAGGTCGGGGGTTCAAATCCCACTAGAGGACAGCAACCTTGGGCCGGAAGGACTGGGGTTTCTAGTCCCACAGGTGCTCCTTGTGGTCTTGGGCAAGCCACTTAACCCTCCATAGCCCATGTTCCCTGTAAAATAGTTATCTCCAAGTTATAATGCCCTGTTCAATGTAATTTCCGTTTGTTCAATGTAAACCGCACTGATGCAGAATAGCACAGTATATAAGAGAATGTAAATAAATAAATAAATAAAAATAGGGGTGTGGCAGTTGGGGGGGGGGGGGGCATTGTGTGGTAGGGAAAACATGTGGAGCATGTATCATGGATTTATTTCCCAGCTCTGTGTGGGTGTGTCTCTGTGTGTATGTTGTATGTTTCTGTGCATGGTGCATATGTGTGTGTGTGTGTGTGTGCTGCACTTGTGTATGGGTGTATCTGTGTGCATGTATATCTATGTTGGCTCTGTGTATGTCTGTGACTAAGAGAGCAGAGAGCAGGGGAGAGGCAGTTTGAAAGGTACAACCCCCTAACCACTAAGTTATACTGAATCCATGTTTCTATGCTGGAGCTCCTGAAACTGGCTTTCCCACAGAAATGCATTGACCCATTTTTGAAGGGGGGGGGGGAATTATTTATCCGGTAACCCTAGTGCAATCCAGCCCATTTTCAACCTTGAAATCTTTTCATATACCAAATTTGATCCCATTCTTTTAAATTCTCAGAAAGTCATTTTCAATCCCCTTATGTCAGGGTTCAACAAACCCCAGGTGCCAGGTTGCCATGGTGATTAAAAAATTCAAACTTGGCGTCTGCGGCTGGGAAGACCTGCAACATGACTGGCCCTGGCTGCTTATGGGGATCCCGTACCCTACGCAGGGGCGGCCCAAGGGGGGTGCGGGGCCATGTGCGGAGACTCGGTGCGGGGCCTCATTTGCATAAGGTGCCTCATTTGCATAAATATTTGCATAATGTTACCATACACTAACTTTTAGTAAACATGCCTCTTAATGAGTATATGGATAAAGAAAGACTAAAAGGTTTCTACATTACTATAATCCAGTACCAACCGCCAGGCACATTAGGAACTACTACAAACACTGCCCATTTAGAACCCATAGCAAACCCGCCGTATCCTAACAGCACTACCAGGACTCACAAAGCACCATACCCTAACTATCAAAAGGCAACACTGCAAATATTAAACCAATACATTCAGAGAACAATAATACATGACCTACTGGGGAAAGAACAAGTGGCAATGTCAAATAGGAATTACATAAACAGTATACCTCAGCTCAGTTACACATGCAGAACATAGACCATCACCAAACAAGGAATCACAATTTAGGAACAGGAAGACCATAATTAAACTGGGAACCCCAAAAGCCAAACTTGGAATATACAACAACACTGTAGAAATAAAACTATAAATTAATTTCCTCTTGTACTAAACAAAGCGCAAAAATTAATGATGCACATTTCCCAGAGCTGACATATTCCAGTTAATAAATTCAAAATAAAGAGATATTTTTCTACCTTTTGTGCATTTTTTTTCAGTTGCAATTGTTCCAGCCACTTTCTTCTGGTTTCTTCGTGTCTTCTGCTAACTCTCCATCTGCTGTCCATTTGTCCTTTCTTCTGTCTTGTTGTTTTTTTTTTTCCATTCTCTCTCTACATCTGCTTTAACATGCTAATCTTTCTCCTTTTGCTCTTTCCTCATTCCTATTTCATCCACTCAAATTTTATCCCTCCATCCTCAATCCCCACTTACTCTCCCAATATCCGGCCAATTGTAGATTTGTCTTCCCTCCCACGCAAAATATTTTTCCCTCTCCATTTCACTCTCCCAGCTCCATCCCATTTTAATCCTCCCCCAACATCAGCTCCTTTCTAGTTCCAGCCCCACCCAGCATCTGCTCCCTTCTTGTCCCTGCATCAGCCCATTTCCAGTCCTAGTCCCCCATCAGCCCATTTCCAATCCTATCCTAGCCCCACCATCAGCCCATTTCCAGTCCTAGCTCCCCCATCCATTTCCAGTCCTATCCAAGTCCATCCATCAGTTTATTTCCAATCCCAGCCCCTCATCAGCCCATTTCCAGTCCTATCAGTTCCTCCATCAGCTCATTTCCAATCCCAGCCCCCCATCAGCTCATTTCTATTCCTTTCCTAGCCCCACCATCAGCCCATGTCAAATCCTAGCTCCCCTCCACTCAGCCCATTTCCAATCCAAGCCCCCCATGAGCCTACTTCCAGTTCTAGCCCCTCCATGAGTCCATTTCCATTCAAGCCCCCACCACAGCCCATTTCCAACCTTAGCACCCCCAACAGCCCATTTCCCGTCCTATCCTGGCCCCTCCATCAGCCCATTTCCTGTCCTAGCCCCCCCCCCCACTCAGCCCATTTCCAGTCCTAGCTCCCTCTCCTCACAGCCCATTTCCATTCCAAGCCCCCCTCCCCATCAGCTATTTGCAGTTCAAGCCCCCTTTCCACTCAGCCCATTTCCATTCCAAGCCCCTGTCCCCATCAGCTATTTGCCGTTCAAGCCCCCCTTCCACTCAGCCCATTTCCAGTCCTAGCAACCCCCCATCCCATTACCAGTCCTAGCTCCCCCATCAGCCCACTTCCAGTCCGAACCCCCTATAGCCCATTACCAGTCCTAACCCCCCATCAGCCCACTTCCAGTCCGAACCCCCTATAGCCCATTACCAGTCCTAACCCCCCCATCAGCCCACTTCCAGTCCTTACCCTCCCATCAGCCCATTTTCAGTCTTACCCCCCCATCAACCCATTACCAGTCCTAACCCATCAGCCCACTAGTAGTCATAGCCCCCCCATAGCCCAGTACCAGTCCTAACCCCCCAGCCCATTACCAGTCCTAACGCCCCCCACAGCCCATTACCAGTCCTAACCCCCTATCAGCCTACTTGTAGTCTTAGACCCCCATAGCCCATTACCTGTTGTAACCCCCCCATCAGCCCATTACCTGTCCTAACCCCCCCATAGCCCATTTCCAGTCCTAATCCCCCATCAGCCCACTTGTAGTCGTAGCCCCCCATAGCCCATTACCTGTCATAACTTCCCCCATCAGCCCATTTCCAGTCTTAGCCCCTCCATAGTCTATTACCTGTCCTAACCCCCCATAGCCCATTCCCAGTCTTAACCCCCCCCATCAGCCCACTTCCAGTCCGAACCCCCTATAGCCCATTACCAGTCCTAACCCCCCCTATCAGCCCATTTACAGTCCTTACCCCCCTCCCTCCCTCCCTATTTACAGTCCTTACCCCCTCCCCATCAGCCCATTTACAGTCCTCCCCCCCTCAGCCCATTTTACAGTCCTCCCCCCCCCCTCCCCATCAGCCCCATTTACAGTCCTTACCCCCCCTCCCTCCCCATCAGCCCCTTTACAGTCCTTACCCCCCCTCCCCCTCCCCATCAGCCCATTTACAGTCCTTACCCCCCCTCCCTCCCTCCCCATCAGCCCATTTACAGTCCTTACCCCCCCACCCCATCAGCCCATTTACAGTCCGTATCCCCCCCTCCCTCCCTCCCCATCAGCCCATTTACAGTCCTTACCCCCCTCCCTCCCTCCCCATCAGCCCATTTACAGTCCTTACCCCCCCTCCCCATCAGCCCATTTACAGTCCTTATCCCCCCTCCCTCCCTCCCCATCAGCCCATTTACAGTCCTTACCCCCTCCCTCCCTCCCCATCAGCCCATTTACAGTCCTTACCCCCCCTTCCCCATCAGCCCATTTACAGTCCTTACCCCCCCTCCCTCCCTCCCCATCAGCCTCATCCCATTTACAGTCCTTACCCCCTCCCTCCCTCCCTCCCCCCCCCATCAGCCCATTTACAGTCCTTACCCCCCCCCCCCCAGCCCAGCTAAGTTAAAAAAAAGAAAGACCCAGAAACCGGCTGCTGCTGCCGCTGCCGCCGTGGCAGCGGCAGAATGGAGAATCCCGCGGGGGCCCCCCATCCGGCAGTCTTTGATGCGGCCTCAGCGCGGGCTTTTCAGAGCCGCACGAAGGGAGAGTTTCCCTTTCTCGCGGCTCTGTTAATCCCGCCGCGGGGCTGATGGGATTTCCCATCAGCCCCGGGGCGTGATTAACTGCGCTGCGCGAAGAGAAGCTCTCTCTCTTCGCGCAGCTCTGACAGCCGACGGAGGCCACAGAGAAGACTGCCGGACAGGGGGGCCCCCGCGGGATTCTCCATTCTGGCCGCTGCCACGGCGGCAGCGGCAGCAGCAGCCGGTTTCTGGGGTTTTTTTTTTTAAACTTAGTTGGGCTGATTGGGGGGGGGGGGTGGTAAGGACTGTAAATGGGCCCCGCGGGATTCTCCATTCTGCCGCTGCCACGGCGGCAGCGGCAGCCGTAGCCGGTTTATGATTTTTTTAAAACTTTAATGGGATGCAAGATGTTTTTTGCGCGGGGCCCCCTGAAACGCGGGGCCCTGTGCAAAAAACATTCTTGCTCAATGGACGGGCCGGCCCTGACCCTACGGCAGAAGGGCCACCAAAGGCCGCAATCGTAGGAGGAATCAGCCCTGGCTGCCCACGGGGATCCCATTCCCATCCCCCGCTGGCAGAGTGCTGCGATCGTGACCGTGACTGGCTGTGACTGCCCACGGAGATCTGACTTCCCATGAGCAGAAGAGACGGGCATAGCGGCAATCACAGCACAGATGCAAGCTGTCTGTCTGCAGGAGATGGAATCCCTGTGGGCAGAACAGGAGAGCAAGCAGGCTGCTCGGAGTCAGCCAAGGCCTGCAATAACAAAAGAAAAAAAACAGTTAGATGGGAGGGGGGGAGTCAGTTTAACATTTAAAGAGCCAGAAGCTCAAAATAAAAAAGGAAAGAGGGTGGAGGGGAGTGAACTTAAATCTTAAACAGCCAGAAGCTAAAAAAAAAAAAAAAAGAAAAGGAAAGAGAATGGTGGGAATCCCGGGCAGGGGGTGGGAGTACTAGGGAGGGAGGAGGGGTGGGAAGGAGAGAGCCTGGAGGGGGAACAGAGAAAGGCTAAAGGGATGAATGCACAATGACTGTTTACCTAAAGGTGCATTCCCTTCCCCCAAGAATACACACACAGAAGCATATCACACCACACACACACATACACTCACACACACACAGGGGCGGCCCAAGGGTGGTGCGGGGCCATGAGCGGAGACTCGGTGCGGGGCTTCATTTGCATAAATATTTGCATAATGTTACCATACACTCACTTTTAGTAAACATGCCTCTTCATGAGTGTATGGATAAAGAAAGACAAAGATTTCTACATTACTATAATCCAGTGCCAACCGCCAGGCACATTAGGAACTACTACAAACACTGCCCATTTAGAACCCATAGCAAACCCGCCGTATCCTAACAGCACTACCGGGACTCACAAAGCATCATACCCTACCTATCAAAAGGCAACACTGCAAATATTAAACCAATACATTTCAGAGAATAACAATACATGACCTACTGGGGAAAGAGAACAAGTGACAATGTCAAATAGGAATTACATAAACAGAATACCTCAGCTCAGTTACACATGCAGAACATAGACCATCACCAAACAAGGAATCACAATTTAGAAACAGGAAGACAATAATTAAACTGGGAACCCTAAAAGCCAAACTTGGAATGTACAACAACAATGTAGAAATAAAACTATAAATTAATTTCCTCTTGTACTAAACAAAGCACAGACATTAATGATGCACATTTCCCAGAGCTTTCATATTCCAGTTAATAAATTCAAAATAAAGAGATATCTTTGTACCTTTTGTGCATTTTTTTTCAGTTGCAATTGTTCCAGCCACTTTCTTCTGGTTTATTTGTGTCTTCTGCTATCTCTCCATCGTCTGCTGTCCATTTGTCCTTTCTTCTCTTCTAGTTTTTTTCCATTCTCTCTCTACATCTGCTTTAACATAATAAACTTTCTCCTTTTGCTCTTTCCTCATTCCTATTTCATCCACTCAAATTTTACCCCTCCATCCTCAATCCCCACTTAGTCTCCCAATACCCGGCCAATTGTACATTTTCTTCCCTCCCACACAAAATATTTTTCCCCTCTCCATTTCACTCTCCCAGCCCCATCCCCTTCTAATCTCCCCCAACATCAGCTCCCTTTTAGTTCCAGCCCCACCCAGTATCCGCTCCCTTCTAGTCCCCACATCAGCCCATTTCCAGTCCTGGCCCCCCATCAGTCCATTTCCAGTCCTAGCTCCCCCATCCATTTCCAGTCCTATCCGAGTCCCTTCATCAGCTCATTTCCAATACCAGCCTCCCATCAGCCCATTTCTAGTCCTTTCCTAGCCCCACCATCAGCCCATGTTAAATCCTAGCTCCCCTCCACTCAGCCCATTTCTAATCCAAGCCCCCCATGAGCCTACTTCAAGTTCTAGCCCCTCCATGAGTCCATTTCAATCCAAGCCCCCACCACAGCCCATTTCCAATCTTAGCTCCCCCCAACACCCAATTCCCAGTCCTATCCTAGCCCCTCCATCAGCCCATTTCCTGTCCTAGCTCCCTCCCCTAAGAGCCCATTCCAAGCCCCCTTCCCATCAGCTATTTGCAGTTCAAGCCCCCTTCCACTCAGCCCATTTCCATTCCACGTCCCCCTCCCCATCAACTATTTGCAGTTCAAGCCCCCCACTTCCCCTCAGCCCATTTCCATTCCAAGCCCCGTCCCCATCAGCTATTTGCAGTTCAAGCCCCCTTCCACTCAGCCCATTTCCAGTCCTAGCAACCCCCCAACCCATTACCAGTCCTAGCCCCCCATAGCCCACTCCCAGTCCTAATCCCACCAGCCCATTTCCAGTCCTAATCCCCCATCACCCAATTTTCAGTTTAAGCCCCCCCATAGCCCATCACCACACCTAACCTCCCCAGCAGCCCATTTCCAGTCCTAATCCCACCAGCCCATTTCCAGTCCTAATCCCCCATCACCCAATTTTTAGTTTAAGCCCCCCCATAGCCCATTACCAGTCCTAACCTCCCCATCAGCCCACTTCCAGTCCTAATCCCAGCAGCCCATTTCCAGTCCTAATATCCCCCATCACCCAATTTTTAGCTTAAGTCCCCCCATAGCCCATCACCACTCCTAACGCCCCCCCAGCGCCCATCACCCATCACCACTCCTAACCCCCCCCCAGCCCAGCCCAGCCCAGGGAAAATTTAAAATTAAAAAAAGCTGTCTGCTGCCGCTTCCGTGGCCGCCGGGGCAGAATCGAGTGTGCCGCGGGGCCCCCCCTGTGCCCGGCAGAGCCTGCCCTCCCCTGTATCAGCTCTCTCTTTCCAGCGGCAGTCACACGCGCCGGCTTTCAGAGCGCGAAGGGACTAGTTTACCTTTCGCGGCTCTGTTATGCCCGCGGGGGCTGAGGGGAGTTCCCATCAGCCCCCGCGGGCTTAACAGAGCAGCGAGGGAGAAACTCTCCCCTCGTGCTCTGAAAGCCGGCGCGTGTGACTGCCGCTGGAAAGAGAGAGCTGATACAGGGGAGGGCAGGCTCTGCCAGGCACAGGGGGGGCCCCGCAGCACACTCGATTCTGCTGCCGCGGCCCCGGAAGCGGCAGCAGACAGCTTTTTTAAAAAAAAAATTTCATTTTACTTTTGGATCAGAATGTTTTTTGCGCGGGGCCCCCTGAAACGCGGGGCCCTGTGCAAAAAACATTCTCGCTCAATGGACGGGCCGGCCCTGCACACACAGGCATCCCACCTCCGCAGGAAAGACACGTACCCAGCTCCACACTACATGCACACGTACACACCCAGGAACCTCACCTCTGCACCTAACCATGGGAGATGGTCACTGTTGACATTGGGAAGGGCTACTACTGCTCTCCTCCAAGTCCCTAACCATGGGAGATGGTCAGTGATGGCACTGGGAAGGGTGTCATAGTGGTGGAGAGGATAATGAATAAAGAACATGACTGGGGGGGACAGGGGGCTTGAGATAGAGGCTGGATAGGAGGGGGTGTGTGGGGGTGTGTGGGGAGCAGAAAGTGAGGGGATTACGGGGATGGGCTGAATAAGAAGATTATACAGTAGGGGACCGTGATGGGAGAGAGTAACTGAGGGAATGTCCAGGATGGGGACTGGCGAGAGAAAGTGCTTGAAGGCGGGATCGGAGACGGTTTGAGTTTGAGTGAGGGGATTGGGAAGCTTTGTAGAGGGAGTGAGGGAACTGAAGGGTCTGTGGGATGTGAGGATGCAGGGAGAGAATGATAAGGTCCAAAGGGGTGTGGAAGTGTGGAAAGAGTAAATGAGGGGACAGAAGTGGGAAGCAGGGATAGAGGGGATCAGAGATAGAGCTACGGGAGGCAGTCAGATAGGGAGATGGTGTGAGTGGTGATAGAAGGTGGCAGTGGGTTATCGGAGGAACTCTGACGGGATTGTTCCTCCCCACACTGGTCCACTCTCTCCCGGTCCTCCATGATTCTCCTCTTGCCCTCCTGCCTGAATCCCCTCTTCCTCTCCCTTCCTACCTTAAGTCCCTTCCCCTATTTACTTCCCCCTCCTCCTTTCCCCTACAAAGGGCCAAAGAAACTGGGCTCATGAGAAGTGCCAGAACGTGACATTTTTATAATATTTTAAAGTATTACATAATTTAACTTGCAAATTTGTAAAAACATGCCACATAATTGCCAGAGAATCTTGAAAAATCTGCCTCAGGAAACCGGGGGTTGTGATTAGGATGTGCACATCACTATTTTGTCTTATTCTGAATACACCAAGGACATGTACATTGGCTTAGTGAGCTAGAAAATGTGATAAACAGGAGATTCCCGTGAGCTGAAATACCTGGAAGATCTTACTTTTGGTGCCAGTCACTTTGGCAATCAGCACGTAGTCAGGGAGCGCCAGGCCTTACTGATTTATCACTCTATACATTTTCCAACAATAGGATTGTTCTGCGTGCATCCTATGCTCTGCTGTCACACTCCCCCTCCTTGAATCAATCTATTGCCTCTCCAACATATTCACAAAGATGAATGAACACACTTTCTGCAACTTGGAGTAAACTAAACTCCACTCAGCTTTGGATTTCTTTTGACCTCAGCAAATCTGGCACTGCGGTAGTCAAGCATACGCTCGCAGAGTGCATCTCTTTCACTTATACCCACGTGGGCTTCACTCTCGGGAGTATGACAGAGTCACGGCAGTTCCAGTGGCTCATTTGACGTCAACCTCCATGACTGAAGCCTGCAGGGCCAAGGTGTAGATCTCGGTCTGCACGTTCACGTCACCTTATTGTTTGAAAAGGGATTCCTGATGCAAAGGTCGATTGGGTGAGCCCAGCATTAGCGAACTCTTTTGGGTTTAGAATCCAACTCTATCCCCCTCGAGCCCATTGTGATTGTTTAAAGATTGCCTTCATTTAAAACAATAAAAAAAAAAAAGGCTTGTTGCCTACTGACACTGTATTGCCTCTGCTTTCCCCCTTCTGTAGCTAGGGATTATCCTGCTTGTCCTCTGAGAAAGCAAACTCGCTTACCTGTAGCAGGTGTTCTCAAGGGACAGCAGAATATCAGTCCTCATCACACCCTTCTGCTTCCACTGAGAAGTGGATACTACCAAATTTAACACTTTATTCAGAACTGAGGTGACCCCGCATGACATCACTAGGGTGGGAAGTCACCCTCAAGCGCAGATTTCCATGGTAGAAAACTCTACAAACACAGAACCTTGATATGCTTTACTTACTGGGCTCTGTCAGAGGATGTCACCCATTGGTGAGAACGTATATGCTGCTGTTCTCAGAGAACACCAACTACAGGAAAGTAAATTTGCATTCCCTGTCACCGGCTTCCTGGTGCGATGGGGGAAAGAAAACAGCATGAAAGCTCTCGTCTTCTCCCACCCTGCTCTCCTTTCCTCTCTTTTGTAGGCAGCTCATAGGAACCGTGTGAGTGATTGCTCTGTTCCCAGCGCCTGTGGCGGGTTCTCAGCAGTCAGAAAAGCAGCTGCTGCTTATAATTAGATGCTTCTGGGGAGCCCTGATGGCTGCAACATCCGTCCTCTCCATGTGGCAGTGATTTACTCACCGGAGTGCTCTGCACCTCCCACTGCCAAGGGGGGCTCTCACTTGCTCCGAGGGGCTGCTGCCATGGTGTGCCACGATCTCCTGAGTCAGTGGGAGTCTCTGCTGAGCCTCTAGCCATTCTTGGGACTTGTGTGGGAGGGGTCCCATCACTGCTCTTCGTCCTGGGATGTAAGAGAGACTATGAATGCTTTGCACACCCTTGTTTACAGATTTTCAGCTCTCAAAATGTTAAGCTAATGTTTAGGATACATTTTAAAACAGACCTCCAAATACTGGTATGAAACTGCTTTGTTTTAAACTGCAAGGTGCTGGAACAGCCAGTCAGAGCAGCTGAAACGCTATAGTAGCCCTTTGAGGCCATTTACTAAAGCACATTAGGCTTTTGTGGATAAAGTAGACAAAAAGTGCAGATAATGCATGACTTTTGCAGCTAACGCTGCGCTATCTGTTGAGGGTGTGCACCGCACTTCCCCAGCAGATGACGCACCAAAATTGCAGAAAGTGCGGCCCGGCAGCATTGTGGATGCTCATAATTCCACCTAGTGAAGTGGCGTTACGAGCACCTGTACTGTCCACAACGTTGACAGTTACTGTGCGCTGTTGATGCCCGCAGTAATCACGTGTTGCAGACATGCCTAGATCCCACCCACTCTTGCAGATAACACAGTTTCTGCAAAGAGCGCAGAAAATCGCTGCGTTATCTGCAATTTCCCTGCGTTATCTGTTAACATGCCCAGAGAGCGTTCGCCATCTGCTGCGTTAACAGCACAACTTTGTAAACATCCCCCCTTGTGTTCCTGTTAAAGTTACACTAGTGAAGGGTGGAGTAACAGATTCAGGAAGCAGTGGTGATCCTTTTGGTTATGCCAGGTTGCTAACCTGGAACTTTCTTTTTTTTAAGATTTTGAAAACAATTACATTTCATTCAAAGAAGGAAAACCACTAGAACACATAACAAAAAATGAAACAGAAAAGAAAATCCAAAAATAAATATTACACAAGGCAAAAAAAGTGTACAATGGTATAGCCCACATTCAGGAAGAAGTGCCAAACAACATTTAAGACCAATTATATCAAGAAAATTAGGCAACAAGCATGCCAAATTCAGGAGAACACCCTAAACTAGGACCCTACGTACACATAGCTAGTTCTATCTACCAAAAACCTTTGAAGGTGAGAGATATCCGAAAAGACATGTGTGTCCCTGCAAGGCTACTATGCACTTGTAGGGGAATCTCAAAAACAAAGCAGCACTAAGTACCAATACCTGCAGTCTAAGCACCAAAAACTGTTTTCTATGGGCAGGTAACATCTGGAAATATAGTCAATTTATATCCACAAAACAAGACCGTTTTATTTTTAAAGAATAACTCCAGAACCTTAAGCTCTGCTGACTTTGCAGCAAAGGTAACCAAAAGTGTATTTCTCTGCGTAATAACATCAGCAGAGTCCACTAGGAGATCTTGACTGATAGTGGGACGAAGGCTATCAAAATCCCTGTCTCTTGGTTCAGTCAAACGTGATTTAGTTGGAACTTCTTTCATGCGCAAAACCAAACTTCTTATTTTTCCCCCTAAAACTTCCTCTCCCCTTCCTCCTTGCTCTCTCTCTGTTGATAACACTCTTCTACTCCTGTTTCCTCAGCCCATAACCTTGCTATCATTTTTGATTCCTCCCTTTCCTTCTCCTCACATATCCAACAGATAGCTAAAACCCGTTGTTTCTTTCTCTAGACCAGGGGTGGGCAAACTTTTTGACTCGAGGGCCGCAATGGGTTCATATATTGGACCCGGGGGCCGGACCAAGAGTAGATGGACGGTGTGTATGTGTGAATAAATATAAATTAAATTTAAATTTGTAACATTAAATGTTTAGATTAATTTTAGGTAGAAAAGCATAAAAAGAGTTATTTCACCTGAGACCTGCTCATTTTGGGAGACCCTGCCAATAGTTAAGCTACTGCTAGCTTAGCGTTCAGCATCACCAATGCACTCAAGCCCTCACAGCAGGACAAGCTACAAATCAAGTAAGGGTTTGTCAAAGTACCCAGCCATTGTTAAAGAAGCCTCTGCCGAAGCATCAGCTCAGTTTGACAAGAGGCTTTATTACCGGTGCAGTGTTCCTTGGATCTCCTGGGCATCGGTGAGCGAGTCCTCTTTAAAAATGCCTAGGTACTTTAACAACAATAAAAGGGGTCGGCTTTAGCATCCAAACCATCCTTAACATACTTGGAATAGTAGTCCTCGTGGTCGGCTCGCGGTTACATTTTCTCTTCCTTAACCGCCTGATAAATCGGGATAACTTGCGTCCGCTTAGGGTTCCCTCAGGATGCCTCTCATGAGAGCCGAAAATTCGAGACGCGTAGTCAGCCTAAGCATAAAAGCAAATTATAAACAGTTCCTAAACTTTGTGACTAGGTTTGATTGACAACGATTAGGGTACCGGGTGACGTTTGCACTGCTGTTACAGTTTGCCTTCTTGTTTGTTAAATCAAATATTTTCCCCATCTAAAGAGCCACTGCTTCGGCAGCGCCACGACCACAGCAGAGGACGCTGCAAAATGCCGTCCCCCGGAACGGGAAGCAGCACGCGCTCCTCTCCGCTCCATTCCCACCGTCTCGAGGCGCTGTTGACGGTTTCTATGGCGACGGGGCCACGTCGGACTCTGAGCCTCGGCCTGAAACGCCGGCAGCAAAGGAGCAGAAGGTAAGAGAGGGTAAGTAGATTGCAGAGGGAATGTAGCAGAAGCAGGGGCCGGGGGCAGTGCCCGGCTCAGGAGGGCACTCGGGGCATGCTGTAGGGGTGAGGCAGTGCTCCGCGGGCCAGATTAAAAGGTCCACCGGGCCGTATACGGCCCACGGGCCGTAGTTTGCCCATGCCTGCTCTAGACCATCAACACAATTCTCCTCTTCCTTTCTGAAGATACTACTAAAACACTTTTCCACTCTCTAATTACTTCCTGTCTTGACTACTGCAACCTCCTTCTTGCTGGTCTCCCTCTGAGTCATCTCTTTCACCTTCAATCTATTCAGAACTCAGCTGCACGACTAATCTTTCGCCAGCCTTGATAAACTCATATAACCCCTCTTCTCAGGTCACTTCATTGACTTCCCTTCCGTTTCCATATCCAATTCAAACGCCTCCTTATGACCTTTAAATGCATTCACTCTACTGCACCTCACTACCTTTCCTCTCTCCTCTCTCCCTACACCCCTCCTCATGAACTCCGCTCTTCCACTGGCTTGCTCCTTTGCCCTTTTCTTCCACTGCTAAGTCCAGACTTCAGTCCTTTCACCTTGCTGCTCCTTATGCCTGGAACAGACTTCCTGAGTCTGTACGTCAGGCTTCATCTCTGCCCCTTTTCAAATCTATGCTAAAGGCTCACCTCTTTGAGGCCGCTTTTGCACCCCGATCTCGTGTTTCCTTGTGTCTCCTTCCCCTTCCCCATTCTTTGTCTCGTCTGTCTTGATTAGATTGTAAGCTCTGACGAGTAGGGACTGTCTCTATCTGTGTTTGTACAGCACTGTGTAAGCCTTGTAGCGCTTTATAAATGTTTAATAATAGTAGTAGTAGTTCTAGTGTTACTGGGAAGTTGAGGAAGGGAAGATTCCTGAAGCGGGAGAGATTTTCAAGTGCTACTAGTCTTGTATGAGTTAACAAGGAATCTTTAATATGTTCCACATGAGAAGAACAAGAAATCAGCACTTGAGAATCCACCCAGGCCACCACCTTATCTAATGCTAGAATCCTATTGTCCAAATTAACCAATTTATCTGCCCCTCCCTGAATGAAGTTGCATAAGGACAAAACGGTAGAAGACAATTTAACATCCATATTATAAATCGCCCCCCACAAGTCTTTAAGTGCGATCTCCTCTTGGGGGGGGGGGGAGTTACTACAGGGCCCACCGAATCCACCGGAGCGACTTGATCAGGTACTGGCACAATAGGGACCCTTCCACCTTCAATAGGTGACAAAGGATGTGGCGGTGGCATCCTACCACCAGAGCTCAAGAAGCCCCTTCTGGTGAGGACTGACTAGGAGCTAAGGGAACCAAGTGTCTATCAAAAGGTCAGGTAATTTTACCTGTTGATGTCGCCGCAGAACCTGCCTTGGCAACAGCTTTATTTTTATGCTTTCCCGTACTCACAACGGGACCACTGAAGACAGACAGTTCCCACCTGATACCGGCAGTGCACAGAAGGGACGTGTTCTGCCCTTTTGGACACGTCCCTTCGGTTTGCAACCCACAGTCCGCATGTAGCAGCCGCAATGTTTTAAAGTTGTAGGGGACCTGTCAAGACTTCAAGCAGTCCATGGCCTGTCTGTAAGGACCCTACACAGGCAGCTCAGCAACGTAGGGGAATCCAGTCCACTAGGGCAGATAGACATCCCTAGTCCTCATTCTCCTACTCATGGTAGGCACTGCTCCTGACCTGGAACCTTTTTGAACTTTTTCCCTTGCAAGACTGTTGCGAGGATAACGGCACACAGGGCAATCACGGGGGAGTGTGGGGCCCTATCTGATGGTATGTCTCAGGACACCCTATTTTCACTCATCTCCTTTAAGGAAAATTTTATAACTGGGCACCCAGAAAGTGCCTATCTTAAGCCTAGTTTAGAAAGAAAAGCAGGAGATACTTTCCTTTATAAACCAGGGTCATCAGTGTCCGAAAACACACATCAAATCTAGGTGCGAGTCCTTCCACCAGGGCCTAGATCTAGTTATAGTAGTTCATAATTTACAGACATAGATTTGCACTCTGCCCACTCTTCATCCCTGCGCACACCCACGCCGTTGGCCTCATGGGCATATTTACAAAACAGCAACCAGCCAAAGTATGTGTGTACAGAACGATCCACTCACGTAAGCCACTTTAAATACATGATTTCTGTGTGCCCACGGTGTCCCAGAAAGATTTGAACCCTGGTGTCTTTGGTCAAAGGTCACTGTTCTAAGTACTAAGATACTCCTCCACTCCATTTTGATAGGTCTGGCACCTTTCCCAGGTTAACGCAAAGAGGCCGATCCAGTCCTGGTTATGACCCACTGCATGCATGGAAATGAAGGCCCACTTTTCTCTAGGCCCTAGGGAAACCAGAATGACTTTATGCAAGTAATAGGGTAAAATCCGGACTGGATTGGCCTTTTTGGATTGACTTAGGTGAGCTGGAAACTGCAGTCTTGACCCAAGCAAGCTGACACTATGAGCTTGCTGCTATAGAGGACATTGCTGCAGGGCACTGAAGAGTAACTGGTTTTCTGATCAATGTTGTGCAAGAAAGGGATGTATTTTGGAAGCCCTATTCGTGATCTGCATGTCTAATCAGGCATATTCATGTGTAAACTGGCATCCACCTATAAATGGCTGCTTTAAAAAGGGCCCAAGGTAGAAATTTTGAAAGAGCATGTCCTTAGGAGGGACAAAAATCTGCAGGTATATTCCCCATTTCATACAGGAAATGCACATGTAAACCCAAAATTCTCCACCTCACATTCACATGCAAGACCCTAGCAGTAGGAAAACTAGGTGGGGGGGGGGGGGGCACAAAACAAATTGAAAGTACGAGGAGGAATTCAAATCCATGTAATTTTGCGACGGAGTGATTGAATCAGAAACAGAATGTGAATTACTGGTGGCCCCGGCAGCTTCAGGCGAGCTGTCCACTATCCAGCTGCAAACCTAGACAAACAGTATGGTGAGGGGAGCAACACGGCTTAAGGTTCACCTAGGGCAGGGGTGGGCAATTCCAGTCCTGGAGGACCACAGACCAGTCAGGTTTTCATGATGTCCCTAATGAATATTCATGGACCTATTTCTATACAATGGAAGGCAGTGGATGCAAATAGATCTCATGAATATTCATTAGGGACATCATGAAAACCTGACTGGTCTGCGGCCCTCCAGGACCGGAATTGCCCACCCCTGACCTAGGGCACCGGATACCTTTGGGCCAGCCCTATTTGTTTATACCTACTCCCTGGCACATGTAGGTTTTTAAAACGGCACCTCCTGCTGTACATGGATTAAATCCACAGCATTCCTCTGTAGTTTACAAAAAGCTTCATGTTTAGCAAAGCAGTTTCTGAAATATCGTCGGAATGGAGTACGTTCCGACCGCAATGCCTTAATTCCATTCCCCACATACTGACTAATATGAGCCTTTAAGTCAATGATTACAGCTGGGGCCCAGCGGTCCCTCTGAGGGCGGCTTATAAATGGTACTGACCATGGGCAATGCTTGTCCATTTCTGGCTTTTGACATTTGACTTGGACGTGACTACTCTGCTTAGATGCTTTTTATTTTCTCATTCACACGCTGAGAAGCGTGGGCCCTGGGCTCCACCCTCTCTTCCTAATTAAGCAGACAGCATGAGGCACATTTCACAATGGGACGTCCAAGTGCAATCACAACTAAACCTTTTAAAATGACCTTCTATATAACTAGGGTGTTAATGCACAGACCACAGAAAACAATCAGATTTGGGATTCCCGGCAAGGCATTCCCTAGATTTCTGAAATAGTTGTGAAAAGAAAGTTAGACATTTGGAAGGGGGAAGCCGTAGGGCTTTTTAAAAAATTTTAACAACGAAGTAGACAGATTGCTTAAGGGGACATTAGCTTCAAAGCAAAAGAGCCCTCTTCAGACTCTACTTGTCAGCGTTAACAGGTGTAAACACTTTTTACAGACAGCTTTGCTGAAACTGCTATTTCTTTCTTGCAAGGGCAAAGGGGTGGCATTTTAATAGGGAGAAGCTGTATGTTTGTGGGGTGGGGAGGGAGTCAGTGTGCACCTGAATACAGCAGAGCTAACTAACTGACCTAGGGTCTGCAGGTCAATCCTTTCTGTGAAGCCCCTCCTGGGGCATCCTGTAACTTGTAGAGCTGATATGAACTGGAAGGACTACATGGACCACAATGCACTGGGGCATGTGTGCCACAAGCAGACCTGTCCCAAGGTCATCCTGCAGGAATTTGGATCTCATCAGCTGCCTGGCACCATGCTGAGAGGCAGTAATGGCTGGTGACCTAGAAAATAATTGGTGAGGGAGGTGGGGGTATTCTTCTCCGTCACCTCCCCTTACAAAATAATTATGCAGTCAGGCAGGCTAGCTCTCCCCTCCATTTCCCCCTACAAAATAAGTGGGCCTCCTTCCCACCTTCTCTCACCCCCACCTCCCCAGTTAATTAATTATACTTTCCTGACAAGGGCAGTGGAGAGCCCACTCAGCCCGCAGCAGTGAGGGATCAGTTGCTGCCTGGTAGGAAAAGTTGCTGAGAGCTGTGTTGTGGCTCTACTAGCCAGCTCCATGACTCCTGTGCTGCGGCTTAGCTCCAGTTTCACAACAACAAGGAACGACTGAGCTAGTCACACAGGAGCGGCTGCTTCAGGGAGGGCAGGGGGCCCCTCCAGGCAAAAGAACCTCAGATAACCACCTCTGTACACAACAGCAGCTTAGAAGCTGGGGGGAGTGGGCAAAGGACTATGACGTCCACAGGAACTCACATGCTGCTGTTTATTTATTGGAAATATTTTTATACTGCAAATCCCTTAATTCAAAGGTTTTTACAAGACAAACTAACACATAACGATGCTAAATCCTAATAGCAACTCCTGTCAATGGTAAAGTCAAGCCTGACTTCTGTGCCTTCCATGAGAGCTTTCTCAAAGCACCAGTGTTATGAGGAATTTCTTCTCTGCTCTACATGAAGAAGGCTGGTCGTTGCATAGGTGTGGGCCCGTGACGGTCAGCGCCCAATTCCTCTTCACTGCTCTTCTTGCAACCTGTACAGCAGCCACTTCACGTCATCCCCAAAAGGAGCAAATAACTTCTTATTCCCATGATTTGACCCAGTGAGTGGCCAGGCCTAAAAGCCTTAAACATGCTGACACTCAAAATTCAATTTGAGCCACAGATGGGAGCCAGTGGAGCTGCATTAAAGATTGCGTGATACATTCCCTTTGTGGAACACTAAGGAACCATCTGACACAGAATGTGGAACAATTTGCAAAGCCTTAATCATGATGGCCAGAAGTCCCTGAAACAAAACATTACAAGAATCAAACAGACAACTGAGTGAACTGCACCTGAGGAGCTCGTTACTGGTGGGGGAGGGGAAGATGGACCTCTGACTCCAATGGACCTCACCCACCTCACAGAACGAGTGAGCGAGTTGCACCTGAAGAGCTGGTTACTGGTTGGGGAGGGGAAGACAGACCTCTGACTCCAATGGACCTCACCCACCTCACAGAACGAGTGAGCAAGCTGCACCTGAAGAGCTGGTTACTGGTGGGGGAGGGGAAGATGGACCTCTGACTCCAATGGACCTCACCCACCTCACAGAACGAGTGAGCGAGTTGCACCTGAAGAACTGGTTACTGGTGGGGGAGGGGAAGATGGACCTCTGACTCCAATGGACCTCACCCACCTCACAGAACGAGTGAGCGAGGTGCATCTGAAGAGCTGGTTATTGGTGGGGGAGGGGAGGACAGACCTCTGACTCCAATGGATCTCACCCACCTCACAGAACGAGTGAGCGAGTTGCACCTGAAGAGCTGGTTACTGGTTGGGGAGGGGAAGACAGACCTCTGGCTCCAATGGACCTCACCCACCTCACAGAACGAGTGAGCGAACTGCACCTGAAGAGCTGGTTACTGGTGGGGGAGGGGAAGATGGACCTCTGACTCCAATGGACCTCACCCACCTCACAGAACGAGTGAGCGAGGTGCATCTGAAGAGCTGGTTATTGGTGGGGGAGGGGAGGACAGACCTCTGACTCCAATGGATCTCACCCACCTCACAGAACGAGTGTGAGCGAGTTGCATCTGAAGAGCTGGTTACTGGTTGGGGAGGGGAAGACAGACCTCTGGCTCCAATGGACCTCACCCACCTCACAGAACGAGTGAGCGAACTGCACCTGAAGAGCTGGTTACTGGTGGGGGAGGGGAAGATGGACCTCTGACTCCAATGGACCTCACCCACCTCACAGAACGAGTGAGCGAGCTGCAGCTGAAGAGCTGGTTATTGATGGGGGGTGGGGGAAAGGATCTCCAGCCTCCATGGGACCTAACCTGCCTCTGTACACAGACCGAATAAGTGACCTGCATCCGAGGACTGGTTACTGGGGGGCCGCTAATGGACAAGGAGTCTTTGTCCTCCACAGAACACTTCTACCTTCTTGACACATGGAGCCTGATTCAGGTAGGGGCACGTCCAGGCCATCCAGACCCGTCTTGTTTGGGGCTGTGTGGATGGCCCGGACGTGCCCCTACCTGAATCAGGCTCCATGTGTCAAGAAGGTAGAAGTGGTCTGTGTTTTGTTCCTGCGGTAACCGGAATCAGGCTCAAGGACGGCCTTTGCGTGCCCCTGCTGTCTGCAGGGACATCTTCCCCACAGGTATCCTGACTCCCTTGGTCTCGGCTCCCCATTTCCCCACTGCCTGACCCATGACTGACCTCCCGTGGCCTGGATCGGGCGGCAGGGAACCCCCCCCCCCACACACCCGGGTCTGATCGCCAGTTTTTTGCTGCTTATTCCACCTTTGGAGTGGAATAAGCAACATGTACCCACGGGCCTGGCAGGACGTACAGGGCCATTACCCGAATCAGCCATGTATGCCCTGCCGGGCTGGCCCATCCCCGCTCCACCCTGATCCTGCCCCCTGCCGTCTCTCCCCATCCTGATGTGTGGGGAGAGCCAGAGGGGGAAAATGGCCAGGACGGCTTGCGGGGCTGCACGTTCCACCGAGACATGCAGCCCCACAACCCGCGTCCCAGAATCGGGCTCATAGTGACTCACAGAGATCTGAATTGGCCACTGTTAAGGATAAGATGCTGGGTTCAATAGAACTGTGCTCTGGCTCATCACAGAACATCACATGCTCTTATAAGCCTTCTTGGTACTGCTTAAGCAATGGAGAGAGACAGAGAGAGACCGCGAGCGCTCCCTTTAGAAGGGACAAGTATTTCAGTAGTGTGATCCCACTGTCACACTTTAATAACCACTAGCACTGAAGAAAAAATATGGAGCTAAATTTCACTCACAGAGGGCCAATCAGCTGAGGCTGATGTTAGGGGGTGACAAACAGCACAATTTCTCTGGGTCCTCATGCCACAGGGGACACCAAGCCTGCCTCATGCTGAAGGAGGCATAATCTGCATATGAGGATTGGGACCCCCCTCACCAGTATCTGCCCTGGGCTCCTGCATGTTTAACACCGGCCCTACAATCTGTTGAAGACCAGAAGCAAAGGATGCAAGGAAGAAGAATTTTATCTGGAGGTGGGTTTCCCTTTAACAATGTTAATATCCTCAACTTGTTCAATGTAAAACGATTCCTCTGTAATTGTTATGATGTTTGCTTCTCCCTCCACCCTTTCCCTTTGTTTAGTTTTACCCACTTACTTGTTATTTACCGCCCTGCCTTGTTACCAAGAATGACACACTGCACGCCTGAGTTGACAGACTGACCCTTTGTGGTGCGTCAGTGGTGTTGGATGGTGTGACTCCTGTAAAGGAGTGGGGTTTGTGGTTAAGTTGGTCTGGCTTGTTTTGGAGTGTAGGTAGTCCGCAAATTCCTGTGGTTGTATCATGCTTGGTTGGGTGGGGGAAGGTTCTTTTGTTAGGGTCTTCACTAGGTTAAATAGGTCATGTGGTTTGTTTAAGGAGTGCTGCAGGTGTTCAGCGTGATATTGCCTCATTTTCTCCGTGACTGCTTTGCAGTGTTTTTTTTAGGTGAGAGGTGTATGCTCCCTGGTCATCAGTGGAGCGTGAGCGATGCCATTGCCTTTCAAGCTTCCTTAGGCGGAGGAGTGACGTTCGTAGCTCGGGGGAGTACCATGGAGCAGTCTTTCTTTTCCTTGGTGGTTTATTTGGAGCTGGTAGGTGAGCGATGGATCCCAGGCTATTGTTCCAGGTGGAGATCATTTCCTCGAGGCTAGGGGCTGACAGGGTGAGGAGTGGCAGGGTTTTTCTGAGGATCTCTTCTTTGTCGAAGGGTCGGAAACGTCCTGTTGGTGCTGTGGAGCCTTCGGCTGAAGTATGGGAACTTTTGTGATCAGGGTGCGAGGGCATTTGAAATCTGATCAGACTGTGGTCAGACCATGGTACTGGGGTGATAGATATGACGAGGTCGTGGTTTGAGCCTATGGCTGATCTTGGGGCGAAAACCAGGTCCAGCTTGTTTCCTCTTAAGTGAGTGGGAGCATTTATTACTTGTTTGTAACCCAACTCATTAAGCACCTCAAGGAAGGCTTTGGAGTGGGTGTCTTGTAGGGCAGGCAGGTTGAAATCACCCATTATCCAGTTTGGTGCGCGCGGGTTCTTGACGTTGCAGGCGAGGTCAATTATTGTTGATAGGTCTTCCAGGGAGAGAGATGGGGATCTGTAGATCAGGTTGATGGAATTGTACTTGTTGGTGAATGAGTCGAGGTGCATTGTGCTAGTGGCAGTGATCATCTGA
The DNA here is from genome assembly GCA_033557465.1 of Ichthyophis bannanicus. NCBI lineage: Eukaryota > Metazoa > Chordata > Amphibia > Gymnophiona > Ichthyophiidae > Ichthyophis > Ichthyophis bannanicus. The sequence continues at coordinate 1,013,362,717 of CM066034.1, read as the reverse complement.
AATTGGAGTTGCGTTTTGGTGTTTTTGCTTCCATGGTAAGCTTCTTTTCGAATTCTCTCTTTGCCTGTCTTATCAATGCCTTGCCAATGCGTATGCTGTTTCCTGTGTTCATCATTTGTCTCCTTTTTCCATTTCCTGAAAGATGCTTTTTTGGCAACAACAGCCTCTCTGACCTTGCCTTTAAACCATGCTGGCAGTTTTTTGGCCTTCCTTCCTCTTTTCTTAAAGTGTGGAATACATCTGGTCTGGGCTTCTACTGTAAGACAGTACTTTTAAATAACACCCATGCTTGATGTACTATAAATCTTTAACCTCTGCAACTGCTCCTTTTCTTAACTATTTTCCTCATGTTATCATAATCTACCTTTTGAAAATTAAAAGTCAGTACTGTGGATTTTCCTTGCCATCCTTCTTCCATTTATTAAATCAAATGAGATCATGCTATGATCACTACTGACAAGTGGCACCATAACTCTTACTTCTTGCATCAGATCCTGTGTTCCACTAAGCACTAGGTCCAAAATAGTTTCCCCTCTTGTCGGTTCATGAACCAGCTGCTGCAAGAAGCAGTCATTTATTTCATCTCGAAACTGCTGTGATGTTGACCCCGTTGATACTGGGGTAATTGAAATCACTCATTATTACTATGTTGTAACTTTGGTTAGCTTCCCTGATTTCTTTTAACATTTCATCATCCATTTGTTATTCTGGCTAGGTGGTCGGTAATACACCTCCATTGCCTTCACCTCCCCTTTTCACATGGGATTTCTATCCATAGAGATTCTATAGTGTATTTTGTTTCCTGCAAAATTGTAATTCTATGTGACTCAATGCCCTCTCTAACATACAGCGCAACCCCTCCACCAATTTGATCTACCCTATCATTGCGATATAAGTTTGTACCCAGGTATTGTATCACAGTGTCCCATTGGTTGTCCTCCTTCCACCAGGTCTCTGAGATGCCAATCATATCTAACTACTCATTCAATGCTATATATTCTAATTCTTCCATCTTATTTTTTAGACTTCTAGCATTTACATAAAGGCATTTCAGAGGAATAATAAGTCCTGGATTAACCTCATTGCATGCAGGAACTTGTATTCCTAAGTTCTCAATTACATTCCCTAATGTAAACAGTACTGTGTAGAGAAAACATTTTAAATGACCTCTTGGGGGTATAAATGGAACTCCTGGACCCAAGACAGCCCCAAGAAGGAAGCAGGAAGAGCCCTATATCCCTTAGACTTCAGGAAGTAGCTTTAATGGAGAACAGGAACCAAGAAAGGAATGAAGGCTCCCATCAATCTCAGCTGCTCACATCATAGGAAGTGACATCAGGAGAGAAGTGACAGCAGAGGAAGTTCTGTCCAAATAATGGGAAAACATTTGTTTGCATGTGCTGCACGCTAAACTCATGTCCAGGGAATCAAAGTAGCTCCACGGGAAAAATAAAAAAGCAGGAGGAAACAGGAAGAGAAAGTGAAGCTGGAGTTGGGAAAAGAGAAGAGAGCCCCGAGAGGGCAAAAGAAGGAAAAAAGCAGGAGCAGGAGAAGGGGAGGGGGGAGGAGCACAGAAGCTGAGCACAGCCTGGAAGAAGAAAGCTGGAGAGAAGTACGGAGGCAGTGATGAAGCAGCAGAGAGGATGGGCCCTACGCGGATAGCTAGTGAGGCTGCATGTCCCACCAGAATGTGTAGCCCCACTAGGCGCCTTGCAGATTCGGGCCCTACATCACTGTGCCTGGAATCATGAGCCTAAGAGAATTACAGAGAATGAAGAAGTTATGATCACTTGGGACATTCCAATTCTGATAGATAGGAAACTGGATGCGAGGAAATCTGACATAGTGGTAAAGGAGAGAAACACCAGAACGGCATTGATAATAGATGTGTCAGTTCCAAGTGATTATTCCGTGAATCGCGTAAAGAGGCACAAGATCCTGAAGTACCTGAAATGCAGTCAGACACTAAGAAAATGTGGCAGAAAGATACAGAAATCTTTCTCATTGTATTGGGTGCCACGGGCTTGATAAAGAAGAACTTCCAAGTACATCTTGACAAACGTCCCATACATTTAACCTCTTATGAACTCCAGCTCTCTTCGGCATGATGCAAATTTATTTATTTATTTACATTCTCTTATATACCGCGCTATTCTGCATCAGTGCAGTTTACATTGAACAAACTGAAATTACATTGAACAGGGCATTATAACTTGGAGATAACTATTTTACAGGGAACATGGGCTATGGAGGGTTAAGTGGCTTGCCCAAGACCACAAGGAGCACCTGTGGGACTAGAAACCCCAGTCCTTCCGGCCCAAGGTTGCTGTCCTCTAGTGGGATTTGAACAAATACTATGGCGCACGTTAGCAGTAAATTTGAGAGACTGAGGTCATACTCCACATACCCTGGCTTAGGCGTGAGATTCATGACTGCCATAGTATGTGTAAAACTCACCCATTTGGAGAAATTGCCCTGACAGAGCCACTAGGAGCTGTAAATGGCAGAAGGAAAGCTGCTGATTCAAGGGACAGGAATCCTGCACCTAAGGGACTGTGGAACCAGAGCAGGTCCCTGAAGAGACAAGACTCAGCTAGGGAAGTAAGTGTAGTAGCTACTAGTTAGCCAGGAAACTGAATTTAATTTTTATTTCTAGTTTAGTTCCAGTGTCAGAGCAGTGCACGCACTGCAGAAGGTATATTTGAGGGCAAGGCCTGAACTCTGGTGGCCTGCCTAATTCAATGGAGAGGTTTTATTTCCTTTGATAGACAGTTATGTGCATTGTGGGTCAGGAGGCTCCAGTGGTTTATGCTTTGGGAACCCAGCACCAGCAGACCCCGTAGGATCCAGCAGATCAGAGCACCACCAGGACATGGGACCCTAGACCATCTGTGGTGACCCTGGTACATGTACTCACACACATTGGCCAGTGCTTAAGGTAAATGAGTTCAATTACTTGGTTTTGAGTGGGTGACCCTGAACTCAAATTCCTGATACAGTGTAGTTACTCACCTGTAACAGGTGTTCTCCAGGGACAGCAGGAATCAGTCCTCACATATGGGTGACGTTGATGCCAGTGGAGTCCTCGTGGAAGCATCTCCCCAGCTTTCAAAGAAAGCCTTTGGGAGGGTACCATCTTACTCAGTCAGATAACATAGCTAGAGCCGACAAAAGAAGATGGCCAAAAATTTACAGCAACTCCACGGGAGGAGGGAGGGTTGTGAGGACTGACTCCTACTGTCCCTGGACAACACCTGTTACAGATGAGTAACTACGCTTTCTCCAGGAACAAGCAGAAAGTCAGTCCTCACATATGGGACTCCCTAGCTAAAGGCTACCGAGAACCAGTAAAAGAAAAACACGGCCCAGCCATGAGCAGCCACAAGCGAATCTGAGGACAGACTCTGAGGACCCCAGTGTCCAGGGAGAACCATGGCTCCAGTAGTCTGAACAAGAAGGGTCGGAGGGCAGGAGTTGCCTAAACCCCAAACAGATTATGGAGTATGTCCTGGCCGAAGGCACTATCCTGTCGGGACTTCCTCTCCAGGCAGTAGTGAGCTGCAAAGGTGTAGACTGAGGACTAGGTGGCAGCCCAGCAGATGTCTGCCGTAGGGACAGAGTATAGGTTCGCAACTGAGGTTGCCATAGCCCTGACATTGTGCGCTGTGACCCGGTGCTCCAACGATAGCCCAGCCTAATCATGGGCAAAGGTGATGCAGTCCACCACCCAGGTGGACAGGGTCCGTTTTATGATAGCCTCCCCCAGTCAACTGGGGTCATATGAAACGAAAGCTGTGAGGCTCTGCGGTGGTCTTGAATATGCTGCAGGTAGAAGGACAGGGTCCTTTTGCAGTCCAGAGTATGGAGAACGGCTGTTGCCTTGTTAGCGTGGGGCTTTGGAAAGAAGGTAGGGAGCACCACCTTTTGATTGAGTTAGAAGGTGCATACCACCTTTGGAAGGAACGTTGGGTGGGTGCAAAGCACGACCCTGTTCTTGTAGAACCTAGTGTAAGATGCCTCGGCCACCAAGGCCTGAAGCTCACTGACTCTGCGGGCAGAGGTGAGCATCACCAGGAAGACAACCTTCCAAGATAGGTAACACAAATGACAGGTAGCCAAAGGTTCAAAGAGTGGCTTGTTAAGCTGTGTCAGAGCCACACTGAGATCCCATTCTGCCTGAGGCAGCCAGATGGGGGGCTTAAAGAGCAGCAAGCCCCGCATGAATTGGGTAATGAGGGGCTGTACAGAAAGAGGCTTGCCCTGTATGGAGTGCAGGGCCACCAGGATCATGGAAGCCTTGTCCCACTGGACCTTGAAGAGGGTCCACACGATTACTGGTGTGGGAAGGAAGGCATACAGAAGGCCCTCCGACCACGAGATGAGGAAAGTGTCTGCCGCTATCTGGGACAGGTGCGGTTGGGGACAGCAGAAGCGGAACAGCTGAGCATTGGCTGGGCTGGCAAAGAGGCCCAAATTTGGGGTTCCCGATAGTTGGAATAGCTACTGCGCCACCCTGGGTTCTAGGCGCCACTCATGCGGCTGGAGGACCATGCTCCATCTGTCCGCCAGGGCACTGTCCTGGCCTGGAAGGTATACCGCCCTGAGGAGCATTCCCTGACTGATCGTGTACGAGCAGAGGGCTACTGCTTCCTGCAGAGGCAGTAAGACCTTGTGCCACCTTGTTTGTTCAGGTAGAACACTGCAATCTGGTTGTCCATTTGGAGCAGCACCGACTGGTGCTGCAGACGGTGTTGGAAGGCCCTGATTGCCAGAAAAATGGCTCTGAGCTCCAGCAGGTTGATCTGCTGCTGGCTCTCCTCGAGAGACTAGTTGCCCTGTGTGTGCAGTTCCTCGCAGAGGGCACCACAGCCCAGTAGGGAGGCATTCATAGTGAGGACCATCTGGGGGTTTGGGTGTTGAAAGAACATGCCCTTCTGCAGATGCTATGCATCCTGCCACCAACTGAGTGACTCCGCTATTTGACAGGACACAGAGATCCTGTCCTGGAGCCTGCCCGTGGCCTGAGACCACTGTGAGTAGAGGCACCACTGAACTGCCCGCATGTGGAGCCAGGTGTTGGGGACCACATGGACTGTGGAAGCCATGTGGCCTAGCAGGCGGAGCATGGACTGCACCAACACAGCATGATTGTGCTGCAACTCGGTTGCTATAGCCCTGAGGCTATCTGCCCTGTCCAGGGAGAGGAAGACCCTGGCTTGGAGGGTGTCCGGGCGAGCCCCTATGAATTCCAGGTCCTGTGTTGGAGTGAGGTAGGATTTGGGGTGGTTTATCATGAACCCCAGATGTTGTAGGAGGTAGGCGGCCACCACTGCCAGGCATTTGGTGAAGACTCTTGGTGCAGAGGCTATGCCAAAGGATAGTACCCTGTACTGGTAGTAGTCGTCCCCGACCATGAACCTTAGGTACTGCCTGTGGTTTGGTGGATCAGGATGTGGGTATAAGCATCCTTTAGGTCCAAGGATGTTTCTATGGAAAAAAGGGGATTGTTGTAGTGGTTGATATGGAAGGACAGACTAGATAAGCCATGTGGTCTTTTTCTGTTGTCATGTTTCTATGGTGCACAGCCAATCTCCCTGCTGGAGGTAGGGCAGCAATATTCCAAGGGAGAGCATTTTGAACTTATCCCGCACCAGGAATTTGTTCAGGTTTCCCAAATCCAGGATGGGCCTTAGGCCTCCTGTTCTTTTTGGGACCAAAAGGTACCTGGAGTAGAACCTCTTTCCTCATAGGTGGTGTGGTATGGGCTCCACAGCTTTGTCCCTGAGAAGGCCTGCAAGTTCCTGCAGTAGCAGGGCCTGGTGCAGAGGAGTCTGAGGGAGCTCTCCTGAAAAGAAAGGGGGAGGCGTCTGGCCCAGGTGAAGACGGTAACCCTCTCTGACCACCTGTGTCCAGGAGTCAGTGGTAATGGCAGCCCACCGGTGGGAAAAATGAACCAGTCCCCCAGGGGGGAGAGGCTGTGCTCTGGGAGTCAAAACCCCGACCCAGTCTGGGCTGGGGCTGGCATCTGGGGCTTGAGGCCCTTAGGCTTACTTGAGCCTTGGCCTGCTCCCTTACCCTGATGACCCTGCTGAAGGGCCTGGTATGGGGGATAGCCTCAGTAAGGCTGGCCTTTCCGATGGAAGGGAGGCCTTTTCCCCGGTGGTTTCTTCCTGGGAAGAGTGGAAGTCTTCCTCGAGAGACGAGTCCTGGTGACATACTCCATCTCGATCTCCACCACTTTATCCCCCATCGGCTTGCCAAAGAGGTTTTCACCAAGGCAAGGAACATCGAGGAGTTTTCCCTGGACCCATTGCTCAAGGTCTGAATGAGGTGTCCTTGGGTGGGGACCGGCACCTCAACGCTGGTGGGGATAGATCCGAGGGGAGGTCACAGTGTGCCCATGTCTCTGGGGAAGTCTCGACGTTGGACTCCCAGTCTGAGTAGTCCATTGAAGACTCGAGGCCCGACGGCTCTAAAGGCATCATTGGATCCAGCCTTTGATGAGTCGCAGCTGAGGCTTGGCTGGAGCCAGAGGCGCTTGCCAGGGAGGATCTTGCTCCCAAGGACCGGGAACAAGATCGAGACTGTCGCCGAGGATCAGCTCGAGGCATGGATCTCTCAGGGATCTCTTCGGTGGCCCGGGGAGTCCTCGGCATCAATGTCCCTGTGGTCTCAGTACATGCAGCGGCAGGGTCAGGTATTGACGCTTGCTGCGAAGCAAGGAAAGCAGAAATGCTGTGTTCCAATGCCAGCATCATGGCTTCGCACTTGGGGGTTGCAGCCTTCGACACCGATGCCGGGGTGATCGGATCGGGTGTCGGGGAGGAGACGGAGTCCTCGACAGGATAGGCCTTGGGGGTCTGAGATCCATTGACAGAGGCTTTGATGTCTGTCCTTGGTACCTGCACCAGCCGCTCCCGCTCTGACTCCTTGGATACCCTCCAGGAGCTGTGGGACCGCACACAGGACTTGCAATGTTTGTCTGCTTCCCAGGAAGTGGCCCTTGAGGATTTCTTCTTTTTCTTATGCTCTAGCTCCAAGAAACCCTGATCGGAGTGTCTGTGTGCCCGCTCGGGTACTGCAGGGGCTTTACATGACTCTGAGGATCCATACGGGGCCTTAGAGCACGGGCTACCGGAGATATCAGGGCTGAGTCTGACTTGTGAAAGATGTCACCCTGCTTCTGCCGGCAACTCTGGATGGCCTTAGCAGATATCTTTTTGCACAGAGAACATGCCTCTGCGTCATGGTTGGCACCCAGACACCTGAAGCAATAATCGTGTGTTTCGGTAAGGGACATGTTCTTAGAGCACTGATCACACTTCTTAAACCCGGTGGCCATAGGGGCAAAGGGGGCCCCAGCGCGGTCGAAGACCTTCAATGTGGCCAGTGGTTGAAAAAGGTGCGAAACTGCGCTGGATGGGAAAAACCTAATAGGTTCCAAAGCCCGCAGCCGGGGCGACAGGGCTCGGAGGCGGGAAAGGGACTGGTGCTAACCAGATGATGCATAGAAGTGCATGAGGTAATCAACTTTTTTTCTGTGGAAGAGAGACGAACGTCTGTAGGGCTCTGCGGAAAAATGGAGACTGAGTAAGATGGCAGCCTTGGGCAGGAAAGGGACTATGCACCTCCCAAGGGGGCTCTGTCGGCATCAATGTCATTCATATGTGAGGACTGAATTCCTGCTTGTTCCTGGAACTGCAGGGAATTGGGGAACACCTGCCTAAATTTTAAGTAGAACTGACTTTCAGCACAAAGAGGGGACCCTCAGACAAAACTCCAGGGTTGTAAATTATTATTGCTGTAGTTAAAAGTAGACGTCTTATTAGCAAATAGAAGTCGTCCTGGGACCGGCAGGGGGAGGTCTTTACACTAAGCGAGTTACTTAAGCAAGTACAGCAATGTGTTCTTACTGTTCAGATTGCTAAGCTTGAAAGTGCTAAGAGGTGTTGCATTATGTGAAGGTGACATGTTCTTCTACCCTGTCTTCTTATTTTATTATTCATGGTTACTGCCTACCGCTCCCCTTCCCCAAAGAAACTGTTTATTTTTCTAACATTTCTTTTTTAGAGCACCAGCCCCTTGCTCCTGCAATTGGGGTATCCATTTGTGGTTGTGCCTAAACGTCGTGGAGGGGTGGTGTCTTTTTGTGTCCTGCCCGGTGGGAGGGTTGGTACCCAGTGGTTCTGGCTCAGCACCAGAAATTCAAGGGGAGCCAGGCTAGCAACCCCACCCACAAAGGCACATGGCACATACTAAGAAAAGCAAGACTACAAGTTCATTCATGCAGTGGGGTAAAATCCAGAACTGGATCAATTCTGTTGGCTGAATCTGGAGCCATCTGGCAACCCTGCCCTGTCCTGAGATGGCCTGCAACACTACTGAACTCACCTACCTATTGGCCAGTGCTGAGATGGACGTTTGGCTGAGCCAATCAGGCGGCAAGGATTTGACAGCTGCCTCTCAGAGTCCAAAGCCCAGTCCTACATCTCAAGCCTCAACAGAGCTGTCAAGGCAATTAATCTTCCAATCTGACAGCTTGCAAACGAGTCAAGCCTGGGCTTGTTGTCTATTACCTGCCAAGCCTCAGAGAAGATTATTACTAACGAGAAGGTAATTTAATTAACTCCTCCTTTCCCAGAAGGCCGACCTCGGTGTTTTGCATGCCTGCAGGCTGCTAGCAGATGCATGAGAGCACTTCTGCTGTCTCACCTCACCTGTGCCTCTAGTTCAGATCCAACACTCCACCAGTTGGTTTGCCCTGCAGAGAGAGAGGCAGCAATCCCCCGCCCTGCAGAGAGAGAGGCAGCGATCCCCCGCCCTGCAGAGAGAGAGGCAGCGATCCCCCGCCCTGCAGAGAGAGAGAGGCAGCGATCTGCCCTGCAGAGAGAGAGACCAGTGACCCTGTGCTCTTCAACACACTTTGCCACTTCCAGGGAGAAGGGATCCCTCCTTGTCCTTAAAATGTTACCATATCAAAACAATGATGCACGACTGTTATACAGTGGGGTACACTGCTCTCCTGCCGATTTTTGGTCCATAGTTACTAGTAGTTCAGACTTCTTGCTACAGTCTACAGTCCTTTGTTCACCAGATCTATGCACATTGAGAATTAATGTTCAGGTTTTCAGTCCATCTGTCATCCATTCGCCAAGTGCAGAGATTTCTGATCCATGTAGGAGCCTGCTGACACTGTAAGATCTAGGGTGAGATGCCAGGGATGCCTCTTGCCCTGGCACTCTCCTTCAGGGGCAATGCTCTAGCACGATGCTTTCAGCTTACTGTCCTCCTAGGGTTCACTCTGCTTAGATCACACTCGGCAAAACTGCAAACGTGCCCCAGGGATTCATTCACAGCAGGTGTCTTGCCAGTCCCTAGAAGGTGACTGCTTTTGTAGCTTGCATTACTGGGATCTCATTTTCCTCAGCAAATCCATCCTTGCGCAAAGGGACTCTGAGGTGGCTTCAGAACAGGGAATGCTTTCCTGTATTCAGAGTCTCTATAGGGAACTAAGAATCTACAAACTCACCTCATTGATGGAGGTCTCCTCGATTACACAGAACAAACTGAAAGGTAGCTCCTGCATGGTAAACCTTCCATTTAAATCGGACCACAGTTTCATTTTAGCTACTGTTTTCCCACACTACGAAGAACATGTGATAATAAAGGATACCTGCTCTTTCCTCATGCGATGTTAAACGCAAAGAGCCCTTTTCTCAGGAAGTGGAGGGTGCGTGTTCCAAGCTCCTGAAAGATTTCAGCTCCATTTCATTTCAGTGACTTTTCTCAGCTCAGATCTGCTGAGGGTCCCAGTTCAGATTCACTTTCACCAATCTTCTCGTTTTATCGTTTTATCAAGTAAAAGAAAAATGAAAAATAATCTAGTCCTTTCCATTGAAACGAGATGCAACGAGCTTGTATAATTAGGTACTTCTGAAACAATCATGCAGCCACTTCTGGGATAAAAGGCCTGGCAGAAAGCTGCAGCCCAGATGGAATTAAAGCTTCCAAAGGGGAAAGGGATAATGGCACTATTACTTACACAGGGAGGTAAAGTGACTTGCCCAAGGTTAGACAGAGGCAGGGATTAGAACTGAGACATAGGAAGCCAGAAGTGACTCTGTCCAAGGGCAAGGAAGAGCTGGGATCACAACAGAGTCACAGGGAGGTAAGGTAACTCATCTGATGGTCACACAGAGAGTTGGGGCAGAGCAAGGAGTAGAACTGAGAGATACAGACCGATGCAGAAAGCCAGCGCTGAAGTCGTACACTATTAGCTCAATATGAGTTTTCATAGCGTGCTGAAATGCAGCAAAGGGTGTGTATGCAAATGAGCTGTGCCCAAAACTTGAGCGTAAAGTTGACAGGAGGGGAGACAACACTTGCACACACAATAGACATCTCACAAGCGACCGTGCGCACATGCGTGTAAATTTCAGATGCTCACGTTATGCATATAGGACGAACAGGTTCTTTGATCTGGCTTTCGTCCTTTACACTCTACTCAAACGGCTCTTGCCAAAGTCTCCAGTGACTTGTTCCTGGCAAAATCCAAGGGCCTTTACTCTGTCCTCATCCTTCTTGACCTCTCTGCTGCTTTTGACACGGTCGACCACAACCTTCTCCTCGATACCCTGTCCTCGCTTGGTTTTAAGGGCTCTGTACTATCCTGGTTCTCCTCCTATCTCTCCCATCGCTCTTTCAGTGCGTGTTCTGGTGGCTCCTCCTCCTCTGCTACCCCGCTCCCAGTTGGTGTACCCCAGGGTTCCATCCTAGGACCGCTCCTTTTCTCTCTCTGTACCCAGTCCCTTGGTGCGCTTATCTCTTCCCATGGCTTTCAGTACCATCTGTATGCTGATGACTCCCAGATCTACCTCTCTACGCCTGAAATCTCTCTGGCAATCCAGACCTGGATCTCTGCCTGCCTTTCTGACATTGCTGCCTGGATGTCTCACCGCCACTTGAAACTGAACATGGCCAAGACTGAACTTCTTATCTTTCCCCTTAAAACCTCCCCTCCTCTTCCTCCTTTCTCAGTCTCTGTGGATAACTCTGTACTCCTTCCTGTTTCCTCAGTTCGCAATCTGGGGGTTGTCTTTGACTCCTCTCTCTCTTTCCCCTCACATATCCATCTGATAGCTAAGACCTGCCATTTCTTTCTCTATAACATCAGCAAAATCCACCCTTTCCTTTCTGAACATACTACTAAAACGCTTATCCACTCCTTAATCACCTCCCGTCTTGACTACTGTAACCTACTCCTTGCTGGTCTCCCTTTGAATCATCTCTCTCCCCTTCAATCTGTTCAACACTCTGCTGCGCGACTAATTTTCCGCCAGCCTCGTCATACCCATATTACTCCTCTTCTCACTTCATTGGCTCCCTATCCATTTCCACATCCAGTTCAAACTTCTCCTGCTGACCTATAAGTGCAGTACCTTTCTTCTCTTATCTCTCCTTACAACCCCCTCGGGAACTCCACTCTTCTAGCAAACTGCTTCTATCTGTGCCCTTCTCTTCTACTGCTAACTCCAGACTTCGCTCCTTTCACCTTGCTGCACCTTACGCCTGGAACAAACTACCTGAGTCTGTACGCCAGGCACCTTCTCTGACCCTCTTCAAATCCAGGCTGAAAACTCACCTCTTCGCTGCTGCTTTTGGATCTTGACCCACCTGATCTCCTTTTTCTTTCCCCTTGCTTCATCCCTGCCTACACCTTCTGTGTTTGTCTTGACTAGATTGTAAGCTCTGATGAGCAGGTGCTGTCTTACATGTCTGTGCAGCGCTGTGTACGACTTGTAGTGCTATATAAATGCTCAGTAGAGTAGTAGTAGTAGTAGCAGTAGCTGATCATTAGCAAAGCCAGTAACAGCCCTGATGGCGCCCACCCCATAATAATCAACAATATTTCACTCAGAAACAGTTTTTTGCTAAATCACAACAAAGAGATATAACAGGAAATGGAGAATGATATAAGTGAGTCCAAAGAACACAGAAGGATAAGAAACAAAGGACATTTCTTCTTAAAAGCTGAAGTTTCGCTTATACGCTGTCAGACGGCTGCCTGGGTGAGAATCTTCACAGTTTTGGCAAGTGCATATATCTATATGATTTGCAAGGGATTATGGGCAATGCAGTTCATTCACACCAGACACAGCTGCTCACAATAATTAGTTGTGCTTTTGGGTAAAGCCAATAAGATATTTATTTATGGGGTTATTTCTCCCAACACAGATATGCTTGGTAGCACATAAATCAGGTTACTTGCTTTCAGTGTTAAACTTGGAAAAACAAAATTAAGAAAACAACATTTTAACTTATCAGGCAATCAAAGCAAAAGAAATAAGACCTGGTTGATAACAAACTGGTCTTTTCTGTAGGCTTAGCTAATATTTTCTTAGCATGTATCAAACAACAAACCAAAAGCCACAAAGAAGGAAAAAACTGTTCTTTTCAGGTAAACTTCTTATATCTTCCCACATAGATTCAGAAGTGATTCTCTTAGAGCTCACAAGCAATTAGGTAAGGCTCAATTGCTAGCAGTTATCCAGCTGAAACCCCTTAGCCGGCTTGCTTTCTACTGCGTGGCTAAAAATCCTACTCATTAGCTTTTCTGAGTAGATTAAAGAACAAGTTTGTATTTCTTTGTGATGGTTGCTGTACTTTATAACAGAAAATCACCAAAGGAGTTTAGACAGAGAGCAGTCCATGTAAACAGATTCTTCATCTGCTATCACCCCCTCTTCTTCAACAAGCATGGGTTCAATATCATGGATTGGCACAGATGAATCTCCCAATGGAGCACTTTAGGAGAATACTTGTTTCCCTGCTGTCTTTCAAGGTTATAGCTAGGGCATAGATCAGTGTTCATACCTGAGCTTCCATTGCTGTTAGAGTTCCTCTCTATATAGCCTGGCCAGTATGTAGTCCAGTTCTTATGTCCAGCCTTCCAATCCGGATCCCTGGACACTGGATCTCTCTTCACATACCTTCTGGCACGGGTCTTAGGGTCCCTTCCACGTGCAGCCGTCTCCCTCACAGGTACCGTCTGGAGATTCCTAGCTCTGCAGTACCATTCCTCTGGCTTTCCCCAGTCCAATGGTGTATGCTGGCCCTTGGAATGCCTCACAGTATACGTACTGCTCTGGACTCTTCTAGACCTCTCAAAGGCTTTTCTCCTCTTTCTTCCAAAGGGTTTCTTTCCCTCTCTGTCCGTCCGGTTTGGCTTCTGCTTCTGATGATCCTCCTGATGATGAAGATGATCAAGCTCAAGCTGATTCTCTGTAGAATAAACTCTACCTTTATTCTGCCTAGATGAGTGCTCCCCCCTAATACAGCGCAGCTGTGCTGAATCAGGCCCTGCCCTTTGAGATGAGTGCTTAGGGATTACCTCATAGCCCTCCTGATTGAACACACGTTTCCCCACTTCAGCTCCTCTAATGGCTGTTGGAAACCTGGTGCATTCTGGGACTGGTAGTCTTTTATGGGAAAATTCTGTTTTCTTATTTCTACCAGAACTGACAGGTTGTTTGTTCAGAGTCACTTCACCTTTTCTATACCTCCTTCCTGAGCTATGATAAGCTTCCTTATGACAACGCTGAAAGATACATATAGAAGATCTTCATGCTGAACCAGTTTTTCTAAGTCACCTCTATGCGTTTGTCTGTATTGAGCGCAGACCTTAATAGCAATTCTTTTTAATACGTGCAGCTCATTTGCATATTATTTAAATATGTTTGACGCTGCCGTGTGTGCACAGACTTTTGTTTTTGCTGTTTACGCCCCCTCTCTTCTCTGCATTTGGCGCAGTGGTACTTGTGAGTATAGATTGCGTTATCTGCACGCAAAGGGCATGTTCACCTTTATCCATCAGCCTGATTGGGGGGTCACACAGAGAGCTAGGGACAGAGCGAGGATTAGGACTGAAGCACCAGGAGGTAAAGTGACCCACCTTAGGGTCACATAGAGAGTGAAGGGAAGAGTGGGGATAAGAATGGAGCAATCAGGAGATAAAAGACCTCCTCCGAGGCAAGGCCAGAGCCGGGATTAGAGCTCTCCTGATCACTGATGATGCCATAAAGTTCTCCACAAGAGGCAGCAGGAGCTCACAGCTGGAGCTTAAACATCTGTGTTCAAACCAAAACCAGGGAAGGCTGCTACCTCCCTCAAACCAACCCAAACAAGGTGAGCCAGACCTGGATTTGCCCCATTGCATGTAGGGACTTGTAGTTCAGATTTGCCCTCTGTCATGAGACAAAACCAGGCCTGGATCAGCCTACTCGCAGTGACCTGGTTGAAGTGGCAACTGTAGCAGAAACAGCTAGAGCAGAAAGGTGACGTCCCACAGGCAAAACTAAACATGGACATGGGCACATGCAAACAAATTTTAATTCAACAAAGTGACCCTGCGAGAGGTGAGTGGGTGACATTAAATAGCTCTAAGCAAGGAGCTTACACTTCATCTCGGCGCAAGCCAAGCAAAGGGCAGAAAGCTGTCTCCTGCTCTATGGATGGATCTCCTCTGCTCAGCCTGACTTCAGACGGCTCGAGCTTTTCCCCCGGCATCATCTTACTTCAGCTTTCAGAATTCTTTCTCCCTTTTTTCCCTCTAATCTCATTCTTCGACTAATTTGAGGTTAAGCTAAATATGCACCGCTTGACCTCTCATCTCCAGGGAATGACCTCAGGCTTAAAGACAGAGACACAATCAAGCCGTTTACCAAGGTCAGTGTCACGGCTCAGCGTCCCCTTCCAGTCCACTATGAGCCTACTGCCAGGCCCTGTGGAAAGGGGGTGGGCCATGCCGGGCAACTTGTGGTGCCAGCAGGATTTGAGCCTAAGTCAGATGCCTTTTGGGACCCAATATTTCATTGGAAACCTGTCTAATAGCTCTCCATTCCAGCGTTGCTTAAAACTCCCCAGGGGCTCTCTCCTTGAGGATTTTCCCCTGATTCTGCACCTTGGGAGGGTTTTACCTAGTGCCACCTTCTCTTTCAATTATCTTCACAAACTGTGGATTTAGAAGGGAAGAAGATCTGCAAAGGACCCTCAGCTCCAGAATCGATTTAAAGTATCAGTACTTTAGGCAAACCTTAAGCTTTATACACACACACACACACACATATATATACACCCCAGCTGTCAGAATCTATGGTTTAGCTCTGAACCTCCTGAAGCTGCTGCCCTAGGCAACTGCCTAATTTGCCTAATGGTTGGCCTGGCCCTGGTGGGGAGCAATGACCTGAATGTGATACCACAGCTCACTAAAACACTTTCCAAAGAGAATTTCTGAACATTATCTTTGAAAGAATATTTATATTCCTGAATATTTAGCACAAACTCCAAACGATAGGCGCAGCTAATCACAGCTCGGGATTGTTACATATCTTAGCTGGTTAGGGTAGAAGGGCTCGAGTCCCTGGGGTCCAGCTACCGCATCTCTCTGAAGGTGGCGCTCTAGGGGAAGACAAAAAGCCATGTGCCAGTCCAGAACAGCGGGCAAAATTCCTTTCCAACCCCAAATCTGACAATCATTTCAGAGCTGTGCTTTTCGTAAGTGTGTCCCTCCATCCTCAAACCCATTACTTATCTTTTTGGCAAAAGCAGATGACTACTAGATAAAACAGGTTGATAAGTAGATTCACACCATTCCCATGCATTCCCGTGAGGGAGACCCAGGTTCTGCACCTAAACCAAACTTCCTGAAATCTATAGCGACTCCTTGTGGCCAGTCTGAGGATATGCACGTCCTGAGTACTGGAAGGAGGCATGGCCTGTTGTGCTCAGCTGAGGACCATCACTGAAACAGGGGAAGAGGAGGGGGGGGGGAAGGTTTTAAAACACCAGCTAGTTGGGAATAAACGGGTTGTTTTTGATTGAATCTGAAAAGATGGGGAATGGGAATGGGAAAATAACATGAGATTTTAGAGAAATTCCTAAAGTAAGAATTCACTGAAGCCTGGCTGGAAAATGCCGTTGTACTCTGCACTTGGCAGAACCACCTACCTGCAGGACCAGAGGCCCAGTCACAGCACTCTCCTCAGAGGCTGGCCACTACTTTTTAGAACTAGCCATGTGAGCTTGGCTGAATGAGAAGCAAATATATCACTCCACGTTAATTCTGTGTTTAACAGGGCGCTGACACTCAACCTTGTCTGTAATTCACACACATTAAATTCACAGGGCTTTGTAACACTGCAGCCATGGGCTCTAAATCTGGCCATTAGGTGTCACTGTTGCTTGATAGCTGCAAGCTCCTCCTCCCAGGGGTTCTCTCCAGGAATAAAACTTGAGGGTTGGGCATTCTCATCCTCAAGAGCCACCAAGCAGCCAAATATTCTGGAAAACCTTAATGAATATGCAAGAGAGAAATGTCCTACATGCAGTACAATCTGTATCCTGCATATTTGTTAGGGTTAAATGGAAAACCTGGCAGGTTTGTAGCTCTTGAGGTCTGGTGTGTCCATCCCTGGAACAGAAGACCTCAGCCGGGGCTCAAAGTCATTTCTCTGAGCTTCTCCCAGGGTGGCAGCTCCATGAGACCTCACAGCCCCATCTCCCTTGCAGCATGTTGGGTGGATCCTCCCTAAGCCCTCTCTCCCTTCCTCTTGCCGGCACTGTTTGCAGCACTGAAAAGTTGGGAAGGCACCAAGAAGGTTTCTCTAGGGACAGGTGCCCATGAGGGAAGTGTTAGGATGGCTGTTATAGCTGGCAATTCAATCATTAGGCATGTAGATAGCTGGCTAGCTGGTGGACATGAGGATCTGCCTGGTGCAAAGTTAAGAACACAAGATATGCCAATACTGGATCAGACCAAGGTCCATCAAGCCCAGTATCCTGTGTCCAAGTGGCCAATGCAGGTCACAAGTACCTGGCAGGTACCCAAGGTCCACAGCTTCCACAATGCTCGTCCTGGGGCAAGCTGTGGATTTTCCGGGACCTCTTTAATAATGGTTTATGGCCTTTTCCTCCAGGAACTTGTCCAAACCTTTTTTAATCCCAACTACACTAACAGCTTTTACTATATCTCCAGTAACAAATTCCAGAGTTTGACTTGTAGAGTGAAAAAATATTTTCTCTTATTCATTTTAAAGGGGCTATATTGTAGCTTCACTGTGTCCTCTAGTTTTTCTACTTTTTGATGAAATAAACAACCTATCTACGTTTACCTGTTCCACTCCATTCATTAATTTATAGACCTCTATCATATCTCCCCTCAGCCGTCTCTTTTCCAGGTTGAAGAGCCCTAACCTTTTTAGTTTCTCCTCATAGAGGTATCCTTTCATTCCCTTTACCATTTTGGTGGCTCACCTCTGTATCTTCTCTAATTCTGCTATATCCATTTTCCGGGCAGCAGAATTGCACACATGTGGTCGCACCATTGAACGATACAGAGACATTATAATATTGCTGGTTTTATTCTCCATTCTTTTCCTTATGCTTCCTGGCATGCTATTTGCTCTCTTGACCACCGCTGCACACTGGACAGAGGGTGTCAGCGTATTAGCCTTGATGATGCCTTAATCCTTTTCCTGGGTGGTGGTTCCTAATGTGGAACCTTGCATCATGGAACCATGATTTGGGTTGTTCTTTTCTAAGTGCATAACTTTGCACTTGCCCACATTAAACTTCATCTGCCAATTGGACATTTAGGAGCTTGTTTACAAAGCCGCGGTAGCGGTTCGCGATCGTTATCGGAGCCGCGGCCCCATTGAAATCAATGGTGCCGCGGCTCCGATAACGATTGCAAACCGCTACCGCGGCTTTGTAAACAAGCCCCTTAGTCTTCCAACTTATCAAGGTCTTCTTATAATTTTTCACAGTCCTCTTATGTTTTAACAACTGAATAATTTTGTGTCTTCTGAAAATGTGATTACCTCACTCGTTGTTCCTATTTCCAGGTCATTTATGAATATATTAATAAGCAGCTGGCCTAGCACAGATCCCTGGGGTACTCCACTATTCACCTTTTTTCATTGACAAAACTGCCATTTAGCCCTACTCTCTGTTTTCTATTTTTTCACCAGTTCCTGATCCACAACAGTAACTGCCTCCTATCCTATGACTTTTTAATTTCACCAAGAGTCTCTCATGAGGGACCTTGTCAAAGGCTTTCTGAAAATCCAGATATACTATATCAACCATCTCACCTTTATTTACCTAATTATTTACACCTTCAAAAAAATATCATAGATTAGCAAGACCAGACCTTCCTTGGCTAAATCCATGTTGGCTTTCTCCCATTAAACCAAGGCTATCTACATGTTCAGTCATTTTTTTTCTTTATAATGGTTTCTACCATTTTGCCAGGTACTGAAGTCAGGCTCACCTGTCTATAGTTTCCTGGATCACTCCTGGAACCCTTTTAAAAAATTGGCATTACATTAACCACTCTTAAATCTTCACATACTATCAACCTGTAAATAGTTACCTACCCAGGTCCCTTGTTAATGTAAACTGTTGGAAACATTCTATTGTTAGATAATCTAGTTAAGTTATTAATTTATTATTTTATTATTATGTACCTATTATATGTAATGTTATACCTGTTCATTGTATTATGTTGTTAACATGTAAACTGCGCTGATTGTAAAAGTGTGGTTATAAGCATAAATAAATAAATATTACAGATGATTTTAATGATAATTCACAGACTACTAATAGCAAGTCTGCAATCTCATATTTCAGTTCTTTCAACATCTTCAGATGTATACCATCTGGTCCAGGTGATTTGCTACTCTTCAGTTTATCAAATAGTTGTAATACATCTTCCCACTTTATCCATATTTATTTGAATTCTTCTGATACATAACCTTTAAATACCATTTCAGGCATGAGTAACTTCCCTAAGAACATAAGAACATAAGATATGCCATACTGAGTCAGACCAAGGTCCATCAAGCCCAGTATTCTGTTTCCAACAGTGGCCAATCTAGGTCATTGTACCTAGCAGTTTCCCCAAGAGACACAAGTTCCACAGTGCTTGTACTGGGTCAAGCATTGATATCTTCGGTCACTTCTTAATAACGGTTTATGGACCTTTCCTCCAGGAACTTGTCCAAACCTTTTTTAAACCCAGCTACACTAACAGCCTTTACCACATCCTCCGGTAACAAATTCAAGAGTTAGATTACATGTTGAGTGAAAAAATATTTTCTTTTATTAGTCTTAAATAGTTTACCCTGTAGTTCCTACATCTTGTTCAGTAGGTACCGAAGCAAAGAATTCATTCAATCTCTCTACTATGGCCTCGTCCTCCCTTAGCACCCCTTTTACTCCTCTATCACCTAATGGTCCAACTAACTCACAGGTTTTTTGCTACAAATCTACTTTAAAAGTTTTTATCATGCATTTTTATTATGCTTTTTTTTCAAATTCTCTCTTTGCCAGACTTATCAATACCTTATCTCCAATCTTCTAGTGTTTATGTTGTTTCTCATTTTTGTCTTTTGGCTCCTTTTATCATTTCCATGTTTCCATTTCCAGCTTAGCTCTAGTACCCCCCCCCCCCCCACTCACCAGCACAGCCACTACCTCTACTGTCTTCTTCTCTAATTGCTTACCCTCAAACTTCTGTACCTCAGTTCTACCCTTATCTGACCATCACCTGCTAAGCTTCACTCTTCTTCACCCTGTGCCTCAGTCTTGCCCATTATCCTCCAACCTTTTTAGAAATCTTCAGGCTATCGACCCATTGGCTCTCTCCACTACTATCTCATCATCTCTTTCCTCCACTATGCTGAGTCTGATGTCAGATGAAATTCATATTAGCCCCCTGCTTATCCATTTCTTTTGGCTCCCTGTTCCCTATCGTATTTAGTATAAAATCCTCTCTTAAGTTCATTAGTCACTTCACACTGGGCTCCCACAGTATCTTTCTGCCTTTGTCATACCTCATTCTCCTCGCCGCTCCCTCCGTTCTATCCACATGAACTGACTCCTCCTCCCATCACCTTCTCAGGCACATCTGGAACCTACTCATCACTCAGCTTTCTATTTCCTTGGCCCTTCCCTCTGGAATAACCCGCTGCCTTCCCTCCGGCTAGAAACATCATTCACCAAATTCAAATCCTCCTTGAAGTTCTACCTATTTCCATAGCATGCAATCTTCCACCAGGCCCTCCCTGATTGTGTCTCTCTCAGTGTCCTTTTCTCCAGAGATGTTTTAACCTGCTACACTTCCTTTCTTAGGTCTTGTGCTACTTTCCTATCCATTATTGGTGTTCCTTTTCTATTTGTTAATTTAATTCTATTGATTTGTAAACCGCTCTGCTGTCCCCACAAAGAGCGGTATAGCAAGTTTCAATAAAGGAAATAAAATGAAATGTGAAGAAGTACAAAGTTATACACTTAAGGAAGAACAACCGAAACTACAGTTACACGATGCAAGGTTCCACATGAGGAACCACCACCCAGGAAAAGGATTTAGGTGTCATCATGAATAATATGTTGAAATGCTCTGCTCAGTATACAGCAATGGCCAAGAAAGCAAATAGAATGCTAGGTATCATAAGGAAAAGAATGGAAAATAAAACAAAGGATGACATCATAATGCCTCTATATCGTTCCATGGTGAGACCGCACCTTGAATATTGTGTGCAATTCTGGTCGCCGTATCTTAAAAAGGATATAGCAGAATTAGAAAAGGTACAGAGAAGAGCCACCAAAATGGTAAAGGGGATGGAAGGATACTCCTATGAAGAGAGGCTAAAAAGGTTAGGGCTCTTCAACCTGGAAAAGAGATGGCTGATAAGATAGAGATCTATAAATTAATGAATGGAATGGAACAGGTAAACGTAGATCGATTGTTTACGTCATCAGAATATAGAAAGACCAGGGGACATGCAATGAAGCTGCAGGGTAACCTATTTAAGACTAATAAGAGAAAGCGTAGTTACTCACCTGTAACAGGTGATCTCCGGGAACAGCAGGAATTTAGTCTTCACATATGGGTATCGTCGGTACCGACGGAGCCTGCGCGGGAACGCTCCCCAGCGTCCAATGGGAACGCTTTTGGGAGCATCCCTCAGCACATGCGCGCTGCCTTCCCACCTTTCCAACTGTCCCTCTTCAGTTAAGTTTGTAGCTGAGTGAAAGGATAGAGGGAGAGAGGAAAGAGATAGAGAGACAACTCCTAGGGGAGGTGTGTGGGTTGTGAAGACTAAATTCCTGCTGTTCCCGGAGATCACCTGTTACAGGTGAGTAACTACGCTATCTCCAGGAACAAGCAGGAATGTAGTCTTCACATATGGGGACTCTCTAGCTGAAGATGCCAAGGAGATAGCCCCAGGAAGCTGCCACCTAAGTAAGGTGGGCCATGCTTCCTCCCATGGATCTCTGGCATCCCACCAGGGTTGGTGGGTAGGAGTTGAATTAGGTCTGGAAGAGATTTTGAAGAACAGCTTGGCCAAAGAAGGCATCCCGACAGGAGGCTTTATCTAGGCAGTAATGGGCTGTAAAGGTGTGTACCGAAGCCCAGGTGGCTGCTTGACAAATGTCATCAATAGACACAGAGTGAAGGTTAGCCATAGAGGCTGCCATGGCTCTCACATTATGAGCTGTAGCATGGCCTTGAAGAGGAAGACTCTTACTCTCATAAGCAAAGGATATGCATTGTGCAATCCATTTGGACAGAGATCTCTTGGAGACTGGAAGTCCCAAATGACTAGAATCAAAATCAATAAAAAGTTGAGAAGACCTTCTATGTTGCTGCGTTCTTTGTAGGTAAAAAGCCAAGGCTCTTTTACAATCCAAAGTATGAAGGCTCCTATCTGCATTAGAGGCATGAGGCCTTGGAAATAATACAGGAAGATAAATTGACTGATTTAAATGAAAAGGCAAAACCACCTTTGGCATAAAGTGTGCATGAGTTCTAAGAACAACCTTATCATAAGATATTCACAAAACTCATTGTTATATATGTAAATAATTTTGTGCATTTCTCCCTAAGTTATCCAAGTTTTTCTTCCCTGTTCTATGTAAAACTGTTATTGTTAATTATGGTTCCATGTAAACCGCGCTGATGCTAAAGAGTGCGGTATATAAGAAAAATAAATAAATAAATAAATAAATAAAAATCATGGTGAAACCTAGAATAAGGAGGATCAGTCACTAAAGCTTGCAATTCACTAATGCAACGTGCAGAGGTGATTGCAATTAGGAAGATGACCTTCCAGGACAAAAGCTTTAGGGTTGTAGTGGCTAAAGGTTCAAAAGGCGGTTTCATGACCTGTCCGAGAACTAGGTTTAAATCCCATGCCACCGGTGGTGGCCTGATGGGAGGCTTTGTTAATAGAAGACCTCTCATAAATCTTGTTATGAGTGGATGAGAGGAAATTGGTTGTCCATTTAGAGGCTTTTAGGAAGCTGCAATTGCACTAAGATGGACTCTTACTGAATTGGTCTTTAGACCAGAAGTTGATAAATGAAGTAGGTACTCTAGTATCGATTCCAAAGGTATCATAAGGGGGTTTAACCCCTTCTGTGAACACCATATAGTAAAACGTTTCCACTTGAAGGCATAAGAGTGTCTTGTGGAAGGTTTTCTAGAAGCCTGAAGGATATCCTTTACCTGTTGGGAAAGGTTAAGATCCTGAAGGTCTAAGCTTTCAGCAACCAGGCCCTGAGATGCAGGGATTGGGGATTCGGGTGCCATAGCATCCTGTTCTCCTGGGAGAGGAGATCTGGAGCATAGCCTAATTCCAGAGGCACAGCTTAAGAGATGTAGAAGCAGGGGATACCACGTTTGTCGTGGCCACCGTGGTGCTATGAGGATCATACGACCTCTGTCTCTGAAGCTTGAAGAGTGTTTTGGGGATGAGGGGAATGGGTGGGAAGGCATAAAGGAAGTCGTGACCCCAGTGAAGAAGGAAGGCGTCCCTTGCCTGGCAATTTTGAGCCGGAATTCTGGAACAGAACTGGGGAAGTTTGGCATTCAGTGGACTTGCAAATAGGTCTATGTCTGGGGTTCCCCAGATCTGAAATATCTTGGCCACTTGGTCTAGGTGGAGAGACCATTCGTGAGGCAGGAGTACTCGGCTGAGTTTGTCTGCCCAAAGGTTTTGAATGCCTGGAA
The DNA here is from genome assembly GCA_033557465.1 of Ichthyophis bannanicus. Lineage (NCBI taxonomy): Eukaryota > Metazoa > Chordata > Amphibia > Gymnophiona > Ichthyophiidae > Ichthyophis > Ichthyophis bannanicus. Next base: position 1,013,339,643 of record CM066034.1, on the reverse strand, counting down.
GATATACCACGAGAAGGTGAATTTGATGCTCTCTGGCAAGGGCCCATAGTCGTAAAGCTTCGTTGCATAACGACAGAGAGCCTGTTCCGCCCTGCTTGTTCACGTAGAACATAGCTACTTGATTGTCCGTTTGGACTTGGACTGTCTTGTAGCTGAGCTTGGAATGGAATACTCGAAGAGCTAGATAGATTGCTCTGAGTTCCAGGAGGTTTATGTGAAGACAAGCCTCCTGTGGAGTCCAGGTACCCTGGATAGAGAGATGATGCAGGTGTGCTCCCCATCCCACCTGTGATGCATCTGTTGTTAGGGTGGCCTGGAATAAGGGTTGCTGGAAAGGAAACCCCACTAGAAGATTTTCCAGTGATTGCCACTATTGTAGGGACAAGATCAGTCGTTGTGAGTTTGATATCTTGTCCGACAGACGTCCTGTGACCTGTGTCCACTGTGTGGATAGGGTCCACTGGGATGCTCGCATATGAAGGCGAGCGTAGAGAACCACATGAACTGTGGATGCCATATGTCCCAATAGTTGTAGTAGTTCTCGAGCAGTTAGGGAGGACTTCACCGCTGCTTGAGAAGCTAGCTGCATTATATGAAGACAGCGGGGTTGTGGGAGAAAAGCCCTTGACTGTCTGGTATCTAGACGAGCTCCTATGAACTCTAGGGACTGAGACGGAGCAAGTTGGGATTTTGGGAGGTTTATCACCAATCTCAAGTATTGAAGGATTCGCATTGTGCGAGACAGTGCAGATCTGGCTTCTGGAACCGTGGGGGCTTGAATGAGCCAGTTGTCCAAGTAAGGGAAGACGAATATCCCCAGGGTTCGCAGAAATGCAGCTACTACTGCCATGCATTTCGTGAATACTCTTGGTGCCAAAGCCAGACCAAATGGAAGAACCCTGTATTGGAAATGTTTTCCCTTGAAAAGGAATCGTAAGAATTTCCTGTGATCTGGATGGATCCGAATTTGAGTATATGCATCCTTTAGATCTAGAGAACATAGCCAATCCTGACTTTGAAGGTATGGCAGAAGAGTTCCCAGAGAAATCATTTTGAACTTTTCTCGGAACAGATATTTGTTCAATTCTCTGAGGTCTAGAATCGGTCTGTGTCCTCCTGTTTTCTTTGGAATAAGAAAATAGGGGAAGTAGAACCCTGTACCCTGCTGAAAAATGGGCACCTCCTCTATTGCTCCTTGAGCAAGGAGTGTTGAGACCTCTTGATCCAGTAGATTGCCTGTAGAGGTTTGGGAATTGAACTGTCTTACGATTGTAGGAGGGGGCATACTGTGAAAGTGAAGCTTGTACCCCTCTCCCACAATGGACAGAGTCCAGTTTTCTGTTGTTATTTGGTGCCATCTGTTGGCAAAATGACACAACCCGCCTGGAATGTTTAGGGGTTCTGGCCCCTTCAGAGGCAGGAAGGCTAAGTTCTCTATGAAGGAGTCAAAGCCCTTGAGGGGGCTGGGCCTGTGGAGCTGGTTGAGCTCTAAGGTCTTTTGGCTTCTTTTGTCTGGATTGTTGTTGTTGACCCTTCTGGGCAACTTGACCTTGAGCTTGTCCTTGCTGGGTATAGGATGGATAAAACTTCCTCTTTTTGCTGAAAAAGGTTTTTTTATAGGGTTTCTTTTTGGCTGGAGTGGCTGTAGATTTTGACAATCTGTCTAAAGTGAGATTGTCAGTATCTATCTCATTAGACTTCTCCTGCCAATTCTTGCTAAAGAGGTTTTCTCCTGTGCAAGGGATGTTTCCCAATTTATCCTGTACCCAAATCTCCAAGTCTGATGCCTGAAGCCAGGCAATCCAACGTGCACCAATGGCAATAGCAGAGGTTCTGCTGATGCATTCAAAGCAGTCAAAGGCTGCATGGTTTACAAACTTGGAGACATCTTGAGCATGCTTGACCAGAGTGAGAAAGTCCTGTCGTCTGTCTTCAGGGAGAAGGGGGCTCATAAGCTCCAAATCTCCTGTCACCTCTTTGAAGAGCATTCCCATATATAAAATATATGAGCTGATCCTAGCTGAAAGCATGGAAGCCTGAAATGTTTGACGCCCAAAAGCATCAGGAGTCCTGCATTCACGACCTGGAGGATTGGATGCAAGTCTCTTTGCACTTTTCATCCTACGCATGGCTGACTCCACTACCACTGAATGGTGTGGCAGCTGAGTCTTTTGAAAACCAGGACATGGTGGAAATGTATTGAGTCTCCTTGAATGAGGAGATATGGTCAAAGGTGTCTCCCACATTCTGAGCATCAAATCATGAAGAATTTCATGAATGGGCAGAGTGGCTGCTTCCTTGGGAGCCTTAGGGTATTGGAGAATTTCCAATTCCTTTGCTCTAGGTTCTTTTTCAGGAGCTACTGTGATTGAAAGGCCTCGGGCCACATCATGAATAAAATCCTGAAAAGACATGTCTTCCAGAGGAGACATTCTGTGTTGGGGAGAAGAGGAGTCTTCCGGGAGAAACACTCTGGTACCGGCAGAATTATCAGAGTCATCGGAATCAGAGGATTCGAAGTATCTCTGATCCCGATGTTCATGCAAAGCATGGTCTCGGTATCGAGCGAAGTCGGTACCGAATTGGTCCGGTACCGATCTGTCGATGCCAGAAAAAGTCTGCATGGGAAGGATTCCCACCGGGGCCGGTACTGTCGGTGTTGGTACCGGTATCTGTACCAGTGCTAGTACCGGCATCGGTACCGATGCCCGTTGAACCACTGGTGTCAACGGTACCGCAGCTGTAAGGAGAGCTGCAAGACTGTGTTCGATAGCGAGGAATCTCTGGTCTATCGACGCTGCCGATGCCTGGGTATCAGTAAAGCGGCCGGAACCCCTGAGCATGGCACCAGTAGGTCTGCCGAGGTCGAAGCCTCAAGAACATCCTGGAACCCTGCTGATGCTTTGAAGGCCGAAGCCTCCTGCCGGGGCTGTTTTGCTGGTGTAGTTTCCTCAAGGGCAATGCCAATGGCCTCTCGATGCTTTATTTATTTATTTAACATTTCTTCTATACCGCGCTATTAAAATCAGCGCGGTGTACATCAAACAGAAATACTACAATGCATACAAACAACATTGAGTTTACAAAGAACAAGGAATTGAAGGAGAGCTACCCTTTGAGGACCGGTTCTTATGTTTAGTTACCTAAGATCCATGGGAGGAAGACGAGGCTCTTGAAGACGTCGATGCAATGGACCTGGTATCCGAAGAAAAGAGGGTACCGAGCTTTGAAGCCCGGTTCTGTCTTCCTCTTTTAGTAATCCCCATACAGGAGGAACACTCAGATGGAAAATGGTCAGGGCCTAAACATTTTAGACACCAATCATGGGTGTCGGTGACGGAGATGGTACCGCCACATTTAGTACATTTTTTAAAACCACTAGTTGGTTTTTCCATCTTTTGGGAAAAATGGGGCTAATGCCCAAAATGGTGCCTAGCACCAAAAGAAAAAGTTTCTGAAGAGAAACAGTTAAAAAAAAATATATATATATATATATATTTTTTTTTTTAGAAAGAAGAAAGAAAGAACCGGCGGTACCGGTAGGTGTCGTGCGGAGGCAGGCGCGACCACAAGAAAACAAGTTTAAAGAAGAAATTTTCTACGGTAACAGGGTATGTGTCCTATCGACTCCGCGGAAAATGAAGAACTGAAGAGGGACAGTTGGAAAGGCGGGAAGGCAGCGTGCATGTGCTGGGGGATGCTCCGAAAAGCGTTCCTATTGGACGCTGGGGAGCGTTCCTGCACAGGCTCCGTCGATACCGACGATACCCATATGTGAAGACTACATTCTTGCTTGTTCCTGGAGATTGATTTATTTATTTATATTTATTTATTTATTTATTTATTTATTTATTTATTTGGAGAGCATTTGTATACCGCTACTTCCAGCGATCAGCAGCGGTTTACTTTACACCACATCAGGGGGTGTAGAAGGGGATAATGTATGATGAGATAATATTTTTACACTCAACGTGTAATCAAACTCTGGGATTCGTTACCACAGGATGTAGTAAAAGCTGTTAGTGCAGCTGAGTTTAAAAAAGGTTTGGACGCGTTCCTGGAGGAAACGTCCATAAACCCAGGATACACACTGTGGAATCTGTGTATCTTTTCGAGAACCTGCCGATTGGATTGGCCACTGTTGGAAGTAGGATACAGGGCTTGATGGACCTTGGGCATTTCTTATGTTCTTATGACAGGCAACTGCTCCATGTCTCCACATGGGAAAAGACTAATTTGTAAGCAGTCAGTGATTAAACAAGCTGACTTCAGTGAGTTTACCATGCAGCAGCAATTAAATGTTTCCATGAGCCAAGTTCATTAATTTGTGCCCTAGTGTTCCTTAGCAGAGCTGGGGGAGAGGGTACCTACAGCTTGGCTTGCATGGCAGTCGTGTGCATTTGGGGCCTGCTCACTTTCAAGTGAGTGCAGTTCTTCGGGAGCAGGATCACACGGTCATTCCCCACCTTATGGGGGCAGATCACCGTCTGCAGAAAAAAGGTGAAAGAAGGAGAATTAGCTAAAGCCGAGAATGCTGACAGCAGGCTCTTGTCCGCCCCTCCGAGCTGCTATGTTTCATTCTGCTTCTCTCTGTAATCCCCCTCCCGAGAAATGAGGGCAAAACATGTTGGCACATGTCTGCCGAGGGACTGGGATGCCAGGGAAGGCTAAGCAGTCACAGGAGCCAACACTGTGTCAACACAAACCGGGAACCCAAGGAATGAAGCAATATTTATTTTAGTTATTTAGACAGTTTTGTATATTGCCTTATCCTTCAATCAAAGCAGTCACAACACAATTGGGGGATACATTTAACATGCGGGGATATGAGACACATACACTAATACTTACAGGGAACATGGGCTATGGAGGGTTAAGTGGCTTGCCCAAGACCACAAGGAGCACCTGTGGGACTAGAAACCCCAGTCCTTCTGGCCCAAGGTTGCTGTCCTCTAGTGGGATTTGAACCCCCGACCTTCCGGCCTGAAGTACCTTGCCCCAACCACTAGGATACTCCTCCCTCGAGAGGTAGAAATAAGGTCATTTCTCCCAAGCAACCATGACGCTGACTGACAGCCAACATGGCCTTGGTCAAGAGTCTTCTTCATTCTGGTGGAATTCTGCCCAACCATACTGGGACAAAAGTCCTCCTTTCAAGGCTTCCCGGACCTGGCCTGATGACCCCACTGCTAGTCATGTTTTCGGGATATCCTCAATGGATGTGCAGAAGATGGATTTGCACACATTAGGCACTTGGAGGGAGGGGAAGGGGACGTGATATTCAGTGAATATCAGGGTTGCCTGGACTGCCAGGAACTAACCGGGCAGTGGCGATATTCAGATTGCATGGTAAACGTTAGAGCAGCCTTTACTGCGCCTGACGTTTGCTACTTAGCCATAGTCAGGCAGTGGCTCAAGAGCACCAGGTGCCAACCTCCAGAACACTCTGATGCCAAGCGGTTAGCATTGGGGGTACTACGGCGCTAACTGTGTCAGTGCACTGAACATCCTGGATACACAGTGTTAACCATGTTAATCCCGCTGATATCAGGCCAAGTGGCTTCAGATATACTGTATCCTCAGGAGTACCCTGAAAGCCTGCCTAGCTGTGGGGTTTTGGGAATCCTCACTTATAGAGAAGGACTTCTGCCCTAGCAACAGTCAGACTTATTTGGGCAAAATTTGGGCAACCCTGCCTTAGGGTGGCATTGGTGTGTGGCGCTGGAAGGCAAAAGGCTAGGAGAGAGGCCAAAAATGGTATCACTTGTCCCTTTAGCCTGGCCTTTGTACAGATAACATGTTAGCAGCTAATTAACTCTTCATTTGGATATATTAGTTCTGATTTCAAAGGAGCATTTCAAGAAGATTCCTCTCCTCTATCTTCTAGATTAAAGTAAGCGTGTGAGCTCCTGATCATATAAAGTCATACATACAAAAGACATAAAGTGGCTTTCAGTTCTAAGAATGAAATATTTAATGGTGCCATTATCCAGATAATGCTTTTTAGACCAAACTGATTCATGCACATGTGAGGAACCCTTAGCCAAAGGATGCAGGAGTCGTACCTAAATATGCCCTCAGGCTCCCAGCGCTTCCTCTCCCAATCTCCCCACCTAGCATCCTCTAGGGTGCAGGTGGTGGTGGGATCAGATGCCTCTGGGGTCTGCAAGGCTGGGAAGAGACTCAAGTATTGCGGTGGGAAGGCTGCAGTATCTCAGCCATTTAAGCTCTGTGAACCCCTCTGGCTGAGTCCCATCCACCCACCCTCTGTTTTGACTTTTATTATGAATTTTTATAGTTTCACAGATTAGCAATGTTTTCTTAAACTAATGGCTGTATTATAGGGTGTGCATTGGGATCATTTCGGCACCTAAAAATCAATCGAAAGTGCACACAAATCACTTGTATGCATGTTTATCTACAGATTAATGTGCACAGTCGGCTTCTGCACGTAAAAGTTCTAGCAGGGCATACAATGGAAGCGCAAAGGTGAAACAAATGTGAAAACACTGGGCAGAGCTTGTTGAAAATGAGCTTGAACCAAGCTTTTAATTGGCCTTTCCAATGGGCAGCAGATTCAAAGAGGGAGCAAATTCAAGACTGCCCAACTTGGCTTTGCGGTGGGCAGTCCGTTCACCTGGTCTAGAGGTAGCTGGCACAGGTGCAAGCAGATAATGGTCTGGTTAATGGAGTGGTGGGTTTAACCTCCAAGGAAATAGTCGTGCTCATTGTCTTTGTGCATTGCTTGGGGGAGGGGAAAGGCCTGGAACGTACCCGATAGCCAATGTAATACGCTTCACATGGGAAATTACTGGTCCAGTTCTTCCTGCAGTTTCTTGATCATTTAAAATCTTTGCTTAGCACAGTTTCCTTTTTTGATTGCTACAACCACCTTCTAATTGCTCACAAAGCTGGCTTTATTATGGGAGTGTTACTCTGCAGGTTTAATTTGTATCGTTGGCACCAATCTCTTGGAAAAGGCAAAAATTCCAAACTGCGAACTGCGCTGTGTTTAATATGATCAAGGTTTTTTATAGAGTAGCTTCTAAATCTGTGCTTCATTCCTGCTAATTGCTCTTCAGGCATCTGATTTTTCTTCCAGTTTATATTCTGGAAATCCCAGTGTTTCCCCTGCTGCCAGTCACCAGGAGAAGATGGCTAAACTATGAAAAAAGTGTCCACAGACCTGCGCTGCTTAAATTATTCCTCCCAAAAGGGAAACTCGGAAGAGAAGGGGCAGAGGAATACAATTAAAATATATTTTTCACTCCTGCCTGGCGGCACATTTACACTTCCAATTAAGTTTGTGATGGTCCTACCAAGATGCGCCATTTGAAGTTCTTCCAATTCACAAGGGCTCGGTATTGTATTCTGTGTAATCCGATGCAGGCTTGAATCCTGCACTCCCGTAAGCAGCGGAGCAGCCCTGTCTGTTGAACAGTTTTCTCTTACAGCAGTTCCTGGTTCCCACTGTTTCTTGGTCCTCACAGGCACAAGGTGAACGGAAGCCCCTTTTCCAAGTGTAGCTGCATATCTCTGGTGTAGATTTTGTTGTGGGCATTATGTACAAAACAAAAAAGGCTCTTACTAGTTCAGGTCTGAGGTATGGGAGCTGGGCTTGCAGGATGTCCACGATGGCTATATGTGAAATAAATTTGCATGCTAATTGCAAAAGGAACTGTGCGGTCATCCAGATGCCTGCTTTTCCCTCCTCGTACTCATTCCCCAGTAGCCGGCCTGAGACCAGTCTTGCCCAGTGAGGTTCCTACAGGTTAGAACTGGAAGGGTGGGGCTATACACAAACCCCTTCACCACAGCTGATGGTAGGAAAATAGGTGTCACACTTTTCCTGTCTACCGTCCAATACACGCTGTCTTCCCACCTTTTTCCTCATTTACCTTATTGGATTGCTTGGTCAGTCATATGGGAACATACGCGGGTCTCCAATGTTACCTTATAACCTGGTTTGAGCATTTGGGAATGCTCTAACCATCCCACATACCAGAACCAAGTTCAACCAGCAAGCCTATAGACATGTATTTGAACTCGGCGCTCCATCGATCTGACATGTACTGCCAGCCTCACTGAGAAACATCACCGACATCAAAACCTTCAGAAGACACCTAAAGACCCACCTCTTTACCGAACATTTCAGCCCAACCACTTAGCCCCTGAAAACAAACCAGCTCCACATGTCCTATAGATGAACCCTACCCAATAAACCTCTCTTAATGAAAATATGTACGTACTTAATTAATTAACTAACTAACTTATGCATACTGGGGTCTATTCCAGGGGTCTCAAACACGCGGCCCATGGGCCGCAGACAATTTTGTGCGCCCGCAACGCATGGCTGGCTGGCTGCTGCCACTGCCGTCGTGGCAGCGGCAGAATCGAGTGTCCTGCGGCCTCCTCTCTGCACGGCAGAGCCCTCCCTCCCTGCATCAGTCCCTTCGGCACGGCTTTCAGAGCCGCGAAGGGAGAATTTCCCTTTCATGACTCTCTTAAGCCTGCAAGCTTAACAGAGCCATGAGAGAGTCACAGCTGGTCCATCTCCAGGATCTTTTATAGTAAAAACAGAGCAGAAGTATTTGTTTAGCAATTTTGCTTTTTCAGCGTCACTTTCCACAAGTCCTTTCCCAGCACTTTTGAATCCTGCAATTCCAACTCTGATCGTCTTCCTTTCCCGAATATACCTGAAGAAAGTTTTGTTGCCACCCTTAACATCTTTAGCCATCCTTTCCTCTGCCTTTGATTTTGCTGCCTTATTACTCTTTTAGACTCTTTGAGTTGGATCCTGTATTCATTTCTGTGTTCTTCTGTTTGCAAGCTTTTGAATTTTGCAAAAGTTGTGTTTTTTGCCTTTATTTGAGCAGCCACCTCTTTGGAAAAACAAATAGGTTTCCTTCTCCTCTTGTTTTTATTTACTTTTCTTACATATTTATCTGTTGCCCCTTTTATTGCCTCCTTTAGTTTAGTCCATTGCAATTCCACTTCCTTTATCTCCTTCCACCCCGTCATCTCCTCCTTTAAGTACTCGGCCATTTTATTGAAGTCAGTGTTTTTGAAGTTTAGGACTTTGAGCTTGCTATGATTGGCCTGTACCATGGCTTTTATCTCAAACCACACCGTGTGATGGTCGCTGTTGCTCACAGGGGCACTCACGCAGACATTTGACACGTTATCACTGTTGGTGAGCACTACATCCAGCGTTGAGCTTTCCCTGGTTGGTTCCATCACCATTTGTCTAAGTAATGCATCTTGGAGAGCATCCACAATTTTTTGCTTCTTTCCAGATGTGCAGAAGGAGTAATCCAATCCACATCAGGTAGATTAAAGTCACCCAATATGATCACTTCCCCCTTTGTTGCTATCTTGGCAATATCTTTAATCAATTTGTTATCTCTCTCTTCAATTTGTGTCGGAGGTCTGTAGACTACAGCAGTATGGATGACAGTTCCATCTCCTCTTTCCAACGCAATCCAGAGCGCTTCTTCTTTTCCCCATGTTCCCTGCATTTCAGTAGCTTTAATATTGCTTTTGACATACAAGGCTACTCCTCCTCCTCTTCCATTTTCTCTGTCTCTTCTGAATAGATTATGGCTAGCTATGGCTATATCCCAATCGTGCGATTCATTAAACCATGTTTCTGTAATGGCCACAATTTCCAAATTCGTTTCCACCATTAAGACTTCCAGGTCTGGAATTTTGTTGGCTAAGATTCGAGTATTTGTGCTCATTGCTTTCCAGCATTTTCCTGGCTTGTGTGTATTTTGCATTGATTTTGTTCTGCCTACTTCTTCCCACATGTTTTTGATGTGTGGTTTAAGAGTGTGGCTGTTTCTGATGGTGTTCTGCTTTTGCAGGGGGTGGCATGCAGATGTTGACCTTCCACGTCTGTCATCCCCTTTTCCTAGTTTAAATCCATATCCACATACTGCCTGAATTTTTCACTTAAGATTCTTTTCCCTGCGACAGAGAGATGTAGTCCATCAGCACAGTATAGTCTCTTATTGGTCCATCTGTTGTCCCAGTTACCAATAAATCTGAATCCTTCCTGTTTGCACCAGGTCTGGAGCCATGCATTAAAGCTGTTAATGCGATGCAGCCTTTTTGTCCCCTTACCAAGAACAGGTAGAACTTCTGAGAATGCAACAGTGTTAACAACGCGCTTGAGTTTCTCTCCCAGAGATTGGAAGTCCTTTTGGGCTGTGGAGGCACTGTTCCTAGCCAGGTCGTTTGTGCCTAAGTGGATAACATCATCAAGTTTGGAGCGTTCACTTTTTGTGCTAAGTATTTCAACAACTTGGTTTGTATTCCTGCTGGCTGAAGAGCCTGGTAGGCACTTGACTATCTTCTCTCCTTTGAACTGTGTTCCCAAGTTGGTGCCTCTGATGAGGGAATCTCCAAGTAGTAGTAGTTTTCTGTTTGGTGAGGTTTTCTTCATATTTGGTGCTTTAGCAGGGGATTGGACATTGTCTGACTCATTTAAGGGCCCTTCAGTTTCTTTGGATTGGGCATCCTCATTAGCCAAGGCAGAGAAGGCATTGTGCAGGGATATCTCTTGATGTATAGGATGTCTCTGTGTTACAGGTCACAATCTACCAGAACCCACTGTGATCCATTTGTTCCTGGGGTGTTTGATTCTTTGTGGGAGCGGTGGTGGACTTTGTTCAGTTTGTATCCTAGAAGAGGTGCGCTTCATTGCAGCCAGTTCCTCCCTCAGTAGAGACACTTCTTTATGCATGGCAGCTAGGTCTTTCCTTAGTAGTTAGTTAATGGGCTATGGGGGGAGCTAAGACTGAAAATGGGGTGATGGGGGGTTAGGACTGGAAGTGGGCTGATGGGGAGCTTGGATTGGAAATGTGCTGAGTGGAGGGGAGCTAGGATTTGACATGGCTGATGGTGGGGCTAGGAAAGGACTAGAAATGGGCTGATTGGGGGCTGAGATTGGAAATGAGCTGATGGAGGGATCAGAGAGCCCGGTTTAACGGCGAAACTCACCCGTATTAAAAGAAGTGCTACTGAGTGCAGATGGAATTCAGGAGAGGCTGGCATGTTGAGAGGTGAATGAGGAGCTCTTGTTGCTGTTCTGGCCCTGAGATTTGGCTGCCTGAGGGTGATTTTCGGTCCCTGGATGGCTGCGGCCATTTCCACGAGGAGGTGGAACACATGAGGGGTCCTGCATTCCACATGGCCCGAGCGGGAAGCTGATCCATCCAGCGGAGATGTGAGACATCCAGTGGGTGACTCTGAAGAGAACACAAGGTAAACTCCCCCTCTGGCACTATGAGGCAGCACTATGTTCTTATGTTGACTTTTTTCCATTGTAAAAAAAGTTCCAACGATGCTGCCCGTGGCTTATTTTACAGGTCCTCATTTGGCCCTCAAAGCAATTTGAGTTTGAGACCCCTGGTCTATTCTGTAACGTGAATAACACAGATGGATGTCCCGTTGGGACATCCATCCATGCTATTCGCCCCCCATCCATCCCTGGCAAAAGCCTCCCCATTTGAACAAGGAGCTTGTACGGGAAGGCTTAGACAGGAGCAGAAGGGAGCATTGCAGAGGTGGAGTGAGGGCAGGCAGTGGGCGGTCCGAGGCCCTGGACATACATGGCCGATTCTGAAGTCGGCCCTGTACATCTGGGGCTTCGGATCTAGATGGGGGACTTATCCCACCTCAGAGGTGGAATAAGTCCCTCTGGACGTCAGGAGACAGCAGGCCCAGGCAGCAGCAAAGAGGTGAGATGGTGCAGGGGGTTCCCCGCAGCCTAACCCTGACCATGAAAGGCCATATCGGAGGTTGGGCTGAGGGGAACGAAGATTGTGGTCAATGGCTGGGGATCGCAGCTTCTGAATGGAGCCGCGGTGCCATGGAACTGTAGCTCCATTCAGGAGCCTGACTGAGTTAGCCCGGTAGGGGTCTGTACATGCAGGCCAACCTAAATCAGGTCCCAGCCTGCATGTAAGGGCCCAAATAGGGTTGCCAAACGGCCGGTTTTCAGCCGGCCTGGCCGGTTTTTCCATGGCCAGGCCGGCTGCCGGCACAGATGTAAAACCGGCCAATGAAAAGCCGTTTTTTTGCTCTGGCCGCAAGATCGGGAGCGGCCAGAGCAAAAAACCGGCTTTTGTGCCGAAGTCCACGGCGCGAACGCGAACGCGATTCCCCATAGCAGTGCAGCCGCTGCTTCTGCTTTGTACAGAGCAGCGGCTGCAATACACTTACATTGAAAACTAAAGATAAACTGTGTAAGGAGCCCTCCGGTCATCACAGAGCCCGAGGAAGTGATGTTATGGGGGTGGGCTCCTCACAGGTTGTCTTTCCTTTTCAAATTAACTTTAGCTGCAATAAAGTTAATTTGAAAAGGAAAGACAACCTGTGAGGAGACTGCCCCCATGACATCACTTCCTCGGGCTCTGCGATGACCGGAGGGCTCCTTACACAGTTTGTCTTTACTTTTCAAAGTAAGTGTATTGCAGCCGCTGCTCTGTACAAAGCAGAAGCAGCGGCTTGGGCAGAGAGGGGGGGGGGTGATGGTGTGAGTGAACCAGCAAGGGGGGGGGTGGTGTGAGTGAACCAGCAAGGGGGGGGGGGTGATGGTGTGAGTTAACCAGCATGGGGGGGGTGATGGTGTGAGTGAACCAGCAAGGGGGGGGGGGTGGTTTGAGTGAACAAGCAGGGGGGGGGTGTGAGTGAACCAGCAGGGGAGGGGGGGGTGAGTGAGTGACCCAGCAGGAGGGTTAAGTGACAGGGGGGTGGGTGAGTGAACCAGCAGTGGAGGGGGGGGGGTGGTGTGAGACAACCCTCAGGGGGGGGGGGTTGGTCATAACCAGAAGTGGTGGTGGGTTGGTGTGAGTGAACGAGCAGGGGAGGGGGTGAGTGAGTGACAGGGGGGTGGGTGAGTGAACCAGCAGGGGAGGGGGGTGAGTGAGTGAACCAGCAGGGGAGGGGGTGAGTGAGTCAGCAGTGGGGGGTGAGTGAGTGAACCAGCACTGAGGGGAGGGGGGGTGTGAGAACCAACACTGAGGGGGGGGTGTGACTGAATCCTCGGTAATTTTTGTGGGTGGGGCTGGGGGCGGGGCAGGGGTGGGACTAGGGGCGGAGAATGGGTGGAGCATGGCGAGCCACAGGTGTCGGGTTTTTCTCGGTGAAAAAGTTGGCAACCCTAGGCCCAAACCCAATTCTGATCCTGCAGGGCACATCTAGCACCAGTGGGATCAGAATCGGGTCTGCCTCTGTGTGTCCCGGTTCCGATCAGACGCACAGGGGCCTGCACACGCTCATTGGAATGTGCCTCACTGTATATAGTTTACTGTTTCTATTGTTCAATGTCATTTTTCCTGTTATAATGTTCATTGTACACTGCTTTGATCTGGCAAAAGGTGGTATAAAAATGTAGCTAAGTAAATAAAAAATAAATAAACCTTTCCAGCGTAGCCCCATACTCCCTGTCATAGTATATGCATTTCAAAGCCTGGGCTGTATGAGATTACTCTGAGAAAATCTCGCACACTTGCGGTCAGTCCAAAGTATTTTACAAAGAGACAATCAAATTTTCTTTGTTGCAAATAAATCCTATATAAGCTAAAGCCTCCAGAATGAATATTATAAAGGCTGAATCCCTCTTAAAACAGTAGTATCCTGGAAGATCCAACTGCAAAGACTAGGCCAGGGCTTCTCAAACCTGACCTGGCATTTGCCGAATATCCATAATGAATATGTAGGAGACAATTTGCATACACTGGAGACTAAGCATATTCAAATACATCTCTTGCAGTTTCAATGTGGATATCCCGAAAACCCAACTAACTGTGGGGTGCCCAAGCCAGGTTTGGGAAGTCCTGTCTCTTGGGCATAAATCCTCTGCCGGGATTAATCTGCAGAGGAGACAGCATGGCCCCTTTTATTTTATTTATTTACATAACAGGTTTTTTTTATATCACCTTTATGCCAAGGCGGTTTACATGGAACAACTCACACAATTATTTTGTGATTACATATCACCTTCTCTCCACAGCTCTTGCACAGGGCTGCTCCTGTGATCTCCTCGTAGGTCCTCGCGTTATCTCTGGAGGTGTACAGCATGGCTGCGTAGCAGCTCAGTGCCATTTCCTCAGGGTGGAAGGCGTCAAAGAAGAAGTCACAAACGCTTTCCTCCTCTTCCCAAGCATTCTTCAATTCAGACCCTTCCAAGAAGCCTTAAACGTAAAAAAAAAAAAAAGATCAGCAACAGGAGCACTTTACTCCTGCCCTGTAAACGTCCAGCTGACTCACATTTCTAGTACTGTAAAGCAAATCCAGAGATAGGGGGCTCATTTGCACGCTATCACTTCTTGCACTTCCTGAAATGGCCACTAGATGGTATCTTATATCCACTGCTCCAACAGGGACCCAGGAGTCATTGAAGCTCTATTCAAATCTGACAAGTCAATTTTAACTAAACGCCTCTAGAATGTGCTGATGTCACTTTGCAATATTCTTGGAATTAAGCTATGCAGGTGAACAAAACTTTTATTTTTTTCCCCTGTTAAACCAGCAAGCCACAGCAGAACGAAAATAACTTCTATCTTCCACGGTGTAATTAGCTTCTCAGAGTTTCCATGAAGATATTTCTGGAAGACTATTAATTTTGTTAAATCCCCTGTGAGTGTGGAAACAGCAACAGCAACAGCAGTGTTCAGGAGAAAGAACTGGGACCATCCCTGTGCAAAAGCTATTTGTGACGGGAGACCTTGCAAACCCCTCTCTCACAGAAACCGAGCGATGTTCCGCTTTTACTGGAAAAAACAAGCAGTCAGATGGACATTTGCAAACAATGTTGCTTATGGTGACCAGGCTGCTTGAATACGGCCCGCCCTTTCCCCTGGTAAACAGTATGTGCGAGGATCAACAATGCAGCAGGAATATGAACAAAATTGGTAATTTTTTTTGGGGGGGGGGGTTTGTCTCTTTAACGCATAAGGAGGGAGGAGTGGCTCAGTGGTTGGGCCAGGGATTCAATTCCCACAGGGGGACAAGCAACCTCAAGCCAGAGGGACTGGGGTCTCTAGTCCCATGGCCACTCCTTGTGGCCTTGGGCAAGCCACTTAACCCTCCATTGCCTCAGGTACACTTAGATTGTGAGCCCTTTGGGGACAAGGGAATAAAAAGTACCTGCTAGTATACATGTAAACCACACTGATTCTAAAGAGCACAGTATAAAAAAATAATAAATGATTTAAAAAGAAACCACAAAACAAAATATGTCTGGCCACCCTCTCCCCCCAGGCTGTCACTGCCATTACTTAAGTTTGTTTTTAAAACCATCCCTCAGGCCTCCTCTGGATCCTTCACCTATCCCCAGACACCCTTTTAGGATTTGTAGGTTTCTGAGCCAGGAGTGATCCACTTTCACTCCAGTTCCGCCACTTCTGTTTGTCATGTTGCCATTTTGTTGTATGGAATTGTGCCATATGGCAGGGAACCACGGTGGGGTGGCAGGAAAAGAGGACGTGTCCTGCCCTAGGAAGGCGACAAATGGCAGAAGGAGAGTCTGGGAGGGTAAGCATAAGACAGAGGCCCAAGAGAGATCTAGGATATGCTTTTTTTCCAAAACATTTTAATCCAGACCTTAAGAAATTTTATCGAGATCTATAAGCCAGCTTAAAAATTTAGGAGCCAGCCTAGGTCACAGTCCCGTCCTCTCGCACAAGGTGTATCGCAGCTTCTTTTTCAGGGCCTGAATTACTGTTTTCCCATTTTCCAAAGAATAAAAACATAACCAGGCCGTTAATGCACAGTGCCAACAGAAGGCAGTGACCCTTCTCCTCCCACTGCCCCCCCCCCCCCCCCGTAAGCAAGCTTATTGGTGACCCTTTATAGCTGCACCTGAGACAACGTCTTTATGAGCTTCATGTATCACCGCAGCCTGGTAATGTGTGAAGCAAAAATAGTCTCTCTACATAGCCCCTGCATCCTACCTCAGGGCTGGCCGAAGGGCTTTTGCCACCCCCCATCTCACCTGGGAGAGGGGGGAGGCACAGCAATCGCCACATGCTGCTTTTTTTTTTTTAAAGAGTCAACTTTCTAGTGCCGTGGTGGGTTTTAAAGTGCCCGTGTGGGGCTCCACCACCTTCTGTTCCGGCTCACTTTTTGACGCACCTTTCTGCCCCCTCAGTTGCATCAGAAGAGGGCAGGATCAGCAGGCCATGAGAGCACGTGGCCACTTTAAGGACCACCAAGGTGGCAGAAAACCATGATTTTAAAGTTTGGAGGGGCTGGGGGTCACCATGCTGCCCATCGGGACTGGTCGCCCATGGTGACTGCCTAGTCCACCTAATGGATGGATTGTCTCTGCCCCATCTTCAACAGGTCTTCTCTCATAGCCCCCAGCCTTCATCCAGTCATCCAGTCTCTCTCTTCAAGCCCCTCCTCCTTCACCCACTCTGTCTCTCTCTCTTTCTGAGCCCCTCCCCGCCTTCACCTAGCTTCCCTCACTCACCAATCTTATCCACTTGTTTTTTGTGCCGGTGTTGCCCTACTAACCTTCCCATCATGAGTGGGTCACAAGACTTGAAACCGCAAGATCAAGCTGAAAGTCTTCACCGCACAGCTCAAGTGGTTTGGCGAGAGCCAGTCGTGGTGGGGAGGTTAGCAGTGCAATGCTTTCACCACAGCACCGGCACAAACTAAAACCTTCAGGGACATAAAATCCCAGCTGCCAGGGTGCAATTCCTAGGTGCCATGGGAGCCTGGCACTTGGGATTTGTCGAGCCCTGATTTAAGTAGTGGTAGCAGTAACTTGGGGCGGGGGGAAGGGTGGCTGTCAGTGCTGATATGAAATAAAAGGGAAAATGAATGACATTTTATTCATTTCGTCTTTCCGTTCATTCCAGAAATGAGGGAGGAGTGGCCTAGTGGTTGGGGCAAGGTACTACAGGCCGGAAGGTCGGTGGTTCAAATCCCACTAGAGGACAGCAACCTTGGGCCGGAAGGACTGGGGTTTCTAGTCCCACAGGTGCTTCTTGTGGTCTTGGGCAAGCCACTTAACCCTCCATAGCCCATGTTCCCTGTAAGTATTAGTCTATGTGTCTCATATCCCCTTGTGTTAAATGTGTCCCCCAACCGCTTTGACCCGGTGAAAAGCGGGATATAAATGCAGCTAAATAAATGAAATGAACCAAACTAGGAAATATTGTGGCAGTGTACTATTGTGGATCAGGAACTGGTTAAAAGATAGACAGCAGAGGGTTGGGCTAAATGGCCAATATTCCCAATGGAGAAAGGTGAATAGTGGTGTACCCCAGGGATCTGTGCTGGGTCCGCTGCTTTTTAACATATTCATAAATGACCTGGAGTGAGGTAATCAAATATGCAGCTGACACAAAATTATTCAAAGTTGTTAAAACCCAAGAGGATTGTGAAAAATTGCAAGAGAACCTTGATAAATTTAATGTGCAGTTACTAGGAAAGAACAACCCAAACTATGGTTACACGATGCAAAGTTCCACATTAGGAATGACCACCCTGGAAAAAGATTTAGGCGTCATCGTGCATAACATGTTGAAACCATCCACCCAGTGTGCAGCGGCGGCCAAGAGAGCAAATAGAATGCCCTACTAGGTATCATAAGGAAAAGAATGGAGAATAAAACAAAGAATATTATAATTTATTTATTTATTTTTTATTTTATTTTATTCAGCTGTATTTATATCCCGCTTTTCACCGGGTCAAAGCGGTCAATTGGGAGATACATTTAACATGAGGGGATATGACACACATATGCTAATACTTACAGGGAACATGGGCAATGGAGGGTTAAGTGGCTTGCCCAAGACCACAAGGAGTGCCTATAGGACTAGAAATCCCAGTCCCTCCGGCCTGAGATTGCTGTCCCCAGGTGGGACTTGAACCCCCGGCCCTCCGGCCTGAAGTACCTTGTCCTAACCACTAGGCCACTCCTCCCTAATAATGCCTCTGTATTGTTCCATGGTGCGACAGCACCTTGAATATCATGATCCCTTTATCTCTAATGCTCTACATCTTCTTGCCCCAACTGAGACCTGGCTCCTCCCAGATGATGCCGCATCTACTGTTACTCTCTGTCACGGGGGCCATCAGTTCTCCCATACGCCTCGTTCCACTGGCCGCGCTGGTGGTGTTGGGCTTCTACTTTCTCCCTCTTGCCAATTCCAACTCCTCCTGCTGCCTCAGCCTCACTCCTTTCTCTCATTTGAAGTCCACTCCATTCGCCTCTTCACACCACTTCCTCTCCGAATAGCTGTAATTTATCGCCCTCCTGACAAGTCTGCTTCTACCTGCCTCACTGACTTTGACTCATGGCTTTCCTTCTTTCTGGATTCCTCCTCCCCCACTCTCATTCTTGGGCATTTTAACATTCACATCGATAACCCCTCTGATCCCCATGCTTTAAAGCTCCTTGCCCTTACCTCTTTGTTTGACCTCCAACTTTGTTCCACTGCCCCCACCCACCAGCACGGCCACTGCCTTGACCTGATACTCTTCTCGAATTCCTCTCTCTCGAACTTTCGTAGCTCAGTTCTTCCCTTATCTGACCATCACCTTTTAAGCTTTAATATTCATCTCCCGCTGCCTCAACCTCGTCCTGTCTCCTCCAACCTATTTAGAAACCTTCATACTATTGATCCCTTGACTCTCTCCTCCACCATTTCTCCATCTCTTTCTTCCATTATGTCTTCCAAGTCTGTCGATGAGGCAGTAACCTCCTATAATGCTGCACTCTCCTCAGCTCTGGATGCTCTCGCCTCACCCACCTCACGTCCTGTGAGACGTTTTGCACCCCAGCCCTGGCTTTCCTCCCCTCTCCTCCCTCTGTTCTCAAGCATATGAGGATTGTGCACGAGATTACATATTTTCTAAAATATGCTCTTCAATAGACATATAGATTGGACCCACATATTTGGTGAACATCATGTGGCCTGTTCAACCCATACTCTGCATGTCTGAGGTAGCATATTTGTGTTCTTTCCACTCTGCGTTTTGGTTTTACACATTTTAATCTGTTCACAATATATTTATGTTATTTATATTATTCTTATGAGCACTTTTTATCACTTTTAGCTTGTTCCTAAGTAGTCCTTTTGTTTACATTACATGTTTTTAACAATTTATGTATTTTTATGGTTTTAATAAGTTATGATTATTATTTCATATTTTCACTTTTTTATATTTTGTATTAAATATTACTCTATTTAGCTGTGTGCCCCCTGAAGAAGGCTACGGCTGAAACGCGTAGGGGTTTCAATAAACCTGTTCCACCCATCTACGACTCTTGCTTCCTGTGCACAAGTGTACCTTGACAGAGTTCGACTTCAGCCTTTCCTTTGAGAGATGGAGGAGGTACTGGAGGATCCAATGAATGGGGCATGAGAAAGGGTCACTCTGGAGCCCCGAGCACCAGACAGAGAAGCACCTCCACTTGAAGGCATAGGCCCGTCTAGTGGAATCCTTTCTCGAGGCGAGGAGGACATCTTCAACCTCCTCCGGAAGAACCAGAGTGGCTAGAGAAACCCGTTCAGCCACCAGGCCGTGAGGGATAAGGAGGCTAGGTTCGGGTGCTGCACCGCCCCTCCTCCTGTGTTAGCAGGCACGGGGCAGAGCCCAGGTGAACAGGGGGCTTTGTCAAGAGCCGGAGCAGAAGTGGGAACCAAGGCTGCCGAGGCCACGAGGGGGCTACGAGGATCAACGATGCCCGATCTCTCTGAGCCTTGAAAAGGGTTCTCACAATGAGAGGGAAGGGAAGGAATGCATAGAACAGGCTGGATGACCAGTCCAGAAGGAATGCATCTGGACTCTCTCTGCTTGGTTGAGGTACCAGGATGCAAAAGTGGAGAAGCTGCATGTTCTGGGGACTGGTGAAGAGGTCCATTGCCGGCATCCCCCAGCGAAAAAACAGCCAGCCCACTACCCCTGGATCCAGCCGCCATTCATGGGGGTGAAGGATCCTGCTGAGTCTGTCCACCAGGACATTCTCCTGAACCGGAAGGTAGGTCGCCTTGAGGGACATTTTCCGTCAGGCAGCAAAAGAGCAGAGGAGGACCGCTTCCCAGCAGAGGGAGCGTGAATCCATGCCTCCTTCCTTGTTTACGTAGAACATAGCCATGTGGTTGTTGGTCTGCACTAGAACTGACCTGCCCTTGAGATGGTTCTCAAAGGCCCTCAGGGTCCACTGAATTGCCCGCAGTTCGAGAAAGTTTATCTACTGCTGAGATTCCTCGGGTGACCACTGCCCCTGCATGCACAGCGGTGCGCAGTGGGCTCCCCATCCTAACAGGGAGGCATCTGTCATCAGCACCGCCTTGTGCTGCGGGGTCTGGAAAGGCAATCCCTGGAGGAGGTTGCGTGGGTTTTGCCACCAGCTCAGGGATAAGTGGAGGTCAGGAAGGACCCTGACCGGGTCCCTGCGGTGACCGAGGGATGGGCTCCATTGGGTACTGAGGCACCACTGAGCTGTTCGCATGTGCAGGCGGGCGTGGGGGACCACATGCACGGTTGAGGCCATGTGGCACAGGAGGTGTAGCATGATCCGAGCAGTGATTTTATTTATTTATTTATTTATTTAACATTTCTTCTATACCGCGCTATTAAAATCAGCGCGGTGTACATTGAACAAAACATACTGCAATGTATACAGGCAACATTGAGTTTACAAAGAACAGGGAAAAATAACACGTGCTTTGGACCCAGACCGCCAGAGCTCAGAGGCGGTCGGTGCGATCCGCAGGTAAGAAAGTGGACGCCCGCTGAGTATCAAGGTGTGCCCCGATGAACTTGAGTGCCTGCACCGGCTCGAGGTGAGACTTTGGGTAGTTGACCAAGAATCCCAAGTCCTCCAACAGAAGGATTGTGTGCGCCATTGCTCGCTGGGTTTCCTCAGCTGAGGAGCCCGTGATGAGCCAGTCGTCGAGGTAGGGAAAGACCGGCACACCCTGACACCTGAGATGGGTGGCGACTACGATGAGGCATTTTGTAAAGACTCGTGGAGTGGACGTGAGGCTGAAGGGGAGCACCCTGTACTGGAAGTGCTCGCCCTGCACCCTGAAGCGCAGATACTAACTGTGCTGGGGGTGGATTAAGATATGGGCATAAGCGTCCTTTAGATCCTAGGAGCATAGCCAGTTACCCTGCCAGAGGAAGGGCAGCAGAACACCAAGGGATAACATCTTGAACTTCTCCCACACCAAGAACTTGTTCAACTTGTGGAGGTCGAGGATAGGCCACAGACCTCCCGTCTTTTTCGGGTTGAGAAAGTACCGGGAATAGAAGCCCCGACCTCGAAGGTATGGAGGGACCTTCTCAACTGCCTGTTTGGCATGAAAAGAGAGTAGTTTCTGCTGCAATAAAACTTGGTGTGCGGGGAGTCAAGGAGGCTCTCCCGGAGAGAAGGGAGGTGGAAGCCTGTCGAAGCGAAGGCGATAGCCATCTCGGTCAACCTGTAGAACCCAGGTGTCTGAGGTGATGGAAGCCCACAATGGGGCGAAATGTGACAGGCATCCTCCCACTGGCATCTGCATCGCCGGAGGGTGAGGGACTATGCCGATGGCATCAAAACCCCTGTGCGGGTTGTGGAGAAGCCGGAGTTTGGGCTTTCGGCCCTTTCGGCTTGCGATGTCCTTGGACAGATTCACCCTGCGCTGGGGTGGTCGGTGTGTGGGTGGCCAGGTATGGCGGGTAGCCCCAGTACTGGAGGCCCTTCCTTGGGAAGAAGGGCTTTTTGGTTTGTTGCTTTTTCCGGGGCAGAGTGAAGGTCTTGCGGGAGAGACGGGTTCTGGTGAACTCTGTCTCTATCTCCGTGGCTTTATCCTCCATTGGCTTGCCGAAGAGCTGTTCGCCAAGGCAGGGAACATCCAGGAGCTTTTCCTGCACCCACTGCTCCAAATCTGAGGATTGGAGCCATGCCTGGCGGTGGGCACTGATGCCCGCGGCTGTCACCCTAGCCGATGACTCAAAGCCATCGTAGGAGGCTAGGGAGAGGTATTTTCAGCAGTCTACGACGGAGCGGCGGACCAACAGAGTGCCAAATCTATTGAGGGGCTTGCCCTCGAGGCCCACGGAGAATCCTCTGAGCTCCTTGGCTAAGTTGCACAAGAACATACCATATATAGTTGGTATGATTGAATGTGACAAGAGAGCATGGAGCCTTGGTAGGCCTTGTGGCCCAGGGCATCAAGGGCTCTTGATCTCGGCTGGGCAGTACCGACAAGTGTGATTTAGGGCTCTTCTGCTTTCTCATAGTAGACTCCACCACCATAAAGTTGTTGGAAGTTGGGTCTTCCTGAACTCTGGCCCATGTTGCATCTTGTACATAGTATCAAGACGTTTGCTCACAATGGGGCCGAGGCAGGTGCCTCCCACATGCGGAGCAGCAGCCACGACAGAATAGGAGGAACTGGCACATTGAGAGATTCGCTAGGCGGGGACTCATACTGAAGAATATCGAGCTCTTCAGCATGAGGGTCCTCCTCGGCCTGAGTGGCCAGGTTGAGGGCCCATGCCATGTCCATAACTAACACCAGAAAGAAGGTGTCCTCGGGTGGTGAGTGGAGGGGTCCAACGGAAGATCCCGGTGGGTCCAGGTTTCCGGGCAGGTGTCCCCATCGGACTCCCACTCCGAGAAATCGGTCGTAAAGTCCGAGCCGGGCAGATCACCCTGTCCAATGGCTGGCGCCCGTTTGGAGCCAGAGGCCCAGGAAGATCTCGCCTCCGAGGAAGGGGAGGGCAAGTGAGACCAAAGTCGAGGACCCTCACGAGGCCTGCGGCTCTTGGGGGTTTCCTGGATGGATTTCGGAGTCCCACATGAGGGACCCACGGTCTCTGGGTGCGGGTTAGTGAAGCTGGCTGTGAGCGCCTGCTGGGAAGTGATGAACGCAGAAATGCTGCATTCTAGCGCCAGCATTATTATTATTATTATTAAAGACTTATAAAGCGCCGCAACATACGAAGCGCTTTACAAACATAGAAGAGAGACAGTCCCTGCTCATCAGAGCTCACAATCTAATCAGACAGAAAATAAAATAAGTTACATAACACAAATAACAAACATTTACAGGACAAAGTAAGCAAATGTTGATAGAGAGATCAAGATAGGGTAAGACAGGAACGGAAAGCAATAGTGAAGAGGTGGGATTTTAGTCTGGACTTGAAAATGGCCAGGGAGGACGCCTGGCGCACAGAGATAGGAAGACTATTCCAAGCAAAGGGTGCTGCCAGTTGGAAGGAGCGAAGTCTGGAATTGGCAGTACGAGTAAAGGGCACAGATAAACAAAGACTGTTAGAAGAGCGAAGCAACTGAGAGGGGGTGTAAGGAGAGATGAGTGATGAAAGGTACTGGGGGGCAGAAGAGTGAATACATTTATAGGTCAGGAGGAGAAGTTTAAATTGGATACGGAGACAGATGGGAAGCCAATGAAGCGACATGAGGAGAGGAGTGATGTAGGAAAAACGAGACTGGCGGAAAATGAGTCGAGCAGCGGAGTGTTGAATTGACTGAAGAGGAAAGAAGTGGCTTGCAGGGAGGCCGGCAAGGAGAGCGTTACAATATCAAGACGAGAGGTGCTTAAGGAGTGGACAATCAATTTAGTGGTGTCAACAGAGAGGAAGGGGCGAATTTTGGAAATATTGTATAGAAAGAAACGACAAGCTTTAGCAATGAGCTGGATATGTGAAGAGAAAGAGAGAGAGGAATCGAAGATAACACCAAGGTTACATGCTTAAGAAACATGGAGGAGTACAGAGTTATCAACAGAGAGAGAGAAAGGGGAAAGAGGAGGGGAAGCATTCGGGGGAAAGATAAGAAGCTCAGTTTTGGCCATGTTCAGTTTTAAGCGGCGGTGGCACATCCAGGCAGCAATGTCAAAGAGGCAGAGTGAGATCTTAGACTGGATATCAGGAGAGATAATAGGTGCAGAAAGATAGATTTGCGAGTCGTCGGCACAGAGATGACAGTGAAAGCCATGGGAAGAGATAAGGGTGCCAAGGGATTGGGTATAGAGAGAGAAGAGGAGTGGACCTAAGACGGAACCCTGAGGAACTCCTACAGGTAGTGGGGTTGAAGAGGAGGAGGAGCCATCGAAGCACACACTGAAAGAGTGATGGGATAGATAGGAAGAGAAAGCTGAGTTACTTACCTGTAACGTGAGTTCTCCAGGGACAGCAGGATAAGTCAGCCACTAGTGGTGACGTCATCCGACGGCGCCATAGATGGAAGTACTCTCAACCTTCTGGGCATGGCTAGTAGCCCCACCTCTAGGATTGCCCCTAGCTAGCCAGATCTTCCCAGCTGAAGCATTGCACTGCCACAAGCTAGGCGGCGGAACAGATGGTATGGTTCTCCCCCCCTGCCGGGGAGGAGGGTGGGAAAGTGTGGCTGACTTATCCTGCTGTCCCTGGAGAACTCACGTTACAGGTAAGTAACTCGGCTTTCTCCCAGGACAAGCAGGATGAGTCAGCCACTAGTGGTGTCTTCCAAGCTACACATGCAGCGGCAGGGGAAGGGCTAGAGGCCGGTCAATAATGCAGGAGAAGGTGCAAGGTGCAAAGAACAAGGTTTATTAAGACATAAGTGCATCCCAACAGGGGATACGAATGAGGGGTCATAAGTGACAAAGCATGTGGTAACTAACTCCAACATTGCGAAGAAAAAAGATGCAACAGTGCTAATGAGCAATACGAGCAACAAGCTATAACAAGTAACAGTAGTGCAAAAGAACATGGCCACAGCATTCTGATAAGCACCCAAACAACAGCGTAACACACTCATGAGCGGTGTCATAAACCATAAGAGTATGATCAGACCACACAGTACACCTTATTAAGGACATGACCAGAGCACACAGACATTATTATGAACAGTGTCACGAGTCCTTAGATTCCGGGGAGGGGGGGGCGGCTGTGGACAACACTGCCCGTCCGAAGGCAGCGCCATCCTGATGCGCTAGGTCCAAGCAGTAGTGTCTTTGGAAGGTTTGGACAGAGGCCCACGTGGCGGCCCTGCAGATGTCGGGGACCGGAATGGAGCGAAGGTTGGCAATAGTGGCGGCCAATGCTCGCAAATCGTGCGCATTTATTTTATTTTATTTATTTATTTAACTGCATTTATATACCGCTTTTCACCGGGTCAATTGACTCCTGGAGTGGGCTGGGAACCTGCTTGGGATAAGCAGAAGGAGATACAGGAGGAAATCCAGATGGAGAGTGTTCGCTTGGACACCGGCCGCCCTGGCTTGTTAGGGTCATAGGATACAAAGAGCTGTGACCCTCTCCGCAGGGAGGCGGTCCGGTGTAGGTAGCATCGTAGGGCCCTGACACAGTCAAGGGTGTGGAGCCTTTCTTGCTCCTGGCTGGAGTGTGGCTCCGGTTCGAAGCAGGGTAATTTGATAGTCTGGTTAATGAAGGGTACAAAATGGAGCATACAATCATTTCCCTAGTGAGCCTACTCCTGCTCCTCATACTCTGGCCACCCAGCTCACTAGCCCTTCTCACCTCACATAATCACATCCCCATAGTCTCGACTATTGGGAGAAAATGGTCAGGTAACTTCTACCACAATTCTCAGGAGACTAGCTATCATCACCGTCACCACCTATTACACATCCCACTACAGCACCCTTCGAAAGCCAAGCAAGGTAAAAACCTCTACCCTAACGGCCTGAAGTGTGCACTCATTAACGCTCGCTCACTTCGCAAAAAGTGGCCGGCAATCACTGAAACAATAACGTCCCATAAGTTGGACATCATCATGGTCACTGAGACCTGGCTCTCCCATGAAGACAACACCATTCTCAATCAATTACTTCCATCCAATTTTGTTGCCTTCACCAGCCACAGGCAGAACAAGAGAGGGGGAGGAGTTGTTATAATCACCAGAACTGATCTCCAGTTTAAAATGGTCGAATCCAACAGCATTAACAACTTGGAGACTGTATCAATCTCCAACAACACATGTTCTATAAACCTACTCTACAGAGCTCCAACTACAGACCCGGATAACCTGGCCACCATCATAAACATAGCATCCAATACGCAAGGTCCAAATAAACCTAACTGGATCTTAGGGGACTTTAATCTCCCATCCTTACAGGATAATCAAGCATCCGCATTTATAGAAGCCCTAGATATCTTGGGATACACTCAACTGGTACATAAACCTACTCACGCAAAAGGCAACATTCTGGACCTCATTTTCGCCCCGCAAACAGTTCTGGAACAATCACAAAATATCACGCCATCATTGACATCAGTACCATGGTCAGATCATAAACTCATCACTTTCCAGATGCCTACCCTACTGCCACTGAAACCACAACAGAATGCAAGCAAGGTCTCTAATCCTACGACCAGAAGTTTCCACCCATTTAACAGAGAACACATCCTCGCTGAAACAGAAGAGCTCTTGGACAAGACTTCCTTAGACCTAGAGGAGCTAATCACCACCTGGAACAGCAAACTCAGTACAATCGCAATCCGTTCTCCAACAGACAAGGCCCCAAAGAAAAGACTACCTACCCCATGGTTTACAGCCGATCTGAAGGCTTCCCTAACCCTTCTACGGAGGCTGGAGAAGCGCTGGAGGAAGTCGCGCACCAGTAGCGACCACACAGCATACCTCCAACACCTACATACGCATCGCAAAGCCATCTCAGACAAGATGAAGCAACACCATACAAACACCCTGAAACGGTCATTGAATAAGCCACATGACTTGTTCAATTTAGTCAAATCTCTTACCAAAGAACCCACCCCCGAGCAGCTCTGCGGCATACTCCCGCAAGACTATGCTGTCTTTATGCAATCTAAAATGTGCCAGACTGATAAAATAGTGATACCTGGACCACTCTGCGAACAAGAGTACCCAGCATCACTAACTTCCTTTTCCACACCTTCAAAGAGAATTATCGAAGACACCATCTCAGCCCTAAACACCACCACTGCACATACAGATCCGTGTCCAGCTTTCTGGATAAAAGAGCTGCGCACTGACCTCGCCCCAATCATAGCCAATATGATACAACTATCCTTTAGCACTGGGTCTTTCCCCTCTACCCTCAAGCAGACCTCTGTTAGACCCTTATTAAAGAATGCCAAGCTAGACCCCCAAAAGGTTGAGTCGTACAGGCCAATATCCAGCATCCCAATGCTGGCGAAAATCATTGAAAAGATAGTTTACAAGCAACTGCAAGATCATATAGACACCAACGCACCTCTGGATCCATCCCAACATGGATTCAGAGAATCATATGGAGTTGAAACACTCCTCACAACTCTTTTCAACATGGTGATTTCAGGCGTGGACAACATAAGACACGGCTTCGTACTCATCTTCTTAGATATAGCGGCGGCCTTTGACTCTGCCTGCCACGAGATCCTCTTATACCGGCTAAGAGAAAAAGGCGTCAGCGGAACAGCATTAGAATGGTGCAGATCTTACTTATCTGGAAGATGGCAACATGTTCGAGAAGACGGGGCCACATCCAAACCATTCCCACAAAATCAAGGAGTGCCTCAAGGATCCTCCTTATCATCCTTGATGTTTAACATATACCTTCAACCAATCTGCAACATCATCAGGTCGTTCAATGTGAGTTGTATGCTATATGCTGACGACGTGCTGTTATACATGCCAATATCACTCGACAGCCCAGACCTTACCCCCATGACCACATGTTTCAACACCATATCCGATTGGCTACTAACACAGAACTTACGAATTCAACACAAGAAAACAGAGGTGCTTTTCATCTCTAGAAACCCTAATTTCACACCACCCAGCGTCTTGAAGGTAAATAATGCCGAGCTACAAGTGAAACCAGCTATACGGTACCTTGGGGTGACACTGGACCAACATCTCGATATGAAGCAACACATTGCCAACACTGTTAGAGCGATATACTTCAAAATCAGATCCCTCAGGCACCTACGCCCGTTACTAGAACCAGATGATTTCCGCACCATTTACCAAGCCCTCATCATACCTCATTTTGATTACTCTAACGCCATCCTACAAGGACTCCCCCGATCAACCTTAAACCCCCTGCAACTGGCTATGAACAGTGCAGCGCGGATACTGTTTGGAGCCTCCAGAAGGGAACATATCACACCCCTCCTGAAACAGCTGCACTGGCTCCCCATTCAAGCCCGGATCAGTTTCAAGACCTTGTTGTTGACGTTCAAGGCCATCAACAGGCTCTCCTCCTCCTCTCTATCTGAATTCATACAACCACTTGCCACCACCAGACAAAGAAGAACCGCGGAGACCAATATGTTAGCAATACCAAAAGAAACGACAAACTGCACCAAAACAAAATCCAACCGAGCCTTCAGTCTCTGCGCTCCAGCGCTATGGAACACCCTACCACCACACATAAGAGCAATCCCTAAACTAAGCCAGTTCAGGAAAGCCCTGAAACACTTCCTTTTTGTCAAATATCTTACTGACGGCTCTGAACCCTCGTGTAGCTCGTCCTCAGATATGTAAACGCCAAGCAGGTCCCTCCCCTATTAACTTCGTATGTTTATAGTTGCCCCCTCTCTCCAAGTTCCATTCCC
Source organism: Ichthyophis bannanicus (assembly GCA_033557465.1). Lineage (NCBI taxonomy): Eukaryota > Metazoa > Chordata > Amphibia > Gymnophiona > Ichthyophiidae > Ichthyophis > Ichthyophis bannanicus. The sequence continues at coordinate 1,013,311,077 of CM066034.1, read as the reverse complement.
TGTTCAATGTAATGACCAGACATTTGTATAGTGTCGGATGTTGTTGTTATATGTAAACCGCGCTGATCATAAATAGTGCGGTATATAAGAATTGTTAAATAAATAAATAAATAAATGTGGAAGGCTGTTGCCACCTTGGGGACAAACTTGGGCTGTGTCCTCAGGCAGGCGCGGTTGTGATGGAGTATGGTGTAAGAAGGGTATGCCACCAGGGCATGCAGCTCGCTGATACGCCTGGCGGATGTGACGGCAATGAGGAATAATGTTTTCCAGGAGACAAACTTGAGCTCTGCTGACTGTAGTGGTTCAAAGGGCTCCCTTGTGAGCTGGTTGAGTACAATGTTCAGGTCCCATGCCGGAAATGGTTTTCGGACAGGGGGATGGAGGTTGGCCAGACCTTTCATGAAGCGAACCACCAGTGGCAGCGTTGCTTTTGAAGCGTCTCCGGAACGGTGGTGGAAGGCCGCTATGGCGGACAGGTGGACCCTGATGGTCTGGGTTTTTAAACCAAGCTCGGAGAGCGAGGTGAGGTATTGTAGCAGTTGAGGTATAGGGCAGGAACACAGAAATAGAAATATGATGACAGAAAAAGACCACATGGCCTATCTAGTCTGTCCTTCCATATCAACAACTACAACAGTCCCCTTTTTACCTTTAGAGATCCTCCGTGTTTGTCCCATGCTTTTTTGAATTCAGTTACTGTCCTCATCTCTACCACCTCCACTGGGAGACTATTCCACGGATCCACTACTCTTTCCATAAAGAAATATTTCCGCATATCACTCCTGAATCTATCTCCCTTCACCCTCATCCCATGTCTCCTCGTAGCAGAACTTGCTTTCAATTGAAAGAGGCTCTCTACCTGAACATTTATGCCATGGAGGTATTTAAACATCTCAATCATATCACCTCTATCCCACCTTTCCTCTAAGGTGTACATATTAAGATCCTTCAGTCTGTCCTCATATGCTTTATAATGAAAAACACTAAACATTTTAGTAGCCACCCTCTGTACTGACTCCATCCTGTTTATATCCTTTTGAAGGTGAGGTCTCCAGAATTACACACTATACTCCAAATAAGTTTGCACCAAAGACTTATACAGAGGCACTATCACCTCCTTTTTCTGCTAGCCATTCCTCTCCGTATGCACCCAAGCATCCTTCTAGCTTTTGCTGTTGCCTTTTCGACCTGTTTAGCTACTTTAAGATCATCAGACACATCCATGCCTAGGTCCCGCTCTTCTTTAGTGGACAAAAGTACTTCACCCCCTATACTGTATTGCTCCCTTGGATTGCTGCAGCCCAAATGCATGACCTTACATTTTTTAACATTAAATCCCAGCTGCCAAATTCTAGACCATTCTTCAAGCTTAGCTAGATCCCTCCTCATGTTATCTACACCTTCCTGGGTGTCTACTCTATTGCAGATTTTGGTATCATCCGCAAAGAGGCAAACCTTACCCGAAAGCCCTTCCGCTATATCACTAACAAAGATGTTAAAAAGAATCGGACCAAGGACAGATCCCTGGGGCACACCACTGGTAACATCCTTCTCCTCAGAGTGAGCTCCATTTACTTGTACTCTTTGTCGCCTCCCACCCAACCAATTTCTAACCCAAGCAGTAACTTTAGGGTCCATCCCTAGGGTGCTCCGTTTGTTTATAAGTTGCCTGTGAGGAACAGTGTCAAAGGCTTTACTGAAATCTAAATACACCACACAAATACACCACACAAATTCAAATACAACCTCAAATAAGGTATCTAGGCATTATCATTGACCAAGCTCTCACCTTTAAACATCAAATCAACAAGACCACTGGGACAATATTCCACAAAGCTAAAACTGTGCAACGCCTCCGACCCCTCCTCGAACCTCAAGACTTCAGGACAGTAATGCAAGCTATGACACTCCCTCATCTGGACTTTTGCAACATAATCTACCATGGACTACCCGCCACACAAACCAACCCCCTCCGAACTGCCTTAAATACTATATGGCAAGGATTATTCAGAATGCAAAAAAGCGGGATCACATCACCCCTATCCTAAGAGACCTCCACATCCTGCCCATCGAAGCAAGAATCAAATATAAAGCTATCCTACTCACCCACAAGACTATCCACCAAACACGGAACACCTCACTTCACACCCTACTGCCTCGCCCGACCCACAGCAGACCAACAAGACAATCCTCCAATAACTCCATCATCGTCCCCCACAAAAGAACCAAGTCCACACAATGGACCTGCAACAGAGCCTTCGAACTTTATGCTCCATCCCTCTGGAACTCTCTGCCAAACCACATCAGGAACAACGCTGACATCACATCATTCAAAAAACAGCTGAAAACAATCCTATTCCGTGAACATCTCTGATCAGAAAACCTACCCCATCCTCAAGAACTCATGCTTAGATACTGCAGAATTGTACATGTCTATGTCCTCCCCAAATCATTAATGTTGCTCCCTGGTGATGGACCCACCCTATAAATTATTGCCCCCCCCCTGTTATATGTTACACCGCTTTGACCCGGTGAAAAGCGGTATATAAATATAGTCAAATAAATAAATAAATAAAACACCACATCTAGAGCACTCCCTCGGTCCAACTCCCTGGTCACCCAGTCAAAGAAATCAATCAGATTTGTCTGACAAGACCTGCCTCTGGTGAATCCATGCTGCCTCGGATCCTGTAATCCGCTGGACTCCAGAAACCTCACTATTTTCTCTTTCAGCAGCGTTTCCAATAATTTACTCACCACCGAAGTTAAACTAACCGGCCTGTAGTTTTCAACCACATCCTTACTTCCGCTTTTAGGTAAAGGCACCACATGAGCCTCTCTCCAGTCCTTTGGCACCACTCCCGATTCCAACGAGGCATTGAAAAGGTCAGTCAGTGGAGTTGCTAGAACGTCCCCAAGTTCCCTCAGTATTCTAGGGTGTATCCCATCCGGTCCCATCGCTTTGTCTACTTTAAGTTGAGCTAGTTTCTCACGAACACAGTCTTCTGAAAATTGTTCAAGATGTCCCTCGCTTCTGTTCCTATTTGTGGGTGTTTTCTGAGGTCCTGCTCCTGGTTCTTCATCTGTGAACACAGAACAAAAATATTTGTTAAGCAATTCCGCTTTATCCTTATCAGCTTCTACATATTCCTCCCCTGCACCCTTGAGTCTGACAATACCACTTTTGCCCTTCCTCTTCTCACTAATATATCTGAAAAATGTCTTATCCCCCATTTTATTGCATTGGCTATTTCCTCCTCCTTTTGAATCTTTGCCTTCTTGACTACTTTGCTAGCTTCTCTAAGTTTTTCCAAATACAGATGCCTGTCTTCCTCTCTCTGTGATCTCTTGTATTTCATGAAGGCCTCCCTCTTTTTCTTCACTTTTTCAGCTACTTCCTTCGAAAACCATAGTGGTCTCCTTTTCCTTTTGCCTTTATTTACCATTTTAACAAAAAGGTTGGTTGCCCTGAAAATATCCCCTTTCAGTTTTGCCCACTGTTTTTCTACATCCCCCAGCTGTTCCCATCCCACTAACGACTCCCTGAGGTATTGGCCCATCTTCGCAAAGTTAGTCTTCCTAAAGTCTAAGATCCTCACCTTTGAATGGATTCTAACAGCCCTAGTCCTAATACTGAACCACACCATCTGGTGATCACTGGATGCAAAATGATCTCCTACTACAACATCAGAAACACTTTCACCATTGGTAAGCACCAAGTCCAGTATGGCCCCTTCACGTGTGGGGTCTGTTACCAATTGCCTGAATAATTCTCCCTGTAGAGAATCCAGGATCTCCTTACTTCTAGATGATACTGCAGCAGGAATGTGCCAATCAACATCTGGCATATTGAAATCTCCTATCAGTAGCACTTCCCCTTTCCTAGCAATGCTGCGTATGTCTTCAATTAACTCTCTGTCCACCTCTTCCTCTTGTGAGGGAGGTCTGTATATCACACCAATGCAATAGGAGGACGGATCCAGGTGAAGTGTTTGGCACCAAATGCTGAAGCGACGCCATTTCAGAGAGTGTGACTTTCTAGTGGAAGGACGACGGGCTGCCAATATGACCTGCTGGACTTCGGCTGGAAGGTTAAGGGGTGCGAGAATCATCCTTTCAGCTTCCACGCTGTTAGCGCTAGCATCTTCAGATTGGGATGAAGAGTTGCGCCGTTGTGCTGGGAGAGCAGGTCCGGCCTCAGGGGTAGGCGTATTGGAGGCTCCAGGACCAGGCGCTGCAGGTAGGGGAACCAGAGCTGCCTGGGCCAGTATGGGATTATTAGGACGACCCAAGCCCCATCCCTGATCAGGCGTTGTATGGTCCGTGATATGAGCGGAGTGGGGGGGAAGGCGTAGATCAGTGGCCACTACCCCCAGGTCACATCGAAGGCGTCCGCTACTATTCTCCTGAGTGCAGGTCTTTTGGAGCCAAACAGGGGGCACTTGGTATTCTCCTCGGTCGCAAAGAGGTCGACTAGCGTTTGACCCCATCTGGTGAAGAGGAACGATGACACTTTGTCGTGAAGTACCCATTCGTGGGGATTCAGCTGTCGGCTGAGTCGATCCGCTAGTACGTTCTCCACTCCTGGTAGGTAACAGGCTTGGAGGCTGCACTGGTAGGAGAGTGCCATCCGCCAGGTTAGAAACACCCTGCACAGGGGGCGTGAGCCCATTCCCCCTTGTTTGTTTATGTAAAACATGGCAACTTGGTTGTCGGTTTGGATTCGGATGGTCTTGGCCGAGATGTGATTCTGGAAGGCCAAAAGTGCGTAGTGGACAGCTCTGAGCTCGAGGACGCTGATGTGGAGGGCCTTCTCTGCGACTGACCAGGGGCCTTGTGTGCGCACACCGCGGCAATGGGCTCCCCATCCCAGTGCGGATGCATCCGTGGTGATGGTGACCTGGGGGGCTGGCATTAGCAGGTGCCTGCCCTCGGATAGCTTTGGTTACTGGGGAGTCGATGGGGTTCAGTGTAGACAGGGGTTGGGAATGCTGGCACCAATGGGAGCGAAGGTGCCACTGCAAGCACCTCATGTGCAGCCTGGCGAGGGGAAGCATGTGAGTTGCTGCCGCCATGTGGCCTAGGAGACGAAGCAGGGTTCTTGCCGTCACATGCGTGGAGTTGAGGACGTGGAGGGCAAGAGTGGTGATGACTGTCACCCTGTTGCGAGGGAGGAAGGCTTTGGCTAGGGTCATGTCTATATAAGCTCCTATGAACTCCAATTTCTGGACCGGATCGAGGTGGGACTTCGGGTGGTTCACTAGAAAACCCAAGGCCGAGAGCAGGGAGATGGCTTCCTTGACTGCTACCTGGAGCTCTTTCGGGGAGGGTGCAGTAAACAACCAATCGTCCAGGTAAGGGAAGACACATATACCGTGCTTGCGGAGATGCACAGCTACTACCGCAAAACATTTGGTGAAAACCCGCGGGGCAGGAGAGAGCCCGAAGGGAAGGACCCTGTATTGATAGTGCTTCCCCAGAACCAGAAAGCGTAGGAATCTCCTGTGTTGTGCGTGGATGGGCACATGAGTGTAGGCGTCCTGGAGATCCAGCGAGGCCAACCATTCTCCGGGCTGGATGAGGGGAAGAATGGAACCCAGTGAATGCATCCTGAACTTCTCTTTGATTATGAATTTGTTGAGCTTCCTCAGGTCGAGGATGGGTCGAACACCCCCCGACTTCTTGGGAACAAGGAAGTACCTGGAGTAGAACCCTGTATTAACCTCGTCCGGTGGAACAGGTTCGATGGCTCGGGATATCAGGAGGGAGGATATTTCCGCAGCCATGGTGATGAGGTGCTGTCATGGGACATTGCTCACCGTTGTCGTACGTTGAAGTGGAGCTGAAGAGAATTTGATGCGATAGCCTTGTTTGATGATGTTGAGTACCCACTGGTTGGTTGTGATGTTCTCCCAGGCATGCAGAAACGCCGATAAGTGGCCCCCCGTGGGTAGCGAGCTGGGCAGCAAGTCAAAAACTAGGGTTGTTTTTCGCCGGGGCAGACGGGTTTTTCTTCTGCGTGCGCTCCCTTTGACGTGTTTTCTGCTTATAGGGAGTCTAGTAGGAATGTTGCTTGTACCGTGGTTGTTGCCATTTGCGGTACGTGTTGTAACGTTTTGAAGATTGCTTTTGTGTATTGCCCTTGCGGTATGGTTGAGGGCACTCAAACCCTTCATCGGCGAGGGTTTGGAGGGTGGTGCAGCGATCTCGCATATCATTGACAGTGTCCTTGACCTTCTCCCTGAAGAGGGAGTCTCCCATGCAGGGGGTGTCTGCGATGTCATCATGCGTATCAGGGCGCAGGCCGGAGACCCGTAACCAGGCCAGGCGACGTGCAGAGATGGCTGTGCCTGCGGTTCTGGTGGCTGCCTCGAAGGCGTCATAGGCTGCCCGGCCTTGGTGCTTGGTGCAATCGTCCAGCTCTGCTAGAGCTGATGATATTGCCAGCGGAGGTTCAGCGAGTTGGGAGATGGCCGTCTTGAGGTTAGTTACAAGCATGTCTTGGTATAGGGCATGTTGAAATTGATGTGCCGCCACTCTGGTGTTTAGCATGGTGCCTTGGTAAATCCACTTCCCTATTTCATCGAGGAACTTATTGTCCTTCCCCGGAGGGGCGTTGGCGGTATTTCGAGAGGATTTCGATCGTTTGAGGGCAGACTCCACCACTATGGATTGATGGGGGAGCTGTTGCTTGTCGAACCCTGGCAATGGTTGGACCACATACTTAGCATCCAATCTGCGTGGGCATGTTTGATTGGAAGCTGGGGTTTTCCACAATTTGGTGAAGTTGTCCCGAAGGAGCGGGTGGACCGGCAGTGAGATAGTGGTCTTGGGGGTGTCCATGAATTTAAGGGCACTCTGAACCTCGCTGCATTGGTCCATGGCGTCAGCAGAGGTGATGGATAGCGCTGAGATGACCTTGCGCAAAAACCTAGGGTAGGTTAGGTCCTCATGCGGGTAGGTAAGGGCTGTAAAGCTTTCTGCGGAAGGCAGTTTGAGGGAGTCCCCTGCGTGGGATGATTCCTCCGCATGCGATTGCTCCCCAGTGTGGGATGATTCCTCCGCATTCGACTGTTCCCCGTGGCCGTCCTCTGTCGGTGGTGCGGAGACTGGGGATTGTGTAGTGATTTGATGAGAGGAGAGGGAGGTGAGGGTGGAAGCCCACTGCTGCATCATGTTGGAGAGGAGCTTGATGGTCTCTGACGGGTTGGCAGGGTGGGGAGGTAGTGTCGATTGCTGTTTGTGATCACCAGTGGTAGCCTGCTGCTCGTCCTCTACTTCAGAGGAGGAGGAGGTGGAGTCAGGTAAAGTGTCCTCTAAGTAAGAGAGTCTGCTCCAGCTGCTGTGTGTGGAGCTGCTGGATCGCCGTGATCGTTTCTTGCGGGCCTGGGCTGTCTCCTCAGAACGGTTCCTTTGGCGGTGTGATGAAGAGAAGCTGCTGCGCTCTGAGTTGCTCCTATGCCGGTGCTCGCAATCATCGTGCCTACGTCCCCTGCTGCGGTGCCGGTGCCGATGAGGATGGCTGCGTTAAAAGCTTTCGTGTCGGTGTTGGCTCCGATGGTGCCTCCGGCTCCGGTGCTTGTCCCGGTTCTGGCTACGGCTCTGGCTCCGATGCTTGTTATGGCCCCGGCGACTGCAAGAAGAGCCTCTGTGCCGACGTGTGGGGCTGAGCTCTCTGCGCCGGGATGACATTGCTGGCAGCTGATCTGATGCCGGAAGTTCCTGCACCGGAAGTCTCTGCAGGGAGGAGGAGTTCCTTGAGGCACCGGCTGCCATGGAGTCCGCATGGTGTGGAGCCCACGTGGATGGCATGGCCTGGTGAGCACGGCGGGGGACAGAGGCCTGAACAGGCGTGTCCCCGGCCGGAGGCCCGATGGCCGGGACGAGAAGGCCGGAAGCTGCGGGAGGCTCGAAGGTAGCAGCAGAGGCAGGAACAGCCAGAGATGCAGTGGAGGCAGCAGCAGCCAGAGATACGGCAAGCACAGTAGATCTTGGATGCACGGCGGGGGTCAGATACTCTGAAAGAGCATGCCGATGAGACTTTCTAGCCTGGGGAGATATGCGGGCGCAGAGGGGACAGTCTTCTATGGGGTGCTCCTTACCGAGGCAGAGAAGACCGAACTGATGGGCATTGGTGTTGCTCATCTTCCTGGAGCACTTGGGACATTTCTTGAATCCAGGTTTTGCAGGTATTTTCTTCATATTTACTGTTTTCTTGCTGGTAGTTCTCAGTTGAGGTGAGAGAGAGAAAAACGTCTTGCTGGCAAGGCGGAAGACAAAGACTGGCTAGCTAGGGGCGGTCCTAAAGGTGGGGCTACTAGCCATGCCCAGACTACTGAGAGTACTTCCGTCTATGGCGCCGTCGGATGATGTCACCACTAGTGGCTGACTCATCCTGCTTGTCGTGGGAGAACCAAGATAGTACAGAGTCTTTGAATCCAAGCGAGGATAGGGTGATAAGAAGAAGGTTATGGTCAACAGTGTCGAAGGCAGCAGAGAGATCAAGAAGAATGAGGACAGAGTAAAAGCCTTTGGACTTTACCAAGAACAAATCATTCAAGACCTTAGTAAGAGCAGTTTCAGTGGCGTGTAGGGGACGGAAGTCAGATTGTAAAGGATCCAAGAGGGTATGAGAGGAGAGGAAATCAAGACAACGGTGATAGACTGCATGCTCAAGTAGTTTAAAGACAAAGGGAAGGAGAGAGATGGGATGATAGTTAGAAGGACAAGTGGGATCAAGTGAAGGTTTTTTGAGGAGGGGTATAACCACAGCATGCTTGAAAACAGAAGGGAAGGTTGCAGTGGAGAGAGAGAGGTTAAGAATATGAGAAATAGAAGGGACGAGAGATGAAAAGATGGAGCTGAGGAGGTGGGTGGGGAAGGGGTCAGAAGAGCAGGTAGTTGGTTTGGAGGAAGAGAGAAGGAGCGACGTTTCCTCGTCAGAGACCATAGGGAAGGAAGAAAGGGTGGCAGAAGTTTGGGGAGGGGAGAAATTGGAATAGGGGGGGAAGAGGGGGAGGAGGGGAACTGGAGGGTGATTGTGTGGATTTTGTCATGGAAGTAGTTAGCCAAGTTTTGAGCAGAAAGGGAGGGAGGAATCAGGGGTGGAGGCACACTGAGGAGAGAATTGAGTGTGCTAAAGAGACGATGAGGATTAGAGGAAAGAGAGTTAGTCAGATTGAGGAAGTAAATTTGTTTGAAAAGCGCAATGGCTGATTGGAAGGAGGAGAGCATGAATTTAAAGTGGAGAAAGTCAGGATAAGAGCGGGATTTGAGCCAGGCATGCTCAGCAGAGTGGGCACAAAAGTGCGGAATGCGGGCAATAGGGGAGAGCCAGGGCTGAGGAGAAGAACGCCTAACAGGATGGGGGATGAGGGGGGCAAAAATATCAAGGGTGGAGGAGAGTGCAGTGTTATAAGAGGTCACAGCCTCATCAATAGAATTGGAAAGCAGAGTGGATGAAAGAGAAAAGAAGAGAGAGGAGGAGAGAGCTAAAGGATCAATGGCAAGAAGGTTTCTAAATAGCTTAGTGCAGACAGGACGAGGCTGGGGTGGGGGATGATGAATAGTAAGGTTTAAAAGGTGGTGTGGTCATATAAGGGAAGGACAGAGTTACAGAAATTGGAAGGTGAGCAGTAAGAGAAGAAAATTAAGTCAAGGCAGTGACCATGTCGGTGAGTGGGGGCAGTGGAACAGAGTTGAAGGTTATGTGAGGAGGTAAGGGAGAGAAGCTTTAAAGCAGGGGGATCAGAAAGGCTGTCAACATGAATGTTGAAGTCACCAAGAATAAGAGTGGCGAAGGAAGGGTGAAGAAAGGTAGAAAGCCAAGAATCAAAATCAGAAAGAAAAGTAGAGACGGAAATATCAGGAGGACAATAGATAACAGCGACTCGGAGTGGAAGAGGAGAGAAAAGGCGAATGGAGTGGAATTCAAAGGAGAGAGGGGAATGAGAGTGAGGTGGCATGAGGGTCTGGAAGTGACAGGAGTGAGACAGCAGAAACCAGTACCCCCCACCGCGACCAGTAGGACGAGGAGTGTGGGAAAACCTATAGCCGCCATGACATAGAGCGGCCATGGATGCAGTGTCATCAGAAAGAAGCCAGGTCTCAGTTAGGGCAAATGAGCAGGAAATAAAAAGGTCATGAACAAAAGCAAGTTTATTAGTGATAGAATGAACGTTCCATAAGGCACAAGAGAAGGGGAGAGCAGACAGGGAGAGAAGAGGAATCAGAACAAGGTTAGATAAGTTGCGAGAAGGCCTAGACCTAACGTGAGGGAAATAATTAGGGAGTGCAGAAAGCCTAAGAGAGCGAGAAGTACATCTAGGGAGACCAGAACTAGGGAAGACATAGATAAGGTTCGCTAGATTATGTAAAGGCCTCCTGCACCCCAGCTCAGCAACAGCTCTCCCGGCCGGGATCGAGCCGCCGGGGATACAGGGCCCACCCCCTGCTGCAGCTGCCCAATCGGGGCAGCCAACATCTCCAATTTAAAGAAGCGCCGTCGGGCGCGAAGGCCTCTGCCCTCCTGCACCCCGGCTCAGCAACAGATCTCCCGGCCGGGATCGAGCCGCCGGAGATACAGGGCCCACCCCCTGCTGCAGCTGCCCAATCGGGGCAGCCAACATCTCCAATTTAAAGAAGCGCCATCAGGCGCGAAGGCCTCTGCCCTCCTGCACCCCGGCTCAGCAACAGCTCTCCCGGCCGGGATCGAGCTGCCAGGGATACAGGGCCTCTGCCCTCCTGCACACCGGCTCAGCAACAGCTCTCCCAGCCGGGATTGAGCCGCCGGGGATACAGGGCCTCTGCCCTCCTGCACCCCGGCTCAGCAACAGCTCTCCCGGCCGGGATCGAGCCGCCGGGGATACAGGGCCCACCCCCTGCTGCAGCTGCCCAATCGGGGCAGCCAACATCTCCAATTTAAAGAAGCGCCGTCGGGCGCGAAGGCCTCTGCCCTCCTGCACCCCGGCTCAGCAACAGCTCTCCCGGCCGGGATCGAGCCGCCGGGGATACAGGGCCCACCCCCTGCTGCAGCTGCCCAATCGGGGCAGCCAACATCTCCAATTTAAAGAAGCGCCATCGGGCGCGAAGGCCTCTGCCCTCCTGCACCCCGGCTCAGCAACAGCTCTCCCGGCCGGGATCGAGCCGCCGGGGATACAGGGCCCACCCCCTGCTGCAGCTGCCCAATCGGGGCAGCCAACATCTCCAATTTAAAGAAGCGCCATCGGGCGCGAAGGCCTTTGCCCTCCTGCACCCCGGCTCAGCAACAGCTCTCCCAGCCGGGATCGAGCCGCCGGGGATACAGGGCCCACCCCTTGCTGCAGCTGCCCAATCGGAGCAGCCAACATCTCCAATTTAAAGAAGCGCCGTCGGGCGCGCCCGCGCCTGAGGGCCTCGCCAGAGGGCCCTTTGGCGTGGCCCTTAGGCAGCTGGCCCACACAGATCAACGGCCACCACATACAGAACCAGCACACGACTTTCCAGCAGCCAGAGCTCCCCCGAGGCTGAGCACGTTTACTGAAGCCACAGCCCACAGCACTATACGTCCTCGCATCGCCCATAGCCAGCAAAACAGACACCACGCGACTGAACCTGGATTAATCTCAAGCCTCAGACTCTCCTCTCCCATGCTGTCAATTGCAAGTATAGTCTCACTAATATAGTCACCACATATCATTACTACTGTACTTTATTTATCATACTGTTGTCAGTAGCTGTTAGTAATACCAGTCACTACTGTACTGTTGCCAGTACCCATTGCTTATCATTACTATTTAATTACTATACTGTTGTCTGTAACCTTTAATAGTATCAGTCACCATTTTACTGTTGCCAGTAGTCTTCCATGGACAATCAACCAATATTCTGTCCTCAGTAGCCTTATTAGTACCAGTCACCATTGCACCACTTCCAGTAATCTACCATTGCAAACAATCTACTTTACTGTTGTCAGTAGTCTCATAAGTGTAATGTTGCTAGTATTCTAACATTAACCACTGTCTATGATCATACTGTCTGTTGTGACCCAACCTACTGCACTAAATATTAAGGGTTTGTTAATAACTTTTTGGTAGTCTACCCTAATTGACCACAATCACACAGTGCTCTGCCAAGATGGGTTCCCCCATTACCACCATAGTAGGATGCTATATCATCCTCTCAAGTTTTTTCCCCAACTCTCTCGCCTTAACCCCAGCATCCAATCAGATTCCTATATTATGGAGCCATGGGAGGAGGTGGACCAGTGCATCCCACAATAACATAAATTGGGACACCCGCCCACACCACCCCCATCTGTTACACATTGCACTTCAACACAATATGAAACCCAAACAAGTTGAAAACCCCTACCCTCATAGCCTAAAATGTGCCCTAATCAACGCACGTTCTATCTGGAAGAAATGGCCAGCCGTCACTGACATCATTGCCAGCCATGACCTTGACATACTCATGATCACTGAGACGTGGCTATCCGCCGAAGATAACGTCATACTCAATCAGCTCCTCCCCAAGAATTTCACCGCACATTCAAGCCATAGACAAGACAAAAGAGGAGTGGCGTGCTCATCCTCACCAGGACAGACCTCCATTTTCGAACGATAGACTCCACCAGTACAAATCACATGGAGACCATTACCATTTCCAACAAACGCTGCTCAATCAACCTGCTTTACAGAGCACCTTCAGCTTCCCCTGATGATCTTGCTGCTATCATTGATCTAGCATCCAACACCCATAACCCAAGCATCCCAAATTGGATCCTAGGCGACTTTAACCTGCCTACACTACAAGATAATCAAGCATCAGCCTTCCTTGATGCCCTTGAAAATCTTGGGACCTAGTATTCGCCCCGCAAACATCTCTTAACCCTGCCCAGGACCCCATAACTTCCATAACTTCTGTTCCCTGGTCAGATCACAAATTGATCATTATCCAGATTCCTTCTCACAAAGCCTATACAAAAATCAACAAAATACAAACCAACTCAGCAAGACCACCCTCTCGATGTTTCAAGCCTTACAACAGAGAGCTTATCCTTGCTGAAACACAACAACTCATCTGTGAAGCCACCCAGAACCTTGACGACCTAATTTCCCACTGGAACAATTGCCTTAGCTCAATCGCACTACGCACACCAGCCAATAAGCCTCCAGGGAAGAGAGCGAGTGCCCCATGGTACTCAGCTGATCTCAGAGCATCGCTTAGCCAACTTCGGAAACTAGAGAAACGCTGGCGCCGATCTCATTCTTTAAATGACCAGACAACATACAACCTTCATCTTGCTGCACACCACAACGCAATCACCGATACGATGAAACAGTACTACGCTGATACCTTAAAGAGATCGCTTAACAAACCACACGACCTCTTCGACCTAGTAAAAACTTTATCAAAGGAACCATCCTCTGGACCCCCATTCGAGATACACCCACAAGATTATGCAACCTACATCCAATCCAAGATATGCCAGACCAACAAAACCTCTATTACAACTAACGCCACAGAGCAAGTCTACCAAACAGCCCTAACCATGTTCTCTACCCCCACCAAGAGAGGGATTGAAGACACTATTGCGGCCCTTAATATCACCACTGCCCAGTCGGATCCATGCCCAGCCTTCTGGATCAAGGAGCTTCGCAGTCACTTCAGCCCAGTACTATCCAAAATAATGAACCTCTCCTTCTCAACTGGCTCTTTCCCTTCAGCCCTTAAACATACTTCTATCAGACCTCTGCTAAAGAACTGCAAGCTTGATCCCCAACAGGTAGAATCCTACAGACCTATATCCAGCATCCCACTACTCGCGAAGATCATAGAAAAGGAGGCTCAACGTCAATTGCAAGATCATATCGACTCCGCCGCACCGTTAGATCCTTGCCAACATGGCTTTAGGGAATTCCATGGAGTGGAGACCCTTCTTACCACTCTCTTCTGCAAGATAATCACCAGCATTGACGACATTCGTCAAGGATTTGCACTCATCTTTCTAGACATCGCTGCAGCGTTTGATTCAGTAAACCACGAGCTTCTATTAAGACGACTGATTGACAAAGGCATAAATGGAAGAGCGCTTGAATGGTGCAGATCCTACCTGACCGAAAGATGGCAGCATGTTCGTTCCGGAGGGAAAAATTCTGAACCATTCCACCAAAGCCAGGGAGTCCCACAGGGTTCTTCCCTTTCTGCGCTCTTGTTCAATATTTACATGCAACCAATTTGTAATATCATACGGTCCTTCAATGTCGATTGCATGTTATACGCAGACGACGTCCTGCTTTACATTCCCTTCTCTACTGAGCATATGGACCTCTCTCCACTGACGAACTGTTTCAACGCAATATCTGAATGGCTTCTTTCTCAAAACCTCAGAATACAACATAAGAAAACGGAAGTACTCTTCATTACGAGGAACCCCAACTTTACCCCACCACAATATCTTAAGGTAAAAGAAGCTGAGCTGCAATCTAAATCCTCAATATGTTACCTGGGAGTCACTTTAGATCAGCATTTGGATTTGAAGGCCCATATAGGAAACATAGTCAAATCAGTATACTACAAGATCCGCACACTTAGGCATCTACGTTCCATGCTTGAACCAACTGATTTCCGGACAATTTTCCAGGCATTGATCATACCCCATTTTGACTATGCCAATGCCATCCTACAAGGTCTTCCCCAATCTACATTGAACCCGCTGCAACTAGCCATGAACGCTGCAGCAAGAGTCCTTCATGGAGCCTCCAGGAGCGACCACATAACGCCTCTGCTGATACAGTTGCATTGGCTACCCATCCAGGCCAGAATAGTTTTCAAGACCTTGATAATCACCTTTAAAGCTATTAACAATCTCTCACCTGCATCCTTAACCTCACCCATCCATATCACTTCCCCAAATAGAGCAAGAAGATCCACGGCTATAAACTCCCTAAAAGTCCCGAAGGTAGTAACTGTTTGCACCAATTCGACAGCCAACAGAGCCTTTAGTCTCAGTGTCCCAAAATGCTGGAATGCATTACCTCCTGAGATCCGGGCTATTAAGAACCTACCACAGTTTAGGAAAGCCCTCAAATGCCACCTCTTCAACAAATACCTTATAGAGCCTAATGACAACCCCTAGAGCCCAAAGTCTCCTGGCGATACCATTTCCATACAAATTATGGTATCTCAACAACACACCAAGTATGATACTCAAACACTTAGTGGTGGTTATGTTTCTGTGAAACTACTGTCATTATGACTCCATGTAATAAATTTTGTAAATAGTTTTCCCCTGTTATCCAAGTTTTTATGCCCTGTTACCTGTAAAACTCATACGCATTCAACTGTACTGAGCATTTTTGTTACATGTAAACCGCGCTGATGCTGAATAGTGCGGTATATAAGAGACTATAAATAAATAAAAATAACAATATAAGACTTGGGAGTAATGTACCCAAAATGAGGAAGAAAGGAGGAGCAGAGTACAAAAGAGACAAGAAGGGCAAATCAAATGTAAATAAAGAATCAAATATAGGGATGGGAGCATATAGAATCAGCAGGTTAGGGAACACGAGAAAGTCCCAAAGTAGAGAGAGCATAGTTCAAATTGCCCAGCATACCAGTGGAGTAGATGTTGCTGGAAGCGGCTAAGGGCCATGCCAAAGGGCCCGCCAGGCGTGGGCGCACCCTCTGGCGTTGCAGTTCAAAAGATGTCAATCAGCTGGTCTGGGGGAGGGGACTCACTTCCGGCTCCTGATCAGGTGATCAGCTGGTGTGCACTGATAGAGTGGGACACAAACCGCCCTCTGGCGCTGCAATTCAAAAGATGCCGATTAGCTGGGATGGGGGAGGGGACTCTCTTCCGGCTCCTGATCAGGCAATCAGCTGGTGTGCACTGATAGAGTGGGACACAAACCACCCTCTGGCGCTGCAGTTCAAAAGATGCCTATCAGCTAGGCTGGGGGAGGGGACTCACTTCCGGCTCCCGATCAGGCGATCAGCTGGTGTGCACTGATAGAGTGAGACACAAACTGCCCTCTGGCGCTGCAGTTCAAAAGATGCCAATTAGCTGGGATGGGGGAGGGGACTCTCTTCCGGCTCCCGATCAGGCGATCAGCTGCTGTGCACCGATAGAGTGGGACACAAACCACCCTCTGGCACTGCATGCAGGACTCCCACTCGGGCATAGGGCCCTGCGACACCGACCCCAGGGTCACCAGGTCAGGCATTGAGGAGGAGAGGGGGTCTTCACCGGGATGGCCCTCAGGAGACTGGGTGCCTTCACTGGAGGCCTCCGCATCCATGCGGGGTACCTTACAGGGCCACTCCCTATCCGACTCTCAGGAACACTGAAGGGCGCTGCACGACCAAGTGCAGGAGCACTCACGCTTATCAGGAGCCCCCAACAGCGACTTTGAGGCCTTCTTCTTTTTACACCGCACCACCTCAGGGAATCCTTGGTCGGAGTGCTGCCGAGACAGCAGGGCCAAAGGGGGAGACCCCACCGGGGGAGAGACGACCGAGGCTGCTACTGGGGATTCCGAGGCGGCTTTTCGAAAAATGTCTTCGGACTTCTGCTTACGACTGAGTAAGGCCTTAGGCGACATTTTCTTGCAGAACAAACAGAGCTCTGGATCATGGTCAGCTGCGAGGCACCGCAGACAACAGTTGTGAGTGTCCATAAGCGACATGTTCCTAGAGCATCTATCAAATTTTTTGAAGCCGGTGGCCAGGCAGCAAAAATGGCCCCCGTGAGGTCGAAGACCCTCGCGGCCAGCGGTTAGGGAAAGAAAAAGGGCGCGAAGCCCGTGAGAAAAAATTAAGAGAAAAAGTCTGTCTCCAACAGCTCTAGGAAGATAGAGCAGGGGAGGGACGGGTAGAGGACTGGTGCAACCAGAAAACAAAAGGCCTGTAGGCCAAAAATGAGAACTTTTTCCAAGGGATGAGGACATGCGTCCGAAGGGCTCCGAAGAAAAAGGGAGACTGAGCAAGATGGCACCCTTGGGCAGGAAGAGGACCATGCATGTGTGGCAGCAATCCCAAAGGCTTTCTTTAAAAGCTGGGGAATTGCTCCGCGCAGGCTCCGTCGGTGCCGACATCACCCATAAGTGAGGACTGACTTCCTGCTTGTTCCTGGAGAAACAACCAATCTACATTAACCCATTCCACACCTTTCATTACTTTATAGACCTCTATTGTATATGCCCTTAGCTGTCTTTTTCCAAGTTGAAGAGCCCTAACCTTTTATGCCTTTCTTCATAGCGGTATCCTTCCATCTCTTTTATCATTTTGCTTACTCTTCTCTGTAACTTTTCTAATTCTGCTATATCCTTTTTAAGATATGGTGACCAGAATTGCACACAATGTTCAAGCTGCAGTCGAACCTTGGAATGATACAGAGATATTATGATATCCTGGGTTTTATTCTCCATTCCTCTCCTTATGATTCCTAGAATTCTATTTATATTATTTTTTTTTTATTTATATACAGGCTTGATATACCGCCCAAAACCGGAGTATCAGAGCGGTGTACAATAAAAGAAAAGCAGCTGCAGGAAAAGTAAAGAGAGAAAAGAACGCCATTTACTATTTACTTTCCTGGCTGTCACTGCACACTGGGCGGAGGGTTTCAATCTATTATCCATGATGACTCCTAGATCCTTTTCCTGGCTGGTGGTTCCTAATGTGGAACCTGGCATCATGTACCCATAGCTTGGGTTGCATTTATCTGCATTAAATTTCATCTGTCATTTGGATGCCCCGTCTCCCAGTTTATCAAGATCCTCTTGCAATTTTTCACAATCCTCTTGAATTTTAACAACTTTAAATAATTTTGTGTCATCTGCAAATTTGATCACCTCACTTCTTATTCCCATTTCCAGATCAATTATAAATATGTTAAAAACCAGTGGGCTCAACATAGATCCCTGGGGTACTCCCTATTCATCTTTCTCCATTAAGAAAATTGGCCATTTAGCCCTACTCTCTGTTTTGTTTCTTTTAACCAGTTCCTGATCCACAATAGTACACTGCCTCCTATCCCATGACTTTTTAATTTCCCAAGAGTTTCTCATGAGGGATCTTGTTAAATGCTTTCTGAAAATCTAGATACACTATATCAACAAGCTCACCTTGGTCTACCTGTTTATTCACACCTTCAAAAAAATATAACAGATTAGTAAGACTTTCCTTGGCTAAATCTGTGTTGGCTATCTCCCATTAAACCATGGCTATCTACATGTTCAGTAATTTTTTTCTTTATAATGGTTTCTAACCAGGGCTAGCCCAAGGGTTTCTGCCACCATAGGCAAAAGCTCCGGCCGTGCTGCCTCCCCCCAAGCCATGTCCCCCCCCCCCCCCTTGAGGTCTGCTGCACCCTCTCCTGCATGCTCAGCCACACTACTGCCGATTCTGGTAGCAGGGTCAGGGTGGCATGGCTCGGCTCAGCAGCAGGCCATGTGCTTCAGTACACATGGCCTGCTGCTTCTGACCCCCTCTGACATAACTTCGGGGGTTCAGAAGCAGCAGGCTATGTGTGCTGAAGCATATAGCCTGCTGCGGAGCCTAACCGTCCCCTCTCGACGCTGGAATCAGTGGCAGCAGAGGGCAGCAGTGCAGTGTGGCTCAGCATGGGAGATGGAAGGGCTATGCAGCTTGGCATGTGGGAGGGGCGGCAGGCCATCTGTGCTGAAGCTCATGGCCTGCCACCCACAGAGATCTGTCATCCTAGGTTGCCACCTAGCCAACCTAGTAGATCGGCCAGCCCTGTTTCTACCATTTTGCCTGGTATTGACTTCAGGCTCACTGGTCTGTAGTTTCCTGGATCATCCCTGGAACTCTTTTTAAAAAGTGGTGTTACATTGGCCACACTTTAATTTTCAGATACTACAGATGATTTTAATGATAGTTCACAGATTACTAATAGTAGGTCTGCAATCTCATATTTCATTTCTTTTAGCACCCAAGGATATATACCATCTGGTCAAGGTGATTTGCTACTCTTTAGTTTAACAAATAGCTGTATTACATCTTCCTGGTGTATTGAGATTTGTTTAAATTCCTCTGATACATCACCTTTAAACACCATTTTAGGCATGAGTAAATTGCCTACATCATTTTCAGTAAAGACCAAAGCAAAGAATTTATTCAGTCTCTCCGCTATGGCCTAGTCCTTCCTTAGTGCTTCTTTGACCTCTCTATCATCTAATGGTCCAACTGACTCTCTCACAGGTTTTTTGCTATGAATGCACTTGAAAAATATTTTATTATATGTTTTTGCTTCCACAGAAAGCTTCTTTGCAAATTCTCTCTTTACCTGCCTTATCAATGCTTTGCAGCTAACTCCTCCTCCTTCTCTCATCTGGTAACATCAATCCCAACCCTGCTCCCCCCCCCCGATTTCTCTCCCACACTAGAAAAAGTTCCTCACGTACCCTATCTAATCTCATCCACATCCCGCTCCTCCCTCCCTCCATCCTCCCCACTCATCCCACAATCAATTATCCATACCTATCAACTCCAACCCCCATTCATCCCACAAACAATTATCCATAGATATCAACTCCAACCCTAAAAATAATCCCTCACATAACCTACTCGATACCACCAATTTACCCCTCATTTCCCCTCCCTCATGTCCCTCTTGGAGAGCACACTCACCTAGACACCCACACCCACACCCTGCCCCCCCAAAATCTTGGCATTACCTTAGAAATAGACCCCCATGCTACTCTGATAAGAAATCTGCATGTAACTTATCCAACCTCATCCATATCCCTCTCCTCCCCTCTCCGCTCTCCCGTTTTCATGTGCCCTATGGAACACATGCTCAGTCATCAAAAAATCCCTTTTATTCATGACCTTTTCATCTCCAGTGCCCTACACCTTCTTGCCTTGATGGAGACCTGGCTTCCCCCAGACGACACTGCATCCATTGCCTCTCTCTGCTATGGGGGTTACCAGTTCTCCCATACACCCCGACTTACTGGTCATGGTGGTGGTGTTGGCTTCCTACTCTCTCCCTCCTGCCAATTCCAACCCCTTCTGCCACCCCATGGAGACTCCTTCGAAGTCCACTCCATTCACCTCCTCTCACCACTTCCCCTCCGAATAGCTGTTATTTATCGCCCACCGGAGAAATCCAAATCAACCTTCCTCACTGACTTTGACTCCTGGCTTTCTGCCTTTATGGATCCCTCCTCCCCCACTCTTATTCTTGGCGATTTCAACATTCACATCAACAACCTCTCTGACCCCCATGCCTCAAAGTTCCTCGCTCTTACCTCCTAGTTCGACCTCCAACTTTGCTCCACTGCCCCCACACATCTACACGGCCACTGCCTTGACCTAATACTATTCTCCAACTCCTCTCCTTCAAACATCCGTAAATCAATCCTTCCCTTATCTGACCATCACCTCTTAACATTTACTCTTCAACTTCCGCCATCCCAACCTCATCCTGTCTCCTCCTTCCTATTTAGAAAACTTCATAATATTGATCCCCTGACTCTCTCCTCCACCATCTCTCCATCTCTTTCTGCCATTTTATCCTCCAAGTCCGTCGACGAGGCATTATCTTCATACAATGCTACATTATCCTCAGCCCTTGACATTCTTGCCCCTCCCACCCCACGTCCTGTCAAACGATCTACTCCCCAACTCTGGCTTTCACCCACAATCCGTTACCTGTGCATCTGCTCCAGTTCTGCCGAACGAGCTTGGTCCAAATCCCGCTCCCCGGAAGACCTTCTACACTTCAAATTCATGCTTGGCTCCTTCCAGTCAGCCTTAGCACTTGCCAAACAAGATTACTACATCCATCTGACCAACTCCCTTGCCTCTGATCCTCGCCGTCTCTTTAATACCCTCAACTCCCTCCTCAACTCCCTCCTCAAGGTCCCCCTGCCCCCGATCCCACCCTCCCTTTCGGCCCAAACCCTAGCCGACTACTTCCACAACAAAATCCACAAGATTACCCTCCAATCCTCCCCTATTCTCCTCCCCCATCCATACTCCCTCTGCCACCCTCTCCTCCTTCATCCATACTCCCTCTGCCACCCTCTCCTCCTTCCCTCCGATCTCTGAAGAAGAAACTACACTCCTTCTGTCCTCCTCCAAACCCACCACCTGTCCATCAGACCCTATCCCCACCCATCTCCTACGTTCCATCCCCCTCACCATTGCCCCCTCCATCACTCATATCCTCAACCTCTCACTCTCCACTGCAACTATCCCTGTTGACTTCAAACATGCTGTTGTCACACCCCTCCTCAAGAAACCCTCTCTTGATCCCACATGCCCTTCTAACTATTGACCCATCTCCCTCCTTCCCTTCATATCCAAACTACTAGAACGAGCAGTCCACCGGCGCTGCCGCGACTTCCTCACCTCCCAAGCCCTCCTCGACCCACTTCAATCCGGCTTCCGTCCTCTTCACTCCACTGAAATGGCACTCACAAAAGTCACAAATGACCTGTTCCTGGCTAAATCCAAGGGCCTCTATTCTATCCTCATGCTTCTTGACCTTTCTGCTGCCTTTTACACCATTGACCACGACCTTCTCCTCATCACTCTCTCCTCGCTTGGCTTCAAGGACTCCGTACTATCCTTGTTCTCCTCTTACCTCTCCCATTACTCATTCAGCGTATGCTCTGATGGATCCTCCTCCTCCCCTACCCTGCTCCATGTAGGTGTACCCCAGGAATCTGTCCTAGGCACCCATCTCTTCTCTCTCTATACCCAATGCCTGGGTGCCCTTATCTCCTCCCATGGCTTTCAGTACCATCTCTATGCCGATGACTCACAAATCTACCTCTGTACACCTAATATTTCCCTGGCAACCCAGTCCAAGATCTCTGCTTGTCTTTCGGACATTGCTGCCTGGATGTCTCATTGATGACTGAAATTGAACATGTCCAAGACTGAACTCCCTGTCTTTCCACCTAACTCCTCCGCCCCCCCCCCCCCACTTCCTCCTCTCTCAATCCATGTTGATGGATCTACTATCCTTTCTGTTCCCTCGGCCCGTAATCTAGGGGTTATCTTTGACACCTCTCTCTCCTTCTCTGCTCATATCCAGTTTGTAGCTAAGACCTGCTGCTTCTTTCTCTACATCAGCAAAATCCGCCCCTTCCTCTCTGAACACACTACAAAACACTTATTCACTCCTTAATCTCCTCCTGCCTTGATTACTGCAACCTACTCTTTGCTGGTCTTCCCGTGAGACATCTCCTTCCCCTTCAATCTATACAAAATCACGCTGCTCGACTAATCTTCCAGCCTCGCCATGCCCATACTACTCCTCTTTTCAGATCGCTTCACTGGCTCCCGGTCCAGTTCCGCATCCAGTTCAAGCTTCTCCTGCTGACCTATAAATGCACTCACTCTATGGCCCCTCATTACCTCCTATCTCTTATCTCACCCTATGTCCCCTCTCGAAATTTGCGTTCTGCTAACAAATTACTTCTATCATTGCCCTTCACCCGCACCGCTGACTCCCGACTGCGTTCCTTTCACCTTGCTGCACCTCACGCCTGGAACAACCTGCCTGCCTCTGTGCGCCAGGCACCCTCCCTGGCCCTCTTCAAGTCCAGGCTGAAGACCCACCTCTTCACCGTTGCATTCAGATCCTGACTCCTTCCTCATCCCACCCTAATCCCCGTCAACGTTTTGACCAACTTCAGACTAAACTGCACCACACTGTACCTTGCGTAGAACCGATTAACACTCTACACTGTTTTTAACTAATTTACTACTCTAACTAGATTGTAAGCTCCGATGAGTATGACTCTGACGGGCAGGGACTGTCTCATGTATGCTGACTACCTCTTGTAGGTTAGGTTAGCTGTGCAGCGCTGCGTGCGTGGCACTCTAGAAGTGCTTAATAATAGTAGTAGTAGTAATCTAACTTGCCAGTGCTTATGTTGTTTTCTATTTTTGTCATTTAGCTCCTTTTTCCATTTTCTGAAAGATGCTTTATTGGCTACAACAGTCTCTCTGACCTCACCTTTAAACCATGCTGGCAGTTGTTTGGTCTTCCTTCCACCTTTCCTAAAACGTGGAATATATCTGGTCTGGGCATCCAAGATAATATTTCGAAACAACACCCATGCTTGATTTTGACCTTTAACCTTTGCAGCTACTCATTATAATTTTTCTTAACCATTTTCCTCATTTTATCATAGTCTCCCTTTTGAAACTGAAATGCTAGTGTCATGGATTTCCTTGCAGTTCTCCCTCCAGTTATTAAATCAAATGTCATGATGCTGTGATCACTATTGCCAAGTGGCCCCAACACCCTTATCTCTTGCACCAGATCCTGTGTTCCAGTAAGGCCTAGGTCTAACATAGCTTCCCCTCGTGTTGGTTCATGAACCAGCTGCTCCAAGAAGCAGTCATTTATGTCATCTAGGAACTTTAACTCCCTAGCATGTCCTGCTGTGACACTGACCAAGTTGATATTGGGGTAATTGAAATCACCCATTATTATTACTGTGTTGCAGCTTTTGTTAGCTTCCATGATTTCTTTTAGCATTTCATCATCCATCTGTTCATTCTGGTCAGGCGGATGGTAGTACACCCCCACTGCCATTCCCTTCCCCTTTTTACATGGAATTTCTATCCATAGAGATTCTACCATGTATTTTCTTTCCTGCAAAACTTTTATCCTGTTTGATTCAATGCCCTCTCTAATATAGAGTGCAACCCCTCACCAATTTGATCTACCCTATCATTGTGATATAATTTGAACCCAAGTATTACGGTATCTCATTGGTTGTCGTCCTTCTACCCGGTCTCTGGGATGCCAATTATATCTAATATTTCATATATTCTAGCTCTCCCATCTTAATTTTTGGACTTGTAGAATTTATATACAGGCATTTTGGAGGTTGTGTTTTATTCATATTAACAATCTTATTATCCATTGACAGAGTTAATTTGGAATCTTTCGGCTTAGTCTGGTTTTTACTTAAAGGCACCTGGGTTACCTTTACCTATATTGGAACCTGTCTATCGAGATGCCCTGACTTCCCTGTTTTGCTAGTATTCTTCAAGAATACATTATTCCGAACCATGCGGTCTTGGGCAGCTGTCAGTTTTCCCCTAGTATCTAGTTTAAAAGCTGCTCTATCTCCTTTTTAAAGATTAATGCCAGCAGCCTGGTTCCACCCCAGTTAAAGTGCAGCTCATCTTTTCGGAAAAGCCCCCCTTTCGCCAGTATGTTGCCTAATTCCGAACAAATCTGAAACCCTCTTGTTCTGTAATAGTTTTCAGGTATTTAAGAATCTTAAATCTGTCCCTCCTCTCCTCTAGGGTATACATATTTATGGCTCCAGCATCTTCTGTTAATGTCTTCTGATGGAAACCTCTTACCCTTTTGGTCACTTTCCTGTGTACTGACTTCAGCCTTTGTATGTCCTTAGTGAGATACAGCCTCCAACACTGAGCACACGCATCCACCAGCATCTTGTGTAGGGGCGTTAGCATCACCCCCTCCTGCTCTGTGCCCCTTTCCCTGCAGCCTAGCATCTTTTTGGCTTTGGCCTCCACCTTGTCACATTGTTTTGCCACCTTGAGATCTGCAGTCACCTGAGGGTCTCTTTCTTGGCCCATGTACATCAACCTGTCTTCTCCTATCGCATACAGCTACCTTGGGTTTCTGCACCCCCAATGCACCGCTCTGCACTTTTTCACATTAAAGGTTAACTGCCAAGTATTCAATCATTGAGGGGCGTCTCTCGCAGCACATGATGTACAGAATAATCACTGGCACTAGCACTCTGTTAGCGTGAAGGAGTGAAACCTAGTGGTTAAAATCGTGGTTATTAATTAGTTATTTATGTGTATTACCGATGTTATAGTATGTTTACTTCCATTTTAGTTATTTGTAAACCTCTTTGATTTATTGAGAAAGTGGTATAAATGGGAAGAACCTGAATGTAACTTGCCTTAAACGTCTATGAGCTATATGCTAATAAAAGTATATGAAAGATATTATCAATGCTGTTTTTGTGTTTTTCTCTTTACAACTACTACAACTACTGATCATCTGTAAAGCACTACCAGGTGTACGCAGTGCTGTACAGACACATGTAAAAGACGGTCCCTTCTCAATAGAGCTTACAGTCTAGTCGAGACAGACAACACAACAGCTGAGGACAAGGATACACAGTATCTAGGAGAACAGCAAGAAAACACATAGGAGACTGAGCGGATCCAAAAGACCTGAAAGAGGTGAGTTTTCAGCCTGCATTTAAAAGGGGCCAGAGATGAAGCCTGATGCACAGACTCAGGTAGTTTCTTCCAGGAATGAGGCGCAGCGACTATGCTATGTCAGTGACTCGGTGGTTATATGTTTGCAGGACACAGGCTTCATATCCACATCCGATGGCTCCTTTGTAGACTGAAAGAGTGATCTGACCGTGAGTTTGCCCACATTCATGTCTGATGTGATCAGGGCTGCTCCAACCACCAGGCAAACTAGGCAGTGGCCTAGGGTGGCAGCTTCTGTGGCCCAGCATAGAGCAAGACATTCAAGGCTAGACAGTAGATTCTGACAGCTGGGAGGGAGGGGGGCATAAGGCTTAAGGTTGAACCAACTCTGGGGCTGGTGCTGGATGTCATGGGGTCTCTGCTGCCCATCAGCTTCTGTTTAGGCCTGTTTACTGCGCTGCTTGCAGAGACCCCATGACATTAAAGGTAATGCTGAAAGCTCCCTATTTGCTCTCATCAGGGCTACTTAGCGCAGTTGCCTGGCACAGATGAAAAATAGCTGGCCACAAAGTCTAATACTGCTCTTGACGTTTTAACAGCAGAAATCAGGCAGCTGGAAGGAAACCCTTGCGTTTTATATCAGCCATTTCTGGGGGTTCATTAGCCTAAACTGTCCAGCACCTCAGGAGTCGGCTTTTTGCTCTTTTGAGAGGTATCACCTGGGAGGACCCTTTCTGTTCCCCAGGGACGCTTACGTCCTCCACTCCAGTTGTTCGTTGGTGACAGATGGAAACACTCGGACATGAGCTTGTCACCACCTGAGCAGCCTGCTGCTTCCTCGTCTTTGTTTGACGCTTTGCCGGCTGTTTCCCTTGCCTTTACCATGTGTCATAGCAATGTGTGCTTGTAGTTTGATGAGTCTCGTTCCAGCTTAGTGAGTGCTGACATGAAATAGCAGGGGGAGGGGGGGGGGTTGTATCTTCAGCTCTGTCAGAACCAGGATTGGGATCTGATATCAGAAGCCTTCATTTGTAGCTATCCGGGAAGTTCTGTATCCCCCCAAACCTTAGCTCAGTCCTGAGCCAGGGACCATGTATTCATGGGCCATAAATCCAGCTGCTGGATGTCGCTGTTGCATGATGACTGGACTCTCTCCCTCCAGAGGCTAAGGACAGCACCTCCTCCCTCTCCCCTCAGTTCTGGCCCAGGAATGAAATCAGGCGCCTCTGTCTGGCAGGACACTGCTTCACCACTAAGCCACTTGGTCTACCACAGATTCATTTTTTATGTAGCGCCACATCACTCGACAGGAGACAATGATCACACATTTATATTTCTAGGCTACTTTTCCCGTTTTAGCTCAAAACCATTTGCAATATATTTTTTCAGATATGCAAGTCCTTTCCCCAAAGAGCTTACAATTGAAGTGGATACCTGAGGCAGCAAGAGATCAGGTGACTTGGCCAAGGTCATAGTGAGAGTTATTAGGGAGGCAGGAGCTGAACCCAGGGCCATTGCTCATCCACCCTCAGAGAGTGAGCAGCCTCCAGGGACACAAATAACAGAGGCAACAGGGCAGACCGAGCGAGACAAGGACCTTAGCTGCTGAAAACTGTTCTGCCTGTACTTTGTGGCATCTTCTCCCTGCCTTGGTATGAAGCCCTCCTGTTGACTCAGATCCGTAACCTGATACTTGAAAGCCCTTAGGAATGAAGTGCCTGCTGCCTGCCCTTCCATCTGTACAGTGCACCTCTCCTGCTTTGATATTTAAGGAGGGGCCGTGGCTCTCCTGTCAATTGGCCTTGAGGTGCCCTCAGAACTGGGCCCTGAAGGTCGCTTTCTAAATGCCGCTTCCTGCAGAGATGAGCAGCCCAAGGGATGAGGCTTGAGGATTAACACCTGCTGGTCAGATGGAGATCCTGAGAGACAGGATAAATCTGCTCCGAGATGCAATATCAAAGCCGACACAGAAAAAATATATAATTCTTACCTTCTGAGCTTCCAGACGTGACTCCTTGCTCTGACACTTGCACAGGATGCAATCTAGGCTGAAGTTCCTTGAGGAGAAAGAGCAGAGAGAGAAAATGGTGGCGGAAAGAAATGACCCAATTATGTTTCTGTTTCTCTTTATTTAATGTACCGCTTATCTGCAGGAACCTATATGGTTTGCAATAAAAATTTTAAAAAATCACATAAGGAAAGGAACGCCAAAAATAACGACAGGAAAGAAGACGACAGAAGAAAGAAAAAAACATTAAACAGTAAGAGAGGGCAGCTGAAGTATGTTGTTTGATGGCCAAGACTACCTTGCATTGGGCCTGTACTCAATCCAAAAACAGAATTAAACAAGGAGGTCGTCAATGACCTTTTAAAATTCTTCAAACTATGTTCAGTCCATTATCATGTCTAATGCTATAATACTGTACAGATAAACAAAGTGCTTACAGTCTAGACAAGGCAACACATAGGACAAATGAAGGCATGGGAAATCTATCTATTAGTTTGGATTTAGCGAGTTATATTCAGGTCCAGGAGGTATTTCCCTGTTCCTGAGGGGCTTACAGTCTAACTTTGTACCTAGAGTAGCCTCAGTAAGGTGGCTTTTAGAGCGGATGTGAACAAGGCCAGAGCAAGAAGCCTGCTCCAGGCACAGAGAACATGAAGGTCAAAGAGTGGAGTGCGGAGTTGGAGATGCAGGAGGAGAGCACAACTGCTTGATGAGCGGAGCCCACAGGAAAAATGTAGAGAGAGGAGCAGACAGGTAATGTGTTGCTGCAGAGTGAATGCGTCTATCTGTAGGTGAGCAACAGAAGTTTGAACTGTATGAGGAAGTAGATAAGGAGCCAATGTAATGACTCGAGAAAAGGGATTAGATGGTCATTGCGATGCTGAAGGGAGATGTCATGCAGCTTTATTTTGAATGGATCGTAGTGGAGAATGACGGCTGCAATAGTCTAAGTGGGAGGTGATAAGAGAGTGGACGTCTATTTGGTAGCATGCTTAGAAAGGAAAGGATGGGTTTTGGCGATGTTAAAGAGGAAGAAATTACATGCTTCAGCCGTGCTTTGAAAGTGTTTAGAGAAGGAGAGAGAGGTATCAAAGAGGATCCAATGGGCCAAAGAAACAGGATGGATAAGAATACTGTCCGGAGAAACAGAGAAGTTCTTTCTCAACCATGTTATGTCTAAGGTGGTGACGAGACGTTTGGGCGACGATATCAGAAAGCAGGCTGAGATTTTGGACTGGAGTCTTGGTGAAATTTCTGGTGTAGAGAGGTAGATATGAGAGTCACCAACATAAAAGTATCTCCCCCCATAACATGCTCCCCCCTCATTCCTCTTGATTTATTTTAAGGTAGTCACACTAGCCACACCATTCGCTTCCATGGAAATCAGAAACAATTCTTGATATAACCGTGAGGTTCCACTTTTCATCTGAAGACTGATAGCTTACCAAAGAAGGGCTACTGCTTGTTTCTTTATGCTTTTTGGGTATAAGTTCCGTACACTAGCTAAAATTTTGCATCTAAATAGACTGTATGATAATCATAATCACAAATTTATTAGTCTGGGCAGTCATACACTGGTACTACACCATCCCTTGTACTAGAGGTATGCATCTGTTAATGTGCATTCAGTTTGTTAGTGCACACTAAATTGATTTCAGGGGCATTAATCAACTTGTTGTTTAAATGCTGTTGAATCGGTACTGACTTCTTGGCGACCCTCTGGATAGTTGTCCTAAACTGTGTTCGGTCTTTAATCAGGCGGCTCATTGTTGATAGAGTGGCACCCCCATAGCTGCTGTTATTATATCGATCCATCTAATTTCTGGTCTTCCTCTTTTGCGTTGACTTTCAACCTTGCCAAGCATGATGTCTTTCTCTAATGATCTCTCTCTTCACATGATGTGTCCAAAGAATGAAAATCAGAGTCTTGTCATTTGATCTTCTAAAGAAAGCTTAGGTTTGATCTCCTCTAGTACTGACTGGTTTGTTCTTTGGGCAGGCCATGATATACACAGTATTCTTCACCAGCACAATAATTCAAAGGTATTAATTTTCTTTTTGTCTATTTTTTTCACTGTCAAACTTTCGCATCCATATGACGTTATTGAAAATACCATGGCTTGAATAAGTCGAATCTTTGTATGGAGAGAGACATCTCTGCTCTTGAGAATCTTGTCTAAGTCCTTCATAGCCATTCTGCCAAGAGCAATGCGTCGTCTGATTTCTGAATTGCTTGTTGTTTCTTTATTGATTTGATCCAAGCAGGTTAAAGTTGTCCCCTATTTCAATTTCTTATCTATCAATGATGAACTTATTGATTTAGCCATTTGTCAGGCTCTTAGTCTTTTTTACGTTAAGGTGCAGGCCCATTTTAAGACTATGTTCCTTGATCTTGAGAAACAAATGTTTCAGATCGTCTTCAATTTCAGCCAGTATTGTGGTATCATCAACACAGCAAAGATTGTTGATGAGTCTACCACCAATCTTAACACCTTGGTTGTCTTCATACAGTCCTGCGTCTCTGATGAGTTCTTCTGCTAAACTGTAAATTAAACAGATATGGGGAAAGTATGCAGCCTTATCGTACACCTTTGATGAACCCTACTAATCAACTTTCTTTTTTAAGTTCCTTCAACTCCTGGCAACCTGGCAGCCTTTCTTGGCAAGGTATGACTGGAAGTAGATTGCCAGGCCTTTTCTTCCGAGGCAATGAAAGATAAAGTGATTTGCCCAATGCCACAAGGGGTGTCAGTGGGAATCAAATCCTGATCTCTTGGGTTGTAGCTGCTGCTGTAACCACCAGGCCTCTCCTCCACTCCACTAACCAACTTAGTGCACCTTAATTTATTAGTTAATGCATGTTAAATCAACTGCGCGCACACTAAAATGCCCATATTAAAACGTGAAACTAACCGAAAAGCACCTGAAAATGAGGAAAAATAAGTGATAAAAACGAACCTCATTTTTCTTGCTTGTGCACATTCCTTTTTCTTCTCCTTTTCCTTCTGCTCTGCAAGCTAACTGGAGCTCCCCCACCCCTCAGCCTCTCTACTGCTGGTTCCAAGCTATCAATAACCCCCCCCCCCCCCCCGTCTATCTCATTTATTACTGGTCTCCTGTTCTTTCTCAGAAATCTTTATCTTTACTAGACCTGCCTTGTAAAATTTCTTGTCAAAGTGGTTTACAAGATAAAATTAATTAGAGAAAAAGGAAAATGAACTCTAATATTTGTTAAAGGATAAAGAAGTAGAAGAAATGAGACAGTAGGGTTGGAGCAGGATACCTATGAATTTGCCAGCTCCGAACAGTGATTAAGAACTCTTGAAAGCCATTTCAAAAAGACGACCTTTTAATGCTGCTCTGAATTTTTTGTGGGAGGCATCTGGAGGAGTGCATTCGAGGGGGTGGGTGAAATCTGGCTGGGTACAATGAGGGAATGCTTAGTTTTTGATAGCAAAATGAAGGGTAAGAGCCAGGATGTAAGAGATGGCCAAGGCTGCTAGGCATGGAGGAGTATTGGTATACAAGGCTTTTTATGAGTTAGGACAAGAATTCAGAAAAGAATAAGAAGCAAGTGATACTGTATCAGTAATGGGGTGACATGATCAAATTTGCTAATGTAAAAGAAAATCCTAATTGCCGTGTTTTATACCATCTGAAGGTGCTTTATGTCAGCAGCTGAAATAATCAATAAGGGAGGTGATAAGGACGTGGCTGAGTGTGTTTTGTGCATCTGGATCGAGGGAGGAATGAACTGCTCTAAAATGACAGAGGACATAGAAGGTGGTGGCCTCAGCTGAAACGTGATTGTGGAAGCAGAGTTCAGAATCTAGAGTAGCTCTGAGGTATTTAGATGTGTCTGTAAGTTTGATGCTACTACCCAAAGGTTGAGGGAAGGAGGTTGGGTGGGCTTATTGACTAGAAATCCAAGTAGTAGTGGTTTTGTTTGGATTTAGCTTGATGATTAGATTGCAGCCAAGTAAATACTTTATCAAGACAGGGATTCAAAAGGGATAGAGCTGGACTATGAAAACTGGCATATGTTATCGGTAGTATGTCGTCAGCATCGAAAAAAGTGCTCATATCCAAGTCCTGAATCAAGGTGGCAAGAAAACTTAAGAAGATGTTAAAGAGGAGGGGAGTTAGTACTGAACCTTATGCAACCCCACATAATAAGGAGTAAAGAGGAGAAGTGGAGGAATGTGTAGAAACTAAGAATGAATGATCTGATAGGAATGAAGAGAACCATTGTAAAATTGTACCGTGGATGTCTAGATCATGTAACTAGGAGAGAAGGATATTATGGTCAACTAAACAAAAGTGGCAGAAAGGTTGAGATAGGGCGATGCAACCACAATCCAAACAGCTGTGGATTTTGCTAGGGAGAGCTGTTAGGATAGTTTCCGTGCTGAGATCTTGGTGGAAGATAAATTGACAGGTATGTAATATGTTGACTTTTTCTAGAAAAATTGTGATAACTGGGTGAAGATGATTTTTCCAGCAAGTTTAGATAGAAGGGGAAGGTTTGACACTAGGCGCTAGCTGGTGATGGGGTGGTCAAGTTTTGTTTTTTTAAGAATTTGGTGGACCTGGACATGTTCCTAGGTTCCAGGGACTAAGCCAGAAGAGAGACTATGGTTAATGGTGAGGAGTGCAATGGGTAGCAAGTCACAGGGCTGTTCTCTGAATCATTTGGCAGGAATGAGGTCTAGTGAACAGTTGGTTTTCCTTATTTAAAACAGCAAGAATCTGGTGGCCAGCTAGAAGTGGGATTAATGGTGTGAATGGAAACAGGAGGAATATGAATCTGGAGTAGGAGGTTTGTCTGGAACAACCAAATGTGGAACTAGTGTCTGGTTAATTCTTGTTCCAAAGTCTCTGTATATTTTCGAAACTTTGGAGCTGATGTTGGTCAGCAGAGGGACTTACCCAGGGGCGGCCCAAGGGGGGTGCGGGGCCATGTGCGGAGACTCGGTGCGGGGCCTCATTTGCATAAGGTGTCTCATTTGCATAAATATTTGCATAATGTTACCATACACCAGAGCTACTCAATTCCAGTCCTGGTGGTCCACAATCCTGCAGGTTTTCGGGATATCCCTAATAAATATGCATGAGATATATATGCATTGGAGGTATCCTGCCAACCTGACTGGTTTGTGGCCCTCCAGGGCTGGATTTGGAGACCCCTGCCTTACATCTCTGTCATTTAAGATTGTGAGTGAACAAGGTACAGATATCCTAGACATCAAAAGGGTAGATAGAATGTGTCACATTCCTCCTCGATTCTCACTACCACCAAAAAGTTGTCTAATAGATAATATTTTGGTGGTGGTGAGAAGCGAGGAGGAATGTGACAAATGCTATCTAACTTTTTTGATGTCTTGGACATCTGCACCTTGCCCACTCACAATCGTAAATGACAGAGATGTAAGGCAGGGGTCTCCAAATCCAGCCCTGGAGGGCCACAAACCAGTCAGGTTGGCAGGATATCTCCAATGCATATATATCTCATGCATATTTATTAGGGATATCCTGAAAACCTGCAGGATTGTGGACCACCAGGACTGGAATTGAGTAGCTCTGCCATACACTAACTTTTAGTAAACATGCCTCTTAATGAGTATATGGATAAAGAAAGACTAAAAGGTTTCTACATTACTATAATCCAGTACCAACCGCCAGGCACATTAGGAACTACTACAAACACTGCCCATTTAGAACCCATAGCAAACCCGCCATATCCTAACAGCACTACCAGGACTCACAAAGCACCATACCCTAACTATCAAAAGGCAACACTGCAAATATTAAACCAATACATTTCAGAGAACAACAATACATGACCTACTGGGGAAAGAACAAGTGGCAATGTCAAATAGGAATTATATAAACAGAATACCTCAGCTCAGTTACACATGCACAACATAGACCATCACCAAACAAGGAATCACAATTTAGAAACAGGAAGACAATAATTAAACTGGGAACCCCAAAAGCCAAACTTGGAATATACAACAACACTGTAGAAATAAAACTATAAATTAATTTCCTCTTGTACTAAACAAAGCGCAAAAATTAATGATGCACATTTCCCAGAGCTGACATATTCCAGTTAATAAATTCAAAATAAAGAGATATTTTTCTACCTTTTGTGCATTTTTTTTCAGTTGCAATTGTTCCAGCCACTTTCTTCTGGTTTCTTCGTGTCTTCTGCTAACTCTCCATCTGCTGTCCATTTGTCCTTTCTTCTGTCTTCTTGTTTTTTTTTTCCATTCTCTCTCTACATCTGCTTTAACATACTAATCTTTCTCCTTTTGCTCTTTCCTCATTCCTATTTCATCTACTCAAAATTTACCCCTCCATCCTCAATCCCCACTTACTCTCCCAATACCCGGCCAATTGTAGATTTTTTATCCCTCCCACACAAAATATTTTCCCCTCTCCATTTTACTCTCCCAGCCCCATCCCATTCTAATCCTCCCCCAACACCAGCTCCCTTCTAGTTCCAGCCTCACCCAGCATCCATTCCCTTCTAGTCCCTGCATCAGCCCATTTCCAGTCCTAGCCCCCCATTAGCCCATTTCCAGTCCTAGCCCCCCCCATCAACCCAATACCAGTCCTAGCCCCCCCATCAACCCACTTCCAGTCCTAACCCCCCATCACCCCATTTTCAGTTTAAGCCCCCCCTATAACCCATTACCAGTCCTAACCCCCTATCAGCCCACTTCCAGTCCTAACCCCCCATCAGCCCACTTCCAGTCCTAACCCCCATCAACCCATTTCCAGTCAGCCCCCCATCGCCCATTGCCAGTCCTAACCCCCCCCCATCAACCCACAGTCCATTACCAGTCCTAACCCCATCAGCCCACCTCAAGTCCTAACCCCTCCCCATCAGCCCATTTCCTGTCCTAGCCCCCCCCCATAGTCCATTATCAGTCCTAACCCCCCATAGCCCATTACCAGACAGCCCCCATCAGCCAACAGCCCATTACCAGTCTTAACCCCCCCATAGCCCATTGCCAGTCCTAACCCCCCCATCAGCCCACAGTCCATTACCAGTCCTAACCCCATCAGCCCACCTCAAGTCCTAACCCCTTCCCATCAGCCCATTTCCTGTCCTAGCCCCCCATAGCCCATTACCAGTCCTAACCCCCCCAACAGCCCACAGCCCATTACCAGTCCTAACCGAGTCAGCACCCCAAATGAGTACAAGCACACACGCAAGGACACAACAGACAGAGCTCTCTCCATGGCTGCTCCAACAATATGGAACAATCTACCGGACGATCTAAGGGCAACTCCAGACCTCAAAGACTTCAGAAAACAACTGAAAACCATGCTGTTCATAGAGCACTATGGTCACATCACATAACCTAAGAGAATGGATAACAGCACTCCAATCCTCCCAAACAACTGAATATATATAAAATATGATTCTAGCACCACTGTAAATAGCCCACCCTGTATATAGCTCAAACAAATCAAGCACCCAACACATCCCTCACACAACTAAGTTTTATCCTCACTGCATGTACAACACACACACTTTACCTGATTGCTTGCTGTGATACCACCTTGATTATTAAGATAAGGCGGTTTAGAAATACTGTTAAATAAATAAATAAAAATAAAAATAAATAACTCCATCAGCCCACCTCCAGTCTTAATCCCCCAGCCCATTTCCAGTCCTAGCAACCCCCCCAACCCATTACCAGTCCTAGCCCCCCATAGCCCACTCCCAGTCCTAATCCCACCAGCCCATTTCCAGTCCTAATCCCCATCACCCAATTTTTAGTTTAAGCCCCCCCCATAGCCCATTACCAGTCCTAAGCCCCCATCAACCCACTTCCAGTCCTAATCCCATCAGCCCATATAGACTTAGCTCCCCCATAGCCCATAGCCCCCCCCCATAGCCCATCACCACTCCTAACCCCCCATAGCCCATTACCAGTCCTAACCCCCCCAACAGCCCACAGCCATTACCACTCCTAACCCCCCCAGCCCATCACCAGTCCTAACCCCCCCAACAGCCCACAGCCATTACCACTCCTAACCCCCCCAGCCCATCACCACTCCTAACCCCCCCAACCGCCCACAGCCATCACCAGTCCTACCCCCCCCCCAGCCCATCACCAGTCCTAACCCCCCCAACAGCCCACAGCCATTACCACTCCTAACCCCCCCAGCCCATCACCAGTCCTAACCCCCCCAGCCCAGCAAATTTTTTTTTACAAAACAAGCTGTCGCTGCCTCTGCCGGGGCCGGGGCCGCCGCGGCAGAATCGAGTGTGCCGCGGGGCCCCCCGGCCCAGCAGAGCCTGCCCTCCCCGGGATCACCTCTCTCAGCTGCCTCCCTCCAGTCACACGCGCCGGCTTTCAGAGCGCGAGGGAAGAGTTTTTCCCTCGCTGCTCTGTTTAAGCCCGCGGGGGCTGATGGGACTTTTTTTTTTTAATTTTAATGTTGGATGATGGATCAGAATGTTTTTTGCGCGGGGCCCCCTGAAACGCGGGGCCCTGTGCAAAAAACATTCTCGCTCAATGGACGGGCCGGCCCTGGACTTACCCAGACAGACTGAGGTGAAGAGTTGTCAGAAAGTTGAGTCACAGGGGAGACAAGATGGCATCTTAGACGAGTGAAGAGTGAGCCGCTGTCTTTTCAAGCTCCTTTTTACCTTTGTTAATAGACAAAAGGAAGGCAAAAATTGTGGCAATTTCCCTTCTGTGCCCCTTAAACCTACCATTCGTCAAGGAAGCAGCAAGATGGCGACAGGAGGCTCTGACCTGTGAGGCTGCATTTCAATGGCGCTCGCTGCTTGGGGCGTGCTTCTGAGCCTCGAGTATGGGGCGGAGGAAACGCAAGCAGGCTGTCTTTCCTCCTGGGGCAGATATGCCTGGCCTGTCCGCTCAGTGAATGCTCACTGAATGTGGCTTTGCGGCTGGAGTAGGAGCAGCGTCTTCGGCGGCGCCAGCAGGAGGAGTGTCGGCGCTGAGTGCATCGGGGGTTTGGCTTTCGCCGAAGGAGCACGTCCCCCCACTGCGTCCAGGAAGTGTTTGCCCTCTTGGAGTTGTTCTGCCTGCCGGCCTGCCTGTGAGCACGCCGGTGAAAGCAGAGTCAGGAGGCTCTTCGGTGGGGAGTTTTGCCTCGGTGGGAGCCATGGTACGCCAGATGGCAACAGAGACGGTTGTTACATCGGAGGGTCAAGCTGCAGTCGTGCCTGGCCGACTTGAGGACCCCCCTGGAGTATCTACGTTGGAAAGACCGGCGGTGATTACGTTGGAAGCACTATGGGACAGACTGCCTGATTTAAACAGCTCCCTGAAAACTGTTTTGGGTAATGTGAGTACAGAGATAACTGAGGTGAAGTTAACTCGTGCCACCCTCTCTGCTGTTGAGGATGGTCAGGTTGAGAGGCTATCTAGGTTGGAGCAGGATGTTGGGCAGCTCCGGGACTTGGTGGCTGCCCAGGTTAAGGACAGCGCTGTTTCTGCCAGAAAAATGGAATATCTGGAGAATCAGGTCCGCCGGTGTAACCTGCGGTTCCTGAATTTCCCACGTTCTCCTTTATTATCATCGATGGAGATGGTGAGGAAGTACTTTGGTGAAATTTTGAAGATCTCCCCAGAGCATTTCCCACCTCTGGTACGGGCTCAGTATTTGTCCTTGGGGCCGCGGCAACGTGGTTCCACCACTTTCTCTGCTCCATCTCCTGGATTGGGTGACTTCACAGGGTTTTTGGAATCTTCCCTGGAGGTCATTACTGATGAAGCCTCTCCTTGAAACCCTGGCACTGGAGTCGGATAAGTTTTATATTCTTAAATTGTATTTCAGGAATTTCAATTAAATGTTTCTAGGCTCTAATGTGCATATATTTCCTGATATATCTCGTGTGACGCAGCTGAGCAGGAAGGACTTTTTAGCTCTTCGCCCTAAGGTTTTGGCTCTGGGGGCAACTTTCCAGCTTAAATTTCCAGCTTAAAGTGTTGTGTGGGTTTTCAAAAAATATATATATGTTTTTTGATCCTAGACAACTTCAAGAGTTCTTGGAGGCTAGGGAGGTTGTGGTAGTTGAAGTAGTTGGACCTCATACGGCTAACGCCTAAGTCTCCACCTGTTTGCATTATATGTTACGGTTAGATAGTATAGTATAGGACCGTTTGTGGTCTTTACTTTCTGTTTTATTTTAACTTCCTAGTGCTTCCTCAATTTCCTTACTTTGTGGTCCAAATTTGTAAATGGGTGTATATTTTTTCTTGAAAATGAGTTGTTATCATCTATTTCCTTTTTTATTGGTTATTTGTTTGTAATACCCATTTTCTTTTTCATTCAATGTACTTTTTGGATGTATCATTTATTAATAATTGATAAATAAAAGAATTAATTCGTCAAGCAACAATTACAGAGTTGCTCATTTCTCAGGCGTCGGTGTGCCGGGTGCTATGGCCCTGTGTCTGAGTTATCAGGAGAGGGCTCCTTACCTGGCCTGACATCTTTCTCAGCCCCAGAGGAAGGCTGTTTTCATCCCTGCAGCGGGGATCCACAGTCTCCAGTGATTTCAGTTGGGAGGCTGACCAGACTGGTGTGGAGCCCTGCCCAATTGTTTGGGAGATTTCCGGAGCAGTAATGGGGCTACCTGGAAGTTCATTGCAGTTGGCACCGGAGGTGAGTTCAGCAGTGACAAGCTGTATTATATCTAGGAGCCTCCTTCAGTCTCTGTTTTCCTTGTAAATGTGTTCTGCAATTAGATAATATTAGGTATCTCTTTTTTGAACCCTCTCAGTTTAGATATTTCCTTGACTCTAGGTGTCTGCTGGTCCAGACTTCTACTCCAATAGGATGAGGCCTTTAATTTAGATTTTATAATTTGCCCGACATCCCTCTTTTCTTGAGTTGTATTTTTTTTGTATATTTCTCCTAATGTTGGTCTCCCCCCTCTACTCTATATTGTGGCTTAATTTGCCCTGAACGTATTTGCCTGCTCTCTGTGTTTTCTTTGGTCAAGTGTTGCTATTTGGCGCTTTGTTTATTACAAGTGTATTGCAGGTATATTTTGTTTGCATAATTAAGGAAAAAGAAACAAAAGAAAGTTGAGTCACAATGGAGAACAGTTTCTTTGGGTGGTTGGCTGATTTATTAATGAGATTTGGGAAGCAGTGTCTTTTGGCTGTAGATACATGAGAATGACAGAACGACATTCCTTAAATTTGGCCAGGACTGAGAGTAATTTATTTATTTACTTGTTTGTTTTTATATACCGCTTTGTCATAGAAATCAGAGTGGTTTACATGGAACTATAGAACTCCTGCGCAATGCACTTTACATGGAACAAGAAACGTTTACAAATAACAATTGTAATTTAAAATAACAATAAATAATGCAACTATTTGCATGAGCTGTATTCTAGTTACTATACAAGGGAGTGAGTGGTAACAGTGCAAAAATGGTGCGAGTCGTTAGAATGTAGGCTGGAGGAAAATATGAACTTTATTGCTCATAATTATAGTATTCGGTGAAGATGAATGTCTTGAAATGTTTTCTAAATTGGGTGAGATCTTTGGTTTCTCTTAGGGCATTGGGTATGTTATTCCAAAGGACAGGTGCATAGAAGGAGAAAGCTCTGTTGGTGGTTGGTTGATTGATTTGCTTTTCTTGCATTTTTTGGGATGGATAGAGTATTTTTCAGGTATCTCTTGTTGTCCTTGTGCATTGCTGCATGTTTATTAGTGTGCTGAGGTATGTTGGTGTAATGTTGTATATTATTTTATAAATGTTTGTAAGGGCTTTGAATTTGATTCTTTGAAGAATTGGAAGCCAGTGGAGGTGGAATAGAATTGGTGTTATGTGGTCGGACTTTTGGCATGCATAATTGTATGTGCAACCGTGTTTTGAGTAAGTTGTAATGGTTTTAGCGTTTTCTTGGGGAGTCCATGAAGTATGCTGTTGCTGTAGTCAAAGTGTGGGCAAATCAGTGCTTGGGCTACAGTGCAGAAGTCGAAGTGGGAGAGCAGTGGTCTCAGGTGCTGTACCATTTTGGTTTTATGGTAAACTGCATGGGTGGTCATGTGGATGTCTCTGGTCAAGTCAAGCTGTTGATCTAGGTAGATTCCAAGGTAATTTAGTTCTCCAGAGTATCTCGGGTCTTCTCACCTGGTATTTTAGTAGGTGTAACCCTGTGTGAAAACAGTGGCATTTTTGGGCTGCAGGATAGGAGACTGGCTGAGAAGGGGGTGATGTTGTCCTAGACTTTTTAAAGATTTAGGTTCCAAACTTCTGCCTGATCCTGTAGGGGAAGTGATTCTAAGTCTCCCAAAAAATAATGTTGGAAAGATGCTAGAGAACTAATGTCAATGGAGGCCAGTTTCCTAGTGAAGAAGGTGATATTGGGCCTACTTGAACATAGTAACTCCTGTCTGTACTCGAAGATCAAAAGATAATGATCAGTCCAGGGCAGTGGAGAAGTGGTGATGTGAGAAAGCTGGAATAAAGAGATTTGATCTTAAAGAACAAGGTCTTAAAGAACAAGGTCTGAAATCTACTGAGTAAGATCAACTGCTGCTCTTAGGGCTACCCAGGGGCCCCGAATCTCCCAGCCCTTTTACTGCTGCTCCTGAGCTATTCAAACATCTCTAGCTCATATACTGCTATCCCCCAAGCTAAGAGCAGACTGGAGGTGAGGCATGGCCGAGTGGTTAGAGCAATGGGTTGGGGAGACAGGGTTCAAACTGCACTCTTTTATCCCTGGGGATTTTCCCCTATTCGGACCCTTTCCTTCAATAACCCAGCGATTGCCACAACAGACACTATATTACTGTGACCCTTCTTTCCCGCCTTCGTGACTCTGGGATCCGTGGTACTGTTTTGCATTGGTTCCGCTCCTTTCTCACCACACGGTCCTTTTCTGTTCTTTCTGGCTCCTCCACCTCCCCCATCACCCCTTTCAGCTACGGTGTCACACAAGGTTCCTTCCTGGCTCCCCTCCTGTTTAACATTTTCCTGGCTCCCCCTTACCCAACCTGTCCAGCAACACAGCATATCATCATATTATTATGCCAACTATATCATTCTCCTTTACCACACTAGGCCTTCCACCCCTGACCTGGCTCCATTGAACTCCTGCCTCTCTCATACATGCTCTTGGATGTCCTCAAACTACCTTCACCTCAATTCCTCTAAGACAGTCGCCATCTGGTTCACTTTCAGTGCCCCCTGCCACTCACTGGCCCCTCTGCTTGCATGCACCTTCATCTCGCTCATATCATCCCTCCGTTATCTCGGCATTACCCTGGATTCCTTCCTATCTTTCCATGAGCGCCTCTCGTCCCTCATTTGCTGCTCTTTCTACTCTTTGTGTCAGATTCGTGCTGTCCGTTCTTTTTTGTCCCTCCTCTCTCTGATCACACCTTCTCTCCTTGGTCATCACACGACTTGATTATTGTAATGTTGGTTTGGCCAGTCTCCCCCAATATCAACTTCAACAACTCCAACTTCTTCAAAACACTGCAACCCATATTCTCACTCATACCTCCCACTCAGATCACATCTCCCCTCTACTTATATATCTCCACTGGCTTCCAATCAAATACAAGATTCAGTTTAAGGTACTTATCCTCGCCGACAGTGTCATTCACACTCACACTCCACAATACATCGCTGACCTCATCCACCTCCACACACCTCACCACCTTTTACAATCTATTCATGTTAACCACCTGTTTCTCCTCCCCATTTCTCAGGCCCATCTCAACCTCACTCACAATTCTGCTTTCTTTTTCCTTGGTCCTGCGCTCTGGAACAACCCCCGCTTCAGCACTCCGTTTGGAACTCTCCTTTCAGAAATTCAAGACCATGCTAAAAACCCATCTCTTTCACATCACTTTTGTCCTCCCTCCTCCCAGCCCTAACCAGGTTACTCTTCTCTCTTTTCCTAACCCTACCTCCTCCCACTACTTCTCTCCCCTTTCAAGTATGGCTGCCTCCCCTTTGTCCAGTAATTTTGCCATTCCTTTCTGCCTTCTAATTTCACAGCAAATTTTTTTGTTATTATTATAAACCACCCCGATGCTCTTTCCTGGGTGGTATATCAAACGTGAGAATACAGAATAAAGACCTACCAGGACTCCCTCTAGATCATGGTATGCATCACTACAAAGGTGACCAGTACTGTATATATAGATTCTGTTAGAAAGAACTAGAAACAGTTACTCATCTCATTAGCTGGTGCAAAGTTCTGATGGCAGAAACTTTCTACACAAAAAAGGCTGAACAAGGTGTTACATCTCATCCACTGGAAACTGGAAACACTACAACATTGCTGTTCCAGAAGAGCACCGAGATCACAACCCTGAAAGAATTACAGAGAATGAAGAGATTATGATCACTTGGGACATTCCCATTCCGATGGATAAGAAGCTGGATGTGAGGAAACCCAACATAGTGGTAAAGGAGAGAAACACCAGAACGGCATTAGTGTCAGTTCCAAGTGATTATTCTGTGAATCGTGTGGCGAGGCAGAAGATCCTGAAGTACCAAGAAATGCAGTCAGAGACCAAGAAAATGTGGCGGAAGGATACAGAAATATTTCCCATTGTATTGGGAGCCACAGGCTTGATAAAGAAGAATTTCCAAGCATATCTTGACAAATTACCCATACTTGTTACATCTTACGAACTCCAGAAGGAAGCTTTTTATTTATTTATTTAACTATATTTAATCCCGCTTTTCACCGGGTCAAAGCTCTTTGGCACGATGCAAGTACTACGCCAAGCATTAGCAGTAAATTTGAGAGACTGAGATCACACTCCACATACCCTGGCTTAGAAGGGAGGTTCACGACTGTCATGGTATGCGCAAAAATAATCCATTTAGAGAAATTGCCCCCATTTCCTGTAATAAGGAGAACATGGTGGCATTAGGGTGGGCACAGATGGAAGCTCCTCAGGCAGGAAAGGCAAGCATTAGCAATAAATCAGAGATTGAGATCATCTCCAACATACCCTGGCGTAGGGTCGAGCTTTGTTCCTGTCGTGGAATGCACAAAATGAACTAATTTGAAGACATTAGCCCAGGAAAGAGCTTTTCCTACTGCTGGGCTGCCCTTTGGAATTCCCTATCTAAAGAAATTTGGCTAATTACAGATTATTTAGCCTTCAGGAAGAAATGTAAAGCCAGGTTATATACATCTGTTTCCACTTAATGATCGCCCTTTGCCACCTGTCTTTTAGCAACTTGCTTGGTTTGACTTCCTGTTACATTTTAGGTCTG
This sequence comes from Ichthyophis bannanicus, assembly GCA_033557465.1. Lineage (NCBI taxonomy): Eukaryota > Metazoa > Chordata > Amphibia > Gymnophiona > Ichthyophiidae > Ichthyophis > Ichthyophis bannanicus. The sequence goes on along the minus strand of CM066034.1, from coordinate 1,013,268,617 downwards.
AGTAAATACTAATTTCACATTAGGTTGCAGCTATTTTATGTCTGTTTCTGTTAGTTTCTCTCTTCAGATGGTTTACTCTGTGCTCTGTTTTATTACATTTTAATTGGTTTATATTGTGCTATTATCTCCAGTTATACAGCGGCCAGAGATCTGTAGAGGGAGTGGTATGAAATGTAAGTACATAAACTAACGATGCAGTGCAGAAAATCTTTCTGCGTCAGCCACAAAGCATGGACGATCGACTATCCGGTACCCAGCGCTCACCGTTGCACTTTAAGATCTGTCCCTGGGACTGTGCACAGGATGTACCCATGACCACACAGGAAGCCAGACCACATCCGTGGCCTGGCAACAAGGTCATGGTCATTTTCAGGGAAAGTCACTTTCTCGAGTGCCCTGAAGCAGGTGTGGGGCTCATCACCAAAGGCAAGGCAAGGAAGTTGAAAGAAGCAAAGGTCATGACCTCCGGAAGACCTGAGCCAGTAAATCCCACAGACCAAAGTGTTAACTCTTTTCTGCCCAAAGGGTATACTTATCACAAACCCTCAAACAGGCTCAGGCTTAATTGGGAGCAGTGTGGCCGCTGTGTTGCTCCACCTGAAATAACAGACATGAAGGTCAATAAACACAAAATTAAGTGAAACTCGCTGTTTATTTATTAGGATTTATTAACCATCTTTATGAAGAGATTCCCCCAAGGCGGTACACTACATTTTTTCACTAGCTTTCATGAGCTGACATTCCCTTCCTCAGGTCAGAAAAAAATCAGCAGAAGACGCTCCCACTTAGCTGCGTTGAAGTCCTCCGGCCGCACTTCTGCTATGGGGGGGAGATGCTGCAATATCGCAATTTTACTTGATAGCAAGTTGAAGCTTGTACCTCAACTGAAGCTTTTTTTTTTTTTAATTCATCAGCTTTTCAGATCATAATGCGCTCCCTCGTAAATTTTCGGATAGACTACTGTTTTGAATGTAGGCCTACCATCGAAAGGGCCCTTTTACTAAAGTGTGTTCTATGGTTAGTGCACATTAATGACTTCCATGGGCTCATGGTAATTGCTACCATGAAGGCAGGACAATTACCGGATGGTGAAATGTGTGCGAACTGCGCATCATGTGATAGGGCGGAGGGATGGGCTGGAGAGTGGGCATTCACTGCACACTGCGATCAGCGTGGACGTCGGTTGTGCATGCTAATTGTCAACGTTGCAGTTAGCATGAGTGACCCTATCACCCCCTCAGTTTGTGGCATTAGGTGGACCCATGGTAACTGCCATGGGTTGGAATGTGCTCTAAGAGGCTGGTCTGAGTGGCTGACCACGTCCCTGAAAATTACCACAGAGCAGGGGCACCTAACGTAGCTTGATTTTGACTCAAAACGTTTTGTTGGGGCAAAAGAATATCACACTTTAGTGAAAGAGCCTCTAAGTTTTTCCTAGACTTCAATCATGGTAGAATGTCCCTTCTCATAGGTTTAAAAAATGCAAAAAGCAAACAAAAAATAAAAAGGGGGGGGGGAACTATGAACTCTGCACACATCCCACAAGATGTGGATTCAACTCAATCAACAATCCAGAATTATGAGAAAAGATTTTTAGATATCGAATGTAAGCACTTAAATGCCAGTGTGTACTGAGTGCTTGGCACCAGTGGTTGGCAGTGACCACACCATTATAAGCCAGCACCTCATCCGTATTTATCTTCAAGAGCTCTGTAATGCAATAAAGTCTTCAAACATACAAGCAGCTCCCTTAGTCCTCTTCATACGTATAACTCCTGGCAATTAATATCAATGTCGTGTGTCCACAGAGAATGGCAGTAGCAGCCACATATGTGAAGTGAGGTGGTGTATAATACCTGACACTGCTGGGATTTCGGCATCACAGGGGCTCGGGGGCTCAAGACAGCTTAAAACTATCTACCAAATATATAAAGCTATCTTTATGGTTCTCAGGAGTCTCTCACAGGCACATGTTACTGTTCCTCCAGCATCTCCATTGGCTACAGGTCACCTTGAGGGCCAAACTTAAACAGCTCAGTTTGAGGTAAGGGGGTCCCCCTATTTGATTAATCAATTAAGTTGGACTACTCCATCCCGAACACTCAGATTTTGAGCCAGGGGTGTCTATGGGTGATACTTTTGGCCTGATGTCGACTGAAAGGCCTATTTTAGAAAAGGAAGTCAGAATTGAGACGTCACAGTGGCAACATTTATAATTTCGATAGCATGTTAGACAAGGTTCTGCTACTTGTGGAAAGGCGACGGGTGCATCAGGAGAGGAATGGCCAGCAGGAAGAAGGAGGTGATAGTGCCTCTGTATAAGTCTCTGGTGCGACCTCATTTGGAGTATTGTGTGCAATTCTGGAGACCGCACCTTCAAAAGGACATAAACAGGATGGAGTCAGTGCAGAGGGTCCTACTAAAATGGTTAGTGGTCTTTGTTATAAGCCATATGGGAACAGACTTAAAGATCTTAATATGTATATGTTAGGGGAAAGGTGGGATAGAGAAGACAGCCTCTTTTAATTGAAAGCAAGCTCTGCAACGAGGAAGTATAGGATGAGGGTGAAAGGGGATAGACTCGGGAGTAATATGCGGAAATATTTCTTTACGGAAAGAGTGGTAGGTGCGTGGAATAGTCTCCCAGTGGAGGCAGGGCCGGTTCAAGAAGATAAGGTTCCCTAGGTGAATCTCATCCCTTGTGCCCCCCCCCAGCTGGGTGCTTGCCCCTCATTGCCACCACTATCACCCCTCACTGGGACCTACAGCAATGGTGATGGATTGAAACAGCCCTGCGACACTTACCTGCAAAATTCAGTGCCAGTGGGCTGCCTGCTTCCGGCCCTTCGATGGAAACAGGACGTAACCTATCGGTGGGGGTAGAAGCAGACAGCCCACGGAGCTGTTTCAATCCATTGCTGCCGCTGTAGGAGCCCGTGAGGGACGGCAATGGGCACTCCTGGAAGGCCGTTGCTCTAGGTGGCTGCCTAATTCATCTAATGGTAGCTCCGGCCCTTAGTGGAGGTAGTAGATGAGGACTATATCTGTAAAGCTTGGTGGCAGGTATGGAAGGGCAGACTGGTAGGATGTATGGTCTTTATCTGCCATCACGTTTCTTTGTTTCTGTGCATAAGATGTGCCAATAAATCTTATGCTTTGCATGTTTTTATCTGCCATTTCCGCAGTTGTATATCGCTGAGGGTTGTGCAGGCCAAAAATGTCATTTTGTTTTGTTTGTTTTTTATTTTTTTTGTTTTTTCATCTTTGTATCCTTTTCTTCAATAGTGCGCCCTATGGTTGAGAAGGCGGCATATAAATTGTAATAAATAGTGTGAAAGGAAGTAGAGCGTTTGATGTATTAGAGTGATCAGAAGGTGACAGAGAGACAGTAGAAGTATTTCTCATAGTAAGTTATAAAAAACTAAGGGGAGATATTGCAGATGATTAACATAGTGAGCAGTCTTGCTAACTGCGTTAATCGTCTTCGCCGTTGAGTATCCCTGGATGCCGCCGTCACTGTACACACTAGCGCTAGCCAGCTAGCATCGGGCGTTGCAGGGGCAGAACGGGCTGGCACTGTGGGTTAACCAGGCCGCTGCTCAGTTACCCTAACTGGCTAAAGTCACATGTAGGGCAGCTGAATGGCCACGTGTCACGACCTGGACAGTGGTTCAATATCTCCGCTGCCTAGTTGCTGACGGGTGGTGGCTAAGTGGTTAGCATTGGGGTGTGTAGTGGCGTCGCCCATGGATTTCCTACAAATCTGCAAACTGTTTAAATGCCTTTGATTAGCCCCCACCACATGTGTATTCCCTAGATACTGGATTTCCTGTTTCCTACAGAATGAAATTCAAAACCCAGGTCCCAGCACATAAAGTCTTCTAAAGCAGCATTTCACAGGTGCCACATCTATTTCCATACACACCTGACACAGTACTCCACTCCCTAAATGCCCAGCTATTAGTCACCCCAACACACACACACACTCACTCACACACACTATACCCCACCACGCACACACATATACACACATATCCCCCAATGCACACACACACTCACTCACACACACTTACATACACACACTATACCCCACCACGCACACACATATACACACACACACCCCACTCATACAACCACACAAACACACACACTATACACCCCCCATACACACTATACCCCACCACGCACACACATATACACACATATCCCCCAATGCACACACACACACCCCACTCATACAACCACACAAACACACACACTATACACCCCCCATACACACTATACCCCACCACGCACACACATATACACACATATCCCCCAATGCACACGCACACACCCCACTCATACAACCACACAAACACACACACACTATACACCCCCCATACACACTATACCCCACCACACACACACATATACACACATATCCCCCAATGCACACACACACACCCCACTCATACAACCACACAAACACACACACACTATACACCCCCTATACACACTATACCCCACCACGCACACACATATACACACATATCCCCCAATGCACACACACACACCCCACTCATACAACCACACAAACACACACACACTATACACCCCCCATACACACTATACCCCACCACGCACACACATATACACACATATCCCCCAATGCACACGCACACACCCCACTCATACAACCACACAAACACACACACACTATACACCCCCCATATACACTATACCCCACCATGCACACACACAATACCACCCCTAAATATACATGTGCATACTTGCATGTGAACACACCCCTACCCCCATCATGCACCCCATGTGCACATATATTTATTTATTTATTTATTACACATTTCTATACCGCCCCTTCCAGAGATCAGGGGAGGTTTACAAGGAACCAACATGTTACATAAAACATGTACATGACCACACCTATATGTATGTGTCTGCACCCCCATGCATGCATACACCCCAAACCTCCGCCACACAACACATGTGCACACAAGCACATGACCAGCCCTACATACACCGAGCCCGTCACAGCACCCAAACCCTCCTCCCCACACACATCTCCTTCCTCACCCTCACACACACCACAGTCTCTCATTGCATCCCCCACTCTCTCATCTAGGTACACATACAGAGTACACAGAGCCCTTCACACACACACACACACAAAATAGAGAGAAATATACACACAAACATTCATCCTTCACAGTCCCTAGAGACTTTATGCCTATCCACACACAGTTCCCTCACAGACGTGAAGGGGTTTGCCAGTGGAGGAAGGGAAATGTGCCAAATTGTCACACTATTTCTGTGCACGTTTCATCTTGATAATCCCATTGCCTTTTGGTTCTTTCCTACTTCTGTCTACGGAATGGGAGAGAATCCGTTGACCACCCACACGCTGCAGGGAGCCTCCGCTGAGTGAGAGGGAGTCCGGAGAAATAAATAAACAGAACGAGAGCTGCAGGCCGACGCAACTACACCTGCAGGAATGTCAAGGACCCCGCTACCCATGCAGCTGCTGACACTGCAAGAGCAGGGCTCGGGGTGCACGGGGCAGGGAATACAGGAAGGATTGTTTAGATCTCAGTGCATGGCAGCACCACGGTCTGATGAGATTTGAACTCCAGCTGGAACTCGGCCCACCGATAATGGCCGCATTTAAAAAAAAATTCCAAGCAAAGGTTTTCACCTCTTTTGTTTTTCTCTTCTACCTCACATGGCTACGTTTAACTAGCAGCTGGCACCATGGAGCCTGGGGCTTCCCCGAGCCGTCAGCCTTCAAATAATTCTGCCCCTGGAGAATTCCAAAAGGGCAGAAGAGGGGCCGGAGCGGTGTGTGCAAGGGAGGGATTGGGGAAGGGAATAGATACCGTTTCAAGGATGCATTAAGAGCCTGATTTATTAAGTTATTTTGACCCTGTCGGCAGAGAATGGGAGAAACTCCTTTGATAAATTCAGACTCAGGCTCTCACCCACACCATATGCTGCCACATAAATGATCCCAGGATGAGAGACTTGACTCACACAGGGCAGTAAGAGCGAGAGCAAGAACCCTGCAGTCCAAACGACTATTGTTGTGAGCACCGTAGTGCTACAAAATCTATGCTGCACTGCACAAATACAAGAAAACAGACAGCGAGAGGGTGACTGCAGAAACTGGCGTCTCATTAATGAATGTTTTCCTGTGTGTGTTTCAGGCCTATTTTACAAAGTCACACTATGCGCATAGCGGCTCACACTACTACTACTAATCATTTGTATAAAGCTAGTACACAGCTCTGTAAATATAGATGTAAGATAGTCCCTGATCATCAGAGCTTACAATGTAATCAAGATGAAAAAACATTGCAAAACAGGGGACTGGAGTGTGACAAGATGCACATAAGTAGTGGGCAAGAGAATGAGGAGCATCAAGATCCAAAAGTAGCCTCCAAGAGATGCGTCTTCAGCCTGGACTTGAATAGGGCCAGAGAAGGAGCCCGACACACAGACTCAGGTAGTTTGTTCCAGGCATATGGAGCTGTAAGATGGAATGAACAAAGTCTGGAGTTGGCAGTGGCAGAGAAGGGCACAGATAGAAGGGATCTGCCAGAGGAGCAGAGTTCCCGAGGAGGGGTGTAGAGTGAGATAAGAGAGGAAAGGTGGTGAGGAGCTGCAGAGTGAATGCACTTGTAAGTCAGTAGGAGAAGTTTGAACTGGAAGCGGAAACTGATAGGGAGCCAGTGAAGTGACTTGAGAAGAGGGGTTACATGAGCATAGCGACACTGGTAGAAGATGAGCCGTGCAGCTGAGTTTTGAATAGATTGAAGGGGAGAGAGATGATTCAGAGGGAGACCAGTTAAGAGCAGGTTACAATAGTCAGGACAGGAGGTGACTAGTGAGTGAATAAGGGTCTTAGCAGTGTGTGTAGAAAGGACGGGATGAATTTTGCCAGTGTTATAAAGAACAAAGTGACAGGTTTTATATATCTGTTGGATGTGTGCAGAGAAATAAAGAGAAGAGTGAAAGATGACCTCAAGGTTGCGAGCTGAGGAAACAGGGTGGAGTGGAGTGTTATCCATAGAAATAGAGAAGGGAGGAAGGGGGGGGGGAGGTGGATTTAGGGGAAAAGATAAGGAGCTCAGTTTCGGCCAGGTTCAGTTTCAGATGGCAGTGAGACATCCAGGCAGCAATGTCGGATAAGCAGACAGAGATCCAGGACTGGATTCCTGGGGAGATTTCAGGCACAGAGAGGTAGATCTGAGAGTCATCAGCATAAAGATGGTACTGAAAACCATGGGAGGAAATAAGTCCACCAAGGGACCGAGTGTAGAGAGAGAAAAGGAGAGGTCCCAAGACAGAGGTACATCAACTCAATGTGGGATGTCAGTAGAGGAGGATCCACCAGAACATACACAAAGGGGTATGTTTACTAAACTGCGGTAACGTTACATAACGCGCGTTAACCGTAGTTAACGATCATAAACTCCCGCGGTGCGGTAAAACACCGCAGAAGGTGGAGAGAGGGCGGAGAGAAGGGGTCAATGGGCGGAGAGTGGGCAGGGAGAGGCTCCCTTCACACTAACGCGCTGATCTGAAGAGCTCAATTCCAACGCGAATGAAAACCTTCCGTTAAATGCACATTACAGGGGAGAGAAACCATTTCAGTGTCAGCAATGTACAGCCCAGGCAGGGAAACCTAAAAAACGTGATAAGTGTGATACATGTGCACAGAACAAAAGGGCACATAAACACTGAAAATGACCCCAACAAACTGGAAAAAACCATAACCAAGCTGGCCAATAGTGGTATCAATGAGAAACATCAACCCCTCCCCCCCAGAGTAAGCTCCATAGAAAAGATATAAATCGTGGAAGGGTCTATACTCCGTCCCCATACAAGGTGAACGAGCCCACAGTGAAATAGCTCTGCTCAGGGTTTTCCCCACCATCAGACAGGGTTCCTATGCTGTGCACATGTCCCGCAACATCAGGACAGGCATGTCGGAACGGCAACTGGACAGATGCTGGAGAAGGGGATACAGTGGGCCGCAGGCGGCACATGCTGTAGTGGAGCTGGGCCACAGTGCGGACTAGGGTGATGCCTAGGTGGCCCATACGAATGCTGAAACAGCAGAGCAGCCAGACAGCAACTGCTGAAGACCAACATGGGCACGAGTGTGCTTCCCACCGTGTCACAGGGGATAGTACCCAACAGTCACCCCCAAGGGCACGGAACATTGGCAGGCGGGGCTGGGGGAAGCATCGACGTCTATGCAGGCACCATAGGCAGCCGCCTATCTGCACACTGGATGGCCTGAGACTGCGCACCACCAGCACCAACAGCAGAAAGGCATGTCAGCATGGTGGCTGAGGGATACTGGTGGTGGAGGGGGCAGTGGCAGCTGCCCAGAGCAGACCGTGGCCTAGCCCTGTGTAGGTGGGTGCCGTGTACTGCAACAGACGGGCCCTGTCTGACGAACAGTCATGGTATCACCAAGGAACGTACTGACTCTGTGACAACAAGGTGGTGCAGTGCACAAAACCAGTGTATTCAGAAGCAGAGGGTCACAGGTTCAAGTCCCAGCTGTGGTTCCTGCCAACCCAGTCCCCATATTTTACCCACTACTACAGCTTGCTAATATAGACAGCACCTTTATTGCAGATGACGTAAACATGCCCAAAACACCTACATTCTACCCTACAGAGCACAGACACCATAAACATGCACATTACCTAGAGCAGAGCCTCCTAAATGCAGTCCTGGAGGGCCAAACACCATTCTGGATCCATGCTGCCTCTGACAAAGATTCCTGTGCTGCATTTCTATGTGCCACCCCCATGGTATGCAGATGTATCTCATGCATATTCATGAGGGACCAAAAAACCTTCACCCTGAGCTTAAATTAAACAGCAAAATCACAAAACTCAGTGAAAGAAACCAAAATTACATTTTAAATATTTTTGTCGGAATGGCCAGCCAAGTGGAAAGGGAAATCACCTTCCACCACCGTGGCCCGTCCTTTTTAATCACTTTAGAAACATTTAAAAGCAGCACTTATTCAAAAAATGGCTGAAACTTAGCTTTGGCAACATAGGCTATGAACAGCAGGTCAGATACGACGTGCCATGTTTCGGGGGTATATCCATAAACCCCCTGCTGTTCATAGCCTATGTTGCCAAAGCTAAGTTTCAGCCATTTTTTGATTTCCCTTTCCACTTGGCTGGCCATTCCGACAAAAATATTTAAAATGTAATTTTGGTTTCTTTCACTGAGTTTTGTGATTTTGCTATTCATGAGGGACAGCATGAAACCCGAACAGTGTTTGGCACCGCAGGACTGGAGTTGGGAACCTCTGCCGTAAAGCAGCAGGCAACAGGGGCAGACACACCCGCACCCACAGGTCCCATTATCCAAAGCCTCCTGGAGAGGCAGGACTTTGGGCTCTGCGTGCATCTCCCAATACTAGCACTTGCATACCTTAGTAATGCCACCCTAAACCTGGGAATATGGTACACAGCTATCAAAAGGTTGCTATGATTACTGGCAGATAGCAATTCCTAGGTTAAGTACAATTTTCTGAGTGAGCTGCATCATAGCAACCTTTCTGATGTCTGTGGAGTGTGCTACAGGTCTTGTGTCTGACAGTGTTTACCAATCTGGGGAGTGACTCCTACAGTATTGCGTACCATAGCCATGCCTGCACTGTGCCCAGGATTGGTGTGGTGGCCTGGGCTACCCAACACCTCTATAGTTGCACAATGCTGGCATAGGTGTGGGGAGTGTGTGTCTGTCTATCCAGTGTGTGGTGGCTGCCAACACCCTCCACAGCCCTCACTGCTAGCACTGTTGCCAGTATTGGCCTGCCAATGTGCATAATGAGGAGCAAGGTACCGTGGGAATAGCCTGGATAGGGTGGCCTGACCTGGATGCATCTGCACATGGCATAGGGCAATGGCTCGGACATTGTAGTGCCTGGCCACCAGCTGCATGGACAGGGTGGCCATGGCATGTCCTGCTGGGAGGTCACTCTCACCCTGACTGAGCAGTGACCATTGCATGGCTAGGTTCCCCCATAGTGCTATATGGCATTTTTCTCATGTGATAATTATGGGTTCTCTTTTGGGGCCTAATCACTGACTTATCTGCTTGGTGTGTATGCTGACATCCTTGTTCTGGGTGCATGCATCTCTCCCAGGACCATGCACTATGGACTAGCTGGTGGACTGTCTGCAGCTAATATGTGTCTTGCTGGAACACCTTGCAGGGTGCAGCGGCTGGAGGCTTGCTGCTGGAGAATGTCAGATAGCCCATGTTCCCTGTAAAATAGTTATCTCCAAATTATAATGCCCTGTTCAATGTAATTTCAGTTTGTTCAATGTAAACTGCACTGGTACCGAATAGTGCGGTATATAAGAGAATGAATGTAAATAAATAAATAAATAATGGTGGGGGGCAGTTGAGCATTTGCAGGCCTGCCATCTGTCTGCCATTGCGTTATGGATGTGTAGCGCTCTGTCTGTTCCCCCAGCAGGACTGGGGTTGATGGTCCCCTCTACTGCTACCATTGCAGGGAGGTAGACTGTGGATCTATTGGTGGGTGCTCCTGTTTCCCACCCTGAGCCCCAGAGGGTGGGTTGGGTGGTGGTACATAATCTGCCTATGGGTCCATACACCCTCCCCCCCTTTCACCTACAGCAGGTAACCATGGCACCAACACAGGATATGCACTATTCTGGGTGCAGCATCGCCCATAGGGACTAGACATGACTGAGACATACAGCAGGACACAGATGTATCCTAGGTGCGTCTAACGGAACTACCTGTCACACACTGATGGGGACTTGCAGCATGGCGTATTTCAGCCATGAAAGGTGCTGTGGACCTGGTGCTGGGCGCCCCACCTCAATCTCAGGGTGGGCACAGTACCCGCACAATGTGACTGTCTGTGGCTACTCTGTGGCAGTGCCACACACGGTCTGTTCCCCCTACCATGCCGAGGTGCTGTGGGGCTGCACATGGTCAGGACCCCCCACCAGTCCTAGGTGATGGGGGGGGGGGCACCTCAGCATATGACCATCTGTACACGGCTGATCTGCATGTGAAGTGCACCATGGGTATGGGTGCGTTGACCCAGATCCTGGCCAACACAGCGGGCGGTTTGGGTGGTGGCCTGACGCCCTTCAGTAGGCAGCCAGGGGGTTGTTAGCAGCTATGGGGCTGTAGCCCAGTGGTTCCTTCACTACCTGTGGGGCCAGTGGTCATGGGTTCAAACCCACCATGGGGTTATTTTATAGGACTGTCTGCAGCATTGTCTATTTTTAATGTACATTAGTGCTGCCAGCGACAACCCCTCAGCGTACTGTAACCTTACAGTGCCTCATAAGGCGCCCCATGCGGCACCTTATATGGCGCCCTATAAGGTGCCTTATAGGGTGTTCTATAGGGGACATTATGGGGTGCCTCAGCGGACAGTGCACTTTATAATGTAGCCTATGGAGTGCGTTATGGGGTGCCTTATGCGGCACCTTAGGTTACGCCACTGTGAGGGTGTGTTTGCTGGCAAAACTACTGAAAATAAACGTAAAATGCCTCCTCATTCACTACTTACATGTACAGGGTGATGCCTCAGCCAGCCTTATGCATTAGGCACACTGGGGAATCAAACCCATGATGCCTCTATCATCAATCAGTGCAGTAACCATTGTGCTACAGCTCTGTTTCAGTGTTTTGTGTCTGTGTGCCTTCTTAAGTTTAACGCGCGGTAACGCACCACGGTGCCCTCTAACGCTCGTTAATTTCTGTAACGCGCGTTATCGGTAACAATGTACCGCCCATGTCCTTATTTGGGATTTCTGGCTCTACCGCGGCTCCTAACGCGAATCAAACTAACGCAGTTTAGTAAACATACCCCTAGGTGCATGCTTACTAAACGGCGGTAGCGGACTCCCCCTGGGGGAAGGTCCGCGGCATGACTGAGGAAGACTCATGGGTCTTTTGAATTGTTAGCTTGTCCCTTGTCTTTCCCACAGCAGTGGGAGAAGGCCTGCAGTGTTTAAAAAAAGAAGGAAAGAATTGGTAAATGGAGGTGTTCCGCAGCTCTGGATAGCTTTGGGAAAGCGTGGGAAGCGGCGGTGGTGCTTCTATTAAAAAAAAATAAAGCTTTACGGGGCTTTGGAGTTCTGTTGTTGCTGCAGGGCCTGTTTGAGTTATCCTGGGGCTCTGGGGGTGGTACGGGTCTTGGTGTGAGTGTCGGGCACTAAAAAATGGCTGACAGTTGCATCAGAGGACAGCCTTGAGGTCTGTGACTGCCCCCTATGTTGCTCTGCGGTTGGGGGATGGGGGGTCCGGGCATCCTGGCTGCTCTGTGCCACTGTTGAGAGGCCGCAATGACGGTAGGCCTGAAAATGACTGCGGTAAAGGGGCAGAGCCAGTCTTAAAGGGTCCAGAGGTTTTTTTAATGGTGAAAACAGGCCAAAGTTTAAAATGAAGAAATAACAGTTTTAAATGTCCATGGAGTTTGTGCAAGGGTTGTGGAGCCCTAAACAGTGCTTCATTTTAATTTTTAAAAATGTATTTGGCCGCGATTTGTGGCCTTCAGGAAAAGTGTGTTCAAGTGGAAAACAGCCAAATATTAACTATACAAATTTTGACATTTAAAGTATCCAGTAAGTCCGGGTTACAGCCTGGGAAGCCCTGCAAAGTAATTATTTTAATTTTTAAAACTTAAATTGCTGTGTTTTATGGCATTTGAAGAGAAGGGGGTGCGGCCTTTGCGAAAATCAACCCAATATTAAAAGTCAAAATTGGAAAGTTTTATAAGTTTTAAAATGTCCCTGGGATATGCGTGAGGGCCAGTGATTCCCAACTGAGGGGGTTTGAATGTTTTTGCTTGTCTGAATATATGATGATTAAATTAAATTAAAATGTATTTATATATCACCTATTATAAGTTTCTAGGCGAAATGATGATGGCGTTTTATGTTATGCATCAAGAATTGTGCAGGATATGAATCTTCTGAATAAAGAAATAAAGTCCTTAAGGACGAGATGTGGCCCCTGCTTCCTCCTCTTGGCTCACGCAGCTGCGGGGTGACAGAGGCATCTCTAGCTCGGCCTCCAAGATGCTGTGAAGACTTTGCATACTGGGCCTCCTGTAGCTGAATAGTCACCCAGGGCCAGTGCAAGGCTACGAGGTGCCCTAGGTGAGCCCCCTGCTTCCACCCTCACCTCGGCTCCCATTGCAGCTGCAGCAGGTCCCAGAGAGGGATGGCAATGGTGTCAAAGGGCGCCTTGGGAATGTTGGGGGTCTAGGCAGCTGCCTAGTCCACCTATTGGATTTTGCTGCCCTAGACTACAGTGTTTTTTAAATCAGGTACAGCTGACGAGTATAGTAGTTCTCAACCGCACCCCACCGGTTGCATTTTCAGGATATACACAATAAATGTGCATAAGTTAAATCTGCATGCATTGCTTCCATTGTTTGCAAATCTCTCTCATGCATATTCATTCTGGACATCCTAAAACGCTGACTGGCAGGGTGTGCCTGCGGACTGGGTTGAGAACCACAATCTTCTATAATTTCAACTTTTCTTTGGAAAATAACACAATGAGTACCTTTGAGAACCCGACAGGTACTTGTGACCTGCATTGGCCACTGTTGGAAACAGGATACTGGGCTTGATAGACCCTTGGTCTAACCCAGTATGTCATATCTTATGTTATGTATTTATTTGATTTAACAGGTTTTATATACAGCTTTATCATTTCAGTCAAAGCAGTTTATATTGTAACTTAAACTTGGCAATGTGCATTAAACAGGGACATTGATAACTTGGGTTCTTCTGAGGCAATGGAAGGTTAAGTGGATTGCCCATGGCCACAAGAAGTGCTAGTGGGAACTGAACACTGATCACTCAATTCCCATACCAATGCTCTAACCATTAGGCTACTCCTCCACTCAAACTTTGCTCTAAATCACTTGAAAGTGAGAAATCTAACCTTTAGATAAGCATGAGCAGACAATACGTTCTTTGATCAGAAAAAAATCCTCCAAAGTTTTAATATAAGTTTTCACAATCTCTAGCTTGGATGATAGCACAGCTTCCAATTTCAGGAATGAAATTTCAGGAAGGCGGTGAATACTGCGTATACCATGGACTGCCCAAAGAACAAACCGGTAGGTACTAGAGAAGATCAAACCTAAGCTTTCTTTAGAAGCTCAGATGACTTCAACTTTCATACTTTGGACACATCATGCGAAGAGAGAGATCATTAGAGAAAGACATCATGCTTGGCAAGATAGAAGGTCAACACAAAAGAGGAAGGCCAGCAATGAGATGGATCGATACAATAACAGCAACTACGGGTACCAGTCTGTCAACAATGAGCCGCCTGACTGAAGACCAAACACAGTTTAAGACAACTATGCAGGGTTGCCATGAGTCAACACTGACTCAACGGCACTTAACAACAATCTCCTTTGGTCATGGGGCTAGGCTATTTTTCATTTTTGGGAACCGCTCATTGCGGTTTCTGACCAATTCCCTCCAGAACCATAGAAAGACTGCCAAATGTGGATGCAAAGGGGTTTTGGTGTTCCAAATCTGAAATTCCCAAGGACAACCGTTTTGTATCTGCCTTCTAGGTATGTTCCACTCTGTCGTAACGGGCCTTGCCGCAGTTTGGCGGAAGCTGCCATAAAGCCTTTGTAATGTGATGAACTGCTCTGACATCAGACAAACCTTACTGAGCACAGATAGTTGTGGAACAAGTTACCAAACTAATGAGACAGAATTCAAATGACTGTCATCAACGTTGCCATGAAGCTGTGTGAGAGACCTCCACCCATGCTGGTGCTGGTGGAGAAGAAGGTGCTGTGATGTGCAATATTGCAACACCTCTTCATACCAGCAGCAGTGTGCACTTAAGACTCCCATGCAGCTTTGTGGGGACGTTGACTGCCGCCTTTTCTGCCGTGCGTTCTAAGCCCACTTCCATGATGGAAATGTGATTATAGTATATGGACAGAATCCGAATATGTGCTTTTTCTTTAAACAGCCTGTTTTCCTGTTATTGCTAAAAGAGTTAATACACCAGCCTTTCAGATTAATATGAGCCCCGCTAATCGCCTCTCATTGGTTCCCTTTATTGCAATAATTTAATTATCACAGAGACACAAACAGACGCACAGGCCTGGCCGCCACATATCTCATTAGGAGCTTCACAAATGTCCCAGATTAAACCATCTAGTTGCCGAAATTCAAGCCACCTGGATGTTCCAGCAACATCAATGAGAAAAATTCTCCTTTTCTCTAAATCAGTAAATCCGAGCTATATTAAAAAGAATTAATTAATGAGTGCCAGATAGGCAAAACAAACATTTGACAGGGAATCACGTTATCAAAGGTTTTGAGAAAGATCCTTTCCAGCTTTGTTTAGATGTCAAATTATATTAGCAGAAACTGAACAATCTGTTAAAAGGTTCTTTTAAGGCAATATCTCTCAGCGCTGTGACCTGTACTGACTTCTCCTCATTGATGAACGATACTACGGAATTGAATTGCAGTGCTGGAAAAGCAAAAGGCACTAATTCGACTTCCAACTTGTTTCTATTAAGTGTGATATTAGTACAAGTTTTTGACTGTTCAGTATGCTCGGTGCTAGTCGAAAACAATGCCCATGACCAGTCTCCATTTCTGAAGCTGGCTAGCACTGTGATGTGAGGTTCATGTCCACAGAAAGCCTGTGGTGTATTTAGCATAGGGGAGAAAAAACAGGGGAAACAGAATTAGAAACATGGAAACACATCAGCAGAAAAAGACCATACGGCCTATCCAGTCTGCTCTTCCATACCAACTACTACAGTCCCTTCTTTCCTTTTAGAGATCTTGTGTGTTTGTGGCATGCTTTACTGAATTCAGATACTGTCCACATCTCTACTACCTCCACTGGGAGACTATTCCACACATCTACCACTCTCTCTGTAAAGAAATAGTTCCGCATATTAGTCCGACGTTTATCCCCTTTCACCCCTCATCCTATGCCCCCTCGTTGCAGAGCTTGATTTCAATTAAAATAAGCTCTCCTCCTGTGCATTTATCTCCTCTCTCTTGTCTTTCCTCCCAAATATACATTTTAAGATCTTTAAGTCTGTCCCCAAATCCCCTTAGTCACTTTACCACATTCTGTAGCATTTCCTAACACCCCACAAGCATTTTAACTCACTAGAATGGCCAAAGTCATCGTGAAGAACAAAGCAAAGACGATTCCACTTGAGGAGCCTCGTGTTTAGCAGCAGCAGGGGTCAAATCGTACTAAAACTCCTTTTTGATCTTGAGCCTCAGGTACAAACTTAGGAGCCGATGTAGAAAGCTAGTGCTAAAGTGCTAGCGCAGGGTTTCGAAACAGATGTTTTGTACAAGCAGGCAGTAAGCAAATAATTTGCAAATCAGCTGTGTGCAGAAGGTCTGCACTAAACCCAGAGAGGAAGCCAGGCACATGCGTGTGGGTGTCTGCGTTAGCAGCACCTATATTCTGAGCACAAAAGGGCCCTTGTGCACATGTACTGAAACGCTATGTGGCGCATAGGGTAATCATTCCGCTCAGAAGTTCTGCTCCGAATATCCTTGAACACCGATATTATTTGTAGCAACCTCTCAGCAGAATGATTGCTCTATGTGCCACATACCATTCCAACACGTGTGTGTACATGTCCCAGCGCGCTTCCCCTGCCGTTTCTTATCCAGTGTCACTATGCTCATGTCACCCCTCTTCTCAAGTCACTTCACTGGCTCCCTATCCGTTTCCGCATCCAGTTCAAACTTCTCCTACTGACCTACAAGTGCATTCACTCTGCAGCTCCTCACTACCTTTCCTCTCTTATCTCACTCTACACCCCTCCTCGGGAACTCCGCTCCTCTGGCAGATCCCTTCTATCTGTGCCCTTCTCTGCCACTGCCAACTCTAGACTTCGTTCATTCCATCTTCCTGCTCCATATGCCTGGAACAAACTATTTGAGTCTGTGTGTCGGGCTCCTTCTCTGGCCCTATTCAAGTCCAGGCTGAAGACCCACCTCTTGGAGGCTGCTTTTGGATCCTGATGCTCCTCATTCTCTTGCCCACTACTTCTTTTTTTATTCACTTTTCACAATAATTACATATCAAAATATACAGAAAATACACAAGTAAACCACAAATAAGGACACTAATACTAAGCCTTTGACACTGTTCCTCACAGGCGACTTATAAACAAACTGAGCACCCTAGGGATGGACCCTAAAGTTACTGCTTGGGTTAGAAATTGGTTGGGTGGGAGGCGACAAAGAGTACAGATAAATGGCTCTCACTCTGAGGAGAAAGCGTAGTTACTCACCTGTAACAGGTGTTCTCCAGGAGCAGCAGGAATCAGTCCTCACTTATGGGTGACGTCGGCGCCGACGGAGCCCTCGCGGAGCAATTTTCCCCAGCTTTCAAAGAAAGCCTTTGGGAATTGCAGCGCGCATGCGCGGTCCTCTTCCCGCCCAGGGGTGCCATCTTAGCCAGTCAGATGACATAGCTAAAAAAGACAGCATAAAAATTTGCAAAAAAACTAAAGCAGACGATTGCAACTCCAAGGGAGGAGGGAGGGTAGTGAGGACTGATTCCTGCTGCTCCTGGAGAACACCTGTTACAGGTGAGTAACTACGCTTTCTCCAGGACCAAGCAGGAAGTCAGTCCTCACTTATGGGACTCCCAAGCTCAAGGCTACCGGAGACCCTAAGCACAAAAATGAGCTCCCTCTAGCTCAGCAGCACAGAAGGAAAGAATCTTCGCTGAATTATCACCCACCGGTAGCCCACATCCGGGATGGAGGGTAGGAGTTGCTCAGACCTCAAAGAGATTACGGAGGACTGCCTGTCCGAAAGCACTGTCCCTGCGGGACTCCCTCTCGAGACAGTAATGGACCGCAAAAGTCTGGCTCGAAGACCAAGTAGCGGCCCGGCAGATGTCTGCCAGCGGAACAGAGCGGAGGTAAGCCACTGACGTAGCCTTTGCCCGAACGCAATGAGCCGTGACTCGACTTTCTAAGGAGAGTCCGGCTGCCCCATAAGCCCAAGAGATACAGTCCGCAACCCAGATGGACAGAGTACGCTTGGAGACCGGGAGCCCCAATTTATTGGGGTCAAAAGACACAAAAAGCTGGGCAGCTTTACGGTGCTCCCGCGTACGGTCAAGGTAGAAGTTCAAAGCCCTTCTACAGTCCAGGGTATGGAGGACCGTTTCAGCTCGGCTGGAGTGTGGTCTGGGAAAGAAGGTTGGAAGTACCACCTCCTGATTGATGTGAAAAGGGGAGACCACTTTAGGAAGAAATTTTGGGTGAGTCCGTAGGACCACCCTATTTTTGTAGAACCGAGTGTAAGGGGGATCAGACACGAGGGCCTGCAATTCACTTACGCGTCTAGCGGAAGTGAGGGCTATCAAGAACAGTGTTTTCCAAGACAGAAAACGGAGAGAACAGGTAGCCATAGGTTCAAAAGGCGGACAGGTGATCCGCTGCAAAACCACATTCAGGTCCCAGTCAGGCGCTGGCGGGCGCAGAGGTGGTTTAAGTAGAAGGAGACCTCGGAGAAACCTCGCTACGAGAGGGTCGCTGGAGAGAGGTCTACCGTCCACCGGCACATGATGTGCCGAAAGAGCACTGAGGTGAACTCTGACGGAGTTGGACTTAAGTCCCAGATTAGAGAGGTGTAGCAAGTACTGCAAGATTACAGACACCGGGCAGGAGAAGGGATCCTGAGACTGTTGGGTACACCAGACTGCAAAGCGACGCCATTTAAGGGCGTAGCATTTGCGGGTAGAAGGCCGTCGCGAAGCCAAGACGACCTCTTCCACCTCTGCCGGCAGGAGAAGGGGAGCAAGGACTACCCTCTCAGCAGCCAGGCCA
The DNA here is from genome assembly GCA_033557465.1 of Ichthyophis bannanicus. Taxonomy (NCBI): domain Eukaryota; kingdom Metazoa; phylum Chordata; class Amphibia; order Gymnophiona; family Ichthyophiidae; genus Ichthyophis; species Ichthyophis bannanicus. Next base: position 1,013,249,707 of record CM066034.1, on the reverse strand, counting down.
TGAGGTTGAGAGACCTGAGGTTGGGGTGTAGTAAAGACCCCTGATCCTGAGTGAGGAGATCCGGTTGTACCCCCAGAGGGAATGGATCCTCCACCGCTAATTGCAGTAGGAGCGGAAACCATGGCTGTCTGGGCCAGCGAGGGGCCACCAGGATCATGAAGGCTTTGTCTCGGAGAACCTTGAAAAGAGTCCGAGAGACTAGCGGGACGGGAGGGAAAGCGTACAGAAGGCTCCCCGACCATGAAATCAGAAAAGCGTCCGCCGCAACCCGAAGGGGGTGTGGCTGACGAGAGCAGAAGCGAGGAAGCTGCCGGTTGTGAGGACTGGCAAAGAGATCCACCGTGGGGAGGCCCCACTTTAGGAAGAGCTTCTGAACTACCAAGGGATCCAGACGCCACTCGTGCGGCTGGAGGACCCTGCTGAGTTTGTCCGCCAGGCAATTTTCTTGGCCCGGGAGATAAACTGCCTTGAGGAGAATGCCGTGACTGACGGCCCAAGAGCAGAGCTTCTGTGCCTCCCGGCAGAGGAGGAAGGAGCCCGTGCCCCCCTGCTTGTTCACGTAGAACATGGCAACTTGATTGTCCGTCTGGACAAGGACAGACTGGTGAGAAGTCAGGTGGGAGAAGGCCTTGAGAGCCAGGCGGATCGCCCTGAGCTCCAGGAAGTTGATCTGCTGAGCAGACTCCCACGTGGTCCAGAGGCCCTGAGTACGTGCCCCTTGGCAATGTGCTCCCCAGCCCAGGAGGGATGCATCCGTGGTCAGCACCCGGGTCGGCTGAGGTGACTGGAAAGGCATTCCGAATATCAGGTTCGGCTGCCGAAGCCACCACCGGAGAGACGAGATCAGCGGCTCGGAGACGCGCACCAGGTCTGCTAGGCCGCCTGTGGCTTGTCGCCACTGCTGGCGGAGACACCATTGAGCAGGCCGCATATTCAGGCGGGCGTTGGGGGTCACATGGACGGTGGAAGCCATATGGCCGAGTAGTCTCAGGAAGCGCCTGGCGGAGACCAGGGGCTGGCTGCGAAAATGGTCGGCTAGGTCCATGAGCCGTTGAGCCCTGTCGAGCGGTAGGTATGCTCGTGCCGGAGGAGTGTGCAGCCTTGCGCCGATGAACTCGAGATCCTGTGAGGGGAGCAAAGTGGACTTTGCGAAGTTTATAACAAAGCCCAAGTGCTGCAGAAGAGTCACCGTGCGGCGCGTGGCGTTGGTGACCTCCAGAGCGGACGCTGCTCTGATGAGCCAGTCGTCGAGGTACGGAAAGACATGGAGGCCGTGAAGCCGGAGATGGGCCGCCACCACCGCGAGACATTTTGTGAAGACTCGCGGCGCGGAGGACAGGCCAAAGGGCAGTACTCTGTACTGGTAATGATTTCCGGCCACCACAAACCTTAGGTATTGACGGTGGCTTGGGTGGATGAGGATGTGCGTGTAGGCATCCTTTAGATCCAAGGAGCATAGCCAATCTCCCTGCTGGAGGTAGGGCAGAAGGATTCCAAGGGTAAGCATTTTGAACTTCTCCCGCACAAGGAACTTGTTGAGGTTGCGCAAGTCCAGGATGGGTCTGAGGCCCCCTGTTCTCTTTGGTATTAGAAAATACCTGGAATAAAAGCCTTGACCTCTCAGGTGGTGTGGCACCGGTTCCACCGCCTGTTCCTGCAGAAGACCTGCTAACTCCTGAAGGAGTAATTCCCTGTGCAGAGGGGGTCGTGGAGGTTCTCCCGGAAAATAGGAGGGAGGGACCTGGTGGAAGTGGAGAAGATAGCCTTCTCGCACGACTTGAAGCACCCAGGCATCTGCGGTGATGCTGGACCACCTGTGGGCGAAGTGAACCAGCCGGCCTCCGGTGATGGGAGGAACCAGCGGAGGGGGAGAGGCTATGCTTAGTGAGTCAAAAGACCCCCACCCTGCTGAGCAGGGGCTGGTGGTGCAGGCTTGGGGGCTTGCTGCCTACGGGACCCGTTACCCCGTCCCTTGGCCTGCTGGCCCTGTTGGGGAGCTGCAGGGGCCTGATAAAGGGGGTATTGTTTGTAGGCAGCCGCCTTCCTCGGGTAAAAGGACTTTTTCCCCGAGCCCTTCTTTTTCTGGGAAGGGGCGGAGGTCTTCCTAGAAAGCCTGGTCCTGGTGAGAGTCTCAGTCTCAATTTGTGCAGCCTTTTCCGCCATGGGCTTGCCAAAGAGGTTTTCGCCTCGGCAGGGGACATCGACCAACTTGTCCTGCACCCAGGGCTCAAGGTCTGACGACTGAAGCCAAGCCTGTCGGCGGGCACCGATGCCGGCTGCGGCCACTCGAGCCGATGCTTCAAAGCCATCATAGGCTGCTCGGGACATGAACTTTGAGCATTCCCGAATGCCAGTGGACAAGGCCAGGAACCTCCGCAAGGGTTCCTCGGACAAACCAGCGGAGAATCCGGCTAGCTCTTTAGCCAGATCTCGGAGATACATGCCCATGTATAGCTGGTAAGTCTGGACACGACATGCGAGCATAGAGCCCTGGAAACACTTCTTACCAAGGCCATCCAGGTTACGGGCCTCCCTGCCAGGAGGCACCGAGGAGTGCATCTTCTGGCTCTTAAGACGATGCATGGCCGATTCCACTACCATGGAATGGTGTGGTAGCTGTGCCTTTTGAAAGCCAGGGCTCTTGCGGACTCGATAGATAGAATCGACCCGCTTGCTCAGGACCGGCGAGGAGGCCGGACTCTCCCACATGCGGAAGAGTAGTCGTTCCAGCATAGGAGGAACCGGTACAGTAAAGTGTTCCCTTGCGGGAGAGTCATACTGGAGGGCGTCGAGCTCTTCGGCTCGAGGCTCCTCCTCGGGGTCCGCAGGGAAGGCCAAAGCCTTGGCCATATCCCTGACGAAGTCCGAGAACCGGGCATCCTCCGGGGGGGACTGCTTCCGAGGCTCGGACTCCGGTGAGTCCGAAGGGACACACCGAGTCCGGAAAGAATCAGGCGACTCTTCCTCTTCAGACTCCCAGACCGACTCCGACGAGGACTCGGTGGGGTCGGCTCGGGCAGGGCGCGGCGCCTGCCGCCCCGAACGGGAGGCCGAGGGTGACCTCGACCGAGGATCGACTCGAGTTCGCATCGACTCGAGGATCGGCTCGGTCTCCGGGGTCGACTTGGACGTTGACGTCCCGGCGGTCGGGGCAGCGGCGCCAGCGAGGCCAGCTAGCAGTGCCCGCTGCTGGTCCATGAAGGCAGACAGTCTGCTCTCCAAGGCCGTCAACCTGAGTCCGAGCTGAGGTGACCCAGCAGCCCCCGACTCGGGCCCCGACGGCGTCGGGCCCGACGTCGGCTGTCGCGGAGGCGAGTCCAGAAGGACCACAGGACTTACCCGAGCAGGCATCTCCGACTCCAGGCGAGGTCGCTTCGTGAGGTGTTCCTTCTCCACGGACCCGGGGCGGCTGTCGGGGCTATGCGACCTGGCCCTCGCGGAACCAGGAGCGTCCACCGACGCCGCCCTCGCGGGTTTCACCTTCCGACGATGGTCCCCGGAGGGAGAACCCCGGTCGGAGGAACTCCGGCGACGGTCCGAGCTGGAGCCTTTGGACGCGGAGGCCTCCGACGAGGTCCGGGTACGGCTGGGGTCAGCGAAGATTCTATCACGCTGATGCCGCCGACTTCTCAACGCTTTTGAGGACATTTTGCCGCAGGGCCCACAGATCAGTTCCTCATGATCCGGGCCCAGGCAGCGGAGGCAAAAGTCGTGTGTGTCAGTTAGTGACATATTTCGGTCACACTGACCACACCGCTTAAAACCACTGGCAGCCATCGGGGGAAAAAGGGCCCCTGCGAGGTCAAAGGACCGGGCTGCCAGGGAAAAACGAAAACGAAAGCTGACTAAGTCAGAAAAACCGAAAAAAAGGAAGAGGACTCGTGACCGGCGTCGCGAGTCCGGGCGGGAAAAAGACCGGCGTCGAACCGAAGGAAAAAGAATAAAATACTGAAGAAATATCGACTTTTTCGCGGGGACAAGACGGGGACGTCTGTAGGGCTCCGCGGAAAAAAGAAGACTGGCTAAGATGGCACCCCTGGGCGGGAAGAGGACCGCGCATGCGCGCTGCAATTCCCAAAGGCTTTCTTTGAAAGCTGGGGAAAATTGCTCCGCGAGGGCTCCGTCGGCGCCGACGTCACCCATAAGTGAGGACTGACTTCCTGCTTGGTCCTGGAGAAGGATGTTACCAGTGGTGTGCCCCAGGGATCTGTCCTTGGTCCGATTCCTTTAAACATCTTTGTTAGTGATATAGCGGAAGGGCTGTCGGGTAAGGTTTGCCTCTTTGCGGATGATACCAAAATCTGCAATAGAGTAGAAACCCAGGAAGGTGTAGATAACATGAGGAGGGATCTAGCTAAGCTTGAAGAATGGTCTAGAATTTGGCAGCTGGGATTTAATGTTAAAAAATGTAAGGTCATGCATTTGGGCTGCAGCAATCCAAGAGAGCAATACAGTATAGGAGGTGAAGTACTTTTGTCCACTAAAGAAGAGCGGGACCTAGGCATGGTTGTGTCTGATGATCTTAAAGTAGCTAAACAGGTAGAAAAGGCGACGGCAAAAGCTAGAAGGATGCCTGGGTGCATACGGAGAGGAATGGCTAGCAGAAAAAAGGAGGTGATAATGCCTCTGTATAAGTCTTTGGTGCGACCTCATTTGGAGTATGGTGTGCAATTCTGGAGACCGCACCTTCAAAAGGATGTGAACAGGATGGAGTCGGTGCAGAGGGTGGCTACTAAAATGATTAGTGGGCTTCATTATAAAACATATGAGGACAGACGTAAGGATCTTAATATGTACACCTTAGAGGAAAGGCGGGATAGAGGTGATATGATTGAGATGTTTAAATACCTCCGTGGCATAAATGTTCAGGGAGAGAGCCTCTTTCAATTGAAAGCAAGTTCTGCTACGAGGGGACATGGGATGAGGGTGAAGGGAGATAGATTCAGGAGTGATATGCGGAAATATTTCTTTACAGAAAGAGTAGTGGATCCATGGAATAGTCTCCCAGTGGAGGTGGTAGAGATGAGGACAGTAACTGAATTCAAAAAAGCATGGGACCAACACAGAGGATCTCTAAAGGTAAAAAGTGGACTGTTGTAGTTGTTGTTATGGAAGGACAGACTAGATAGGCCATGTGGTCTTTTTCTGTCATCATGTTTCTATGTTTCTATGTTACTAAGATAAAGATCCCAACAAAATATTCCTGACCCTAAATACTAAGTCAAAAATCTGAAATATCAAAGGAAAACTTACCCCTTCCTCTGAAGAAAAATCTCCAGTTGAGCTATTTCTAGAAAAACATATCTATTACCCAGATACGTTATCAAACATTTACAAGGAAAGTTTAGCATAAAGGAGGCCACCAGGACCAAGACTCAAGGTTGTAGCCCTAAGAAAGTCTTCCACCGCTTCTGTGTTAGTCTAGCAACTTCTGGAAAAACCTGAACGGCCTGCCCACAAAATTTCTCATGTCTCCTATTAAAGTACAGACGCAAAATACAGTCCTTATCCACTTCAGTCATAAATGTAACCAGTAATTTAGCTCGCCCTGGGATCTCGACTATAGACACTTCTAAATAGGCGGAAAGATCAAGACTATCTGGCGGTATTTGATCTAAAGTCGCCACAGAATCTTCACTGCTCTCACTGAAGCCTTAGCACCTAAAGTAATATCATACATTTAGAGAACCGTAGCGTCAACGTAAGGATGTGCAAGATCTCCTTCAAATATTTAACAAACAGAATCGATGGAGAGAGGAAATGGGTATGAGGAAAACTTTAAAAAACCCAACAGATTTTTACAATGTGATACATTCTCTAGGGTTTCTATCTGCCTTTGAAGAAGAGTAATCGTGTTCCAGAGGGGTTGATGAGGCCTGCGAGGTTTCCACCAAAGAATCCAATTGCTGTCATGGTCAGCTAGCTTCACAACCACCTCTTTTGAAAAATCAGAAACTATAAGTAATGAAGACTGAAGGGAAAGTTCTGTACGTGTAATGATTTCCCAAATACCTTGTAGGGAAACCTCTTTGGGAGGCACAGGTTTATCTGGGATAAGCACAATAGGATCAATTGGAGTCGGTAATGGACGGATTAAACTCCATAAGAGATCCAGAGTTGACAACACCATCAAAGAAAGGGATCCCTCTAAAACCAGAGGGAGCTGGTTCTTACTGGGCGGGTTGACAACGCACTGATGTGTAGGAAAAGAAGAGGACAAAGTACTCAGTGAAAGAGAAGCAAAACCATCCTGGGGCAACTGACCTCCGACACTGGAAGCACAACCTTTTCATTTTTATTTTATTTGGCTTTGCACATTTACATATACAAACACACCAACTAGGAATAACCCAAGAAATAAACATGAACTTTATAACATTAATGATTATAGTCCACATCAGGGAAAGAAGAAAAGATCATATTAAAAAGAAAAAATATACATAAGGAAAATCAAACGGGGGAGGGGGGGAAGGGAGAAAGAAACCAAAAATCACCCCCCTCCACCCTGTCATGTTTATGGGCACTAGAAGGATCCACATACCCCCTACACTTTCTTATCTACCAAAAATTTTTCCAACTGAGTAGAATCATAAAAAACATACATTAAACCTTGCAAAAAAGCAATACACTGGCAGGGGTAACGTAAAAAGAAAGTGGCACCCAATTCCACAACTTTTGACATGAAGGCCAAGAAACTCCTTCTATGCATCTGAGTATTCCTGGCAACATCCGGGAACACATTAATTTTCTGACCACAAAATTCTGAATTCTTATACTTAAAGAAGGATTTCATGACCTTGATCTTATCAGCAATCAACAGAAAAGAAACCAACAATGTTGCCCTCTTAGCTATCTCATCACTTGAGTCTTCCAGAAATTTAGTCAAATCCTGATGAATATCAGGAGACAAAATATCAAGTCCTTCTCTCCCCCCACATTCGACAACTGCTTCCCAGAAGGCAAATAGTAACACTTTTGAATGGAAACCATATCTGTAAAAAACAATACTTCATGAAGCTATATTTCTCTAACAAAATTTCAGCTGACAATAAGGAAGTGATGGGAAAATTAAGAAAACGCAAATTGGTTCCTCTGCAGAATTTTCCAGTTTGGAATGAATAAACAGGGAATCTTTTATAGAAGAAGCACTGGTCAGTTGCACCACTTGCAACTGACCCTCCAATCTAAGAATATTATTAGAAACATCCTTCATCCTATTATCAACTTCTTGGAACTTTTGTGCAGACTGATCCGAAAATAAACAGAGAGATTGAACAGTATTAGAAAGTTTAGAATCAATACTAGCAATTGCTACCCATAAGTCCTTTAAGGTAATGTCTTGAGTTGACACAGTCCAAGCAGAAGCCCCGTCACATACACTACTGGGGTGGGTATTGGTCGTGGGGCAAAGAGATCAGCTATTCCAGATGAAACAGGCGAAGTGGCAGTAGATGAAAGTTGCGGAGTAGGAAATGGGGGAGGGGTCCTTTCTAGTGAGCTGATAGAAGCCCCTTCAGCGGAAATCTGTAAAGCACTAGCAGTACCAAAATGTTTAACCAGGGGCCCTATCACTCTTTGGGAAGACAGCGACAAAGGCACCTGTGCAGAGGCAGAATTTTTTGCCTTCCTTTTCCCAATCAGACAAACAAACTCACAGTACTTTTTCACAGAACGATGAAATTTCCTCCCATTAGTTCACTGCCGGGACACCGACAGGACACCTAAGGGGTGTGTCTTGCCCCTTTTGGCATGCTCCTTCAGGCCACGGCCCAGAGAACCTCTTTATTTATTTATTTAGTATACATTTGTATACCGCCTCTTCCAGCGATCAGTAGCGGTTTGATTACAGAGTGTAGTTTGTCAAATCAAGACAGCAATTTTGGGGTATAAACACATTGATTTGAAGGGAAAAACACAGCACACAGGAAAAAGGTCTTAAGGGAGGGATTCATCATTTACATATATACATTTTTACATAACAGTGTCCATGTTTCATAGTGTGGTAGCTTGGAACCCCTTGGGGTTTACATCAAATTGTATTGACACTGGAATAAATGCGTCTTGAGTTCTTTTCTGATAGCCATAAGATCTTTGATCGCTCGTAACTCAGGTGGTAGTTGGTTCCAGAGGGTCGGGGCAGAGTATGAGTATGCGCGGTGGCTAGTACTGGATTTGACAGATCTGATATTGGTTGGAACGTGGAGAGTGTCTGAGGTGACGGTTCTTCTGTCTCTGTTTGGGGGTTGTGTGCTGATAAGGATGGAGAGAAAGGATGGCGCTATGTTATGTATGAGTTTGAATGTGGTTATCAGTGTTTTATATTTTATCCGAGCAGAAATGGGGAGCCAGTGCAGCTCGATCAATACAGGTGTGATGTGTTCAGTAAAGTTTTTTCGCAGTTTAAACGCTGTCTCAGGGCCTCAATTGCCGATGTCAGGGGTCGAGTGAAGGGGTCGGCCGCCAAGGTGCCCGCAGCGATCCGGTCCCAGCTGGTTACGTCTCCACTTGTCAGCACAGCTCACAGGGCCCAAGCGCAAACTCCTGATCTTCCCCAGGAAGCACAACCTTAATATGAGAGTCCATCGGTCCAATCATCTTCACTATTTTACCTGAAGAATTAGGAAAAGTCTGCTTCTTCTGCTTCCCCATGAGCACACACTGTCCCCTTCAACACTTCTCTGTGCTCCGAAGCAGTCCCAAGGGGGAAGTTACTGCTGCTTTGTAAACATACCCCTAAGTATGCACTGATGTTTCCGCATTGACCTCTTAGATTGTAAGCCCTCTGGGGACTGGGAAAATCCTATTGTACCCGACTGTAACTCACCATGGAATATTACTAAAAAGGCATGTGGTAAATATTAAAATAAAGAAAAAGAGGCTTTGTTTACCCTGTAAGAGTCAGGAAGGGCTCAAGGATTCTAATCCCAGCACTGTCCCTGTTGGACAAAGTAGCAGAATTATTCCCCTTCAGACACGGTCATGCTCTCATCTACCAAGGGAGGTTCCTCAGGGAGGAGCTTCTGAAGAGTGTCTGTGATTAATTACTAGGGCCATGAGCTGGGAGGGGAATTAAAAAGAGAGGGAGGACAGAGACCATTGTGGCCCCATTTCCTATGGATGCTACAGTACTATTTCCAGGAAATGCATTGAGGAATCTTTGAGTATCTGACAAGGCAGATAGCCAGAGCTGGTAACTTTCCTGTACAACAGCCAGAGTCTGATTCAGCAAGTCATGAACTCTCATTAAACTACTTAGGGTTGGAACCAAGAGGCTCTCAAGTTATATAACAATGTGGCAAGGTGGTGGCCAACCCCAAAAGGATGCTCGACTGCACAGAGAGAGGAATAACCAGCAGAAAGGAAGAGGTGGCGATGCTCCTTTTCCGTTTTGGTGGCCATATCTAAGGATGTATAAAGACTAGAAGTGGTCCAGATAAAAGCAACCAAAGTATTATGGTCCAAGTAGACATATGAGAAGAGACTTATGGACCTACATTTGTATACCCTAGAGGAGAAGAATGGCAGAAGGAATATGATACTAATATTTAAATACTTAAAAGGTTCAAATGAACAACTTTTTTTCCAAAGAAGGGGGTAGCTGCAGAGCTAGAGGACATAGTATGCTGCTCCAAGAAGGTAAATGTTAAAGCAACACCAGGAAATATTTCTTCAGGGAGAAGGTGCTGGATGCCTGGAAAGCTCTCCCAGATGAGGTGGTGGAGACAATGGTGATGGAATTCAAAAAGGAGTGGGATAAACACAGAGAATCCCTAAATGGCAAGACAATGGAAACCAAGCACTGAGTTCTTCAGCTCAAAGACGTTCGAAGTTTGAGAAGGTAATCTTATGAGAAGCTGTTGAGATTTGCGTGTGAAGAATGCTGCTAATTCTAGGTAAAGAGGTACTTACATGTGCAATTGATATGGTTGCTATTCTCTAAGTACATGGGCACATCCAATCGTGCACACTTTTACAGTGGGCATGCATAGGGGCACAGTTGGGGCGGAGTGCAAAGTTATACACATAAAATATAGAATACTTTATTTTACGCACATTCTTTACAAACTTAGGAACAGGCATTTAGTAGTGCCTTAAATGAACATGTGCTTTCATCCATTATGCTAGTATTTTATAAGGGTAGTGGATGCTTGTAATGTCCTCCCAATGGAGGTGCTGGGGATACAGTGACAGAATTCAAAATGGCATGAGACAGATGCAGTGGATCACTTTATAGCAAGAGGGTAAAATCAAAACAAACTTAAATATCTTTTAAAAGAGGGGGTGACCTGCACAGATTTGCAGTTACAACCACTCTAGCCATCTCACTGGGCAAACTAGATGCACCATACTGCTTTTTATCTGCTGTTAGTGTAGCTGGGTTTAAAAAAGGTTTGGACAAATTCCTGCAGGAAAGGTCCATAAACCATTATTAAAGAGGACCTAGGAAATCCACTGCTTGCCCCAATACAAGCACTTTGGAATCTGTCTGTCTTTTTGGAAAACTGCTAGGTACTTGTGACCTGGATTGGCCACTGTTGGAAACAGGATACTAGGCTTGATGGTCTGACCCAATATGGCATTTCTTCTATTCTTTTGACTATACTATGTGTTGCTCTGTCTTGGGTCTGGTGCAATATTGTCCATCTCCACATCCTGCAGGCAGGCAGGCAGGCAGGCAGGCAGGCAGGCAGGCAGGCATCTGATAGGCCTTTCAGGTCCCTCCAATGGTCCTCCTGGCTTAGTCTGCTCTCAAAGAAGAGTCCAGGAACCATCCTTTATGGCCTCCCCTAGCAGAGAGGTCTATCTCTGGGTTCCCCTATAACTTAGTGTGAGTGATCTAATAGTCCCAAAGTTCACGTTTGGTGGGATCCCTTGCTATGCTGGGATCTGCCTCCCCCCCCCCCTTTCTGGGCAATTGTCCCCTTTCCGGGTCCAAAGTAGCCCTTACCAGGGTCCTTTGTATCAACACACAATGTGAATATTATGCAAATTACATCAGAAATATGCAAATGACATCTTTCCAATGTCCTTCAGTTAATACAAGCATATATGTCCAATATCACAATAAATTCCCCCCTCTTGTAAGTCTCGGATTCAGCCGGGGTGCGTCCCATGTGTGGAATTACCTGGACGCCCCACCACCTCCCACTTAGCCACTTATTGCTACCACCAGCCCAAGTCTGGCAGGTTATCCACCAGCTGAATGTCCATGGGGGTCTCTTCAGGGACTGGCTGTTGCTCATTTCCCAGATCCATCTCCGCCTCCCATTGGGGTTCCCCTTGATCCTCCCCAAGGGGGTCTACCTCCATGGGGGTCTGGGCCAAGGCCCTCACCTCCCTTTCCACTTCCTTCTCATCCCAGATGTTGTCAGGGAGCTGGGTCTCACATCTCCTGGCCAGGGAGAGAGCAGGGGTTCAGGCCCTTCCTCGGTCCCTGGTGTCCTCGTCCGCTGCTCTAGGGGGCCCCTCCTAGACGGGTCCACATCTCCAGAGAAGGGACTGGCCAGGGACCTCAGGAGTCCTGCAGTGATGGGACATACACCCCATCACACTATGTTATGCTGTGAAGCTGCTGTGTCGAATTTGACTTAATGGTCTCCAAGTCATTGAATCTCCTTTCTTTTAATGGTAATTTCAGTTTTGGAAACAAGAAAATGTCACAGTGTATAAAATCATGTAAGTACAGAGTAATGGACTTGCTCAATTTGATGTTTGCCCAAGATGTGATCCATGAGCTATGGCATTATCATGATGAAGCAACCATTCACCATTCCTGTGCAACTCTGGTCTCTTACTATGAATCGTATCTCTCAAATGAGTCAGAACTTGGACGTAGTACTCCTTATTGATGGTTTGGCTTTTTGAAGCATATTCATGATGAACAATACCCTAGTCATCAAAGAAAACTGTGAGTATGACCCTGACATTGCTCCAACCTGACGGGTTTTCTTGGGTCTGGCAGAATTTGGAGTCTTCCATTGTGAGGAATGAGCCTTAGTTTCTGGGTCATAATCAATACCCATGATTCATCACCATTAAAAATCTCTTTGATGAAATATGAGTTATTTTCAACATATTCCAATAACTCCCTGGCTGCAGACAGTCAATCTTCTTTTTGGTCAGGGGACAGGAGTTTTGGCACAAATTTTGCAGACACACATCTCATCCCCAAATGACAGTAAGAATGCACTGCTTCGTCTTCATTCCTGCTCATGGATGGCCTTCCAGAACGTTCGTCGCTGTCAACACTTTGGAAGCCCTCTTGGAAACATTTGTACCAGTCATAAACTCGAGCACAACTCATGCATTCATCGCTGTACACTTGCTGTAACTTGACATAAGTCTCTTTGCAGAAATTTCTGACAGAATTCGCCATTCAATTTTTTCACTCATCGTAAATCTGACAAACTGCTTTTATACAATACCAAACATTACATGATTTTAAAAAGTACAGGTGTGCCGCAGCCACGCTACACTCTTCTCATGCAGAGCACATAGCTAGGTCACTGCATGCTTAATACCATCGTGATGTGATATATTCTTATATAGTTACACAACAAGTCCCGATACTTTTTGATCACACCTCATACTTCCAACTTGTTGGTGGTAACAAAGACCATGGAGGCCTCTGTAGCATCGTAGTTGAAAGATTATTTTAGGGAATTCACAGTACTCTAAATTTCTATACCCTAGAGGAAACCCTACTCAGTAGGGGTTTCATACTGGGTTCCGAAGAAAACCAGTTATAGCGATGCTTTTAGATGACACGAGGTATGTGGTGGACCAGGAAGATTCAGGTTTACTGTCTCTCCACAATTTATTGGCCACCTTTGGTACAGTCAGTCATGACACTCTGCTCAGTACAAGTTAGGGATCAGAGGGTTGGCATGGGACTGGCGTTTGCTTGGACGATCATTTCTGGTAGTCGATAAAGGCTCATATTCAGCGCCTCAAGAATTATCATTTATTTATCTTTATCTTTATTTGCCAAATTTGATATACCGCCTTTAATAAAATATAAGGCGGTTTACAATACAAATAATTGTGGCTGCAGGAAAAAGAAACAGTGAAAGAGAACGCCATTAACCAAGCAAAAGGGATAGAAAGAAATAATAGGATAGCAAAAAGTAGGCTGTAAAAAACAGCATAGTAGACGAGACGGGACGAACCAAACAAGGACAGACAATGGACAGACCGTCAATGACAACAATAAGGGAGGGGACAGGAGCAAACGACCAAGACAGGATAAAGGGTGTGGTAGGCGGGTCATACAACAAAGAAACAACCATATAGGGAAAACAAACAAGGTGAGGGAACTGATTCGAAGGGCTCAAGGGACGCCAGGTGGACACAGAATGTAATAGCTCCTAGGCATTGGGAAGGCCAAAAGATTCACCACCCTTACCATCCTGTTTAACATCTATTTTCAGGCTCTAGCTGAAATTATTAGGAAATATGGTTTATATTTTTTATATATATGCAGAGAACAGAGACATTTTTAGTTCCAGAAGAAAAGAGTAAAGGATATACATGGAACATCTTGGTTACCTGTCTCTAGATGGTGAAGGGGAACAGATTACAGCTAAATACTAAGAAAAAAGAGATTCTCTGGGCGAGTCAAAGGGTTCAAATTATTTTAATAGAGTAACTGTCTCATTCCTCAATCAAATAAAATTCTACTATTACTACTACTACTAAACACATGTAAAAGACGGTCCCTGCTCATCGGAGCTTACAATCTAGCCGAGACAGACAACACAGTAGTTGTAGACATGGGATACAGCTAGGGGGAATGGTAAGGAAACACAAAGGAGATCAAGTGAGTCAAGATCCAAAAGCAGCAACGAAGAGGTGAATTTTCAGTCTGGATTTGAAAAGGGTCAGAGAAGGCGCCTGATGTACAGACTCAGGTAGTTTGTTCCAGGCATAAGGAGCTGCACGGTGAAAGCAGCGAAGTCTGGAGTTCGCAATATATCCAAGCAGCAATGTCAGAAAGGCAGGCAGAGATCTGGGCCTGGATTATCAGAGAGATTTCACGTGTAGAAAGGTAGATCTGGGAGTCATCAGCGTAAAGATGGTACTGAAAGCCATGGGAAGAGATGAGCACACCAAGCGACTGAGTATAGAGAGAAAAAAGGAGTGGAACCAAGACCAATCCTGGGGTACACTAACTGAGAGCGGGATAGCAGTAGAGGAGGATCCAACAGAACAAACATTGAAAGAGCAATGGGAGAGATAAGAAGAGAACCAGACTAGCACAGAGCCCTTAAAACAAAGCGAGGACCAGGTATCAAGAAGACTGTGGTCAACAGTGTTAAAAGCAGCAGAAAGGTCAAGAAGAATGAAGATCGAGTAAAGGCCCTTGGATTTTTCCAGGAACAGGTCACTGGAAACGTTGGCAAGAGCCGTTTTGGTAGAAAGGAAAGGATAAAAGTCAGATTGTAGAGGATCCAGAAGGGCTTGACAGGAAAGAAATTTGAGGCAACGGCGGTGAACCGCACATTCAAGTAGTTTAGAAACAAAGGGGAGGAGGAAGATGGGTTGATAGTGAGAAGGACAGGTAGGGTCTAGTGAGGGTTTCTTGAGGAGAGGAGTGACCACAGCATGCTTGAAGGTTGCAGGGAATGTTCCAGTGCAGAGCGATAGGTTGAGAATATGAGAGATGGAAGGGACAGTGGAGGAGATGGAGCTAAGGAGATGGGTGGGAACAGGATCAGAGGAGCAGGTAGTGGGTTTGGATGAGGAAAGTGGGTGAGTGGTTTCCCTCTCAGAGATCATAGAAAAGGAAGGGTAGCAGAGGTAGGGGGGAAAAGCTGAGAGTGAAGAGGGGGAGGAGGGGGAGTAGCTGAACTCATTTGGATTTGGAATGTAATCTTATGGATTTTGTCATTGAAGTAGTCAACCAGGGTTTGGGCAGAAAGGGAGGGAGGGGTTGGAGGTGGAGGCACCTTAAGGAGAGAGTTGAGAGTTGTAAAGAGATGACGAGGGTCAGAGGCAAGAGATTTATTTATTTATTTAACAGGTTTTCTATACCGCCTTATCGTTGATTCAAAGCGGTTTACATGGAACAAATACAGCAACACGCTTTTACATAGAACAGGGATTAGAACTTGGAGGATTATATAGGGTAAATGAGACATTTAACAAATGCTAACTATATACAGATTCATCGTTGCAGTGTGATGTGTTACAGCTAAATTCAACAGACAGAGGACATAGTGAAGGAAAGAGGAGATGAGACTTTGCAGGAGAGAGTCAATGGGTCAATAGCATGAAGATTTCTAAAGCAGTTGGAGGGGACAGGACTAGGTTGAGGCGATGAGTGATGAAGAGTGAAACTTAGCAAGTGATGGTCCGATAAGGGAAGAAGTGAGGTACAGAATTTTGAGGGTAGGCAATTAGAGAAGAATACATGGTCAAGGCAGTGGCCTTGATGGTAAGTGGGGGCAGTAGAACAAAGCTGGACGTTTTATCTTATTTATTTAGACAGTTTTGTATACCGCCTTATCCTTCAATCAAAGCAGTCACAACACAATTGGGGGATACATTTAACACACGAGGATATGAGACACATACACTAATACTTACAGGGAACATGGGCTATGGAGGGTTAAGTGGCTTGCCTAAGACCATAAGGAGCACCTGTGGGACTAGAAACCCCAGTCCTTCTGGCCCAAGGTTGCTGTCCTCTAGTGGGATTTGAACCCCTGACCTTCCGGCCTGAAGTACCTTGCCCCAACCACTAGGCTATTCCTCCCAAGTTGAATGATGAGGTAAGGGAGAGGAGCTTTAAAGCATAAGGGTCACAGGAGTTATCAACATGAATGTTAAAATCCCTAGGAATAGGGGAGGGGGAAGATGAATTCAGTGAGAAGGAAAGCCAAGAGTTTAAGTCAGAAAGAAAGGTAAAGGTGGACTTGTCAGTAGGTCGATAAATAACAGGGGGTCGATAAGTCTAGCATTCAGCCCTTAAACTGGTGCTTCAGAAAGCAGCAGTGATTAAAGAAAGCTTGTATTAAATTACATATGGCATTTTTGAGACCACAAGATTTTCGAACAGTAATTGAAGCAGTGATATTAAACCACTTGCATTACTGTAATTCTGTCTACATGGGGCTACCAGAATGAACGCTGAGTACACTCACTTCAAAGAATCCAAAATTTGGCTGTCAAGGGGTTACACACATGTAGGAAACCATGGGATGGAGTTCCTTCACTATTACAGGCACCTGTTGAAGTTATGGATTACATGGAAGGTGATGTGCCTGGAGTTTCAGGCGTAATATTGGAGCCTTACATTTTTAGGAAACAATGATTAGTACGAACCCTTGAGTAATTTGAGATCAGGTTAAGCACATAACATTGTGTCATTGGCCTAAAGCTTTTAAAACAGAATGGGTCCAGTATCAATTTTTTTTTAGAGGGTTTTGCAATCTGGCTCTTTGAAGTGTGGGGAAGGGGAGATGGGGGGGGGGGGGCTTCGGGGATGACGGAAGAAGATTCTTGCTATAGTTATAAATGTTATATTATTGCTATTATTTTAAAATGTATATTCTAATCCACCTTGTGCATTTCTGTTAAACATAAAAGCAGAAACTAGAGATCACGTGATGTGGTAAGCTGGGGAAGACGTGAGTCACCTAAGCTCCGGGCCCCCCTCCTCTTACCGTTAAAATAACGCCGTATATTGCAGTGGGGCTTGCCTGCTTACAACCCCGGAGGGTTTGTGAACGAAGTGTTCCTCCTTTTTTGTGAACGGTGCACGGAATGGCGACATCAGCGAAGGTGGGGAGGCGAGAGAAAGATCGGGCCACAGGGCCGCCGAAAATGGCGGAGTCCCCTCCAAAAGCATGCACTGCGGCCTCACCTACCATGATCGAGGAGATCTCGGCTGCGGTTACAACTGCACTTTCAATACAATTTGAAACTCTGCACGAGAAGATGGATACCATACAGAGCTCGCTGACCACACTGGGCACTCGTGTGCAAGAAGCCGAAGGCCGAATTGTGCAGACTGAGGGGGAGGAGGAGAAATTGAAACAAGAGCTGAGCACAGTGCAGAGGGCGGCTAAAATTCATGAAATGAAGCTCGATGATCTGGAGAACAGATCTCAACGCAATAATTTGCGGCTATTGGGCATTGCCGAGTCAGTTCTGGACAAAGACTTGAGAGAATATGTGGAAAACCTGTCTGCTTCTCTGAGGGACAATGAAGGTGAGAGCTCCCCAATTGTCGTGGACAGAGCCCACAGAGTAGGGCCGAAACAACAAACACAGCACTCTAGACCCAGAGTGGTCTTAGCAAGATTCCTGTATTATACACAAAAGGAAGCTGTGTTAAAAGCCGCACGGCAGAAGGGGTTTGTGGAGCGTGGGAACATGAAGATCCGAATTACACCGGACTACTCCGCTGCGCTGAGCCATCGTCGCAAAGCCTATGCCCCGCTGTGTCAGCGATTGATAGAGGCGAACGTTCGTTTCCACGTTCAATATCCTGCTAAACTGCATGTAATGCACCAGGGAGCTCACCGAGTGTTTGAGTCTGCAGAGGAAGCAAGTCCTTACGTGGAGCAGTTGTTGGCGCCAAAAATGTCGAGCCCAAGGGAGCATGCATCATGATCGGGGCTGGTGGTGCTGCTTATAAGAAGACCGATCTGCATCGGGACGAGGTGCTGCGCTTCTTGTTGGGGAGAACGGCTGGCCTTATGAAACTGCTGCCTTCTATGAGCACCTCCTGCTGAGCCGCGGGTGGATTGGGGGGTCCCCCCTCCCCGTGGGCTAAAGGAATTTATTAAGCCTGTCCGGAGATCCACTGCTCTCAGACCCGGCAACCTCAACTGATGGACTTCGCTGCAGGGACATTTTAGCTTGACGAGGCTAAAGGGCTGGTTTGTGTTTTCACCCTCATGTGCCTGCCTTCGCGGGGGTTGTTACCCGGCGGGGGTGCTTCCGATAATTGGAAATACTGAACCTGTGGTCTATGGCGCCCTGGCGTGCTTTGAATGCTTATCTGCCTTCATTGCAGCAACAATGCCTGCTTAGGCTTACAGATGGGATACCCCAGGCCCTCCGGGGCCGCGAATTGGGGCTCCCAAAACTGAGCCGGGATATAAATTGTTGTGGTGCATGTTGGGGCACTATGGCCCGATTGTCATTTACCCTGACGGGCCTACCCATGCTGCTCTGGCAGAACAGAGTTCAAAAGTTTGTTGATGTATGTATTATAGAATATGTTGTAGAGTTATGAGGGGAGGAGTGTCTGTTGAGGGGGGGAGGGGGGCGGTGGGCCTAAGGTGGAGAATAGGGAAGCGATCGAAGGGCCTTTGTAGTGAGGGGTGAGAACCCTACTAACTGGGTGCTCGGGGAAGTGAATAAGCGGCAATAGGGCACGAGGAAGGGTAGATGGGTAGGGACAAGGGGGGTTAACGTTAAAGGAGGGATGGGAGCTCCGGGGGTGGAGGGGAGGGGTGACGGAGGAGTGGATCTTTGAGAGAGAGGGGGTCCGCACACATCTCAAGTGATCGCTCTGGGAGAGAGGTGGAGTTTGGGGAATGAGAGCAGGAAGGGGGGGGATTGGGGATGGGTAAGGGGGGAGGAGTTGAGGGGGCGGGAGGGGGAGGGGAGGGTATTGATAGAAGGGAGGGAGGGTGGGATTGCAGCCCCTTGGAATACTATAAGATGGAGAGAGGGAATCATCTTGCGGGAAAGAGGGGAGGACCTCCGGCTGGGGAGGTTTCTTCCATGGATTATGTTGGTTATGTGATGAATAATAATTTTTATTGTTTGCAGACGTGAGGATCCTCTCTTGGAATGTATGCGGTATAGGCAATCCTATTAAACGGTATAAAGTGTTGCAGGCCTTGGCTAGGCACAAATGCGATATTGCTATGCTACAAGAGACACACCAGAGTTCTGAGGAGCATGCTAAACTTCAAAGAGAAATGTGGGACAAGAATGGGGGGCTCCTGCGAAGGGAAGGAAGGGTGGAGTGGTCATTTTGATACACAAGAGAATCCGATTCACCAAAGAGGTGATATACGTAGACCCTGATGGTAGGTATGTGTTGTTGTATGGGATGCTTGAGGGGAAGCCGGTGGTGTTGGGTAATCTGTATAGCCCAAATGTGTTAGATAGGGAACTGTATGCGTGCTTGGGCTCTCGGGTAGAACAATTACCAGACGCTCCGTTGATTTTGGCCGGGGATTTTAATGGTGTGCTAGATCTTGAACTGGATACGTCTAGGGATGGGGCCGGTGAGGCATGTAGGCAGGGTGCTAGGGCCTTGCAGCATCTGCGGCGGAGGTTGCAGATGGTGGACCCGTGGCGGCTTTTGCATCCCGGAGAACGAGATTTTACCCATCAGTCCAGAGCGCATGGCACTAGTGCCAGAATTGACTATGTGCTAGTTTCGGAGAGACTCTTTGCTTTTGTCATCGATGCACAGATCGGCCCCTTGGAAATTTCTGACCATACCTTAATATGGGTGGAGTTGGAGTGGCGTGATGCCGCCCCACAGGCAAAAATCTGGCGCTTCCCTGTAGATCTATACCAGGATGCTGATTTCTCTGTGTTTATTAAGCAGAAATGGCAGGAATTTGCAGTTCATAATGAACAACATCGTGCAGACCCAGAACTATTCTGGGAAACGGCTAAAGTGGTCTTGAGAGGCGACATTATAGGATACGCGGCCCGTAAACGTAAGCTGATTGCAAAGCAGATTGTCCGCCTGGAAAGCAAGTGAGCGGGGCTAGACGTAGGCAGGCTGGAGACCCGTCGGTGGCGAAAGGAAGACACTATGGGAGTTCCAAACTGCTCTTAACGAGTTGCTGCACCTGAGGGCTAAGAAATCTTTTATGTATTATAAATATCAACTCTACCGCTTCGGGGATAAACCAGGGAAGCTGTTGGCTCGGTGCCTTCGGGGAGGGAGGGGGACCCGAACGGTGGTGGCCTTGCGGGATGAACAAGGTAAATTACAGAAAGAGAATCGAGAAATTGCCCAGATTTTTCGGCAGTTTTACCAGAAGCTGTATTCAAAAGGAGCTGACCCTACTACCGGCATGGAGGCGTATTTCAGAGATGTACAGCTGCCCCACTTAGAGGCAGAGCAGCAGGCACGGTTAGATGCGCCGATTGCGCTGGAAGAAGTCGCACTGGTGATTCAACAGGCGAGTTGTTGTCGAGCCCCGGGACCTGATGGACTGGGGGCTGAGTTCTATAAGTTGCTGGGGGATCTGATACCGTCCATGCTGGTAGCGCTATATCGTCACCGGATAGCACAAGGGACGTTTACCTGGGGCGGGAATCACACGCACATTATTTTATTTCCCAAACCAGGTAAAGACCATACACAGGCAGGGTCCTATAGACCTATTTCTCTACTCAATTTTGACCTGAAGATATTAGCTAAAGTCCTGGCAACGCGGCTTGCCACGGTTCTCGGGGACTTGGTGCATGAGTCGCAGGTTGGATTCGTGAAAGGCTGTTATGCGGTGCGGAATCTCAGAAAGATCCTGGCGTCCCTGGAGTGGGTCCATCGCCATGGTTTGCAATCGCTTCTGGTCAGTTTCGATGCTGAGAAAGCATTTGATCAGGTGGGCTGGCCATACCTGAAATCCCTCTTGCCGAAATATGGGCTGGGGGGGTCCTTCTGTCGTATGGTAGAGCTCCTTTATGTTAAGCCAACGGCGAGCGTGCTTTGCAATGGGGTGCTGTCAGCTGATATTCGCTTGGAGAGAGGTACTAGACAGGGGTGTCCGCTTTCCCCTCTGCTTTTTGTGCTATCCCTAGATCCTTTGGTACAGAAGATTGAGGCATCGAAAGTAATCAAGGGGGTCCGTATGGGGCAATCCGGGTTTAAGATCGCAGCCTTTGCTGATGACATGCTGGTGCATTTGTTGGCCCGCAGACCTCCTTGCCGAGGCTCTTGGAGGAGTTTTCCTGTTTTGGGAGCTTTGCGGGACTGCGCATTAATATGGGCAAATCCGAGGCGTTAGATGTGGGGGGAAAACTTCGAGCGGCCTGGGGAGATACTTTTCCCCTTCAGTGGGCAGAGCACTCTTTTACATATCTTGGTATCTCCCTGACCAAGGATCCTAGGCAATTATACCGTGAAAACGTGGACCGGGTTCTGTTCAAAACTCGCATGCAATTGCAAGCATGGGCCCCCCTCCCCCTATCTATGTTGGGTAGGGCAGCGGCATTGGGCATGGTCATTTTACCGCGTATATTATACTGGCTACAGACGCTCCCCGTGTGGCTGAAAAAACGGGATTTGCAGGGGTTGGAATGTGAATTTCGGAGATTTTTGTGGAGGGGAGCACGGGCTCGTATCCCACTGTATCGCTTACAGAGGAGATGGAAAGATGGAGGGATTGGGATCCCTGATTTACGGTTATATGCCTTGGCCTGCCAAGCGCGACATATTGGTGATTGGTTGGGAGGGACGGAGGTATTCACCCCACGAGCTATCGAGGAGGCCTTGGTGGCCCCGCAGTCATTGTTGGCGACATTGCATTTAACGGCCTCGAGTCTGCCAGGCTGGGTGACCCGGAGTGTGTTAATCTGGCCGGCGAGGTGCTCATGGCAACAACTGAACAAATGGTGGGGGGAATCCCCGGAAGTTTCTAGCTGGCTTCCCCTGCAGGGGAATGTACATTTTACCCCAGGAACAGATACGTCCATGTTCCGGCTCTGGGAGCAGAGGGGGATTCGGAACTTAGGGCATGTAGTTGACCAGGAAGGGAAATGTAAATCCTTTGCGGTTTTATGCGCGGAGTATGAGCTGAAATCTCAACACTACTTTGCGTATGTACAGATATCCCATTATGTTAGCTCACTCTCGAGGGACGGGCTTGCGGCGGAACATGCTGCGCGGATATTAGAATTCTTTGCATTAGGGGCGGATATGCCGCTATCAATCTCCGGTTTGAAGAAATGTATTGATATGTGGGTGCCTCCGATTGATTACTCAAGGGAAGAGAGCTTGTGGGCCAGAGAATTAGGGTTGGCAGTGTTGCCGGGCGCGGTGCATGGGGCCTTGTGCAGAGTCGGGGAGCTGGTAGAAGGGGCCCGGTGGAGGGAGTTACAGTTCAAGTGTATTGTTCATGCCCACTTTTCCCCGAGACGAGCCTTTCGCAGTCATCTTACGCTAGATGGGAGCTGCCTGAAATGTAACTCTCCACTGGCGGATCTGGGTCACATGTGGTGGGGATGTCAGAATGTCCGCCGGTATTGGATGCAGATCCGGAATTATCTGAGCGGAGTTTTGCACCAGCGGATTGGCTGGACGGGGTCTCTTGTGGTACTAGATCAACTTGAACCACTCCACCCGAAGGGTAAATGGGAACGCCTCTTAGTGAGGAAAGCATGCTTAGTGGGCAAGGGCCCGCTGCTTCGTCGATGGCGGGAGCCTTCTCCTCCCTCATTTTGGGAATGGCGGAACAGCTTCCATCAGCTGATGCTCCTAGAGAAGAGGTGGGCGAGAGGGGGGGCTAGGCGCTGGACCTCTTTTTTGATGACATGGGAGGCCTATATCCATACCTTGCGGCCTGCTACTCGTAATGAAGTACTACAGGCGATCTATTAGTTGGGGGCTACGAATGGACTGGATCTATGGGCTGGGGCTGACGGAGGATGGGCTGGGATGATTCCGGGTATGGGGGTAGGGGACCGGTCTGCGAAACAGGGGGGGTGAAGGGTATGGGGGGGGGAGGGAGGGGGTGGTTGGAGATTATGTTAAAATAGATATGTTGGTTGCTTGTTACACTTCTCGGTTGTTCAACCTGGGCAGAGGACAAGATACAGCCCTGCCTGGGTGCCTGTTTACTTTGTTTGTAAAAAGTGGTTACTGCATATAAGATGTCTTGTATTAATAAAACAGACTTAAAAAAAAAAAAAGCAGAAACTAAAGAGTGCTGCACCTCATGCGAGAAAGCGCTGAAACTGCCATGTTAGGAGCAATAGCACTGCGTTAGCTGTCAGGGGTGTGGATAGCATTTTCCCGGCAGTTAACATGGAGCACTTTCCCCTAACATGGGCTACACTAATGCAGGTGCACTTAACTGTAGCGATAGAGGGGGCGTCAGGTGAACCTACGCTAATGCAGGTAGCGTGCGGTGTGAATCTGGAGCTAACTGCTCTGACTTCACCACTTCCATTCTCTGCCCCTAACCCGCCCACTCACGACACTAACATGGGAATCGTCTCCTGCTAGCCGGCAATGCATGTCCCACACGCCTTCAGCCCGCAGCAGAACACACACAGACCCCTAAGTTTCAAACTAAATTATATTATATTACCTGCCATCATCTACTATGTGACGGCTTTATTACAAACTCACGTACATCTTTATAGCATTTCCGACCTGCTTCCAGCTACTCGATTTCCCCAGACAGTCAGTCACCTTCAACCCAAGAAACCTACTTAGAAACACTGAGGACTAATTGATTCAATCCTTGATGGGAAGATTACAAATGTTTTTAAATGAATAAGTGTACACTATAGACCCCATATAATGCTGACATTGGAGTCCAAGATAATTAGACCATGTTATAATTGATCTCGCCTTATACTGAGCCATGTTATATGGGGTCTACAGTGTACTGCACTCAGATTTAGTGCGCGTTCACATTCCAGTGTAAGCACCGATTGGTAGATACTCAATCCCAAACCAGGCAGCATAGATCTGAACCCGATAATTATTGGGATCTGATTTAGTTAGTAAATGACTCCGATTTATCCAATCAGAAACTGATGTGTCCCACTTCAATTCTCCCCCTCCTCCCCAGCACAGTTCAGATGAGGGGCCAAATTAATCTGGTCCCATGTTCCCAACCCTAATTTACATTCCAAGTTTTCTCTTGGAAAGCATGGAGGAGAATTCCCCCCCCCCCCCAAGGGCACATTTTAGAGGCATGTTGCTGATTTTCCCACGAACCAGGCAGGTGAAGGTCGAGAGGGGTCCCACCCCCTAAGCAGGAACCCCTGCACGTCCACTAGCAGTCCAATCATCCTGGGCTTGACTAGCAAGGCGTGCAGGTGGCCAGAGTTTCTACATCTTGAAACAACTAACTCCCCCTCTAATGAGCGAAAGCAAAGGGCAGAAGAAAAGCAGTGGAAGGCCACATTTCAGTTCCGAAACTCCAGGTCTCTTTGTGAATTCCTCCGAAGTCTTAAAGCAGCACTGCTGAACAGAAACGATTCTCCTGAAAGAGCAGCACCAGGAAATTTGCCTGGTTTGCAGAAAACTTCCAGCCTCTGTTTATGGGAAATATATATGCTCTGCTGGCCTCTAAATCAACAGTCTGGTTCTTGGGTGGGGGGGGGGGGGAGAGGGGGAATAAAAACCTAGTAAAAATTCCCACAAGGCCTTATCTAACATGCAAGATGTTTAGCATGCTAGACACTGGAGAAGATGATTTAGACACGTCATTAATTCACAGACCTGGTGACCATTACTGAGGGTGTCCTCTGGCTTTGAACAATCATTTATGGCAAGAATTAAGAGAATATCTGAACACTAGACAGTAATGGGGGACTTCGACAAACAGGCCTGTGCCTATTTGGGGGCATCCCCTATATGCAATACCGGACAGTTATATACAAGGTGCCATGCATGGCCTGGAGTTAGATGCAGAGGGAGGGGAGGGGATGGTCACATCATAAGCAGCAAAACTAAACTTGGCGCAGACTGAAATATTCAGCCCATGCTGGCAAACTGACAACTGCAAGCCATGACCAAGCCTACTGGCATAGTCCCTGGTGCTACCGCAGCAGATATTCTGGGTAGAGATGGAACCCCTGCAAAGCAAATATGGAGATCGCAAACCAGACAGCGGCTCAATATCATCACTTCCTCTGCTCCACGCCGGAACGCCACCAACATACCGTGATGCTAAACGATTCACATCGGGGCATATAGTGACATTACTCAGGGATAGTCAGTGGTACTAACCACCCATAGGCCCCATATATAGAGTAAAAATCGGATTCTGCTTTTCTTCAGTACCAGGCATATTGTAAACTAATACAAAACCCTACAAAAGTCACTGTGGATCTACAGAGCATATATACCACACCATGTCAGCACCAAATTCCAAAACTCACACAAGGAGCCCACCCAGAACAAAGCAGCACTGTAAACATCATAGCAGGCCCTAGAACATCCATTCACCTATTTGAAAAGCTGAAGAAATCACATTACTAGAGTACAGTATAGATCCCTATGTGCAAACTCCATGTTAACAGAATACCTGGCCTCGGTCACACACTCAGAACACAGACCCTCACCAAAAACAAAATAAGAGACTACAACCTAAAAATAAAAGTATGTAGACAAAAATTAAACTGAAACCCCAAGAAGCTAGACTCTGCATGCAGTGCAACACCGGAGAAATGGAAAGAGATGCATTTCCCTGTACTGTGTAAAATATAAAGGGGCATGTTTACTAAGTGCATTAGTGGCTAACGCTGCGATAACGTGTGATTATCATCGGGAGGTATCAGGTAATGTGAGTAAATGCAGATAGTAAAGGGCTTTCCAACACTATCTGCAGATGGTGTATTAACTAAGCACCTGGACAGAGACAGGGCAGAGAGTGAAAGTACCTCTAACATGTCATTAACGCAGACGTCGACAGCTCATGCTAACCGCAAGTTGGGCAGACATCACAGTTGCAGCAAAAGCCACCTCAGAGGGTAGTGTTAGCAGCATCTGCAGTACTGCTCTCCACGATCCCTGCAGTTTGGGGGACAGCAGATAACACATGTCTCTCTCTCTATCTCTCTTTCCCTCCATCCAGCATCTCCACGCTTTCTCTCTATCCTTCTGTGTCACCCCTCTCCCTTCCTGCCCTGTGTCCAGCATCTCCCCTCTCCATTCCTATCCTCCTGTCCAGCATCTCCCCCATCTCCATACCACCCCTCCCTATTACTCCCATATCCCGCATCTCTCTGTCTACTTCTTACCCTACTTACTCCATGTCAGTCTTATCCCCCTCTCTATTTACTCCATGTCCTACATTTTCCCTGTTTACCAATGTTCCACCACCCATGTCCACCATCCTTGCCCTCTCTACCTCAGATCCTCCCTCCCCACCCCCCCCCCCACCCCCCAAAAAAACCTCTCTCTTGCTACAAGGATGGCTGGCTAGTTTTCATCTTCCTTTTGCCCACAGGAATCCAATCTCTCATGTACAGACAGATCGTGATGTTGTTGTTAAGTGCCGTCGAGTCGGAGTCGACTCATGGCGACCCTCTGGATAGCTATCCTAAATTGTGTTCGGTCTTCAGTCAGGCGGCTTATTGTTGACAGACTGGTACCCGTAGCTGCTGTTATTGTATCGATCCATCTCATTGCTGGCCTTCCTCTTTTGCGTTGACCTTCTATCTTGCCAAGCATGATGTCTTTCTCTAATGATCTCTCTCTCCGCATGATGTGTCCAAAGTATGAAAGTCGAAGTCTTGTCATCTGAGCTTCTAAAGAAAGCTTAGGTTTGATCTCCTCTAGTACAGACTGGTTTGTTCTTCGGGCAGTCCATGGTATACACAGTATTCGCCGCCAGCACCATAATTCAAAGGCATCAATTTTCTTCCTGTCTATCTTTTTCACTGTCCAGCTTTCACATCCATATGATGTTATTGAAAATACCATGGCTTGAACAAGTCGAATCTTTGTATGGAGAGAGACATCTCTGCTCTTGAGAATCTTATCTAGGTCTTTCATACCCATTCTGCCAAGAGCAATGCGTCGTCTGATTTCTTGACTGCTTGTTGCTTCTTTATTGACAGTTGATCCAAGTAGGTTAAAGTTATACATGATTTCAATTTCTTCTCCTTCGACGATGAACCTGTTGATTATGCCAGTTGTCATGATCTTTGTCTTCTTTACATTAAGGTGCAGGCCCATTTTGAGACTATGTTCTTTGATTGTGAGAAGCAAATGTTTCAGATCATCTTCACTTTCCGCCAGTAGTGTGGTATCATCAGCATAGCGAAGGCTGTTGATGAGTCTTCCACCAATCTTCACACCTCTGTTGTCTTCATACAATCCTGCTTCTCTGATGATTTGTTCTGCATATAAATTAAACAGGTAGGGGGAAAGTATGCAGCCTTGTCTTACACCTTTGCTTATTTTAAACCATTCTGTTTCTCCTTGTTCTGTTCGAACTGTTGCTTCTTGATCAATGTACAGATTGTGCAAGAGAACAATCAGGTGTTCTGGTATACCCATGCTTCTTAATGTGGCCCAGAGTTTCTCATGGTTTACACAGTCAAAAGCTTTGCTATAGTCGATAAAGCACAAATAGATATCCTTTTGGTATTCTTTAGTCTTTTCAAGGATCCATCTCACATCTGCAATGATGTCTCTCGTTCCTCGCCCTTTTCTGAACCCTGCTTGCACTTCAGGTAGTTCTTGTTCCAGGTATGATTGTAGTCTCTTTTGAATAATCTTCAGTAGAATCTTGCTGGCATGTGGGATCAGAGCGATTGTGCGATAATTTCCACAGTCAGTTGGATCACCTTTCTTTAGTATTGGTATAAACACAGATCTTTTCCAGTCAGTTGGCCATGATGCTGTCTTCCATATTTCTAGGCAGAGCCTTGTAAGTATGGTAACAGCTGCATCAGATTGCTGTAATACTTCTATGGGAATGCAATCAATGCCTGGTGCTTTGTTCTTTGATAAGGCTTTCAATGCTGCTTCAACTTCTTCTTTCATCACCAACGGTTCCAGATCATAAGGTACAGGTTGAAACGGCTGTTGGTCCACTTGATCTTTATCATATAAAAACTCTGTATATTCCTTCCATCTTTTCTTGATCTTCTCAGCATCATTCAACATAGAACCTTGAGCATCTTGTAACATTCCAATTCAAGGCTGGAACTTTTTCTTTAACTCTCGTAGCTTTAGGAAAGCTGATCTTGTTCTTCCTCTAATAGTTTCTGCTTCTAATTCCTTGCATGCGTCATTGTAGTACTTTTCCTTGTCCTGTCTTGCTGCACGTTGGAAATCTCTGTTGAGTTCTGTGATTGTCTTTCTTTCTCCTCTGGCTTTAGCTTCTCTGCGTTTCTGGGCAATTTTCAGAGTTTCTTCTCCGTCATCCATTTTGGCCGTTTTTTCTCTTTTACCTTTTGTAGAGACTTCTCGCTTTCTTCCAACACAACCTTCTTGATGTCATTCCATAACTCTTCTGGAACTCTATCATTTGTATCTAAAGCAGCAAATCGATTTTGCAGGCAGTCTTTAAATTCCAGTGGTATATTCTCAAGGTCATATTTTGCTGCATTCATGAGTGGTTTGCTCTTTTTCAGCTTTAGCTTGAGTTTGCATACTAGTAGTTGATGATCTGTACCACAGTCAGCTCCAGGTTTTGTCTTTGTTGATGCTTTTCCATCGTTGACTTCCACAGATGTAGTCAATTTGATTTTTATACAATCCATTGGGCGAAGTCCATGTGTACAGTCGCCGCTTGTGTTGCTGGAAGAAGGTGTTCGAGTTGAATAGATTGTTGGTCTTGCAGAATTCTATCAGTCTTTCTCCAGCTTCATTTCTGTTGCCAAGTCCATATTTTCCAACTACTTTGTCTTCTTCTTTGTTGCCAACCTTTGCATTCCAATCACCCATGACTATCAGGATATCCTGTTTGCATGTTCTGTCAATTTCAGCTTGTACTTGTTCATAGAACTCTTCAATTTCATTCTCTTCTGCAGCTGTTGTTGGGGCATATACTTGAATTATAGTTGTGTTGATAGGCATTCCTCGTAGACGAATAGAGATTAAGCGTTCGCTGACTGCACTGTATTTCATTACAGTTCTTGCAAGTTTCTTCTTTATTATAAATGCAACACCATTTCTTCTTTGTCTTTCATTTCCAGCATAGTAGACCATGTGATCATCTGATGCAAAGTGCCCGATGCCAGTCCATTTCAGTTCACTGACACCCAACACATCAAGTTGTACACGTTCCATTTCATTCTTGACCACCTCCAACTTCCCTTGGTTCATGCTTCGTACGTTCCATGTTCCAATGTGTAAGACATCTTTACAGCTTCTGACTCTCATTTCATGCACAGCTACATCAGCAGTCAGACGTCCCGAGGGCTTTGATCCAACCACATCATAAATGCTGGCTTTACTCTGAAAAGTCTTCAGCTCTTCCCCAGTAGCTAGTTGAGTGCCTTCCAACCTGGGGGTCTCATCTTCCAGCACTACAGCACAATTTGTTTTGTTGTAACTATCCATTGGGTTTTCATGGCAAGATACAGAAGTAGATTGCCGGGCCTTTCTTCCGCGCAGTTTAAGTTTGGTGTTGTTGCCGTTGTCACAGAAATGTGATCCTCCGCCGTCAACACTATCCCATTCTGCTGCTGCCCAGATCGTGATAGTACTCTTCTGTTGTGCCTATGGGAATCCGATCTCCCATAGGTAGGCAGAAGAGATTTTAGCCACAATCAGTCTTTACTGAAGAAGATATAGGGAAATTAGCAATGCCTGAAATGGTATATAAAGGTGATTAAGCAGAAGAATTGAAAGAAATATTGATAAAACGGGAGGATGTATTACAACTGTTTGATAAACTGAAGAGTACAAATCACCTGGACCAAATGGTATACATCCAAGGGTGCTGAAAGAACTGAAATATGAAATTGTAGATCTATTAGTAATCTGTGAACTATCATTAAAATCATCTGTAGTACCTGAGGATTGGAGAGTGGCCAATGTAACTCCAATTTTTCAAAAGGGTTCCAGGGCTGATCCGGGAAAATACCGACCGGTGAGCCTGATGTCAGTACCAGGCAAAATGGTAGAAACCATTATAAAGAATAAAATTGCTGAACATGTAGATAGCCATGGTTTAATGGGAGAAAGTCAACATGGATTTGGTCAAGGGAAGTCTTGTCTTACTAATCTGTTATATTTTTTTGAAGGTGTGAATAAACAGGTAGACAAAGGTGAGCCAGTTGATATAGTATATCTGGATTTTCAGAAAGCCTTTGACAGGGGCTCTCATGAGAGATTATTGGCGAAATTAAAAAGTCATGAGACTGTAGTGTAGTTTAAGGATCAGGAACTGGTTAAAAGACAGAAAGCAGAGGATAAGGCTAAATGGCCAGTTTTCACAGTGCGGAAAGGTAAATAGTGGAGTACCCCAAGGATCTGTGCTGGGCCCGCTGCTTTTTAACATATTCATAAATGACCTGGAAATAGGACTAATGAGTGAGGTGATGAAATTTGCAGATGACACAAAATTATTCAAAGTTGTTAAAACCCAAGAGGATTGTGAAAAATTGCAAGA
Organism: Ichthyophis bannanicus; assembly: GCA_033557465.1. NCBI lineage: Eukaryota > Metazoa > Chordata > Amphibia > Gymnophiona > Ichthyophiidae > Ichthyophis > Ichthyophis bannanicus. Next base: position 1,013,219,408 of record CM066034.1, on the reverse strand, counting down.
GAACCTTGATAAATTGGAAGACTGGGCATCCAAATGGCAGATGAAATTTAATGTGGACAAATGCAAAGTTTATAACCATGCACCCGCCCCTTGACCTTGAGGGTTTAAGGAGGGGTGTGCCTTGAGGTTGAATTGTAGTTGCGGTGGTTGAGTGACAAGGCAGGTATAAAGAATATCTATTTTATAAGGATTTTATTTCTCCCGCTCCGTGGTGGAATTGGAACAGGCGTAAAGGCAAAGTATTTTTACAGCCAAAAACAAGAACAAAGAAAAGATAGGCTTTTCCACACTGTGTTTCAAAACTGTCCTTTTCACAGCGCTTCACATTCCAGTCATGTGAGCTGTACTTGAAAACAGTTAAACCAAAGGCAAACAATAAAGTTCAGGCAGTGTTTCCAACTTCTGCTTTAGCTTATTCTTATCTTTCTCATAAGCTCTTCTGGTAAGGAACTTTGACAATGTACAGTTTTTCACTTTATAATGAATGACCACACAAGCTTTGCTTGACTATCATTACTTATCTACAAGGCACGTCGAGCAGTCCATTGGCTGACTCAAATCCTGCGTCTGTAAGGGATGAGCCAATGGTACTGGTGCTTCTGGACTCTGTACTGGTTCAACTATCCTAGGTCCAGGAATATTACGTTCCTCTAGAAACGCTTTAAAGTCTCTCAGGAGTGCTTCAGCTTGGTTACTCTGCTCATTCACTGCACTGGAGTTACCCCTCCCCCACTTGTCTCTGTCAGCAAGTGCTGGGTAAATCAATTCATTTGCAGGTGAAGCACTTGTGGGCAGCAAATCAAACTTAGAGCTTCCTGAAACTTTCTGGCAAATGTCTCTGGCCAATATCTCTGCTATATCTTTATAGCTAGCTTGCTTATTAATCTTGTCAGCAGTTTGAGGAGACAAACAGGGTTTAACTGAACAAGCTTCTGGCTGTAGCCAACTGCTCTCATAAAACCTGGGCTTTTCCTGGGTTTTAAAATATGCACTCACACAGTCTGGCTTCTCATAAAAGCTGTTATCAGTATTAAAAGTAACCTGTACCTTGTGCTGAGGAATATCTGGATGTTTTTCAGCCGTCTGCCATTCATTCCATTGATCAGCTCTCTGCTCCAAAAGCCTAGGCTTTACCCTTGGGTCTCTCAGTGCCACGCCTTTCTCCTTCTCCCAGAAGGTTCTGCTGTGCACTGAGTCTCCCTGGTACCTGCTTCTTGGCTTTACACGCCTTCTCCTGGAATTGCAGCTGGGGAACGTTTCTCCTTCACATTCAAAGGCTCTGGCATCCAAGGCTACTTCATCTCTAAAGCACACACCTGCTTCCTCTGGTTCCTGTATTTCCTTCCACCTCCTCGGTTGGTTCCTTCTCTGAGTCTCCAACTGCTTCTGAACGTCCAACTCTCTTCTTTCTTCCTTCTTCCGGTTTAACAAGCTGTTTCTGCTCTGGGGAGCCCGCCTCCAGCTCGGGCGTGCCCAATCAGCAACTCTGCTTCTCCCCTCCCCCGAGGTGAGTTGTGTTGGCTGATTATCTATGTCCATCTTGTGCTGAGAAGGTAATATCTTGCTTTTAGCTGCAGTACCCGGACCTTCCACCAGGTCACCATCTGTTTCCATGGCTTCAGGCATTGTTGCAGCGTCACAAGTTATGCACCTAAGAAAGAACAACCCAAACTATGGTTACACGATGCAAGGTTCCACATTAGGAACCACCACCCAGGAAAAAGATTTAGGCATCATCATGGATAACATGTTAAAACCCTCGGCCCAGTGTGCAGCGGCGGCCAAGAAAGCAAATAGAATGCTAGGTATCATAAGGAAAGACATGGAGAATAAAACAAAGGATATAATAGTGCCTCTTAAATGTTCCATGGTGCGACAGCACCTTGAATATTGTAAGCAATCCTGTTGCCATATCTTAAAAAGGATATAGCTGAATTAGAAAAGGTACCAAAAAGAGCGAGAAAAACGGTCAAGGGAATTGAAAGATACCCCTATGAGGAGAGGTTTAAAAGGTTGGGGCTCTTCAACTTCGAAAAGAGACGTCTGAGAGGGGATATGATAGAGAGCTATAAATTAATGAATGGAGTGGAATGGGTAAACGTAGCTCGGTTATTTAAGCCATCAAAAAGTAGGAAGAATAGGGGGCATGCAATGAAGCTAGAGTGTAACCCATTTAAGACTAATAAGAAACTCTGGAATTCATTACCAGAGGATGTAGTAAAAGTGTAGTTGGGTTTAAAAAAGGTTTGGGCATTCCTGCAGACAAGGTCCATAAACCATTATTAAAGAGGACCCAGGAAATCCACTACTTACCCCAGGACAAGTATTGTGGAACCAGTGTGCCTCTTTGGGAACCTGCCAGGTACCTGTGGCCTGGATTGGCCACTGTTGGACCAGGATACTAGGCTTGAAGGACATTGGTTTGGCCCAGTCTGGTATTTCTTATGTTCTCATGCTCCTCTCTTCTGTCCACAGGAGATGGGGTCCTCGAGGGCAGACAGCTGCATTGAGGCCAGGATCGCAGCAGTGCTCTGCTGTTCTGCCCTCGGGAAATAACTACTTTATTTTAATTGTCATAATCGGCGTGATGGCTTGGTTAAAAATAACAACAGAACATGTTTACTCTAAATGGTAGTTGATTAGTGCTATGGCGCCCCTTGCCGAGCTTACCGTGTAGCAACAGCCCTGATCAGGAGAGTCTTCTCATGTTCTGGCAACAGCGGCTGGCATAAGAGGTCAAGATATACTATTTGGTAAAACCACTAGAGGTCTCTTAAATCTAAGCACAGCTTATGTTTTGGACTCTTCGTAATGCCCCCACTGTAAATACTGGCAACTCCATATTCAAAGAATTAGAATAATCCTGTAATGGCAATTTCATGACCAACACAACGGTTTAGAAATCTGTGGGTTTCATAAAAGGTTTAATCCTCTCCTAGCATAGAATTTATAAAAATAATTTCTAACCACACTTTAAAGATTGGGTTTCAATGAAAGGTTACGATCTAAAGTCCTTCCCAAACAACAAACTTGTGATCCAACTGGAATAGATACACTGCCCAGTGAAACTGGATCCAATGTAGATGACCAATGTACCATGATAAAATCAATGCATTGGTTTCCCTAAATTCATTGCTCAATTGTCCTCAACATGCCAGCATATCAAAGCCTCAAAACAAGTCATTATTAGAGGAATTAATTCCTTGCTTCGAAGAAAAAGAACAGAAAGCCTTGCGTTGTGCATATGAAAGTGGAAGAAGTCCAAGAAGATTTCATAGCAACAAATAAAATCTATAAATAAATGTTAAATAATATCAGAGATAATGCTGATCCTATCTCAACAGGGTCCATACCTGTTACCTGCTTACCCCGACATGCCGGCTGTGTACAATCCACCAAAAATTTGCCAAACCAGTTGAACACCTTTCCACTCATATCAAACATGTTATGCCTTGGAGGAGTAGCCTAGTAGTTAGAAAACCTGCCTAGTACACAGTCAATCAAGGGTTTGATTCCCACTGGCACACCTTGTGACCTTGGGCAAGTCACTTTACTCTCTGTTTCCTCAGAAGAAAAGGTCTGGCAATCTACTTTGGGTGACGCATTGCCAAGAAAACTCAGAGGCAGCTGGATCAGCAGAAGTCAGCACTAAAAAAAGAAAAGCTTTTGAAGCAAGATAGCCATGAGTGGGCATTGCTCTGGCTCCCATTCAAAAGCTTGGGAGGGGAGGGTGTTCAGGGTCACTACTGTAGAGACTTTTGAGGGGACCAACTTGGACCACCCGAACGTTTTTGAGGAAGCTTGGGGGGCTTTGGGGCCCACTTTGGCCACCAGGGATGTTTCTTGATCAGGATTATCTAGGGTGCACTTCCCCCCTGAAGACCCTTCAGCTACCTTTCTGGAATCTTTACCATGGCTCAAGGCTGTAGTAAAAATTCAGCACTAAAGCAAAAGTAAAAAAAAAAAAACATGTCAAAATTTAGTCTGTTTTTTAAACAATGGGCTCAATTTCCAGTTTTGCTGATTTACATAAATTTTGCATGCCGGCCACATCATCCTTTAGTGTGATAGTTTTACTGTGAATTTTTCCAAGCCAAAACCCTTCCTATCGTATTACATCAGGTAAAGTTAGGTTAGTGTGAGAAAATCCTGAGTAATCCCGGTGCTAAAGGACAGGCTATGACATCACCCCCTCAGTAGAAAGAGGAGGGAAGGAATGCAGAGATGGACAGGGACTTTTGCAGTCTTTTTCCCACCTGCTGCCGCCTCCCACCTGCTGCAACTGAATCCCACCTGCTGCCGCCTCCGCTCTGCAAAGCTTGCTTCTGTATTTGTGCTTTGTCACATTCTCTCATCTCTAATTTTTGGCACCCTGCTGTGTGCTTTAGTGTCTTGGCCAATCAATGAATATTCTTTCAATGCCTCCTATCTACCAATTTCCCTGCAAGTCTCTGTCAGTCTCCTCCCCTTGCTACATCTGTTGCCAGCATTTTCTGCCATCTGTTTGAGGTTTTGTAGTAGCTTTTGGTACAGTGTCAACTCCAAAATGAAGGGGAAAAAGCCTGCATTGTAAGTGATAGCAGAGTGATGTTGTTGTTGTTGTTGTTGTTAAGTGCCGTCGAGTTGGTGTCAACTCATGGCGACCCTCTGGATAGTTGTTCTAAACTGTGTTTGGGCTTCAGTCAGGCAACTCATTGTTGACAGAGTGGCACCCATAACTGCTGTTATTGCATCGATCCATCTCATTGCTGGCCCTCCTCTTTTGCGTTGACCTTCTACCTTGCCAAGCATGATGTCTTTCGCTAATGATCTCTCTCTTCACATGATGTGTCCAAAGTATGAAAGTCAAAATCTTATCATCTGAGCTTCTAAAGAAAGCTTAGGTTTGATTACCTCTAATACTGACTTGTTGTTCTTCGGACAGTCCATGATATACACAGTATTTGTCACCGGCATCATAATTTTCTTCCTGTCTATCTTTTTCACTGTCCAACTTTCACATCCATATGATGTTATTGAAAATTCCATGGCTTGAACGAGTTGAATCTTTCTATGGAGAGAGACATCTCTGCTCTTGAGAATCTTGTCTAGGTCCTTCATAGTCATTCTGCCAAGAGCAATGCATTGTCGGATTTCTTGACTGCATATTTTTTCTTTATTGATAGTTGATCCAAGTAGGTTAAAGTTATCCACTAGTTCAATTTCTTCTCCATCAACGATGAACTTATTGATTTTGCCAGTTGTCAGGATCTTTGTCTTCTTTACATTAAGGTGCAGACCCATTTTAAGTCTATGTTCATTGGTCTTGAGAAGCAAATGTTTCAGATCATCTTCACTTTCAGCCAGTAATGAGGTATCATCAGCATAGTGAAGGTTGTTGCTGAGTCTCCCACCAAACCTTCAAACCTCTGTTGTCATAGAAACATGACAGCAGAAAAAGACCACATGGCTTATCTAGTCTGCCCCTCCATATCAATTACTACAACAGTCCCCTTTTTTTTCTTTAAAGATCCTCTGTGTTTGTCCCATGCTTTTTCGAATTCAGATACTGTCCTCATCTCTACCACCTCCACTGGGAGACTATTCCATGCATCTACCACTCTTTCTGTAAAGAAATTTTTCTGCATATTACTCCTGAGTCTATCCCCTTTCACCCTCATTTTATGTCCCCTCATAGAAGAGCTTGCTTTCCATTGAAAGAGGCTCTCCTGTGCATTTTTGCCACTGAGGTATTTAAACATCTCAATCCCTATGTATATTAATATATATACCAATATATATATTATTAAGTCTGTCCTCATATGCTTTATAATGAAGACCACTAACCATTTTAGTAGCCACCTTCTGTCCATCTCCAACCTGTTTATATACTTTTGAAGGTACGGTCTTCAGAACTGCACACAATACTCCAAATAAGGTCACACCAAAGACTTATAAAAAGGCACTATAACCTCGATTCTTCTGCTGACCATTCCTCTCCCTATGTACCCAAGCATCCTTCTAGCTTTCGCCATTGCCTTTTCTACCTATTTAGCTATTTAAGATCATCAGACACAATCACGCCTAGATCCTGCTCTTTTATTGTGGACAGAAGTACTTCACCCCCTATACTATATCACTCTCTTTGATTGCTGCAGTCCAAATGCATGACCTTGCATTTTTTAACAATAAATCCCAGCTGCCAAATTCTAGACCATTCTTCAAGCTTAGAGAGATCCCTCCTCATTTTATCTACACCTTCCTGGGTATCTATTCTATTGCAGATTTTGGTATCATCTGCAAAGATGCAAACCTTACCCAACAGCCCTTCCGCTATATCACTAACAAAGATGTTAAAAAGAATTGGACCAAAGACAGATCCCTGGGGCACACCATTGGTAACCTTCTTCTCCTCAGAGTGAGCAAGACAACATTGAAGAGAAATCCACGCTGACACCACACGGTACAGCTGAGCTCCCCTAGGGTTGAGCTCGCTTACCACATCCTTACAGCACCTCCTCAACCGCAAGTATACATACTACAAACATCTAAACAAACTTCCTACCAAAAACTGAACTAGGCGCCTAAATAGTATAAATCCATTGCACCAGTGTACATTAATGTTATACTGTCGCCAGCATTCTACAACTGTGTTTGCTTTGAACCACTAACCACTGCACTGTACTCCTCATTATTGCTACCGTAGCCATTGACCCGCACTCCATACCTTACTGCTACCGTAGCCATTGCACTGTGCTCCATATTTTACTGCTACCGTTGCAATTGTATTGTACTGTGCTCCATATTTTACTGCTACCGTAGCCATTGCACTGTGCTCCATATTTTACTGCTACCGTTGCAATTGTATTGTACTGTGCTCCATATTTTACTGCTACCGTAGCCATTGCACTGTGCTCCATATTTTACTGCTACCGTTGCAATTGTATTGTACTGTGCTCCATATTTTACTGCTACCGTAGCCATTGCACTGTGCTCCATATTTTACTGCTACCGTTGCAATTGTATTGTACTGTGCTCCATATTTTACTGCTACCGTAGCCATTGCACTGTGCTCCATATTTTACTGCTACCGTTGCCAGTAATATACTCTAAAGAGACACCTTACTGCTACCAGTTATACAACTACTTTAATGCTAACAAAAGTCTTAATGCATATAGACACATCAAACTATCTTGCCTGATATTTCTAAAATTAACACAGCTAAACCCCCACTGGGTTAAAATCACTTCAAATTGTTTTGCCTGAAACAAATAACATTACAACCCAGTTCACCAATAAGCTTAACAACCATAACTTATCTTAGCTAAGAATATTCCTATAGCAAAATCAAAACTTCCCTGCCTAATTTAAAACTATTGTCAGTGACCATCTCACACCTTATTCTGCTCATAGCCTTGATCCACTACACCCAGATTGTTTTTTGTTACTGTTGCCAGCAACACATTCCAATTACAACAGTCAGTAGCTTTCTGCTACTGTCTCTGTTACTGTTGCCAGTAACTCAATCTAACTACTGTCGCCAGTAGCTCTCTATTACTGTTCCTATTACTGTTGCCAGTAACACATCTATTTACTGTTGTCAGTAGCTTTCCTCTTCATTAACCCTTATACTGTTACCTTTAACAGTAGAATATACCCCTCAGTCAAAATGCCATTACCTAACTCTCCAACACCCAGAATACCATTAATCTTTTTCACCATTTCTATCCTAACTATTCTTACCCACAGCCTAACTAACAATAACTTTAAAAACATCCCGATCATACACAACCCAACAAGAAGCAGTCCATCAGCATGGCAACCCTACATAGAACCTCATCCCAAAGTAAACCACCATAGATTAATTCATATAAACTACACTTCACTCCCGCAACCCAAAAACCTTAATCCATTTAATAGCACAGATTCCTTATCAATAATTCTAACTAATGCCAGATCAATGAAAAATAAGTTGCCAATATTCACAGATATACTAGACAATCAAACACCAGACATATTATGGGGGATGTTTACTAAAGTGCGGTAATCGTGAATAACGCGCGTAAAGTACGTTTAACGATCGTTCGCACGTCCGAACGCGCGTTTGGACGTGCGAACGATCGTTAAACGTACTTTACGCGCGTTAACCGCAGTTAACGATCGTAAACCTCCGCGGCGCATTAAAACAGCGCAGAAGGTGGAGAGTGGGCGGGGAGAAGGGGTCAATGGGCGGAGAGTGGGCGGAGAGTGGGCGGGGAGAGGCTCCCCTCACACTAACGCACTGAATTCCTGAGCTCAATTCCAACGCGAATGAAAACCTGTCGTTAAAGGCATATTAAAGGGAAGAAAAACCATTTCCGTCAGCAATGTACAGCAAAACCGGGGAAACCCACAAAACGTGAGCAGTGTGATACATGTGCACAGAACAAAATTTCACATAAAACGTTAAAAATGACCACAAGAAACATTATAAAAAGCATAATTCAGCTGGGCAACAGTGACAGCAATGGGAAACAAGGAACAACACTCCCTGGAAAGCACCAAAAAAAAAAGAAATGATGTGTGGAAGGGTCTACGCTCCGCAGACCCTTTCAAAGATCATTTCATTGTAATGGAGCTGTCCTGGGAGTGTTGTGTAATGTTGCCCAATGATATCATTGTTGCCCAGCTTGGTTATGGGTGTGTGCCCCTTTTTGAGGTCTGTTCTTAGGTTTATGTGCACCTTTGCCTCCATTCAAGGTAAATGAGGCCACAGTAAACTTGTTGCAGAGCAGGGTTTCTGACTCATCAGGCCGGTTTAACTAACTCCAGGGACTGCACTGTCTCTGTGGCCACAGTGTGGTGCAACAGACACAGCCAGTGCCTGTAAGACCAGAGGGTCACAGGTTCAAATCCCAGCTGGGGCTCCTGCCAACCCAGTCCCCATAGTTTTACCCACCACTAAACAGTGATAGTAAAGACACTCCTTTATTGCAGAGAACATACGCATGGCCTATATTTTACCACACCAAACACAGACACCAGAAACAGGCACATTACCTAAAGCAGAGTCCCGCAAATGCAGTCCTGGAGGGCCCCACACCATTCCGGTTTCATGCTGCCTCTAATAAAGATGCCTGTGCTGCATAGCTATGCACCACCCCCATGGTATGCAGATGTAGCTCATGCATATTTATGAGGGACAGCATGAAAACCCGAACAGTGTTTGGAACACCAGGACGGGAGTTGGGGAACTCTGCCGTAAAGCAGCAGCTAACAGGGCCACACACACACCCACAGGCCCCATTGGCCAATGCCTCCTGGAGAGGCAAGACATTGGGCCCTGCCTGTATCTCCCAATACTAGCAGTTGCATACCTTAGCAATGCCACCCTACACCTGGGTATATGGTACACAGCTATCAAACGTTTCCTATGATAACTGGCAGATATCAATTCCTACGTTAAGCACATTTTGCTCATTGAGCTCCACCATAACAATCATTCTGATGTCTGCGTTGTGTGCTGCAGGTCTGGTCTCTGACAGTGTTCACCACCCTGGGGAGTGACCCCCCAACAGTCTTGTGTACCATATCCATGCCTGTACTATGCCCATGACTGGTGTGGTGGGTATTGCTGCTGACCACCTCTATAGTAGCACAATGCTGGCATAGGTGTGGGGGTGGCTGTCTGTCTATCCAGTGTGTGGTGGCTGCAAACACCTTCCACAACCCACACTGCCAGCAATGTTGCCAGTATTGGGCTGCCAATGTGCATAATGAGGAGCAAGGTACCATGGGTATAGGCCGGACAGGGTGGTCTGACCAGGGTACATCTGCACAGGGCATAGGGCAGTGACAGGCACATTGTAGTGCCCAGCCACCACCTACACAGACAGGGTGACCTCAGTATATCCTGCTGAGAGATCACTCTCACCCTGACTGTGCAGTGACCACAGCATGGCTAGGCACTCCCATAGTGCTATCTAGTATTTCTCTCATGTGATAAATATGGGTTTCCTTTTGGGGCCCAGTCACTGATGTATCTGCTTGCTGTGTATGCTGACATCCCCACTGAGCACTAGCAGACTGTTTGCAGCTGGTATGTGTTGTGATGGAGTGGCTTGCAGGGTGCAGTGGCTGATGGCTTGCACCAGGGGAATATCAGATAGTGGTGGGGTGCAGCATACCATATCCAGGCCTAATGTCTGTCTGCTATTGTGTTATGGATGTGTACAGAGCTGCATTGACTGCCCTGTGGGGTGTCTGTTCCTCAGCAGGACTAGGGTTGATGTTCCCCTCTACTGCCACCTTTGCAGGGAGGTAGACTGTGGATCTTTTGATAGGAGACCCTGTTTGCCACCCTCAGCCCTGGGGGTGGTGGTGCATGGGGGCTACACCTGACTGAAACAGACAGAGATGTCCAAGGTGTTCCTGCAGAAACTACCTATCTCACACAGTAACACTGCTTTGGACCTGCGCCATGGCCTCTTTCAGCCATGGACGGTGCTGTGGACCTAGTGCTGTGCGCCTCACTGCACCCTCAGGGTGAGCACAGTACCCGCACAATGTGACGGTGTGTAGCTACTCTGTGCCAGTACAACACACGGTCGGTACCCCCTATCAGGCCGAGGTGCTGTGGGGGTGCACATGGTCAGTTCCCCCTACCAGGCCGAGGTGCTGTGGGGGTGCATTCCCCATGGTGTGTATCTGTGGACAGCTGATTTGCATGTGCAGTGCATCATGGGTGTGAATGGCACAATCCAACCCTGTGAAACTCCAGCACCTGCTCACAGGCTCTGATAAACCATAGGCCATCACACGTACATCTGTTAGCATAATGCATAGGTGCAAGACACCCTACAGAGTCTGTAATATAAGATGCCCACACTGATAAAAACACACATACCCACGCACATAAAAACACACGTACCCACGCACGATTGTACGCACGCAGCTACGCACGTACCAATGCACGCAACCTCGCACGCACCAACGTACGTGGCTAGGCACACTCCGAGGGTGTTTTTCTGACACCAATACTCAACGTAACGAAAAACATGCCTCCTCTTTCCCTCTGTAATGTACAGGGTGATGCCTGGGACAGCCTTCTGCGTTAGGCACACTGGGGACTCGAACCCATGCTGCCTGTAACAGCGGTCAGTACCGTAACCATTGTGCTACAGCTCTGTTTCAGTGCTTTGTGTCTGTACGTCTTCTTACGTTTAACACGCAGTAACGCGCCACGGCGCCCGGTAACGCTCGTTAATTTTTTTACCGCGCGTTAGTGGTGACGATGTACCGCCCATGTCCTTATTTGGGGTTTCTGTCACTACCGCGGCTCCTAACACGAATTGCACTAACGCAGTTTAGTAAACATATCCCTATGTGTAACAGAGATATGGCTAACAGATTCAGATAACGTATACTTAAACCAACTAAGCAATAATGATTATGATACCTTTTATACACATAGAACTCACAAAAAAGGTGGTGGAGTCCTAATAATGATAAAAAAAGAACTAAAAGCAAAAAAACTACAATCACACTTACCCACAAACATCGACACAATCATTATGAAAATTGGCAACATAAAAATCTGTCTAATTTATAGACCACCAGACCAACAATCAGAGACCCTGGACCCCTTAATTGAATTCTTAAGCTCCTCCACTGACCAAAATCCAATACTAATGCTTGGTGACTTCAACCTCCCCTCCTTTCCAGCGTCTTATGCCTCCCTCTTTTTAGAATCCACCGCAGATATGGACTTTCACCAAATAGTAAATGCTAGCACACACAATAAAGGAAATATACTTGACTTGGTCCTACTGCCAGATGTAATCTACAGGTCTTATAACCCCAACTCTCTCAAATGTACCTCAACCCCTTGGTCAGACCACCATCTCATTAACTTTAAAATTACAATCAATAACTCAATAGTTAAACAAATCCCAATTAATGTTCCGCCTTACAGATTTAAAAGATATAACGAAGAGGAGTTTCTAGACATGACAATTCCCAAATTATCTATTGCACCACAAAATCTTGATGTAGCGGTATCCAACTGGCACGAAGTCATTAACAATGCAGCTGCCAATAACCAAGCAACTAAGAAAAACACTCACTCTAAACCTGATCAAGCCCCCTGGTACAATAACACACTAAACATAATGAAAAGAAATCTAAGAAAAGCTGAATGCAAATGGAGAAAAAATAAAAACCCCATTAATAAAGATGCATATATCACTCTCCTTAACTCATATAAGGATGCAATTAACAATGCCAAGAAAAATTACCATGCCTCAATACTAAACAATGCAATAAATAGACCCAGAGAACTATTCGCAATAGCTCATAAGCTAACGAATAACACCCACAACTCCAGCAATGAAATTACAGAAATCTCCCCACAGGATCTGGCAAACTACTACATGAACAAAATCACGTCCCACCCCCACTTACCAAAATCTAATCACCTCCCTCAAACCCATTATGCAGATGAATGGACTGACTTCCAACCTCTATCTAACATTGCACTCAAGAACATCATAACAAACATTAATACAACAACCTCACTCCTTGACCCTTGTCCAGTAACATGGATAAAGAATTCTCTACCTATCCTCTCACAATTCATACTCCCCATAATAAATCTTTCGCTAAAAACTGGGTACTTACCCCCAGCACTAAAACATGCACAGATTCGCCCAATCTTAAAGGACTCCACCCTTGACAAAACATCTCCTAAATCCTACAGACCCATATCAAGCATCCCGTTTTTAGCTAAATTAATCGAAAAAGCAGTACAAATCCAGACCCAAGAATACATTGATAGCTCAGCCCCCCTGGATGACCAACAGTATGGGTTTCGCCCTCACCACGGGGTGGAGTCACTATTAACAGTTCTTACTGATACCCTTGTAAGAGGTATCGATAATTCAAAACAGGCATTCCTACTCATATTCATTGATATCTCTGCTGCCTTTGACAGTGTTCACCACTCAACAATGATTAATAAACTAAGACAAATAGGTATAAAATCCACGGTTCTTAACTGGTTTTCATCATACCTAAGTGACCGAACTCAAACGGTACGAATTGGCAACCTCACCTCAAAAACATACAATCAGGAACTAGGCCTCCCCCAGGGCTCTGCGCTGTCAGCGCTACCATTTAATATTTACTTAAAACACATCTGTCAAATATTTAAAAAATTCAATGTGCACTATCACCTTTACGCGGACGACATAATGATGTATGGGAGGAGTGGCCTAGTGGTTAGGACAAGGTACTTCGGGCCGGAGGGCCAGGGGTTCAAGTCCCACCTGGGGACAGCAATCTCAGGCCAGAGGGACTGGGATTTCTAGTCCTATAGGCACTCCTTGTGGTCTTGGGCAAGCCACTTAATCATCCATTGCCCATGTTCCCTGTAAGTATTAGCGTATGTGTGTCATATCCCCTCGTGTTAAATGTATCTCCCAATTGACCGCTTTGACCCGGTGAAAAGCAGGATATAAATACAGCTAAATAAATAAAATAAATTCACAATACCTAATATTCCTACACTACTTATTAATACCTGCCTCAATGAAATAAACAATTGGCTAAATGAAAACAACTTATTCATTAACCATACAAAAAACGAAGCCCTAATAGTAACTAAAAACACAGCATTCATTCACACATCACACTGCAAAATAATGATATCAATATAAAAACTGAAATACGCTACCTAGGAGTAATACTAGACAAACACCTCAGTATGGACACACATATAAGAAATATAACAAAAAAAGTTTATTTTAAACTAAAAGTCTTAAAACAACTCCGCCCCCTAATGCATCTACAGGATTTTCAACGTATAATACAAGCTATAATAACTCCCCATTTCGATTTTGCGAACTTAACCCTACTAGGCATAACAAAACAAAATCTAAAAAAACTCCAACTGGCACAAAACGCAGCAGCAAGGACTATCATGAATGCTCCACCATTCCAACATATAACACCTATTTTAGAGAATCTACACTGGCTCCCGATTCAATGCCGGATACACTATAAAACTCTTTTAACTACTTACAAAGTCTTGAACAACACAGCACCTCTTACTCTAAACAACCTTATTAACAAAGAACCCAATCATAATCTCCAAAGGCGAGACCAACTAAACAAACTTATAACACCAAAGGAATTTATAAAGGCCAAAAAATCAACAAACAAGAAAGCATTCTCTCATGCTGCCCCTATAATCTGGAACAACACTCCATCGGAATTAAGATCCTTACCTCAAATCATGGAGTTCAGGAAAAAACTCAAAACTCACTTACTCTCAACATACTACGGATCCTTGTCGAACTCACCTATTCAACAGGAAAAAGGATAGCTTCACCAGCTGACATATCCCATCTCTGAACTGGAATAAATGAGAAAACCCCAAACCAACGATTTCAAAAACATACATACCTGTACATAGTTAATATTTGGTTTCTTTGTATATAGTTAACAAACTGTTAATTGTAAAATTAAATTTCTTTGTAGTTTCACAATGTTATCTGTAAAAGCAGCTTTGCCTGTTTACTGTTGTTCCATGTAAACCGCAACTGATCAATGGAAGATGCGGTATATAAAAACTTGCTAATTAAATTAATTTAATTCAATTAAATTTACCTGTACCCTTTGTCGCCTCTCACTCAACCAATTTCTAAGCCAAGCGGTAACTTTAGAGTCCATATCTAGGGTATTCAGTTTGTTTATAAGTTGCCTGTGTGGAACGGTGTCAAAGGCTTTACTGGAATCTAAATACACTACATCTAGGGCTCTCGCTCAGTCCAACTCCACACCATTCACTGAAGATGATGTGTTAGAACAACTTGCAAAACTGAAAGTGAACAAGGCCATGGGACCGGATGGGATACATTCCAGGATACTGAAAGAGCTCAGAGAGGTTCTTGCAGGGCCGTTAAAGGATGTTTTCAACAGATCCTTGCAAACAGGAGTAGTTCCTCAGGACTGGAGAAGGGCGGGTGTGCTACCTCTTCACAAAAGTAGTGACAGGAAAGAAGTGACAAGCTACAGGCCCATGAGCCTTACCTCAGTGGCGGGAAAAGTAATAGAGGCGCTTCTGAAAGAGCGAATAGTGGACTTTCTCAAAACCAACAGGTTGCATGATCCGAGGCAACATGGTTTTACTGAAGGACGATCTTGTCAAACAAATCTGATTGAGTTCTTTGACTGGGTGACCAGAGAACTAGATCAGGGGCATGCGATGGATGTCAACTACCTGGATTTCAGCAAAGCCTTTGATACTGTTCCTCATAGGAGGCTTATCAATAAACTCAGTAGTTTGGGGATGGATCCCAAGGTGGTGAACTGGATCAGAAATTGGTTGACTGACAGACAACAGAAGGTGATGGTAAATGGAGATCACTCAGATGAAGGAGGGTGATTAGCGGGGTGCTCCAGGGTTCGGTCCTGGGCCCGGCACTGTTCAATGTATTTGTGAGTGATATTACTGAAGGACTGCATCGAAAGGTCTGTCTTTTTGCAGATGACATGAAAATTTGCAACAGAGTTGACTCCCCTGAGGGAGTGGATAACATGAGGAAAGATCTACAAAAGCTGGAAGAATGGTCTAATGCTTGGCAGTTAAGATTTAATGTGAAGAAGTGCAGTGGCATGCACTTGGGAAGCAGAAATCCAGGTGAAATGTACGCGATAGGGGGAGAGAGATTGGTGTGCGCGGACCAGGAGAAGGACCTTGGTGTGATTATTTCTGCAGATCTCAAGGTGGCAAAACAGTGCGACAAGGCAGTGGCAAAGGCCAGGAGGATGTTGGGTTGCATACAAAGAGGAATTACCAGCAGAAAGGAGACGTACTAATTCCACTGTATAAGTCATTGGTGAGGCCTCACTTGGAATACTGTGTTCAGTTTTGGAGACCATATCTTACAAAGGATATAAAAAGACTGGAAACTGCTCAGAGGAAGACGATCAAAATGATTTGGAGCCTGCGTCAGAAGCCTTATGAGAAGAGACTTGAAGACCTAAATATGTACACTTTGGAGGAGAGGAGGGACAGGGGAGATATGATTCAGACCTTTAAATACTTAAAGAGAAATAATAAACAAACAAACCTCGTCCAAAGATGGGTAAACTGTAAAACTAGAGGGCATAACATGAAGCTGCAAGGGGGTAAATTGAAAGGCCATGTCAGGAAATACTTTTTCACTGAAAGAGTGGTGGATTCTTAGAGTGCCCTCCCGATGGAAGTGGTGGGGGCAAATACATTGACAGAATTCAAAATGGCATGGGACAAACACAGTGGATCCCTTTACAGCAACAGGATAAAATCACAATAAACTTAACTAATTTCTCAACATACAGGGGTGTCCTACATGGAGCGGTGGGTTCACCCCTAAAACAAAGACATGGGGAGGGGTGGCCTGGAAGGAGAGGCAGGTGCACCTACTCTTGCCATCTTACTGGGCAGACTAGATGGACCATATTGGTCTTTATCTGCCGTCATTTACTATGTTACTACTATGTAACTCCCTGGTCACCCAGTCAAAGAAATCGATCAGATTTGTCTGACAAGACCTGTCTCTGGTCAGCAGGCCCACTAGTGGGCAGAGAGCAAATGAGAGCAACTGCTGCTGTGCTCTGTATTCCCCGCCCTCCTGCCACTTAGAAAAGTGGAGGCTCAAGTGCTTTTTTTTCTCCCATGTGCAAATCTGTTCAGGAGCCCAAATGAGAATTTTGTGACCCCAACCCACAGTTTGGAAAGAGCTGGTTTAGGCCGTGGCAGCACCTGTAAATCACATAAAAACCCAGTGATCGTTTAGTACCACTGAAGATCTCCACAGACTGCCTCAAAAATGTCTGATTAGTATCGGGGAAGTCAGTGTACAGAGCTTGTGCAGTTCAGGCAACTATCGAGTTAATGGTGATATTCAGCAGCTAACCAGAACCAGCTGGTACGGAGTGATCGCAGATTGACAGTGCAGATGATAGCTGAGGAGCTCAGCCTGAACAGGGAGTCAGTGTGGACCATCTTGGTGCGGGAGCTGTGGATGTGGAAGGTGTGCGCCAAGATGGTGCCCAAGCTTTTATCAGATGACCAGAAGGAGCACCGGGTCAATGTTTATCAAGACTTGATAGAGAAGATTGGAGAAGATCCAGAGTTCATTGGCTGAGTCATCACAGGAGATGAGACTTGGGTCTTCCAGTATGACCCTGAAAGCAAGAGACAGAGCCTGCAGTGGAAGACTTGACTGTCACCCAGACCCAAGAAGGCACGAATGTTCAAATCAAGGATCAAGGTCATGCTGATCACATTCTTCAACCAGAAGGGAGTGGTCCATCATGAGTTTGTGCCTGAGGGTAAGACAGTCAACCAGCACTTCTACCAGCAGGTCCTCAATCGCTTCCATGACCGGGTTCGGCACAGCAGGCAGGCTCTGTGGAGAGACAAGTCGTGGCTGCTCCACCACGACAACGCACCCGTACACACTGTGCTCAGTGTGAAGCAGTTCTTGGCCAACAAACAGATTACAGCTCTCGACCACCCTCCTTTATTCCCCAGATCTCGCACCGTGCGACTTCTGGCTCTTCCCCAGGCTGAAGACTGTGCTCATAGGAACTCATCTTGCCTCTGTAGAAGAGATCAAGGCCACTGTGATGAGGGAGCTGAGGGACCTCAAGGAGGAGGACTTTACCGAGTACTTCCGTATGTGGCAGAAGTGAATGCAAAAGTGCATTAACTCTGGGGGAGATTACTTTGAAGGGGACAATGCATAATTTCTCTGTAGATTTTGTAATAAAATGTTTATGGGACAGTCATTTCTTTTTGTCACACCTTGTATATGACTGGAATCCTCTTTAAAAGTTTCACTTGAGGCAGAGTTCTATAGAATTTTAAGGGCTTGAAACACAGACCTGTGTTGCATTTATAATTGTGATTCCTAACACTACTGACTTTCTTCACACAGTTAACCTTTCCTTCTAATGGACAGAAAACAGAAGGAAAAGAAAAAGGACTGGCGATTCATTTTTGTTGGATCAGAAGGAAGCGATTGCAATAGTGGAACTACCACTGGCATGGGATAAGTTTTAATATTTCTATAAGTGTGGCACGCTGTTGTGAGTTTTCAAGCACTCATTGGGCATTCACTTGTTTAGTAAATAGAATAAAATGGGAGATTTGTTACTGGAGAGCTTTTCTCTCTTTCAAGACAAACAGTCCAACAAAAAGAAAAAATATGTGAGACACTTAGGGCCTGATTTTTTAAGGCATTTACACAGGTAACTGCCCTAGTTACACATGTAAATGCCATATCTGGGATTTTAGAAAGGAACCTACATGGGTAGTGCCCATCGAAAATTCCGGATATGTCACTAACACACCCAGATGCTATGTGGTTAGCATCGGGGGGGGGGGGGGGTTACGGACATTCTGGGGCAGAGAAGAGGCGGAGGAAAGGACTAACTGGGTAGCACCAATTTTCAATGCTATCCGCTTAGTCCTCTGTGCCTTAAAGGTAGGCAAGGTTTTTCCTCACCTATCGTTCAGGCGCAGGGGGCTAAGTGGGTAGCATCGAAAATCAGTGCTACCCGACTAGCTGCTGCGGCTTCCAGGGTGTGTGGCGAGACCCGGATTTTCAATGCCAGGGCCACATATGACATATGACATAATCCGGGATAGGCGGAAGGGGGGAGGACTAGGCGCTGACATAGCACCACCCAGTTGAAAATTGGGCCCTTAGGGTCTAACTTACAGTTTAGAATAATCATGTCCTGGCAGTGTCTCTGTTTTTATAATATTTTCTACTATTTCCTTTTTGAATAGGTCTTGTTTTATTTGATTCTTTTATGTGTCAAATATGTGTGCATACATAGTCCAATGCCACTTCACTGGGCACCTTTTTTTTAGGAGATATTGAGCATTAAGCTGGGCCGGCCCATCCATTGTGCGAGAATGCTGTTTGCAAAGGGCCCTGAGCTTCAGGGGGCCCCATGCCAACAACATCCCGCACATGCTGTTCAGCTCCCAGCAGGCCCCTGTTCACCTCTCTACAGCCACTGAAGTGAAAAGCGCCGTTTTTCTTCACTTCGGCAGCTGTGTTCTAATGTAGGCCCCTGGCACACCAGAGGTCAAAGGACATTTCCTGTGTCCCAGCACTCAGCGTGCCAGCAGCCTATATTAGAACACAGCTGCCAAAGTGAAGAAAAATGGCGCTTTTCACTTCAGTGGCTGTAGAAAGGTGAGCCGGGGCCTGCCTGGAGCCCGCTAAAGTCAAGCAGACAGGCGTGGGGCTCTTCAAGGAGGGGAGGGGCTAGGACAGGAAATGGGATGATTGGGAGGGGAGGCTAGGACAGGAAAGGGCTGATGGGGGGAGGCTAGGACTGCAAATGTGCTGATGGGGGGGATAGGATAGGATTAGAAATGACTAATGGGGGGGCTAGGACTGGAAAAGGCTGATGAGGGGACTAGGACTGGAAATGGGCTGATGTGGGAGATGGGAGAATGGGACAAAGGGAGCAGATACTGGATGGGGCTGGAACTAGAAGGGAGCTGATATTGGGGGAGGACTAGAAGGGGATGGAGCTGGGGGAGTGACGATAAAGAGGAGAAAAGATATTTTGTGTGGGAGGGAAGAAAAATCTACGATTGGCCGAGTATTGGAAGAGTAAGTGGTGATTGAGGATGGAAGGGTGAATTTGAGTGGATGAAAAAGGAATAAAGAAAGAAATGGAGGAAAGAGCAAAAGGGGAAATATCAGTATGTTAAAGGAGATGTAGAGAAAGAATGGAAAAAAAAACTAGAAGAGAGAAGAAAGGACAAATGGACAGCAGACAATGGAGAGTTAGCAGAAGACATGAAGAAACCAGAAGAAAGTGACTGGAGCAATTGCAACTGAAAAATAAAATGCACAAACAACAAAATGTAGAAAAATACTTTTTTATTTTGAATTTATTAACTGGAATATATCAGCTCTAGGAAATGTGAACCATTAATGTCTTTGCGTTTTTGTTTAGTACAAGAGGAAATTAATTTATAGTTTTATTTCTCCAGTGTTGTTGTATGTTCCAACTTTGGCTTTTCGGGTTCTCAGTTTAATTACTGTCTTTCTAGTTCTAAATTGTGATCCCTTGTTCTTTATTTGGTGACAGTCTATGTTCTGCACGTGTAACCAAGCTGAGGTATTCTGTTCATGTAGTTTCTATTTGACGGTGCCTCTTGTTCTCTTTCCCCAGTAGGAGATGTATTGGTATTCTCTGAGATGTATTGGTTTAATATTTGCAGTGTTGCATTTTGATAGGTAGGGTTTGATGCTTTGTGAGTCCTGGTAGTGCTGTTAGGATACGGCGGGTTTGCTATGGGTTCTAAATGGGCAGTGTTTATAGAACTTCCTAATGTGCCTGGCGGTTGGCACTGGAGTATAGTAATGTAGAAATCTGGTAGCCTTTCTTTATCCAGACACCATAGAACCCAACATATAAGGAAAAAATATCTGATTCCAGTGTTATCTCATAAACAGCTTCTCCAGTACCAGGCAGAGAGTGAACAGAGCCAGCCTAAAGGTTTCTGCCACCCTAGGCAGAAACCCTCTTGCACGCCAACCCCCCACCCAGCTGCCACTGCCCTCCTCCAGCTGATGCCACCACTGAGTCCCATAGCTGCCGCTGCAGCTGATTCTATCTCAGAAGGGGGAGGCGGGCAGCCACAGTATTCCCAAAAGCAGTGGCAAAAAGCATCCACTATTGGAAATACTGCTGCTGCCCACCTATCCCTCCCGAGACGGCATCAGCAGCAGCTGGGGTATGGCCAGTCATGTGTGCTGCTGCCACCACCCACCCGGGTCAACTGCCCTAGGCATCTGCCTAGCTCACCTAGTGGACGGGCTATCCTTGATTGTGAACTAACACAAAACCTTAAAAAAGTCACTGAAGACCTGTAGTGCAAATCTACCATATCATAATGAAACCAGCTTCTAAAAGTAACACAATAAGGAGCCTACCCAGAAAAGAGCAGCACCATAAATATTGCAGTGGCCCTCAGAACATCCTTACACCTATTCAGAAATTGAAAAAGCCAGATTACTACAGATCCTACATAGAAACTCCATGCAAACAGAATATGGTGTCAGTCACACAGGCAAAACACACTTAGACGTTCACCAAGTAAAGAATAAATTATAATAAACTCGAAGTAGAAATATGTAGATAAAATTAAATTGAAACCCCAAAAAGCAAGGCTCTGCATGCAGTGTAACACAATAGAGGAGGCAGGAGACACTTTACCCCACCTTTGCTGAGCAGTAACATGAAATGCACAGGCCCTCTCTGATCCCACATGCAGATGACACAGCCTCTCCCCTTAGTCTTCCCCCTCCATCAATCTCTGTGCTACTTGCTCAGCGGCAGCTGTATTGCTGATTAGGTCTGGCTCTCACCACAGTTCATCTCTGAACCAGAATCACCAGGATTATGGGGAGGGGGCAGACCATGGGGCAGGGCTGCTTGCATGTGGGATCAGAGAGAACTGTGCTTCATGTTACTGTTTAGCAAAAATAAAGGAAGCAGCTAGCACAGAGGTGCACAAGATGACGGGACTTTATTTATGCAGCTGTGCAGCCTATAGCTGGCATCAAAATTCCAAACATGCTCTGCTACCATTGCTGGACTCAATAAATTTTGTGTTGATTTAGCCAGGCCAAAATCTTCAGAGCCAGTGCTTGTGACCTCCTCACACCCTCCCCACCCCCAATTGTCTCTCATGCTTGTCTTATGCTTCCAAGTCTCATGAGACCAACGCTAGAGTTCCAATACTGTATGGCATCTTCAGACAGAAATACAGACAACAACAGTTATAACTTCAGATATTAAGTGTCTTACGTGTATATGGTGCAACAGTGGTGTGTCTGTCTGTGCATTGGAAATCTGGTAGGTGTTTTATGTAGGTGAAGTGTGGGGCATCTGTTTGCATGGTTCAGAGGTGGGGTGTGTGTGTGGTATGAAGGTGAGGTGCCTGTGTGCAGGGCCGGCCCGTCCATTGAGCAAGAATGTTTTTTGCACAGGGCCCCGCGTTTCAGGGGGCCCCGCGCAAAGAACATTCTGCTTTTTTTTTAAATGACTTAAAAAAAAAAAACCTGGCTCTGGCTGCTACCGCTGCCGCTACCACCGCGGCAGCGGCAGAATGGAGTGTCCCGTGGGGCCTCCTCTTCTCCTTCAGCCCCTCTGCAAAGGCTTTGAGATTCGTGAAGGGAGAGCGTCTCCCTCGCGTCTCTGTGAAGCCTTCAGCCCCTCTGCAAAGGCTTTGAGATTCGCGAAGGGAGAGTGTCTCCCTCGCGTCTCTGTGAAGCCCGCAGGGGCTAATGGGAAATTTCCCATCTGCCCCTTCAGACGCGAGGGGCTGATGGGAAATTTCCCATTAGCCCCTGCGGGCTTCACAGAGACGCGAGGGAGACGCTCTCCCTTCGCGAATCTCAAAGCCTTTGCAGAGGGGCTGAAGGAGAAGAGGAGGCCCCGCGGGACACTCCATTGTGCCGCTGCCGCGGTGGTAGCAGCAGCAGCCAGAGCCAGTTTGTTTTTTTAATTGTGCCATAAGCCCGGGGGGGGGGGTTAAGATTGGCAAAGGGGGGGTGTTAAGACTGGCAAGGGGGGGGTTAAGACTGGCAAAGGGGGAGTGTTAAGATTGGCAAAGGGGGGGTAAAGATTGGCAACGGGGGGGTGTTAAGACTGGCAAGGGGGGGTTAAGATTGGCAAAGGGGGGTGTTAAGATTGGCAAAGGGGGTGGTGTTAAGATTGGCAAGGGGGGGTTAAGACTGGCAAAGGGGGGGTGTTAAGATTGGCAAAGGGGGTGGTGTTAAGATTGGCAAGGGGGGTGTAAGATTGTCAAAGGGGGGTGTTAAGAATGTCAAGGGGGGGTTAAGACTGGCAAAGGGGGGTGTTAAGATTGGCAAAGGGGGTGGTGTTAAGATTGGCAAGGGGGGGTTAAGACTGGCAAAGGGGGGGTGTTAAGATTGGCAAAGGGGGTGGTGTTAAGATTGGCAAGGGGGGGGTTAAGATTGGCAAAGGGGGGGTGTTAAGACTGGCAAGGGGGGGTTAAGACTGGCAAGGGGGGGGGGTTAAGCGGCAAGAACTGGCAAGGGGGGGGTTAAGACTGGCAAGGGGCTGGGGGCTGTCTGGAAATGGGGCGATGGGGGGGTTAGGACTGGTAATGGGCTATGGGGGGGTTAGGACTGATAATGGGCTATGGGGGGGCTAGGACTGGTAATGGGCTGTGGGCTGTTGGGGGGGTTAGGACTGGTAATGGGCTATGGGGGGGGTTTAAAACTGGTAATGGGCTGTGGGCTGATGGGGGCTGTCTGGAAATGAGGTGATGGGGGTTAGGACTGCTAATGGGCTATGGGGGGGGGTTAAGACTGGTAATGGGCTGTGGGCTGATGGGGGCTGTCTGGAAATGAGGTGATGGGGGTTAGGACTGCTAATGGGCTATGGGGGGGTTAGGACTGATAATGGGCTACGGGGGGCTAGGACAGGAAATGGGCTGATGGGGAGGGGTTAGGACTTGAGGTGGGCTGATGTGGTTAGGACTGGTAATGGCTGTGGGCTGATGGGGGGGTTAGGACTGGCAATGAGCTATGGGGGGCTGACTGGAAATGGGCTGATGGGGTTAAGACTGGAAGTGGGCTGATGGGGGGTTAGGACTGGTAATGGATTATTGGGGGGCTTAAACTGAAAATGGGGTGATGGGGGTTAGGACTGGAAGTGGGTTGATGGGGGGCTAGGACTGGTAATGGGTTGGGGGGTTGCTATGACTGGAAATGGGCTGAGTGGAAGGGGAGGCTTGAACTGCAAATAGCTGATGGGGAGGGAGCTTGGAATGGAAATGGGCTGTGAGGGAAGGGAGCTAGGACTGAAAATGGGCGGACGGAGCAGCTAGGATAGGACTGGAAATGGGCTGTTGTGGGGAGCTAAGATTGGAAATGGGCTGTGGTGGGGGTTTGAATTGAAATGGACTCATGGAGGGGCTAGAACTGGAAGTAGGCTCATGGGGGGCTTGGACTGGAATTGGGCTGAGTGGAGGGGAGCTAGGATTTGACATAGGCTGATGGTGGGGCTAGGAAATGACTAGAAATGGGCTGATGGGGGCTAGGATTGTAAATGAGCTGATGGAGGGACTCAGACTGAAAATGGATGGGGGAGCTAGGACTGGAAATGGGTTGATGGGGGGCTAGGACTGGAAATGGGTTGATGGGGGGCTAGGACTGGAAATGGGCTGATGCAGGGACTAGAAGGGAATGGATGCTGGGTGAGACTGGAACTAGAAGGGAGCTGATGTTGGGGGAGGATTAGAATGGGATGGGGTTGGGAGAGTAAAATGGAGAGGGGAAAAATATATTTTGTGTGGGAGGGATGAAAAATCTACAATTGGCCGGGTATTGGGAGAGTAAGTGGTGATTGAGGATGGAGAGGTAAAATTTGTGTGGATGAAATAGGAATGAGGAAAGAGCAAAAGGAGAAAGATTAGTATGTTAAAGCAGATGTAGAGAGAGAGAATGGAAAAAAAAAACTAGAAGAGAGAAGAAAGAACAAATGGACAGCAGACGATGGACAGTTAGCAGAAAACATGAAGAAACCAGAAGAAAGTGGCTGGAGCAATTGCAACTGAAGAAAATGCACAAAAGGTAGAAAGATATCTCTTTATTTTGAATTTATTAACTGGAATATGAAAGCTCTGGGAAATGTGCATCATTAACGTCTGCGCTTTGTTTGGTACAAGAGGAAATTAATTTATAGTTTTATTTCTACAGTGGTGTTGTACATTCCAAGTTTGGCTTTTGGGGTTCCCAGTTTAATTATTGCCTTCCTGTTTCTAAATTGTGATTCCTTGTTTGGTGATGGTCTATGTTCTGCATGTGTAACTGAGCTGAGGTATTCTATTTATGTAATTCCTATTTGACATTGCCACTTGTTCTCTTTCCCCAGTATTCTCTGAAATGTATTGGTTTAATATTTGCAGTGTTGCCTTTTGATAGGTAGGGTATGGTGCTTTGTGAGTCCCGGTAATGCTGTCAGGGTACGGCGGGTTTGCTATGGGTTCTAAATGGGCAGCGTTTGTAGTAGTTTTTTTTTTTTTTTTATTTATTTTTCTTATATACCGCACTCTTTAGCATCAGCGCGGTTTACATGGAACCATAATTAACAATAACAGTTTTACATAGAACAGGGAAGAAAAACTTGGATAACTTAGGGAGAAATGCACAAAATTATTTACATATATAACAATGAGTTTTGTGAATATCTTATGATAAATCTATGGATATGCATTAGGACTAGAGGATGGGTGTGTCTATGGTGTATTAGGATTGATTTGGTAGTATTGTATAAATAAGTGGTGCTTGAGTGCTTTCCTGAATTGCATGAGATCAGAGATTGATCGGATTTCTGGAGGCAGTGTATTCCAACATTTGGGAGCATAAAGACTGAATGCTCTGTTGGATGTTGTTAGTGTGCATTTTGTTGAAGCATTTGGTATAATTAGGGTGTTTGCTGATGTAGATCTTCTGGATCTGTTGGGTGGAGTGGGTTGAAGTAGATTGACTAGCGTTGAAGCAGTTATATTGTGGATGGCTTTAAAGGTGAGTACTAGGGTCTTAAATAGTATTCTTCCATGTGTTGGGAGCCAGTGGAGCTGCAATAAGATGGGTGTGATATGGTCATATCTCGCTGCTCCAAATAGAACTCTAGCAGCAGCGTTCATGGCCAGTTGTAAGGGGGTCAATGTAGATTGTGGGAGCCCTTGGAGAATGGCGTTGGCGAAGTCAAAATGGGGTAGGATAAGGGCTTGATAAACAGTTCGGAAGTCACTTGGGTCCAATAAGGTTCGGAGGTGTTTGAGTGTCCGGATCTTGAAATATACAGCTTTAACAATGTGGGATATGTGTAATTTCATGTCCAAACGTTGATCCAAAGTGACTCCTAAATAACGGATTGCAGGTTTTGTTTGTAGTTCGGCTTCTCTCACTTTTATATGAGGAGGAGGGGTAAAGTATTGATTTTTCGTGACAAAGAGTACCTCTGTTTTCTTATGTTGGATCCGAAGGTTTTGCGTTAGAAACCATTCGGATACTGCGTCAAAACAATCAATAAGAGGTGAGAGGTCCATTTGCTTTGTGGAGAATGGCATGTAAAGAAGGATGTCATCGGCATATATCTGCCATTGCACATTGAAGGATTTTATGATGTTACAGACGGGTTGAATGTAAATGTTAAACATGAGAGATGATAGTGATGATCCTTGAGGGACGCCCTGTTTTTGGTGGAAAGGCTTTGATTTTGTTGATCTTGATCTTACTTGCTGTCCTCTTCCCTCAAGGTATGATCTGCACCAGTCGAGAGCGAGGCCGGTAATGCCTTTTTCTTTTAGGCGTTCAATTAGTAGGCCGTGGTGAACAGAGTCGAAAGCTGCAGCTATGTCGATGAAGATAAGTACACATCCTTGGTGGATGTTGTCAACAAAGGTGGTAATATCATTGAAGAGGGAGGTAAGAAGTGTTTCTACGCCATGTAATTCTCTGAAGCCGTGCTGATGTGAATTTAGAGGGGCTTCAGTATCGATGTGGTCTTGTATTTGTCGTTGTGCTTCCTTTTCAAATATCTTAGCTAGAAAGGGTATGCTGGCTATGGGTCTATATGATTCAACTTTGCTGGGGTCAAGTTTGGGGTTTTTTAGAAGAGGTCTAATTGAGGTTTGCTTGAGTGCTGCAGGGAAGGATCCAGTTGTGAACGATAGATTTATCATTCTTGTAATTATTGGACTGATATCACTGCGTATATTCTTTATCCAATAGGCAGGACAGGGATCAGTAAGAGCAGTGGTGGTGTTGATGGCTGCAATGGTATCCTCAATATGTTTCTTGGGTGGTGTGGAGAATATTGAGAGGCTGTTTAGGCAGATGGTGTCCTGATGGTTAAAGGCAGCAATTTTGTTTGTTTGCAATAGTTTTGATTGCAGATGATCTGCGAAGGCTTGTGGGTGGATCTCTTCAGGTGGGCATGGAGATGGTTCCTTGGATATGGATTTGACTATGTTGAAGAGTTCCCGTGGTTTATTTAGGGATCTTTTGAGTGAGTCAGTGTAGAAATGTTTCATTTTCGTCAGGACTGCTGTTCTGTGGGTCGTGAGTTGAGCATTGTATGCTATCTGGTCGTTTGAGGAGCGAGATCGACGCCATCGTTTCTCGAGTTTTCGAAGGTGTAAGAGGGAGGCCCGCAGATCGGAGGAAAACCATGGTGCATGTTTTCTGTTGGTTGGGATTTTGCTATTGGGTGGTTTTTGTGCAATGGAGCTGAGGATGTCATTCCATGATGTGATCATTTTTTCCAGATTGAGGGTAGTGTCATTGTAGAGAGGGTGGGTTTGTGCAAGTATGAGTTCTTTGTTGAAAGCATTGAAGCTTCGAGTTGTCGTTTTAGTGGGATTATTGGAGGTTCTGTTATCCAATTTGCTAGTGTTCACAGGAATTGTGAAGTTAATTAATTTGTGATCTGACCATGGAACTGGTATCAGAGTTGTTACAAGGTTATTATCTAATTCACATGCTGAAAGAGGTGCAAAAATCATGTCAAGGGTGTTCCCTTTTGTGTGTGTGGGACTTTTGATTAATTGCCTGTATCCTAATTCATCCATTGCTTCTAAGAGAGCTGAAGCATGGCTGATGTGCAGAGAGGGGAGATTGAAGTCTCCTAATATCCAATTCGGTTTGTTGTGTTGGGCAGCGTTGGTTGCTAAGTCTAAAATGTTAGGAAGGTCGTCTGAGGAGGATGATGGTGATCTATAAAGAAGGTTGATGGAGCATTGATCATTGGCGATGGATAAAATGTCTAGGTTGTTTGAGCTTGTAGCGTCTGTTGTGGAAAACTGGAGGTCCGTCTTAGTTAATATGAGGGTTCCTCCTCCTCTTTTATTCTCTCTATGGCAGGAGTGGATGGAGAAGTTGTTGGGTAGGAGTTGATTGATGATTATGTTGTCTGTGTTAGATAACCAGGTTTCAGTTATCATGAGAATATCCAGGTTATAGGCAGATATTAAATCGGTGACTATCGGCCATTTCTTACGGATTGACCGAGCATTGATGAGGGCACATTTTAATGCTTGCAAGGGTTCCTTTTGCTTGGTTCTCT
The DNA here is from genome assembly GCA_033557465.1 of Ichthyophis bannanicus. NCBI lineage: Eukaryota > Metazoa > Chordata > Amphibia > Gymnophiona > Ichthyophiidae > Ichthyophis > Ichthyophis bannanicus. Next base: position 1,013,191,261 of record CM066034.1, on the reverse strand, counting down.
TGGTAGTTTGGAGGGCTATGTGTAGCAGGTGTGAGTGTCGTGGTAGTGTACCAATTCTTAAGGGAGGATATGGGGCTTCTGCCTGTCTATGGGTATACCTTTGTAGGATAGGGATTTGTTGTAGATCGTGTGGTAGGGCAAGGGATTCAGCTACCCATCCTAGAATGATGAGTAATGTGCCTATTGAGGCAGTGGTAGTAGGAGACATTTTAACTTGCTGCTGTTAGTTTTTAAGGATTGTTTCAGTGAGGGTAAATGTGATTACCATACAGTGGGTAAAGTACTTAAAGAATACAGTAAATAGAGTATTACTAGCTACAAATAGGTATAATAGTTACCGTAAGCATTGAATAATACAGTAATTAATACAGCAAATAACACAGTAGGTATACTATTACTAGCTGTGAACAAATAGGTATAATAGTTACCATAAATAGTGAATAGGTATAGCTGGTTATTAGCTAAAATGGGTTCTGTTACAATATTAAGTTCGCTAGATCCTATTGAGGATCACATTTAAGAGCAATATGAGAGGCGGTATATAGACTAAACATATGGGTATCACAGCGGAGGTTACTTCTAATTGGATATGCAGAGATTTATACATATATTGGAAAATAGATGTTAACTATTTCAGATAGTCTCTACCGTGAATGTGAGAGTTTATTAGATAAGTAGAATATAGATGCATGGGAGGAGCATACCGGTGAGTTTTCAGGTAGCTGTTGTAGTCGGCTGAGTCCTGTTGCTTGGAGATGCTGTGTGCAGGTTGCGGGTGGGTTCTTCTGGTGCCTCGCCGGCGGCTTCTTTTAAGGGTGCAGGCAGGCCCCTCTCACAGCCCCGATTGAGCTGGAGGGCTGAGCGGCTTGGTGGACGGCCCGCTCAGAGCTCGACCCCAGTCGGGGGAGCTAGGATGGAGGATCGCGGCTGCTGTATTTTGTGGAGTGTTTGCTGGCTTCACACTGTGGGCCTCTGCCTAAGGGCCGTGCCAAAGGGCCCTCTGGCGAGGCCCTCAGACGCGGGCCCGCAAAGGCGCGGGCGCGCCTGATGGCGCTTCTTTTTAAAGCAGGAGATCTGCCCCGGTTGGGCAGATCTCACTTCCTAATGTGCCTGGCGGTTGGATTATAGTAATGTAGAAATCTTTTAGTCTTTCTTTATCCATACACTCATTAAGAGACATATTTACTAAAAAGTTAGTGTCTGGTAACATTATGCAAATATTTATGCAAATAAGACCACTTATGCAAATGAGGCCCCGCACCGAGTCTCCGCACATGGCCCCGCACCCCCCTTGGGCCGCCCCTGCCTGTGTGTGTATGGTGCAGCGGTGAGGTGTGTGTGTGTATGTGTCTGTGTGTGTGTGTGCATGAGTGCTTGTCTGTCATGCAGAGGGATGATGAATGTGTGTATGCATGTCTGTTATGTGGAGGTAGGGTGCCTCTGTGTGTGTGTGTCTGTTGTGGAAGGTTGAATGCCTTTCTGTGTGTGTGTGGTGCAGAGGTGAACTGCCCATGTGTGTGTGTGTGTGTGCGTTTGTGTGTGCACGTCTCTTGGTGGAGGTAGAGTGTTTGTGTGTGCAAGTGTCTGTCATACAGAACATAAGAAATGCCATACTGGGTCACATCAAGGTCGATCAAGCCCAGTATCCTGTTTCCAACGGTAGCCAATCCAGGTCACAAATACCTGTCAAGTTTCCAAAAAGGCACATAGGTTCCATGATGCTTGTCCTGGGGTAAGCAGTGTATTTCCCAAGTCCTCTTTAATAATGATTTATGGACCTTTTCTCCAGGAACTTGTCCAAACCTTTTTAAACCCAGCTACACTAACAGCTTTTACTAAATCCTCCGGTAACGAATTTCTAGAGTTTGATTACATGTTGAGTAAAAAAATATTTTCTCTTATTAGTCTTAAATGGGTTACATTGTAACTTCATTGAGTGTCCTCTAGTCTTTCTACTTTTTGATGGTGTAAGCAACCAATCTATATTTACCCGTTCCACTCCATTCATTAATTTAAAGACCTCTATCATATCACCCCCTCAGCCATCTCTTTTCCAAGTTGAAGAGCCCCGACCTTTTAAGCTTCTCCTCACAGGGATATCCTTCCATCTCCTTTACCATTTTTGTTGCTCTTCTCTGTACCTTTTCTAATTCTGCTATATCCTTTTTAAGATATGGCGACCAGAATTGCACACAATATTCAAGGTGTGGTCGCACCATAGAACAATACAGAGGCATTATAATATCCTTTGTTTTATTCTCTATTCCTTTCCTTATGATTCTAAGCATTCTATTTGCTTTCTTGGCTGCTGCTGCACACTGGGCAGAGAGTTTCAATGTATTATCTATGATGACGCCTCAATCTTTTCCTGGGTGGTGGATTCTAAGGTGGTGTCTTCCACTGTGTAGTCATAGTTTGGGTTGTTCTTTCCTAGGTGCATAACTTTGGACTTGTTCATATGCAATTTCATCTGCCATTTGGATGTCCAATCTTTCAATTTATCAAGGTCTTCTTGCCATTTTTCACAATTCTTTTACGTTTTAACAACTTTGAATAATTTTGTGTCATCTGCACATTTGATCACCTCACTTGTTATTCCTATTTCCAGGTCATTGGAATATGTTAAAAAGCAACAGGTCCAGGATCCCTGTGGTACACCACTATTCACCTTTCTCCATTGGGAAAATTGGCCTTTTAGCCCTATTCTCTGCTTTCTATCTTTTAACCAGTTCCTGATTCACAAACTACACTGACTTGTATCCCATGACTTTTAATTTTCGCCAAGAGTTTCTCATGAGGGATCTTATCAAAGGCTTTCTGAAAATACACTACAGGTATATCAACTGGTTCACCATTGGCTACCTGTTTATTCACACCTTCAAAAAAATACAACAGATTAGAAAGACAAGACTTTTCTTGGCTAAATCCATGTTGATTTTCTCCCATTAAACCATGACTATCCACATGTTCAGCAACCTTATTCTTTATAATATTTTCTAACATTTTGTCAGGCTCATCGGTCTATAGTTTCCCGGATCACCTCTGGAATCCTTTTTAAAAACTGGGGGTTACACTGGCCATTCTCCAATCTTCTGGTACTACAAATGATTTTAATAATAGTTCACAGATTACTAATAGTAGGTCTGCAATCTCATATTTCAGTTCTTTCAACACCCTTGGATGTATACCATCTCATCCAGGTGATTTGCTACTCTTCAGTTTATCAAATAGTTGTAATACATCTTCCTGGTTTATTGATATTTCTTTCAGTTCTTCCGGTATATCACATTTATACACCATTTCAGGCATGGGTAACTTCCCTACATCTTCTTCAGTAAGGACCAAAGCAAAGAATGCATTCAATCTCTCCACTATGGCCTTATCCTCACTTAGCGCCCCTTTTACCCCTCTATCATCCAATGGTCCTAATGACTCTTTCATTGTTTTTTTGCTATGAGTGCACTTGAAAACATTTTTATAATGCATTTTTGCCTTATAAGGCAGGCAATTCTTTCTTGCCTGCCTTATCAATGCCTTGCATCTAACTTGCCAATGCTTATGCTGTTTCCCGTGTTCATCATTTGGCTCCTTTTTCCATTTCCTGAAAGATGTTTTTTTTGTAACAAAAACCTCTCTGACCTTGCCTTTAAACCACGCTGGCAGTTTTTCAGCCTTTCTTCCACTTTTCTTAAAGCATGGAATACATCTGGTCTGGGCTTCCAAGATAGTACTTTTAAACCTTGCCCATACTTGATTTAAATCTTTAAACTCTGCAGCTGGTCCTATTAATTTTTTCTTAACTACTTTCCTCATTTTTTCATAGTCTCCCTTTTGAAAGTTAAAAGGTAGTACTGTGGATTTCCTTACTATCTTTCTTCCACTTATCAAATCAAATGAGATCGTGCTATGATCATGCTATGCCAAGTGGCCCCAAAACCCCTACCTCTTGCACCAGATCTTGTGTTCCACTAAGGACTAGGTCCAAAATAACTTCCCCTCTTGTCAGTCCATGAATCAGCTGCTCTTAGAAGCAGCCATTTATCTCTAGCATATCCTGCTGTGACATTGATCCAGTCAATACTGGGGTAATTGAAATCACCCATGATTACTGTGTTGTAACTTTTGTTAGCTTCCCTGATTTCTTTCAGCATTTCATCATCCATCTGTTCATTCTGGCCAGGTGGTCGGTAGTACACAACCACTGTGATCACCTTCCCCTTCTTACATGGAATTTCTATCCATAGAGAAGCAATAGTGTATTTTGTTTCCTGCAAAACTTTAATCCTATGTGAACCAATGCTCTCTGTAATATGTAGAGCACAACCTCTCCACCAATTTGATGTGCCCTATCACTGCGATATAGTTTGTACCCAGGTATCACAGTGTCCCATTGGTTGTCCTCCTTCTACTTGGTCTCTGAAATGCCAATCATATCTAACCTTTCATTTAGTGATATATATATATATCTCCCATCTTCCTTCTCTACCTCATTTGAACTCACCCCCCCCCCCTACATACACACACAATCTACTGGGCTGCAGGCTACTGAGCCTTCCTCTTCTTTTTGGCTTGTGGGGGATTGGATCCCCAAGGGCAGACTGCTTGTCTCTTATCTGCCCCTTCTCTTCTGCCCACAGGGGTGCCGTCTCCCATGGGCAGAAGTGAAAGGGATTTTGCCGCAAACCCCTTCTCTTCTGCTTGTGGAGAATCTGATCTCTTGCAGGCAGATAGAAAGGGACTTGGTCGCAATCTCTTTCTTTTCTGCCGCAGGTATTGACCCCCCTCCCCCAAATGCGTTGCCTCAACAATGGCCACAAAGCTTATCTGCCCATGGGGATCTGATCTCCTGCCGGTAGAAGAGAAGGGGATGGCTGCAATGTGGTAAAGTCCTCTCTATCTGCCCATGGGGATCTGATCTCCTGCCGGCAGAAGAGAAGGGGATGACTGCGATGGCGGCAAAGTCCTCTCTATCTGCCCATGGGAGATCGGATCCCTTTGGGTAGACAAGCATCATGGCCATTGTCGGAGCAGCTCATTTGGGGGGCAGTGCCCTCTTGCCCTCCCAAACTACACCCATCATTTCTATGTGTATAAATTACTTTGCAAAGCATTCCGATATACAGGGCAGGAAACTAAAATATCCCAGTTTACCCGTGCTATAGATGGTGTGAAAATGGCAGCCTTGCTTGTGGTGTTAGAGACTGGAGGAGCTTTGCTTGGGATTGCTTGGCATGGTTTTCGTCTGTAGGTGTATATTTGGGTACCTTTCTGTCCCATTCCTCTGATTAACCTTTATTGCCTCCCCTTAACAGACACCTGTATATCCCATTCCAAAAACCTCTTCCCCCCCTCCCCCCCAGCTGTTCTCATCCCATATTAATAGTGCTTGCTTTCCTGCCCCAGGGTGATTCTGTCTTGGTGTTGCCCTCATATGTACAGGGCTGGCCCAAGGGTATTTAAAGCTTGCACTCCCAGCTCACGATCCTGCGTGCTCCTCCTCGGGTGGTTCAAGACCCTGTGCCCCCCTCCCCAGAGTGTCTCAAGGCCCTGAGCCTCCCTTGCAGTGTGTCAACGCCCTGTGTCCCCCAGGGTGGGTCAAGGCCCTACCTCCCCCTCTGTAGTCCAGCATCTTCCATAACCCCCTGTCCAGTATTTCCCCTTCCATCCCCTACTCTCCCCCTCCCCCCCCCCAGTTTCCAGCGTCTCCTCTTCCTTACCCTACCCCCACTCCAAGTGCCCAGTATCATACGTTCCCTACCTCCCAGGTGTCCAGTATCTCCCCATCCCTATGGCCCCCCCCCCTTTTCAAGTGTCCAGCATCTCTCCTCCCACACACCCTTACCCTATCCCACTTCCCCTTTCAGCTGTCCAGCATATTCCCTTTGGTTCTTACCTAAGCTGTGCCCTGGCTTATGCGGCTGCTGGTTCTGTCGGCACCTTCCATCAGGCCGACTCTAAAACTGAGAGAAAGCAGCTAGTGCAGGGCCTTGAGCAGATGCACACACTCATCCCACCCCTCTGAACTTCACATGCTCAACCTGGACTACACACGTCTGCTCAAGGCCCCCCACCACCTCATATCTGTAGTCTCTTTCCTTCTGCATATAGCAGAGGCTACCCTCTAATGGGGTGGCTTCTGACCCCCACTATAGCACCCCAGACAGATGCAGAATCACACAAGTGGGCACACCAGTGCCATCTGGTGTATTTAGGTTTCAGTAAAGCCTTTGACACCGTTCCTCACAAGCGACTTATAAACAAACTGAGCACCCTAGGGAGGGACCCTAAAGTTACTGTCTGGGTTAGAAATTGGTTGGGTGGGAGGCGACAAAGAATACAGGTAAATGGAGCTCACTCTGAGGAGAAGGATGTTACCAGTGGTGTGCCCCAGGGATCTGTCCTTGGTCCGATTACTTTTTAACATCTTTGTTAGTGATATAGCGGAAGGGCTGTCGGGTAAGGTTTGCCTCTTTGCGGATGATACCAAAATCTGCAATAGAGTAGACACCCAGGAAGGTGTAGATAACATGAGGAGGGATCTAGCTAAGCTTGAAGAATGGTCTAGAATTTGGCAGCTGGGATTTAATGTTAAAAAAGGAAGTTCATGCATTTGGGCTGCAGCAATCCAAGGGAGCAATATAGTATAGGCGGTGAAGTACTTTTGTCCCTTCCCCTTACTCTCCGTACTGAACTGTCCTATCACCACTTCAAAAGCTCGCTCAAAACTCACCTCTTTCAGCAGGCATTCGACCTCCCTGATCCCTAAGGTTAGCTCGCTCCATCAGCTCTCCCCTCCATCAGGCTATTTCTTCTCTCTCCCCTTCCCTGTCTAACTGTCCTTTTCTGTCTCTTCCTATCCCTGTCTTTCCTATCCAAATATTGGTGTTCTTTTCTTTTTCTAATTGATTTTATTGTACACCGCCATGATGCATACGCTTGGGCGGTATATCCAGCACTAAATAAAGATAAAGATAAAAGAAGAGCGGGACCTAGGCGTGGTTGTGTCTGATGATCTTAAAGTGGCTAAGCAGGTAGAAAAGGCAACGGCAAAAGCTAGAAGGATGCTTGGGTGCATACGGAGAGGAATGGCTAGCAGAAAAAAGGAGGTGATAGTGCCACTGTATAAGTCTTTGGTGCGACCTCATTTGGAGTATGGTGTGCAATTCTGGAGACCGCACCTTCAAAAGGATGTGAACAGGATGGAGTCGGTACAGAGGGTGGTACTAAAATTGTTAGTGGTCTTCATTATAAAGCATATGAGGACAGACTTAAGGATCTTAATATGTACACCTTAGAGGAAAGGGGGGATGGAGGTGATATGATTGAGACGTTTAAATACCTCCATGGCATAAATGCACAGGGGGAGAGCCTCTTTCGATTGAAAGCAAGTTCTGCTATGAGGGGACATGGGATGAGGGTGAAAGGGAGATAGATTCAGGAGTGATATGCAGAAATATTTCTTTACGGAAAGAGTGGTGGATCCGTGGAATAGTCTCCCAGTGGAGGTGGTGGAGATGAGGACAGTATCTGAATTCAAAACAGCATGGGACAAACTCAGAGGATCTCTAAAGGAAAAAAGGGGGCTGTTGTAGTTGTTATGGAAGGACAGACTAGATAGGCCATGTGGTCTTTTTCTATGTTTCTATGTTTCTACTTTTGGTCATTAAAGAGCTGCTTCCAGTGCTTAGATCAGTCAGATGGAGGACTCATGTATATGTCCACCAAGGTCGGTCAAATAGTTATGGCCTGCTGCATGCTCCATAATTTGGCACTAAGGTACAGACTACATCTTCCAAAATGGGTGGAGGTGCCATATACAGACACTGAGGAGGATGCAGAACCACCAATACAGGAGGAGGCAGACCATCCCCGCCAGCTTGGCATCAGTGCTAGAAATGAACTAATCAACAGGCATTTTCTGTGAAGATAAGTTCATTTAGTTGTTAATATCTGGAATTGATTACATAGTTGAGGTTGCACTGCCCTTATCCTCCCCATGCAAACAGGAAGTTGGCATTGGGCATCAGAAGAGGCGGTAGAACAGTCTTGAAGCGCCACAGACTTAGATACGCACTGCGGAGCTGTTTGAAGCCACTGCTGCCACTGCAGGTTCCGGAGAGGGGAAGTAGCAGTGGTATTGGGCTGCCCTGGACCACTGGTGCTCTAGGTGACCACCTAGTTCACCTACTAGTCACACCAGCCCTGACTGCAACACTCTTGTCTAGGGTTCTGCTTGTATGCACTGAATGCCCTAGATGCATGGTGCTATCCTCACTCTCTTGAGAGCTGCCCTTTATGTGTGATGGATGCCTGAGCAGCTATGACATACTGTCTGCTTCTGCAGCTCTTGTATGCACTGCAGCACTTAAGGGTGGGCCCTCGAGGTGGTCCTGAATCTGGTCTTTAATGTCTCCATATCTCGCATTCTGCAGAACCGTCTACAGAAGAAGAGTAAGATGCAAATGATTAGAGATCCGATCCCTGAGCATGCATTCTGCCATCATCTAACCTGGTTCCCCATTTAATCTGCTAGACCCTTAAGAGAGAGGGTAGCTAGTATCAGTGTGAGCGAGAAAAGTGGTTTGTTGACAGGCAGCATTGCATTCAGACTCTTACTTTGACCAAATGCAAAGCCTTTTTTGCAAAGTCAAACTGGTCTGCTCGACTTCTGTGCCCTGTTGTAGCCTCAGCTCTGTGGCTGTGTGCTATATTAAAAAATGAAAGTCCTTTGAAACCTCCGCCCTCTACTGAACCATAACTATTTCCGCACCATATGTCAGACCATTATCACTCCACACCTGGACTATTGTAATTTGATTCTCCAAGGACTCCCCAACCACACTATCCATGCACTACAGCTAGCTCAGAATACCGCAGCTCAATTAATCACAGGAGCTGCACAACAGGAACATATCACTCCAATGCTCAAAAGCTTACACTGGCTGCCCATCCCATCCCATATTAAATATAAGGCACTAATGATCACATTTAAAACCATACAGCACCAATCAGCTGATTGTCTCGTCCCATTGATACAGAAAGCTCTGGAATCTAGAGCAAGAAGACAATCACAGCAAAACTACCTTTCAATCCCCTCCCAAAAGTCTAGATGCCTATAAGTAACCTGCCAGAGAGCATTCTCAATGTATGGGCCAACATTTTAGAACTCATTGCCTTCTGAGCTCCGTTCAAGATACTTCAGAGTTTAGAAAGAAGTTGAAGACACTACTCTTCTCACAACATTTTGGACCAACTACCGAGTATGCTCTCCAATACATTAGCTGGATACTCATACACAATGGACAACCCTACACAAATCTCAGAGTGTAACCTCAACCTTGAAATTGTAAGTTAGATTGTACCATAGTTTGTTCACAGCATTACAATGTATCTTATTTTGATGAACCAGTTCAATGTAACTCATATCCTAACAATGTATCATAGTTTGTACAATATATCATAGCACGTCGTGGCAGCCCTGTCCAGCTTGGCTACAAAACAGATTGGCTGACCATGCAGGGGCGCAGCGCCATTCAGATGTGTATTGAGTATGGGAGAGGGGTGCTGCTCTCTGGCAAGCTCTCCGGTTTCCCTGCATACCCCAGAGATGTCAGTTGCAGCAAATTCCCAACGGAAAGGTCTCACTTCAAAGAGCAGAACAATCAAAGGCATATCTATAAAAACTGTCGGACTGAGGAGAAAAACTCCTTCTAGCAGCAAACCTGCCTTTTAATCAATTTATTCAAATTTAGTAGGTGTCTGATGCAAAAATCAGAAAGATTACTTAGCTTCTATGTAGGTGGAGCGGGTGTGAAAATTTCCAAGGAGCAACACACTAATGCCATTGGCACAGTCTCAACACATAACAAAGGTAGTAACACAACCCATTCAACACAGCACTGCGTTTCGAACCCGCTAAAAATGTTCCTGGTCGGGGTTCTGCATCAGGTAAACTCTGAGGATAAGCACAGCTCACGTGCCATTACTATGAGGTGTTGGTATAGATGTTTTTCTTACTTGGCTAGGGCCATCTGGCTCCTCTTCCACACCGTACATGTGGCAGCAGGGTGTGCCCTTTGACCTCTGGGCTGGAACAGTGTGCCCTTATAGAGAGCATCAGGTACACCTTGAGGTCATTCTCTGCCTCAGAGAAATTACAATCCTTCCTGGTCACCATGTTGATGCTCTCTAAAGAGGGAATACTATTGAGTGCAGGAATACACGGAGACTGGAAACACGTCAGCATGAGTCCGCATGGGAAGACATGCCATGGGCATCTGGAGTGCAGTTGGGCACATGTAGTTTGTCACCAAACGGAACTGATATGTGTAAGACGTACAGGTCCGATATTCAGTGGTGGAGTCTCGCATTTGTGAAGCAGCTTGCTGTTGCTGTTGCTGCTGAATTGAAGACCCAGATCGTCAATGCCCCGGTGCTGAATATCTGGGTCAACTAGATAGTGGCAAAGCTAACTGGGCAGCGGCAAAATTCAGCTGCTGCCCAGTTAGCTTCGGCAGCAAACGTTAGGCCACCCTTTAAGGTGCCTAACTTTTGCCTCTTAGCGATAACCAGGCAGCAGTGATATCATCAGCTGCCTCCTCCACCCCGTCCCTGGAAATCACTGATGCTAGACAGCTATCGACATGGCGTTGAGCAGCGGCATCTGGGGATATTCAGTGGCTGAATATCCCGGTCACCGCAATTAATGCAGTTAGCAGGTCTGCTAACCACGTTAATCGCTTTCAATGTTAGGTCTTACGTGTATATCCACCACTTACATGTGCAACAATTAATTGGCCTAATGCTCTTTTGCATGTGTACTTGGCAATACCACCACCAATGCCCATGTAACCCCTTTCTATTTGAGAATTGTACATCTGTCCCGCCCGCCTTTCCTTTGGGTGAGTCCATGGCCAAATGCAAGGCATTGATAAAGAAGGCAAAGAGAGAATTTGAGAAGAAGCTTGCTGCGGAAGCAAAAACGCGAAATAAAGATTTTTTCAAGTACATTTGTAGCAAAAAACATGTGAGAGAGTCAGTTGGACCATTAGATGATAGAGGAGTTAAAGGGGCACTAAGAGGCGACAAGGCGATAGCGGAGAGACTGAATGAATTCTTTGCTTCGGTCTTTACTGAGGAAGATGTAGGGATGTTAACCATGACTGAAGTGGTATTTAAAGGTGCGGAAGAATTGAAGGAAATATCGATACATCGGTAAGATGTATTACAACTATTAGATAAACTGAAGAGTAGCAAATCACCTGGGCCGGATGGTATACATCCAAGGGTGTTGAAAGAACTGAAATATGAGATTACAGACCTGCTATTAGTAATCTGTGAACTATCATTAAAATCATCTCTAATACCTGAAGATTGGAGGATCGCCAATGTAACACCAATTTTTAAAAAGGATTCCAGGGGTGATCCAGGAAACTACAAACCGGTGAGCCTCACGTCAGTACCGGGAAAAATGATAGAAACCATCATAAAGAATAAAATGACTCAGCATATAGATAGTCATGGCCTAATGGGAGACAGCCAACATGGCTTTAGACAAGGAAGATCTTATATTATTAATCTGTTATGTTTTTTTGAAAGTGTGAATAAACAGGTGGACAAAGGTGAGTCAGTTGATATAGTGTATCTGGACTTTCAGAAAGCCTTTGACAAGGTCCCTCATCAGAGACTTTTGGCAAAACTAAAGAATCATGGGATAGGAGGCAGTGTACTACTGTGGATCAGGAACTGGTTAAAAGATAGAAAGCAGAGGGTTGGGCTAAATGGCCAATTTTCCCAATGGAGAAAGGTGAATAGTGGTGTACCCCAGGGATCTGTGCTGGGTCCGCTGCTTCTTGACATATTCATAAATGACCTGGAAAGTGGAATAACGAGTGAGGTTATCAAATTTGCAGATGACACAAAACTATTTAAAGTTGTTAAAACCCAAGAGGATTGTGGAAAATTGCAAGAGGATCTTGATAAATTGGAAGACTGGGCATCAAAATGGCAGATGAAAATTAATGTGGACAAGTGCAAAGTTATGCACCTAGGGAAGAACAACCCAAACTATGGTTACACGATGCATGGTTCCACATTAGAAACCACCACCCAGGAAAAAGATTTAGGCGTCATTGTGGATAACATGTTAAAACCCTCGGCCCAGTGTGCAGCGGCAACCAAGAGAGCAAATAGAATGCTAGGTATCATAAGGAAAAAGGAATGGAAAATAAAACAAAAGATATTATAATGCCTCTATACCGTTCCATGGTGAGACCACACCTTGAATATTGTGTGCAATTCTGGTCACCGTATCTTAAAAAGGATATAGCGTTATTAGAAAAGGTTCAGAGAAGAGCCACCAAAATGGTAAAGGGGATAGAAGGCTAGTCCTATGAAGAAAGGCTAAAAAGGTTAGGGCTCTTTAACCTGGAAAAGAGACTGCTGAGGGGAGATATGATAGAAGTCTATAAATTAATGAACGGAGTGGAACGGGTAAACGTAGATCGATTGTTTACCTTATCAGAATATAGAAAGACTAGGGGACATGCGATGAAGCTACAGGGTAAACTATTTAAGACTAATAAAAGAAAATATTTTTTCACTCAATGTGTAATCAAACTCTGGAATTTGTTACTGGAGGATGTAGTAAAGGCTGTTAGTGTAGCTGGGTTTAAAAAAGGTTTGGACAAGTTCCTGGAAGAAAGGTCCATAAACCATTATTAAGAAGGGACCCAGGATACCAATGCTTGATCCACAACAAGCATTGTGGAACCTGTGTCCCTTGGGGAAGCTGCTAGGTACATATGACCTAGATTGGCCACTGTTAGAAACAGGATACTGGGCTTGATGGACCTTGGTCTGACCCAGTATGGTGTATCTTATGTTCTTATGGACGTTGCATTACGCCAACAGGCTCACACTTGCTCTTCTGCAGTTGCCATGGATTTTCAGAAATTTTTATTATGTTTTTATTTCAATGTGGTTTCCAGTACAAAATGTGCCTTTATATCTTCTTTAACAGATTTATTTGCAAATAAGTCCTTTCATATCTCAGCAGTCTTACTTCCGAATCTCTGTCACTATATTAGATTTAGTATGACGGGGCTCTACATGTGTCTTCTTGACTTTATTCTTCCTCTAGGCTCCTGATGTTTGCTGCTGTCAGACACAGGATGGAGTTTTGGTCTGACCCAGTTTGACAATTCTTATGTCCTACTGAATTCAAATTCTCCATTTGAGAAGAAAGATTTCCTAGAGACCAGTAGCTGTTTGCTCAGAAGCTCCCTTCCTGCCCTGGCCATCTTTTGGGAACTGGGTATAGCTGTGAGCAGACCACAGCCTGACAGCTTATAAAAAGTAAATGAAAGGAGAGTAGAAAGATGGCAGCTTGGCCTGGTCTTACTGTTCATGAGCGCCCACCCTTTGCTCATCCATTCATCTTCTTGTGTGTCCCCCATGCACATATCGCTTGAGATGCATGAGTGAAATAAGGGTGATCCCAAGATCATAAGGAGCAAAGTGCTGTGGCTGGCATCTTTGTCTACTTAGAAATAAGAGTCAGAAAATATTGGAAGTTGTGGTTGAGATCTCTGAGGCTAGCTTTAAAGAGTCATCATCCCTCACTGAACTGAGTTATCCACCACTCACTGACTTGATGTAGAGAGGATAACTCTTAAAAACTTGTCGCAGACATTAATTTGTTGTTGTTGTTCTTAAGTGCCGTTGAGTGGATGCCAACTCATGGCAAAGTTCTCACCTACAGCTTATTTGATAATTCTGTTTCTACAGATTGACACAGCGCTGTGTACATCTGGAACGTTCTATACAAATGATGAAAGTTTATAAGGAGATTTAGTCCTTGTTTTTCAATTCCTACATGGAGACCCCTTTAAGCTGCTTCTGTGTATTTCAGTGTCCTAGAGGTTGAACCAGTAGACTTTCCAGGTTTGGGAGGGTTCTGAGTTAAAGAGTGAAGAAAGAATGTGTGTGTGCGAGGGGGGAGAGAAGGAGCTTCCTTTCCGTTTGGAGAGAGGGTGTCTTTCCATCGAGCAGCTGGAGTGAGTCAGGAGGACACTCATCTGAATAGCATCCTCCTGGAAAGGGTATAAGAATATGTAGGGCTTTGGCTCACACCTTTTTCAGGAGTAGTTCAAGGCAACTTACACTCAGCTACAATAGGTACTTTCCATCCCCAGAGGCCTAGCAATGGAGGGTTAAGTGACTTGCCAAGGTCACAAGAAGTAGCAGTGAAATTTGAACCCTGACTTCCCTGGTTCTTAACCAAATTTTCTAACCATTAGGCTGCTACTTTACTCCACAAAGTGGATGGATCTCTCTCACAGGGATAATCACCTGGCCCAGGACATTGCTCAAGATCTTGAAGTAATTTTTGCATTTGAATAGGGATAAAATAACTTTCTTCAGTCTTCCTAGTGTTAAAGAAGAAAGACTCTAGAGTGAAATAGTGGAAGGCTCAAGTCTCTTTCAATGAGTACTGTTTTACCATATGAGAAATGCATAATTGCTGAGGATCATGGATTTTTTCCTTTATATTTCACAACTTGTTATGACTGTTTATGCTGAGCTCTTGTCAGTAAATTTTGTCTTCGTTTGGAACAAATACCTGGAGGAAGGCGTGTGATTCCCTGCGCCTTGGCTTGTCAAGCTATTTTTATTCCCTCCTTATTGTTTTGACATTCAGAGGTGCCTATGGGGTTTTGTAGCAGGAATTCAAAGACCCACGATGGGATCCCCTGCTCCTTATAACCTGCAATAGAGAAGAAGGCAAAACTTATAATTTGAAATAGTCATTTATTAAGAGGCAAACAAGAGACGGAGACAGAGCAGCTTTCAAACTAGATAATGGGAGAAAGTCGACAGGTGCCCAAGAGCACATGGTTTGGAGGATACTAGCAACACAGGGAACTTAGGGCACCCCGATAGAGAGGTTCCAAGAAAGGTAAAAGTAACCAGGCGCCTTTAAGTAAAGAGCAGACAGAGTGGAGAGATTCCAAATGGCCCCATCAAAAGATAACCAGATTGTTAATATGAATAAAATACAGTCTCTAAAATGCCTGTATGCAAATGCTAGAAGTCTAAAAAGTAAGATGAGAGAGTTAGACTGTATAGCACTGAATGAAAGGTTAGATATGACTGGAATCTCAGAGACCCGAGAGAAGGAGTGATCCAGGTCACAAGCACCTGACAGAGTCCATGTGTGCGTGTCCCAGAGGTATGCAATACATTTCCCCATTCCACTTTAATCATGGGTAACGGATTTTTCCTCCAGGAACTTGTACAAACCTCTTTTAAACCCAGCTACACTAACAGCTTTTACTATATCCTCTGGCAACAAATTCCAGCGTTACACATTGAGTGAAAATATTTTCTCCAATTAGTCTTAAATGAACTACATTATAGCTTCACTGCGTTTCCTCTAGTCTTTATACTTCTTGAAGGAGTAAACAACCGATCCACCAGTTCCACCCCACTCGTTATTTTATAGACCTGTATCACATCTCTCCTCAGCTGAAGAGCCTTAATCTTTTAAGCCTTTCCTCGTAGGAGTATCCTTCTATCCCCTTTACCATTTCGGTGGCCCAGCGCAGTATGTCTCCTCAGTCCAGGAATAATCAATGCTTGCATTACATACACCCAAGTGGAGTTGTGGAAGCAGCTCCTGTAGTAGGTGTAAACAGTATTGGAAGTTATCCTGGTGAACTTCCCTAGAGTAAACTGAAGAAGGTGCGAAGTCAGCATTGTAGAGTGGCGTAACTGAGTAGGAGAGCTCTTCCATGGGAGTAGTTTAGTGGTCATATAGTGACAGAGTAAAGACGGCAAAGCCAGGAAGCATCACTCCCCGGCTCACTGCACCTCTACTCAGCAATAAGGGAAGCTGAGCAGATAAATCAGAGAGGAGCCCTCAGAAGAAAAACAAAGGTCTTTTGTAGCCAGAGGGCCCCAGTGATTTTCCATATCATAATAATAAAATAAGGCAGCCTACAGTCAGGCCAATGCAAAAACATTTTTTAGACTAAAATCAAAGCTGCGTTCTTTTCATCAAATCTGGAATAAGTGAGCGGTATACGACTTGTTCAAGCCATGGTATTTTCAATAACATCATATGGATGTGAAAGCTGGACAGTGAAAAAGATAGACAGGAAGAAAATTGATGCCTTTGAATTATGGTGCTGGCAGCGAATACTGTGTATACCATGGACTGCCCGAAGAACAAACCAGTCGGTACTAGAGGAGATCAAACCTAAGCTTTCTTTAGATGCTCAGATGACAAGACTTCGACTTTCATACTTTGGACACATCATGCGAAGAGAGAGATCATTAGAGAAAGACATTATGCTTGGCAAGATAGAAGGTCAACGCAAAAGAGGAAGGTCAGCAATGAGATGGATCAATACAATAACAGCAGCTACAGGTACCAGTCTGTCAACAATGAGCCGCCTGACTGAAGACCGAACACAATTCAGGATAGCTATCCAAAGGGTCGCCATGAGTCGACTCCGACTCGACGGCACTTAACAATAACATATGGGGGGAGGGGGGGAGGGGAAGGCAAAGTCATGTTTCCTGTAATCAGTGGACCCAGTCACTTAAGGAACAATGCTATGAAATATGTTTTAGTTGTGACGGTTTTGAGGATTCTTGGTTCTCTAGCAGGCTTTCCATGATTTTCTTCCTAGATAATTTCATTTCCTGAATTCACACTAGTCTGAGGAAACTCCGTTTTCAGTGCGACATGTCAGTGTGGCTGAGGAAAGCCACTGGCGGTGATTGTAATAAATCTGGCCCACTAAGGATCTCTGGCTCCAAAATTTATCCTCCGACTCCTGGGTGAATACTCATGAGCCGTTAGCATTAAGAGCACTAACCTTTGCATTTTATACCCCCAGCCACTGGAGAGAGTGCACCATAAATTGCTATCCTAATCCACCAGCTTCTGAACAATAGAGAAAAGTCATTATACAGTGGTCTGATATGCTATTTCTCATCCTGCCTGCTCAAGAAGGAGAATGGTGTTGCCTTGATAATGAAAAAAAGGGGAGGCATAATGAGAAAAGTCATACATAAAAGTATCTTTGGAAGGAATGAGGACAGCATTTACCAAAGTGCGCTCTTGCGTTAGCACTCTTTAATAAATCTAGTCCTGTGAGAAACTATAACAATGTATGCTAAATTTATCACACATACGTCTGGGCTGTTTTTCAGTCATTTCTGGTTCTCAGGAGAATATTAGCAATTAATGGTTTCACGACTGATTAAACACCTCCATGTTTAATCACCAGAGCAATCTTGTCTACTCCAGAGTGAAAGTACATTATTAGTTATAAATACACCATATCATTTGGAGTTAACGTAGAGCTTCCACGGAAGGTGAGAGTCACACTTCATTCTCAGCACAACAAAATAAAGCCAGAGACTCACAGAACTATTGAGAATGTTACTGGCCAGCCAAAAATGCCAGCCCAAAACCACCGTACCACATCTCACACTAAAATGAAATTTACTGAAATAAACATACTGTATGTCAACCTGTTTATCTCAGCGAGCCCACTCTCCTTATTCCAGAATATCTAAGACACCGGGGTCCTTTACTAAAGCATGTTAAGCGCTTAACGCATGTTTTAGTGGGCAGCAACTGTTAGCGCAGGGCTGTGGTAACTATTACCATCTGGACTTGACAGCTACCATTCTCTAATTCCTGAGGAAACTGCATGTCATATGATGGGCGGGCAATGGCTGGGTTAGGTGCCGAGAGGAGGCATGGAGAGCGTGGGGGGTATATCTCATGCACTCTCAGTGTTGGAATTAGCACGAGTGCACTTAATGTCACCTCAGTGGGTGGTGTTAGATGTAGCCGCTGCCACGTGTTAGGATACTTTTCAGTGCAGTAACTACCAACCAGGGCCAGTCCACCCACTAGACGGACTCAGTGGCCACCTACAGTAACAGGCCCCTGTGGGCAGCGCAGCAATCCCCGGCCCCTTCACAATTTTTAAACTGGCGGCTTTCTGCTGCAGTGGGCCTTAAAGTAGAAACACGTGTGTGCGCTCCCAGCCTGCCGCACCCACTCCTTCCAATGCAACTTCCTGTCAGAGGGGGCGGGAGCAACAGGCGCGTGTGTTTTAAGACCCACCAGGGTGTGGCACGACACTGAAGTGGTGGTAAAAAGCCGCTGCTTTCAAAAAATCATTGAGGGATCATCATGCTGCCCCCCTCTCCCAGGTGAAATTGGGGGAGGGGGAGGGGGCGGGCAGTATGGAACGGCACAGGGTCGCAGGGTGGGAGTGTCTAGAGCGGCAGCAACCCTTCGACTGGCCCTGCCTTCAACAGTTGCTGCACATCGTTTGCACTTAATGCACATTTGTGGGGATTTTCAGAGGCAATGGTCAACACAGGTAAATTGGTTGGCCATCGCCGCTTTAACTTTGCTGCAGATATTCAATGCCATATCCACTGGGGCTATATCCAAGCCCCAGCACTGACTATCTAGGTTGCCAGGCTGCAATCAATATTCAGCCGCTGGTCAAGTTGCAACCTTGCTGGTTAGGGTAACCAGACAGCGGCTTGATGAATGGTCTAGAATTTGGCAGCTGAGATTTACTGTTAAAAAAATGTAAGGTCATGCATTTGGGCTGCAGCAGTCCAAGGGAGCAATACAGTATAGGAGGTGAAGTACTTTTGTCCACTAAAGAAGAGCAGGACCTAGGCGTGGTTGTGTCTGAAGATCTTAAAGTAGCTAAACAGGTAGAAAAGGCGACAGCAAAAGCTAGAAGGATGCTTGGGTGCATACGGAGAGGAATGGCTAGCAGAAAAAAGGAGGTGATAATGCCTCTGTATAAGTCTTTGGTGCGACCTCATTTGGAGTATAGTGTGCAATTCTGGAGACCGCACCTTCAAAAGGATGTGAACAGCATGGAGTCGGTGCAGAGGGTGGCTATTAAAATGATTAGTGGTCTTCATTATAAAGCATATGAGGACAGACTTAAGGATCTTAATATGTACACCTTAGAGGAAAGGCGGGATAGAGGTGATATGATTGAGATGTTTAAATACCTCCGTGGCATAAATGTTCAGGGAGAGAGCCTCTTTCAATTGAAAGCAAGTTCTGCTACGAGGGGACATGGGATGAGGGTGAAGGGAGATAGATTCAGGAGTGATATGCGGAAATATTTCTTTACAGAAAGAGTAGTGGATCCATGGAATAGCCTCCCAGTGGAGGTGGTAGAGATGAGGACAGTAACTGAATTCAAAAAAGCATGGGACCAACACAGAGGATCTCTAAAGGTAAAAAGGGGACTGTTGTAGTTGTTGATATGGAAGGACAGACTAGATAGGCCACGTGGTCTTTTTCTGTCGTCGTGTTTCTGTTTCTATGCTGAATATCCCGGTGAGTGGCATTTATGGGGTTTGCAGATCCGTGAACTGCGTGACTGTGCCCTTTTCTGTCTATGCCCTTCTCTTCCATTCCAGTTTCAGACTTTGTTCATTCCACCTCACTGCTCCCTATGCCTGGAACAAACTGTCTGAGTCAGTACGTCAGGCTCCATCTCTGGCCCTGTTCAAATCCAGGCTAAAACCTCACCTCTTCGAGGCTGCTTTTGTATTCTGATCCCCTCAGTCTCCTGTGTGTTTCCTCACCATTCCTGTAGGTATATCCTAGCCCCCAGGTGTTGTGTTGTCTGTCTTGATTAGACTGCAAGCTCTGATGAGCAGGAACTGTCTCTTACATGTGTCTGTACAGTGCTGCGTACATTATGTAACACTACAGAAATGATAAGTAGTAATAGTACTAGAATTAGTAACAGTAAATGCCTTGCAATGTTCCCCACCCCCTACTGATTCATTGCTCAAAAGGTGAAATTAGACTTCCCTTAGGAAGTCCAGTCTAGTCCCGCACCTCTGGGGTTAAGCACCAACTCCAGAAGCTTGGAGACTGAGAAACATCATTCTTCTGATGACACTGGTACGAATATTCCTGGGACCACCTCCTCTGTCCAGTCATCTATTGAGAAAGCAGACTCACCAGAGCAACAATCAAGCAGCAAAATCATAACAAATTGACAATCAACTGAACTGTAACTAAACAACGGGAAAGAACTACTCTTGTAAGGTACTTTTATCAACCTGCGCTAAGGAAGTCCACTCTTCCCCGCTCTCCGAAGGTTTATGACCGCAGCTGAATCCCCTTCTTTTCCAAACCCCCCCTCACCAAACCCACACTCTCACCGTAGATACGTTTTCATAGTCCTTGACGTCACATCGTGCTTCAGGCCAAGCCCACAGAATAAACGAGGGAGGGATGCGGAACTAGACTGGAGTTCCTAAAGGAACTATAATTAGCAGGTAAGTCTAATTTCACCTTCCTTATCATCCTCCAGTCTAGTCCCGAACCTCTGGGGATGTAACAGAGCAGTGAAACAACTTTCTTAATGGGGGGGACCTGCCAGGCCAGCCTGAAGCACCACTGAGCCAATCCTAGTATCCCTTTCCGCCTGAACATCTAGACGGTAATGTTTTACAAACATATTGAAAAATGACCAAGTAGCCACCTTACAAATTTCAATAGCCGGCACTAGATTATATTCTGCCCATGACGCTGCCTGTGCCCTAGTTGAATGAGCTCTAATGCCTTCCGGCACTGACTTTCCTTTTAGAATGTAAGCTGATGCTATGGCTTCTTCCAGCCATCTTGCAATGGAGGCTTTACTGGCTGCCTCTCCCCATCTTGTTCCTCCAAACAGAACAAAAAGCCTATCTGACTTTCTGAAACTCGATGTCCTCCGGAGATACTTCTTCAATGCTCGGCTAACATCTAGAGCCTGCCCGGATTTTGAGTTTGATTTCCCTCCAGGCTGAACAAAAACTGGAAGAGAGACCACCTGATTTACATGAAAAGATGAAACTACCTTTGGCAAGAAAGTGGGAACCGGCCTCAAGACCACCTTATTATCATAGAAGGACAAAAAAGGCTTCCAACAAGACAGAGCCTGCAGCTCCGAGATTCTCCGAGCTGAACATATCGCCACTAGAAATACTACCTTGAGTGTCAGATCCTTAAGCGACGCCTCAGCCAAAGGCTCAAAAGGCTTGCGTAATAACGCGTTCAACACCAAGGCAAGATCCCACGGAGGAACCGGAGATCTACATGGGGGCCTCAAAAGAGACATTGCTCTTAAAAAACGCTTAATATCTGGATGCGATTCTAGCATCTCACCTCTTATCTTTCCTCTATAACATGCAAGGGCTGCCACCTGAACTCTCAAAGAGGCCGCCACCAAGCCTTTGTCAAATCTGTCTTGCAAGAAAGCCAACACGTGTGGCACCGAAGCATTCAAAGCCTGCACCGTCTTGTCCATACACCATGCCTCAAACACTCTCCAGATATGAACATATGCCAACGAAGTAGATCTTCTCCTAGCCCTCAACATGGTAATAACTGGCAAGGAATACCCCCCTTGCTCTCAGCCTTGCCCTTTCAAGAGCCAAGCCGTAAGCAAGAATCGATCCACCTGAGGCATGAGGATGGGACCCTGAAACAATAGATCATTCTGACCCGGCAGTCACCAGGGCCGCCCCACCAAGAGTCCGATCAGATCCGCATACCATGGCCTTCTTGGCCAATCTGGTGCTATTAGAATTACCTGTCCCTTGTGAACCTCTATTCTCTGCAGCACCCGACCTATTAAGACCCAGGGGAGAAACACATAAAGAAGCTGCTGCTCTGGCCACTTTTGAATGAGAGCATCGAGACCTTCCAACATTCTTTCTTTTCTCCTGCTGAAGAATCTGCCAGCCTTTGCTGATACAAACGTAGCCATTAGATCCATCGCCAGCTGTACCCAGCGGTTCACTATCATTTTGAAGACCTCCGGATGGAGAACCCACTCTGCTGGGTCCACTCTGACTCGATTCAGAAAATCGGCTGTCACATTGTCCACTCCTGCCACATGTGCCGCTGACACCGCTACCAGATACTTTTTGGCCCACTCTAACAGTTGGTCGGCCTCCGACTCCAGTGGCGCACTGCTGGTGCCGCCTTGCCGATTGATGTAGGCCACTGCGGTCGTATTGTCGGAGAACCTGCGTACCGCCCTTCTCCTTAGATGACTCTGAAAAGCCTTGAGCGCCAGAGTGACAGCCCTCAACTCCAATCTGTTGATGGACCATGTCCTCTCTATCTCAGTCCACTGACCTTGAGCAAACTTTCCGTCGACATGCGGGGGAACTGAAGAGACTGGCGTCCGTCGTAAGGGGTATCCAGGTGGGAGCTTCTAGAGCAGTGGTTCTCAACCTTTTTTGTACCGTGACCCCTTTTACCATTGGTCAACTTGTGGTGACCCCCAATGATAAAATCAAATGTGTCTCTCTTCCTTTACTGTTAACACATTGTCGCTGTAATCATTTGTTGAATTATTAATATCTTATAGGCCTAGAAATACACACACCTGTATGCCCCTAAATGCAAAATTCAGGAATCTGCAAAAATTACTGACCAAATTAACCTACCCTGCTGTGCGCCGTACAAACTAAGCTGAATACCCAGGTCTCGACTAAAAACTGCACTTCCTGTAGGCCCGACACTCTAACTAACTTTCCCACGCTTTGGCCACGCGGCCGCGGCTCCCACCGAAAGAACAGCTGCACCCACGCCGTCCTGTCCGACTGCCAAATGCCTGAAGGTAAGCTCTTACCTCACAAAAACGACTGCTTGCGGATGTTCCACTGCTTCTTCCTGCGC
Source organism: Ichthyophis bannanicus (assembly GCA_033557465.1). Lineage (NCBI taxonomy): Eukaryota > Metazoa > Chordata > Amphibia > Gymnophiona > Ichthyophiidae > Ichthyophis > Ichthyophis bannanicus. The sequence continues at coordinate 1,013,168,505 of CM066034.1, read as the reverse complement.
TCAGCCGAACCGTGGCTTCTGCGGCAGGAGAGAATGCTTTCCGAGCTGAGGAGACAGTGCTTCACTGAACTGCGGCCAGGCCGCGCGCTCCAGCACAAAGGCCCTTACTGCTCTCCTCTGCTCCACTGCCGGTTCCTCACCTGATAAGTGGGTTCGGGAACCAGAGCCCGGCCCTTCAATCCTCCGATGGATTAATACCTCCCCTGCCCCCCCCCCCCCACGCACTGAAAAGAGAGGGAGGAAGACAGGAAGGGGCCTCAGCACAGCTTCTATCTCTTTCTCTTTTTATTTATTTTAGTTCTTTGGGTTTTTTTTTTTTAAACCCCTTAAATCCAAATTGAAATTTCTACACCTAATCTACTCTCCTTAACTGTTTCTCCAGTGAGCCTCGAACCTCCAGGCTCACCACCCTCCAGCTGCTATGGAGACTGAGATTACTGGACAGAGGAGGCAGTCCCAGGAGTATTTGTACCAGTGTCATCAGAAGAATGATGTTTCTCAGTCTCCAAAGCTGCTAGAGGAGGTGCTTAACCCCAGAGGTTCGGGACTAGACTGGAGGGACGATAAGGAATGCGTGATAAGTGCATAAACTTACCACACTTTAGTAAAAGGGCCCCAAAGTGCCTCACAAAGTAGACAACTTTTGTTCTGCTTCTGATAACATCTATCTGTGTTTTTTCTCTCTGCAAACATATGTCCTATTAATAGTTTAAACCATATTAACATACGGTGAGGTCAGGGGGCCTCCATGCTCGCATCATTCAGAGTGAAAGAGCAGATATGAGAGAACATGTTGCCAACACATGCAAAGATTAATAAAAGCTAATTGTGCAATAAACCACTGAACAAATGTTAAGCAATGTCTGAAAAACTTTCTCCTAAATTCTCAGCTAGAAAGGATGCATCAATCCTCTGACACTGTAACCTCAGATGATGGGCTGCATATTCTGTTTTTCTATCCAAGAAGAATCTACAAATGGTTCATTAAATTTCATTTTTATCACTCTCTGGAAGATCTTCAATGGAGTTAGTCCATTCACTTAAGAACTTAGCCATGTGTTTTTATTTATCAAGAAAAAGACTGATGCCCTAAATAAGCTGTACAACGAAGAAGGGGCAGGAACTCTGAAGAAATTATTGCAGTCTGCATCAGTTCTGAATTTTATCGACCTGATTTTAGTGCATTCCTGTTTTTTAACAGCAAGATTCTTGGCATTTCCCACTGGTTACTACTTTAATACATGAGGACAGGCTTAGAATCAGCCTCACCGGAGGCACCAGCCAAGCAGATGTGAGGATCCCTTCAGGGCCCTCATTCCAGGACTGTTGCATTTCTAGTCTAAGGAGTAGATGCGTGCCATCTTGCTGCAACGTCTCCCCTGCGGGATGGATGCTTCGGTTCAGGATGGAAGACATGGCTCTGTGTTTTCCTTTTGTGTGGATCTGGATTTCTGTGTTGTCTGTAGGAATGCTCCTTTGGGTCATCTTTTTATTTTATTAATTCCAGTGAATTGTCCCCTGATTCCTCATCTTTTTGATGTGTAAAGCGTAAGAACCAGCCAGAGGTTTTTACCCACCCGTCTGCTTAAGTGCAGAAGAGAGATTGCAGGTGCTGGCTTGCTTCCCCAAGGCTAGAGAGGAGTTGGCAGACCTAAAAGGAATGTGCCTAGTGGAGAAGGTATGGTGGAGAGGTTACCTCCAAGTGCGCCAGGAGGCCAGGAAGGAGGCAGAGAAACGGTGGTGCCTGCTAATACTTCAGGAGCCCAATAAGGGAACCCTATGCTTGTTACTGAACAGCCACGCATTCAGACTGCGATCATAGACACAAACACTTAAGATGATACAATCTGACAGGCCGATGCAGCAACCCCGCGCCAGAGCCCAGTGCTTAAAGCTCTAGTGCAGGGTTTCATAGCACAACTTTAACACTGACTGTGCTGGAAAGCAATAGGCAAATTATCCAGTGCATCAAAAAGTCAGCATTGAACTGGGAGAGCAAGCTAAACACATGCACACAGAAGCCGGCACAAGTTTGGCATGCTGTCAAGGAGAAACAAGGTCATCTGACACTTCACCTCAGATGTCCTACTGCAGGCATCAGAGAAAGCCTCCATGCCATCAGCACACTGTTGGGGGGCCAGAGCTACCCGGACACCAACCCCCAAACAGAAGTAAAGCCCCAGTGGCCAGGAGTCCCTATCCCCCATCCACCAACCCAATAAAAAAAATCCCTGGTGGCCCAGTGGCCCCAACCCCCCTCCCCAAACAAAACAAAAGAAATCCATGGTGACCCAGTGGTCCCCAAACCCCTCCATCCTCCTCCTGGTATCTTTAATCAGGGGTGGGGTGGGAGGGTCGTCCACATGCTCCTGTGGCACCATCTTGAAAAATGGCAGCACCTGGCCCCACGCAGTGCATCCCGGGATGTACATAGTGGGGTCTGACTGCCATATACGGTAAAATAAATGCCTTATATTGCAGAGTGAGCCCCCTTTTGCATCCTGGGACAGCTCATGTGCTCCAAGATGCAACTCAGGAGGGTCCCTCTGCCACATTAGCATTTTTTGCCTTATGTGGTAGTCTCAGCCCACCAGGTGCATCCCAAGATGGCAGCACAGGGGTGGGAACATGTGGGAAATGCTCCCACCCCAGATTAAAGGTACTGGGAGGAGGGCTGGAAGGTTTCGGAGGCCACAGGGCCACCAGGGATTTTGTTTTGTTTTGGGGGGTTCGGGGCCTCTGGGCCACCAAGGATTCCTTTTATTTGAGTGAGGGGACCACCAGGGATTGTTTTATCAGGTGGGTGGGGGGATCTGGGCCACTGGACTACCAGGGATTTTTTTTATTTGGTGGGAAGAGGGATCGGGGCCACTGGACCACTGGGGATTTGGTTTCTATCAGGGGGTCAATGTCTGAGGGGGCACTGGCCCTAAACAAAACGCTGATGGCATCAGGGGCTTTCCCCGATGCCTGGATAATCTGAGGTGAATTGTCAGACTTCACCTCAGATGATACTTTTGCTTCCAGTTGGATCTTTACGCCTGCCCGAATCTGATATGAAGATCCAGCATTGAAAAACAGTGTAATAAACTGTGCTAAGTTTCAGTGCAGTTTTTTTACAGTGGGCGCAATTACTTATGCAGCAATTTGCATGCAATTGCCAAATGCACTGCAATTTAGTGTGGTTGATTTTTTGGCGTTTTTCCGCACTAGCTTGCTTTCTGCATTGGAGAGCTAACCTAGTGCAGGAAAGGCACCAGAAAAATGCCACGCTAAGCTAAAGAGACACTAAAAAACATCATCTCTGGCCTCAACACCACAACGTCTTATCTAGATCCATGTCCAGTAACTTGGATAAAAAACACACTACCAATCTTATTGCCCTACATTCTCTCAATAGTAAACCTCTCACTTACCCAAGGCTACCTCCCACCATCTCTTAAACACGCACAAATCCGGCCAATCCTCAAAAACAGCAAACTAGATAAAACATCCCCAATGTCATATAGACCCATATCAAGCATACCTTTTTTGGCCAAAATAATTGAAAAAGTAGTTCAATTACAAACACAAGATTTTCTTGACTCATCCTATCCTCTTGATGAGCAACAATATGGCTTTCAGCCCCGCCATGGAGTGGAAACACTCCTCACAGTTTTAATAGATGCGCTCCTAAGAGAGATTGACAATCCTAAACAGGCATTTATTCTACTGTTCATCGACATATCAGCTGCGTTCGATAGCGTACACCACACAATAATGCTCAATAACTTAAAACAAATAGGATTAAACTCTACAGTACACAAATGGTTCTCATCCTACCTAACTGATAGAACGCAAAATGTAAGAATTGGAAATCAAAACTCCACCACCTACAAGCAAGAAATTGGATTACCTCAAGGCTCAGCGCTGTGAGCTCTACTTTTCAATATTTACATAAAACCAGTCTGCAACATATTCAAAAGCTTTGGAGTTCAATATCATCTCTATGCAGATGATATTATGCTCTATATTCCATTCACAATTCCCAACCTACCACTTCAACTCTTATCGGACTGCTATAATGAAGTCACAACTTGGCTAAAAACACAAAACCTCCACATCAACCACGCTAAAACCGAAGTTCTAATTGTAACCAAGAACAGAACCTATATCCCTCCATCACACATAAGACTCCAAAACCAAGAAATCAAAATAAAAAAGGAAATAAGATATCTAGGTGTCATACTAGATACACACCTTACGATGGAAACTCACATCAGCAATACCATAAAGAAAATCTATTTCAAACTTAAAACTCTTAAACAACTCCGTCCACTAATTTTCACACAGGACTTTATCAACATAATACAAGCTACAATAACCCCACACTTTGACTTTGCCAATCTAATCCTAATAGGCTTAACAAAACAAAGTATAAAACGATTGCAATTTGCACAAAATGCTGCAGCTAGAATCACATTGAAAATCAATTCCCTTCAACACATATCACCAATACTAGCCTCCCTTCATTGGCTACCAATTCAAAGTAGAATAATCTACAAAACAATAATAACAACATTCAAGGCCTTATATGATCTGGCCCCATCCATGCTATGTAACTTAATACATAAAGAACCAGCTAAGCCTACACACAGAAAAGGACAACTATGCAGATTAAAAATCCCGAAAGATTTCACAAAAGCCCACAAATCAACAAACAATAGAGCATTTTCGCACATAGCCCCTACTATCTGGAATTCCCTTCCAGAGGAGCTACGAAAACTAACAGAGATCACAGAACTACGCAAGAAACTGAAAACCCATCTGTTCACCAAACATTATAACATAAATAACTCAATATCTACACTAGACAAAGGTTAAATAGACAATTCGGTTGCTCTATGCAATAAACCTTTAACCTATACAGATAGCACTCTCCAATGATGATCTTCTGACCTCCCCCATGTAATCCATGTATATATATTCATATATAACTTGTATATAGTTTCCACACTGTTCGGTATTATACCACATTGTCTGTTCTATACTTTATATGATGTTCCTTGTAAATAAGTTCTGTTTTATTGCAATGTTCCATGTAAAACAAACTTGATTTGTTTATTGTTGTTAACTGTAAACCGCAACTGAACTCTTGGAAGATGCGGTATATAAATGTGAATAAAATAAATTTAAAAAAAAATAATAAGCTTTTCTACATCGGCCCATGAGTGTAGAGATCCCTTAGATTTCACTGGTTTAAACAGCAGAGACCTCTAGTGGCCATACTAGTTTACTACAGCGTAACCTGAATTTGTCCTAACATTTTCCAGAGCAAGGGAGATTATTTTTTTCCAGTGATCTAATCCTGAAGGAGACACCTCTAGGATGGAAACTTCAACCAATATATAAACCACACCCAAAGGCAGAACCCTGTCTTTGGAAGCTGGTCACTGTTACCATGAGGATGGTGTGAACAATCTGTGACTTTCCCCAGCCTCACATACCATCCAGAAGGAGCCACAAGGTAGGGATGTCTTGGGCACAAGTCTACACTCTAAATTTCTGAGTGACTGTGCAAACCCTGCCAGCACTCACACTAGCTTAAGAAGAGAGCAGTTGCAGAAGAAAGAGGGGAGGCAGATACTTCAGGAGGTAAGAAGAAAATCCAGATAAATATACCAACATCATAGCAAGCCAGTGACACCAGAGCCAGGAATGTCTGCAATACAGTACCAGGGATCTGCATTTACAGGAATAACCAACTCTATGGTACACTGTGAAAGTATACAGTGCAGGAGGACGGGCTTCTCTCCCAGGGTGACCCTAAAGAGCTAAAGAGGAGGAGAGGCTTGGAATACATCTGCAGTGCCCAGGAGAGAGTAACAAGAGTTACACTGCTTGTAATATAGTTCTGAGGAAGAAGAGAAGAGGGTAACTGCTTATATTCTACCTCTGCCTTTGCCAGTTATTCTTGATATTATTATACCAGTGACCATAAAGTTCTTTAAATAAAACCTCTGGTTCAGAACACAAAAATTTGGTGTGGATTCTGTTATTTGCAGAAAGGAGACAGAGTGAGTGGAGTTTCAAGTGCCAAGGCCTCCCAGTGCATACTGGTCCCATTCAAAGAACCCGCCAAAATTATCCCCAGGAGACTGAAAGACAGCATTGCTCTTAGGTAGTTGTGATCAAGAAGCATTCTTATTCGCTGCAGGGACTGCACACAGGTAGGGGGTTACATGTGTTACCAAAAACTGTATTTGTTGAACAGAAGACTCTGAAAAAGGAATTTGAGCATTCTTGAGCTATATACTTCCTCCTGTGGAGAATCTCTTCCCTTCAGATAAGAGTATGTGATTGCTGAGCAATGGAGTGGGAGAGAACCCAGCAAGAAATTGTTCTGCAGCCCGTGAGACTAGAGACAGCAGGGACCAGAAAGAAGCCAGAAATTCAAGAATGAACAAACACCTCATGACGACAAGAACTGAAAATGTCAACGATGGATTCCAGGTTGCTTATTGTTTGTGCTTTAGGCACTGAAAGTGCTGAGATGTTAACACTCAAAGTCACACAGCAGCGACAATCTCCCTCTGTATTTTGCAAAGGAATTTCTTTAGTGATCAGAAAAGTACACTGTTTGCCACGTTCTCCCTCTAACACTTCCCCTGACTGCACAACAGTTCAATGCTAGATTAAGAACTGATTCATCAAAGTTTTTTCCCACTGACACAAGATGGGGCAAATCCATCTTAAGAAGTTGCAAATGTTGGCATAAATGTACGAGGGAGAGATGCGGCACATCACGTTTGGGCTCATCTTGATGGATGGAAAACATATGGTAGAATCTGGAAGACTGTAATTGCTCTTCCAGTTCCTCGGTGAAGGATAAGCCGACTGATCCCATACAGCAGTGTCAGCCATAGAAATCAGAAATTCAACGTGTGTACTCGCCCTGAGCACTGGACCGGACGCGCAGGCTACAAATCTCAGAAATAAATCCAATCAAATATACCTGGCCTATATATATTCTTTCAAAACTTTCTTTACTTAAAAAGGCCCAAAATTGGATGAGGTCTGAGGACAAAACTAGAATTGAAATACATATCATTTTAATGTAGTTTATAGATAAGAATATAAGCTTGACAAGTCCAGATTTTGTTAAGAGTTCTTCTTCATCCCTTTGTAACTAATAATTTCTGAATATATATTCTTTTCTAAAGTCACAGCACAAAATTTGTACACACACACCATTAGTTGAATATAGGGCAGAGATACTAAGAATCCAACTAGAGGACAAGCCCATCAAATTGTCCTACAATGGATCCTATGGGCCTATGTGCTCCCATGAAGGCTCTCCTGTTCAGAACAGAATCTGGAATCCATTTCAAACTTATTAGCAGGAAACAATAAACAAAGGTGTCGACATTGGGCCATTCATTACCGGTAGTGGCTGGACCTCAACCCAGCAGTTAGTATGGACCCAACTTGGATGTAGGACAGCTATATCATACCGAAGAAAACTAATGATCAGATTGGTCTATAAGGTGTCCAGAAGCACTGCACTACCTCCAGTGTCCATTCAGGAAGCTCAATAAATCTCTGGGTGAGCTGAGAGGTCCAGCTTATGGCAGAACTGAGCACTTTGAATAATTAAACTTTGCGAACCACCTCCGTGAAATCATCCATGCAGCTTTTGTCTTACTACACAGGATTTCTTTATCTCAGGGCAGTGGAGGCATCCCAGGAATTCTGAATTAATTCCAAGTAATTGATGACTGCAGTGACTCTGTAGAGTTAAAGCAGTATGCATCATGTCATTAGGTGCAGAAGCTCTATAATCAGCTGGAAATGATTTAGAGTCCAGCACTGTACTGTACAGACAATTAAGACTCCCTGGGAGTATGGGCTCCTTTGTCCTTAACAACAGTTCATCGACATGGCCTCATTCCAAAGGGCATGCAATTACTGCTTGTTCCCTTCTTAGGATCAGACTCACTCAAGGCTATAGCAGTTTTCTGTAATGAAATACTGGGAAAGGAAACTGGATTTAGTCCATGCCTTTTCTCAGAAGCTCAAGGCAAGTTACATTCAGGTACAGTACGTATTTCCCTGCCCTCAAAGGCGTACAATATAGCTGTGTCCCTGAGGCAATGGATGGTTAAGTGACTTGCCCAATATCACACCTGCTGTACTATTAGGCTAGTCCTCCACTAGGGGCAAGCTGGCTAAAAAAAACAGAGAAAGGATGATATGGTGGTCTACCCACCTGTCCTTGGCAGTACTGTCCCTAACTATTTGTGCTCAAAATTAGCTCTTTCTATTCCCCTCTGTCCTATAAGAAAATGATTTTCGGTTCAATATGCTTTCAGAGAATTTCATGAACATCTCATATCTCCACTGTAAGCCTTACAAACAGCTTTGGCAAGAAGAGTTGGGGAAGGGTAAAAACCAGGAAGAACAGAAGAAAGAGTCTAGAGATGGGAAGAGAGAGAACAGAGACCAAGGCAAAAAACTGTGCTAGAAGACTGAATGCCCTCTAGTCTTCAGTTTCTCTAGGGGGGGGGGATGTATTTTATACACAATCTTGTGTCTGAAAAAGGGCTGATGAGGGGGTGAAAGAGGTGAGAAGAGGATGATAACGAGCACATAAAGAGGAATTCAGGGCTGGCCCTCTTGAAGCTGCAAACTGCACAGGAGATTCCGGATTCCTCTCCAGACAGCTAAAGTTATTTCTCAGATGTCAGAAATATTAGAAATTGGTTGGATGAAGCAAATATATAAAGTGCCCTCTTATAATTATAATCAAAATATCCTCTCCTCCCCAAAATGCTATGCTTTGCAGGGTAAAAAGCAAGATGACCTGCTGGCATGGAAGGCAAGTAGGTGTGGCAATGTAGCACACCTTCCCCCATCTTTACAATCCCTTTTCTCTTTCACTGAATGCCAACTGCCCTGTCCAATGCCTATTTAGGAAAAACAGGTGGCACCTCAACCAGCAAAGCCAAGATTTCAACAAAAGGTACAGGTAAATGGAGCTCACTCTGAGGAGAAGGAGGTTACAGTGGTGTGCCCCAGGGATCTGTCCTTGGTCCAATTCTTTGTTAGTGATATTTATTTATTTAACAGTTTTTATATACCATCTTTCATCAATTCAAGACGGTTTACAGGTAACAAAAAACGTAACAGCATAGCACTGCTGCTTTACATAGAACAGAACTTAGTTAAAATTGAACTTTTATAAAATGAGAATATGAAGTACCATCAGGTAAAGCGTAGTTACTCACCTGTAACAGGTGATCTCCAGGAACAGCAGGAATTTAGTCTTCACATATGGGTATCGTCGGTACTGATGGAGCCTGCGCGGGAACGCTCCCCAGCGTCCAATAGGAAAGCTTTTGGGAGCATCCCACAGCACCTGCGTGCTGCCGTCCCGCCTTTCCCAACTGTCCCTCTCCAGTTGAGTTTAAAGCTGAGACAAAGAGAGAGGGAAAGAGAGAAAGATAGAGAGAAACAACTCCTAGGGGAGGTGGGTGGGTTGTGAAGACTAAATTCCTGCTGTTCCCAGAGATCACCTGTTACAGGTGAGTAACTATGCTATCTCCAGGAACAAGCAGGAATGTAGTCTTCACATATGGGGACTCCCTAGCTGCAGATGCCAGGGAGAAGGCCCCAGAAGTTGTGTGCCCCTGAACAGGGCTCCACTTCCCCGCATGAATCTCTGCCATCCTACCAGGGATGGTGGGTAGGAGTTGATTAAGTATGGAACAGGTATTGAAGAACAGCCTGACCAAACAAGGCATCTCGGCGGGAGTCCTTGTCTAAGCAGTAATGCGCTGTGAAAGTATGAACCGAAGCCCAAGTAGCTGCTCAACAGATGTCGTCGATAGACAAAGAGTGAAGATGAGCCATAGAGGCTGCCATGGCTCTCACATTGTGAGCTGTGACATGGCCTTCCAGAGGAAGGTTATTACTCTCATAGGCAAAACATATACACTGTGCAATCCAGCTGGACAGTGTCCTTTTGGAGACTGGAAGTCCCAAATGACTTGGATCAAAAGCAACAAAGAGTTGGGAGGACTTTCTATGCTGCTGTGTCCTTTGCAAGTAAAAGGCCAAAGCTCTTTTACAGTCCAAAGTATGAAGATTCCTTTCTGCATTTGAGGCGGGAAGAATACAGGAAGGTAAACCGCTTGGTTTAAATGAAAAGGTGACACCACCTTTGGCATAAAGTGTGGATGAGTCCTAAGGACTACCTTATCATGGGGGAACCTTGTATAAGGAGGATCAGCCACCAACGCTTGCAATTCACTGATGTGACATGCTGATGTGATTGCATAAGAAAGATGACCTTCCAGGAAAGGAATTTCAAAGAGGTAGTGGCTAATGGTTCAAAAGGCGGCTTCATGAGCTGCCCAAGAACCAGATTTAAGTCCCATGCCACCAGTGGTGGCTTAATGGGAGGCTTAGTTAAAAGAAGGCCTCTCATAAATCTCGCTATGAGAGGATGAGAGGAAATAGGTTGCCCATTTAGAGGCTTGAAAGAAGCTGCAATAGCACTCAAATGAACTCTCACTGAATTGGTCTTAAGCCCTGCATTAGATAAATGAAGGAGATACTCCAGTAATGATTCCAGAGGTATCGCAAGAGGGTTAAGACCCTTCTGTGAGCACCATATGGTAAACCTTTTCCACTTGAATGCATAAGAGCGTCTTGTGGAAGGCTTCCTGGAAGCATAAAGGATATCCTTTACCTGCTGAGAAAGGTTAAGACTGTGAAGTTCTAGGCTTTCAGCAACCAGGCCCTGAGATGCAGAGACTGGGGATTGGGATGCCACAGCATCCCATCCTCCTGAGACAGGAGATCTGGAGCACATCCTAACTCCAGAGGCGGAGCTTGAGAGAGATGTAGGAGCAGAGGGTACCACATTTGCCGTGGCCAATGTGGAGCTATGAGAATCATATGACCTCTGTCTCTCTGAAGCTTGAACAGGGTTTTGGGAATTAGGGGAATGGGTGGAAAGACATACAGGAAGTCCTGGCCCCAATGGAGGAGGAAAGCATCCCTGGCCTGACAATCCTGAGCTGGAATTCTGGAACAGAACCGGGGAAGTTTGGCATTCAGTGGACTTGCAAAGAGGTCTATATCTGGGGTTCCCCAAATTTGAAAAATTTTGGCCACCTGGTCTGCATGGAGAGACCATTTGTGTGGAAGCAGAACTCGACTGAGTCTGTCTGCCCAAGAGTTTTGAATGCCTGGAAGATACACCGCAAGGAGATGAATCTGGTGCTCTCTGGCGAGGGCCCATAGTCACAAAGCTTCATTGCATAGCGACAGAGAGCCTGTTCCATCCTGCTTGTTCACATAGAACATGGCTACTTGATTGTCCGTTTGAACTAGGACTGTCTTGTAGCTGAGCTGGGTGTGAAATACTCGAAGAGTAAGGAAGATTGCTCTGGGTTCCAGGAGACTGATGTGTAGATAGGCCTCCTGTGGAGTCCAGGTACCCTGGGTAGAGAGGCCTTGCAAGTGGGTTCCCCAACCCACCTGTGAGGCATCTGTTGTTAGACTGGCTTGGGCTAGGGGTTGCTGAAAAGGAGACCCCACCAAAAGGTTTTGGGGTGACTGCCACCATTGGAGGGACAAAATAAGGTGATCTGAGTTTGCTATTTTGTCTGACAGACAACCTGACGCCTGAGTCAACTGAGAGGATAAAGTCCACTGGTCTGCCCTCATATGGAGGCGAGCATAAGCAACCACATGCGGATGCCATGTGGCCTAGCAACTGTAACATTTCCCGAGCAGTGAGGTGAGGTTTTAGCACTGCTTGGGAAGCTAACTGCACAATGCGAAGGCAGCTATGGAAGGAAGGCCCTTGTCTGTCTGGTATCCAGCAGAGCTCCTATAAACTCCTGGGACTGAGTGGGAGCAAGGTTGAATTTTGGGACGTTTATGACACATCCAAAATACTGAAGGATGCGCATTGTGCGAGAGAGAGCAACCCTGGCCTCTGGCTCTGAAGGGCTTCAAATGAGCCAGTCGTCTAAGTAAGGGAAGACGAATATTCCCAGGGTGCGGAGAAATGCTGCCACCACAGCCATGCATTTTGTGAACACCCTTGGTGCAGAGGCCAGGCCAAAAGGAAGAACCCTGTATTGGTAGTGCTTCCCTTGAAACAGAAAGCGAAGGAACTTTCGATGAGTTGGATGGATGAGAACATGAGTGTGCGCATCCTTGAGATCTAGAGAACAAAGCCAATCCTGACTCTGAAGGTATGGCAGCAGAGTTCCTAGAGAAATCATTTTGAACTTCTCTTTGAACAGGAATTTGTTCAATTCTCTGAGGTCTAAAATGGGTCTGTGTCCTCCTGTTTTCTTTGGAATAAGGAAATAGGGGGAGTAAAACCCTGCACCCTGTTGGGGAATGGGTACCTCTTCTATTGCCCCTTGGGCAAGAAGCACAGTGACCTCTTGACCTAACTGGTCGTTGAGAGAGGTCTGAGAATTGAACTGTCCTACCATTGTAGGAGGGGGCACGCTGAGGAAATGAAGCTTGTACCCCTCTCTTACAATAGACAGAGTCCAATTTTCTGCTGTTTTTTGACCCCATCTGGGAGCAAAATGACATAACCTTCCTGGTATGGTGGAGGGTTCTGGGCCATTCAGGGCCAGGAAGGCAAAGTTCTCTAGATAGGAGTCAAAGCCCCTGTGGAGGCTGAGTCTGCTGAGCCGGTTGAGGCTTAGCTGCTTTTGTCTTTCTTTGCCTAGGTTGTTGCTGCTGTCCCTTTTGGGACTGACCTAAACGATGCCCCTGCTGGGTATAGGAGGGATAAAACTTCTTCTTACTGAAGAATGGTTTCTTAGAGGATTTTTTCCTTGCAGGATTAGCTGTAGATAATCTATCCAAAGTGATATTGTCAGCATCTATCTCATTAGCTTTTTCCTGCCAATTCTTGCCAAAGAAATTTTCTCCTGTGCAAGGAATATTCCCTAGTTTATCCTGTACCCAAATTTTCAAGTCAGATGCCTGGAGCCAGGCAATCCTACGTGCACCTATGGCAATAGCAGAGGTTCTGCTTATGCACTCAAAGCAGTCAAAGGCTGCACGATTCACAAACTTGGAAACATCCTGAGCATGTTTGACAAGGGCGAGATAATCTTGCCTCTTATCATCAGGAAAGAGAGGGCTCATAAGCTCTAAATCTCCTGTGACCTCCTTAAGGAACATTCCCATATCTAAGATATAGGAACTGATCCTAGCAGAAAGCATGGAAGCCTGGAAGGTTCGACATCCAAAGGCATCAAGAGTCCTACACTCACGTCCTGGAGGAATAGATGCATGCCTTTTTGCACTCTTTATCCTTCTCATTGCTGACTCCACCACCATGGAATGGTGTGGTAATTGAGTCTTCTGAAACCCAGGACAAGGAGGAACTCGATACATGGTGTCGAGTCTTCGAGAGTGAGGAGATGTGGTTAGAGGTGTTTCCCACATCCTTAACATGAGATCATGCAAGATCTCATGAATAGGTAAGGTAGCTGCCTCCTTGGGAGCTTTAGGATACTGCAGGATTTCTAATTCCTTTGCCCTAGGCTCTTTTTCAGGAGCCACTGTGATGGAAAGACCTCGAGCCACATCTCAGATAAAATCCTGAAAAGACATATCCTCTGGTGCAGACATCCTACACTGAGGAGAAGAAGAATCCTCAGGAAGAAGTACTCTGGTATCGGCAGAGCCTTCAGACTCATCCGAGGATTCAAAGTATCTCCGATCCGGGTGATCATGCAAGGCACGGTAACGTACTGATCGAAGTCGGCATCGGAGTGTCCGGTACCGACCTGTCGATACTGGATGGATACACATGACTCGGTCCCGGTAGAATACCTGCCGATGTCAATGCAGTCGGTGCCGGCACCGGAGTCGGTGCCGGTACCGGTTGAATTGTCTGAAGTGGTTTCAGGGGCATCGAGGCCATGAGAAGAGCCGCCAGACTGCGTTCAATAGCCAAGAATCTCAGGTCTATCGATGCTGCCGATGCTTGGGTATTGGTACCGGAAGAAGCAGCCAGTACCCCAGAGCATGGCACCAGTAGTTCTGCCAAGGTTGAAGGCTCGAGAACATCCTGGAGCCCCGTTAGTGCTTTGGAAGCCAAAGCCTCCCGCTGGGGCAATTTTGCCGGTGAAAGTCCCTCAAGGGCAATGCCAGAGGTATCTTGCTGTCTAGAAGGAGATCTACCCTTTGAGGACCGCCTAGATTTATGTTTAGTTACCTGAGATCAATGGGAGGAAGACGAAGCCCTGGAAGACATTGATGCCACGGAGGCTGCATCGGAGGGAAAAAGGGTGCTAAGCTTAGTAGCTCGGTTCTGCCGGCCCCTTTTCAACATCATCCCACAGGCAACACACTCTAAAATAGAGTGGTCAGGACCTAAACATTTGAGGCACCACTCATGGGTGTTGGTGACGGAGATGGTACCGCCACACTTAGAACACTTTTTAAAACCCGAAGCGGGTTTTTCCATTCTGAAGGAAAGGTTGGGCCTAGTGCCCAAAATGGCGCGTGGCACCTGAGAGAAAATTACTGGAAAGACTCCAGAAGAAAGTTGTTTTGTTTTTTTGTTTTTTTGAAAAAAAGAAAGAAGAGGAACTGGCGGTACCGGTGTAGCATTGAGGGAAAGCAGACGTGACCACAAAAAAGAAGAATAGAGGGGATTTTTTTCTGCAGTGACAGGATGTGACCTGTCGGCTCCGCGGAAAATGAAGAACTGGAGATGGACAGTTGGGAAAGGCGGGAAGGCAGCATGCAGGCGCTATGGAATGCTCCCAAAAGCTTTCCTATTGGATGCTGGGGAGCGTTCCCGTGCAAGGTCCGTCAGTACTGCTGATACCCATATGTGAAGACTACATTCCTGCTTGTTCCTGGAGATCTATGTACATATTTACATTATAAGAGAAGTCATTGAGCGAGGAATGTTTAAGGGCAGAAGGGGAAGGAAGGTGCAGTGGCCATAGAGGGGGAGGTTAGGGAGGTACTGAAAAGTATTCATGGAAAAGGTGAGTTTTAAGTCTCTTTCTGAAATCAGAATGGTTGGCACAGTTCCATAGTTCAGGAGGAAGAGTGTTCCATATAGAGGGTGCATAGAGTGAGAAGGCCCTGTTACAGGTGGTTTGCTTGTAGGTTTTCCGTAGTGAGGGTATGTTTAGCAGTTTTTTTGTGTTTGAGCGGTGAGATCTACTGTTATTGAGGTTAGAAATAAGAGAGGATAGGCATGGAGCTGATTCGTTGTGAATGACTTTATGGATAAGAGTTAAGACTTTAAATTTGATTATGGAAAGTATAGTGAGTCAATGTAGATCATAGAGGATTGGGGTTATGTGTGTGCAGCTAGTGTTATTTGTGATTAAGCAGGCAATTGTATTCTGTGCGATTTGGAGAGGATGAATACTTTTTTTAGGGAGACCATGGTAGATGAGGTTGCAGTAGTCTAGGGTAGGTGTAGTGAGGGATTGGCAGACAGTACGAAATGAGTCAGGGTTTAAGAGCGGTCAGAGGTTTTGGAGGGTACGAAAATTGGAATAGAGAGAATTCAAAGTTTTTCTTATGTGTTCAAGGAAAGTGAGGTTCTGGTCAAAGGTAATGCCAAGATATTTGATATGATTTTATATGGGGAGGGTGTCGCCAAGGGCGAGGGATGCAGGAGGAGAGTAGGCTGTGTTGGTGAATATTTGGAGAGCTTCTGATTTATTGATATTTTGAAAGGGCTGTCGGGTAAGGTTTGGATGATATCAAAATCTGCAATAGAGTAGACACCCAAGAAGGTGTAGATAACATGAGGAGGGATCTAGCGAAGCTTGACGAATGGTCGAGAATTTGGCAGCTGGGATTTAATTTTACAAAATGTAGGGTCATGCATTTGGGCTGCAACAATTCAAGGGAGAGGTACAGTGTAGGGGGCAAAGTACTGTTCACAAAAGAAGGACCTGGGCATGATTGTTTCTGATGATCTTAAGGTGGCTAAGCAGGTAGAAAATGCAACAGTGGAAGCTAGAAGGTGATGGTGCCTCTGTGTAAGTCTTTGGTGCGACTTCATTTGAAGTATTATGTGCAATTCTGGAGATCGCACCTTCAAAAGGATATAAACAGGATGAGGTCGGTGCAGAAGGAGACTACCAAAATGATCAGTGGGCTTCATCATAAGGACTTTGGGGACAGACTTAAAAATCTCAATAAGTATACTTGGAAGAAAGGCAGGAGAGAGAAGATACATTAGAGACATTTAAATACCTCTGTGGCTTAAATGCAAAGAAGGAGAGCTTCTTTTATTTGTAAGAAAGCTCTACAACAAGAGGGCATAGTACAAGTTTGAAGGTGAAAGGGGATAGACTCAGGAGTAATTTGTAGAAATATTTCTTTACAGAAAGAGTGGTACATGCATGAAATATTCTCACAATAGAGGTAGTAGAGACAAGAGCTGTATCTTTATTGAAGAAAGCATGGGACAAACACAGAAGATCTCTAAAGGAAAAAATGGACTGTAAAGTTTAGTAGTTGGTATGGAAGGGCAAACTGGATAGTCATATGGGACCTGATATTCAGCGGAGGCAGCTAGCGCGATTACAGTACCTAGCTGTCGCCATTGAACACTAAACCCAGATATTCAATGCTGGGCCATATCCAGCCACCAGCATTGAATATTCGGGTCAGCTGCAGAAGCAGGAAGCTAAGCAGTTATCCCTGGATACCGCCCATGGAACACCCCAGAATGCTAACCGTGTAGTATTGGGACGCACAGCGACGGGACCCATGTTAGAGTTGCTGAATATCCCACTTCGGGGCATTTACACAGTCTACAGGTCTTTCCTGCCCCCCTTACCAAGTCTGTGGTCCACCATGAGAAATCAGCACAGGATGCCTTCTGCCAAGCCAGGTGAACATGAATTAATGTGGTTCCTTTAACGGCCCTCATGTTCCCCCCTCACCATCAGCCATGCTGCTGCATAGTTTAAACCTGCAGGGATCATGGCCTAGATGATCGCAGCCACGACAAAAGGAGAGAGCAGGACCAGCACCTCCACACTCTTCCAACTGCTCTTCCTGGAACTATACTGCGAACCCGCTGAACAGAGCTGGCAGGCAACGTCCCGGTAAACTGTGCGGGAATCCTCTGGCCATACTGCTGCCAGAGGAGGAGATGCTAAAATATGGTGGTTTCAGTAGCGAGATAGAGGTAATGATGCTCAATATTGTAGCAGTGCCCCCTACCGGCAGCAGCGCAGCCAGAGGGCTCCCATGCAGCTTGCCAGGAACACTGCTGGCAGGTCCTTCTGAAAGCTCCAGAAAGAAACCATCTTCCTCCCACATAACTGTGTATGTGAAATATGTGGATCCAATGTGTGCTGTGATGGTTAGAGTGAGCAGTAATGGCATGATCTCATTTGACTTGAGAACTAAACGGTGCTTACTCTCTTGTGATTTTCAGACTGATCCAAATCCAGTCAACATAATAGCGCTACCCTGGAGGTCAAAGCAGACAACCCTGCTGGTTTTCAGGACTTCTGGTGCTCTAGTGGGTCCTGCATATTCAAGGGGGTATGAGGGACTAAGAGATCAACTATCATAGATCATTATACTGACTTCATGAGTATTCATTTAGGTTTGCATATCTGTCTCCAGTATAACTGCTGATGTGTGACTGAAACCATTCTTTCAAGTGGTGTCTATTTGACATGCTGATTGTGGTTGTTTGTATAGAAACATAGAAACATGATGACAGAAAAAGACCACAAGGCCCATCTAGTCTGTCCTTCCATAACAACAACTACAACAGTCCACTTTCTACCTTTAGAGATCCTCTGTGTTGGTCCCATGCTTTTTTGAATTCAGTTACTGTCCTCATCTCTACCACCTCCACTGGGAGACTATTCCACGGATCCACTACTCTTTCCGTAAAGAAATATTTCCGCATATCACTCCTGAATCTATCTCCCTTCACCCTCATCCCATGTCCCCTCGTAGCAGAACTTGCTTTCAATTGAAAGAGGCTCTCTCCCTGAACATTTATGCCACGGAGGTATTTAAACATCTCAATCATATCACCTCTATCCCGCCTTTCCTCTAAGGTGTACATATTAAGATCCTTAAGTCTGTCCTCATATGCTCTATAATGAAGCCCATTAATCATTTTAGTAGCAACCCTCTGCACCGACTCCATCCTGTTCACATCCTTTTGAAGGTGCGGTCTCCAGAATTGCACACCATACTCCAAATGAGGTCGCACCAAAGACTTATACAGAGGTATTATCACCTCCTTTTTTCTGCTAGCCATTCCTCTCCGTATGCACCCAAGCATCCTTCTAGCTTTTGCCGTCGCCTTTTCTACCTGTTTAGCTACTTTAAGATCATCAGACACAACCATGCCTAGGTCCCGCTCTTCTTTAGTGGACAAAAGTACTTCACCTCCTATACTGTATTGCTCCCTTGGATTGCTGCAGCCCAAATGCATGACCTTACATTTTTTAACATTAAATCCCAGCTGCCAAATTCTAGACCATTCTTCAAGCTTAGCTAGATCCCTCCTCATGTTATCTACACCTTCCTGGGTGTCTACTCTATTACAGATTTTAGTATCATCCGCAAAGAGGCAAACCTTACCCGACAGCCCTTCCGCTATTCACTAACAAAGATGTTAAAAAGAATCGGACCAAGGACAGATCCCTGGGGCACATCACTGGTAACATCCTTCTCCTCAGAGTGAGCTCCATTTACTTGTACTCTTTGTCGCCTCCCACCCAACCAATTTCTAACCCAAGCAGTAACTTTAGGGTCCATCCCTAGGGTGCTCAGTTTGTTTATAAGTCGCCTGTGAGGAACAGTGTCAAAGGCTTTACTGAAATCTAAATACACCACATCTAGAGCTCTCCCTCGGTCCAACTCCCTGGTCACCCAGTCAAAGAAATCGATCAGATTTGTCTGTATGTTCCACTACAAAACACAGAAAAAGAGAAAATAGTAGTAGATAAATACTATGTGGTCTGTCTCCTTGATCTTCACTCCAAGTCCTCCAGGGCTGCCAATGGGCCAGGTTTTCAGGATAACCCTAATGAATATGCATGAGAGGCCTACAAATCTCTGTCATGTATATTCATTAGGGATTTCCTGAAAACCTGACCTGTTGGCAGTCCTCAAGGACTAGAAGTAAAGACCAAGGACCTATCCAGTCTGCTCATCGACATCAATGACTAAGCTCTTCTTTTCCTTCAGAGATCCTCTATACTTGCCCCATGCTTTCTTGAATTCAGATATCATCTTCATCTCACCATCTCCACTCGAGAAATCGAGTGAGGCAGAAACATCGGGGGTGAGAGCAGGAGCTCCCCCTTCCTCCATGACGCCAGCACTGCTCAGTGGCATAACAACCGCCGTTTTCGGAGCGCGAGTGAGGCAGAAACATCGGGGGTGAGAGCAGGAGCTCCCCCTTCCTCCATGACGCCAGCACTGCTCAGCGGCATAACAACCGCCGTTTTCGGAGCGCGAGTGAGGCAGAAACATCGGGGGTGAGAGCAGGAGCTCCCCCTTCCTCCATGACGCCAGCACTGCTCAGTGGCATAACAACCGTCGTTTTCGGAGCGCGAGTGAGGCAGAAACATCGGGGGTGAGAGCAGGAGCTCCCCCTTCCTCCATGACGCCAGCACTGCTCAGAGGCATAACAACCGCCGTTTTCGGAGCGCGAGTGAGGCAGAAACATCGGGGGTGAGTGCAGGTGCTCACCCGTCCTCACTGTCGACATCACTGCTGAGCGGCATAACAACCGCCGTTTTCGGAGCGCGAGTGAGGCAGAAACATCGGGGGTGAGAGCAGGAGCTCCCCCTTCCTCCATGACGCCAGCACTGCTCAGCGGCATAACAACCGCCGTTTTCGGAGCGCGAGTGAGGCAGAAACATCGGGGGTGAGAGCAGGAGCTCCCCCTTCCTCCATGACGCCAGCACTGCTCAGCGGCATAACAACCGCCGTTTTCGGAGCGCGAGTGAGGCAGAAACATCGGGGGTGAGAGCAGGAGCTCCCCCTTCCTCCATGACGCCAGCACTGCTCAGCGGCATAACAACCGCCGTTTTCGGAGCGCGAGTGAGGCAGAAACATCGGGGGTGAGAGCAGGAGCTCCCCCTTCCTCCATGACGCCAGCACTGCTCAGCGGCATAACAACCGCCGTTTTCGGAGCGCGAGTGAGGCAGAAACATCGGGGGTGAGAGCAGGAGCTCCCCCTTCCTCCATGACGCCAGCACTGCTCAGCGGCATAACAACCGCCGTTTTCGGAGCGCGAGTGAGGCAGAAACATCGGGGGTGAGAGCAGGAGCTCCCCCTTCCTCCATGACGCCAGCACTGCTCAGCGGCATAACAACCGCCGTTTTCGGAGCGCGCCCGCGCCTTGCGGGCCCGCGCCTGAGGGCCTCGCCAGAGGGCCCTTTGGCGTGGCCCTTAGGCGTTGGTCCGTGGCGTAAGTCCTTTGAAATGGTTCCCTACTGTTATAGCCTTTGTCTGAGGTGTGCTGTCTGGGACTGGTTTCACCTTTTCCAGATCGTATGTATTAGAATGTAACCCATGTTGTAACTTATTTTGTATAGTTATTCTACGTATGTACTGTAATGCTTTCCCTGTGTCATGTATTTCCTTTTATTACCGCTTTGATTTTAAGAAAGGTGGTATATGTTGCATTCACCTCTGTTTAACCTTGTATTGTTTTGTTTTGTTACCGCTTTGATTGAAGGAAAAAGCGGGATATAAATCTGTTTAAATAAATAAATAAAATAAATTGCTAATCAGGCTTTCGACAAGGGCATTTACAGCTTTATTGAATGGAATCCAACAGCTTCCTCGACCACAGCAGGGCCGCTTAGCAGTATCACTGGTCCTCTCAGCAGCATTCAACTTAGTCAACTACTATTGACTTCTTGTCCAGTTTTCTGACCTTGGTCTCGGGTACTGTACTATGCTGGTTTACCTCTTCCACTTGAATCACTCCTTTTCTGTATCTGTAGGTTCTAAAACATCATCCTCTCACTCCCTAGTGTGTGAGATTCCCCAGGGCTCGGTTCTGGATCTCCTTCTGTTCAACATCATTTTAAGCCCCCTGGTCACCCTTATCCAGGATCTAAGAATCAGGGCACTGACGATATTCTATTAATTTCATATACCGGTTTCCACACCCCTGTTTTATCTCCACTTAATTAATGTCTGCACAAAGTATCCACCTGGTTAGTAAAATATCTAAAATAAAACTACAGCTACCTGGCTTATAGATCAACCCACGTGTCCCATCATTGCATCTCTGCTGGTGGGATCTCCTACTAACCTTACTGCCTCATTCGAATGCTTATTGACCCCGAACTTTCTTTTAGAATCAGTGTGGTTTACAAGTAACAATAAATTGTGCAATGTAGAATGGAACATTACAAGGAACAGGAGATAAAACTTGGCTTTCAACAGGGATAACTTTATGCAAGTTTCTAGAGATGACTTGTAAAACCCACATTCTGGGCCCTTTGTCAGTTTCAGGTTCTTAGATCTGTTCTTGATACAGCAGCCCAACATGCTTTGATCCATGTAATCATCACACCACATCTTAATTACTGCAATATCGTCTATGCAGGTATTAGCCTAATGGTGAAGAACCAATTCCAAACAACCCAAATATTGCCATTAGAGTACTTGGACAGAAATTTGACTATGTAACCCCATTATCTTTTACACTATCACTATCACTAATTACCCCTTACACCCCAGGACACTCATTTCACTCTTCACAAGAGAATCATCTTACTATTCCCCCGGTTTACTGTGCAAGACTTGAATCCACTAGGATGGCAGTGTTTTCTTCAGGGCCCTATCCTATTGAATATCCTCCCTTCCTTACTATGCAGCCAGCTGTCCTATAAAAAATTTCATGCAGCTCGCAAATGCGTCTATTTTTGTCTAGCTTTTGAGAACCACTGATAATCCTGGGGTTACCCGGCACATCATGGTATGCTGATTAGCCCTCCTGGTTTCCCCCTTGATCTTGCGACTTCGTCTTTCCTTCTCTTTGAACTGATGATTGTAGCTCTCTTCTATCTCTTATTTTTAACTATTTTAATATTTTATATTATATTGTTAATAAGGCTGTGCTTTCATTTTGAAACGAAATCAGCAATAGCACATCCTATTGTGCAATAGAAGGCACATTTATGAATAGTGCATACTATTGGCGCATGTTATTGAGTGATAGGGCACACCATTGAAAGAAACTATACAAAGATGAAAAAAACATTACAAAAAAACCCAAAAACATTTTTTTGACCTGCACATTCCTAATTGTGAACTGGTTTGCTTGCTTACCTGAAAGGCAGTATATCAAATGTGTCAGTAAACACCCTTCCATGAAGAAATATTTCCTTAGATTACCCAAGAGCTTACCTTCTTTGACTCTCGTCCTATGCCAGCCCTGCCCACCCATTCGATAATTTTTCCCGTTGGCCATCGGTATCATCCAGTAACAGCTTTAAGATCACAGGATGAGGAGAAGAGAGAACTTCTAGGAACTTGGATAGTTACGGTTTCCTCTTGCGGGTGCTTTTGACACTAACTAGTGACGTCATCTGGGGCAGAAGGGCAAGGCCCCTTCCACAGGATGTGACCACAGGTCCCTTTGGAGCAGCTGGAGCAGGAGACTATAATGTGCTATGGCCAAAAGAAAAAGGAAGGGCGTTCCCTTAAGCCAGAGATGAAGACATCTACATAAAATGGTGGGTCCAAAAGGAAGATCTGGAACAGTTCAACATCTACAAGTACAGGTTCTCCTGCAGAAAGCTCACTGTTTTTGGGTCTTAATATCCCACCCTTCCAGTTTGATTCTCCTAGGATAGTGGCAAGCGAAAGTGAGATTGGGGATTCTTCTGTGCAGCCCAATATACCACAAGGGGAAGCAACTGACTTGAGATCCCCATCTAGGCTGGTTCCCTTGCCCTGAATTGTTCAACCGCCTGTTGAGAGTGTTGATGCAGGACAAGAGAGCCATTGCAAGCAAACAAAAGATATTTCCCTGAAGGATATTTGGGAAGTGTTCTCCCTCATGGAGGCTTCCTTGACTGGTACATTACAACAGTTGTCTGACTTTACTAAGGAGACTGTGGCTAAATTTTTCTCTCAAAATATAAGAATGGCTAAAATTGATTCTTGTTTCCTTAAGTCTGAGATTCAACTTGTTACTTTACAAGTCGTTACACCTTCATTTGTTAAGGATAGTCTTGCCCTTCCAGAATTTGCATTGTCTGAACTTCTCAGGGCCATTATCTATCTCCCCTTATACTTTTCAGAAATATTTAAAAGACATTTTGTCCTGTCCAGATGTGGATGGAATAAAAACTTCTGATATGTATTATTTACCAAAGGGTCTTAGATTAAAAACGGGGTGAAGGAGGGTTAGACCATATTGTTTCTCCTGACAGCTTGGATCTATCTGCTTTCTTGGAATCCTCTCAGGATACAATTGCTTCACAGGTAACCCTATTAGTCTCTTTTTCTTCTGAAATGGATAAAAATGGGATTTTAGAACTTTACTTTCAAAAGAAGTATTTACTATTTTGTGGTCAAAAAAATGTGTATTAATACAACTGGTGGAGGGGGTGGGGGGTTCACTAAGATGGCTGCGTGAGGTGTTTCCTATGCAGATGCCAAAGAGGAAGAGCAAGGTTAGGGTGTTCTCCGCGGCACCCACAGCAGCTGTTTTAGGTCCTATGGACCGGTTTGTTGAGCTTACCGAGGCTGCGAGAAGGGAGATTTCAGGAGATCTTGAGAGGGGATGTCTGGAGTAGTGGACATCACTCTCTCTCTCTTGATGCACGGCGTTTGCCTCTTCTGCCTGGGATCATGGGCTCCTTTCTGCCTGACTGCTCCCCTGTAGTGTCGGAAATCATCACAGAGGGATGGCGAGAGTGGGGAGCTTTGGTGGATGTGGATGGCGTTTTGGCCGTCGGGGGATCTGTGGGGCTCCCAGCTAATTCAGAGGCGATTATGGAAAGGCACGCTGATGATTTGGACACAGACATTACTACTTCTCATTTGGCTGAATCTGCTCCAGTGCTGTTTAAGTTAACACACCCAAGTAAGATCACTCTTGACAGTATCTGGGACGCTATAACTTTATTATCTGACTCTATTTCTCAGCAGACATCTGGAATTATTGCCCGGGTGACTCAAGTGACTGGGGAGATTGAGAGGTTCGTGCTACGATGGCGGGTTTGAAGGTACAAGTAGCAGAGACTACGATCTGTCAGCACAGTTTCAGAGACTACATCGGCTTTGCCAAAAGATAATGTGTTACTTTGTGCTAAAGCTGAAATTTTGGAAAATGCTGCCCAGGCCTCAAATCTGAGACTTTTGAACTTTCCTACTCTAACGGGGTTTAGTCCAGTTGACCTCTTCAAAAAAATATCTGGCAGAGGTGATGCTGATTCCTCAGGAATTGATGCCACCGATCTCTAAAGCATTCTTTCTTCCGGGATGCAAAAAGGGGCCGGCTGTTATGGAAGAAGACAGCATGGACTTATTGAATATCTCTGATTATTAAAGTCTCCTGTGCAGGATTCTTTGAAACTTTCTACTCTCTTGGTTACCTGTGCATTAGTCTCAGATAGGGACTGGCTCTTAAAACTATACTTTAAAAAGCTTTTGGTTCCTTTTTATGGTTCTAAAGTTTTGATGTTCCCTGATATTGCTAGGGAAACTCAGAAAAGGCGTAGACAATTTCTTATGTTAAAACCTGGGGTACTGCAGCTCGGGGCTGCTTTCTATTTACGTTTTCCTTGTAAATGTTTGATTGTGTATAATTCCCAGAGATATGTCTTTTTCCACCCAAGTGACTTGTCAGCATTTGCCGGTGCTAAACTGCCGGCTGCCATTACTGCTACATCTGTTCCAACCTCTACTCCACCTCCTGCTCCCACTAGCAGTAGTGGGGATGCATAAGCTGTGTGTTATTGTTATAGGTTAGCCTCTGTCCTCACGCATTCCTCTTGTGTTTCCTTTTACCTTTTCTTTAGCTGCAGGAGGTTTCCTCGGTCTCCTGTTGGTTTTCCTTAAGCCCCTTTCTTAATTTGTGGACAACAGGCTTGTTCTTGGTGGGTTATATTTACTGGTACTTATATATAATTTTTTCCCTTTGGTATTTTACCTTGAGAATTCATAGGTTTGTTTGCTTTTTCCTGCATTGTACCCTTGTATGCCTTTCAGTATAAGCTTTGTCTTGGTAATACTGTAAAAACTTATAAATAAAAAAAAAGTGTGTATTGTTCCTGATATCTCCAGAACACAGTTGAAACGTAAGGCCTGAAATCTTGAGTGTTGGCCATGGCGGGAACATTTTTCCTGAAATTTCCTTGTAAATGTCTAGTTACACTGCATAGAAAAGTTTTTACTTTCTTTGACGTTGCTCAGTTGGAAGTCTTTTGCTTTCGGTCTGGAATAAGAATAAGGGGTATCTAGTAATGATATGGAATGGGTTAGTGCTCTGATGCTTGTTTTGAATTTGGACTCTCTCCCCATAATGTGGACAAGATGATTTTTTGAAATTCAACCTCTACTACTACTACTATTTATCATTTATATGACGCCATCATTCGCACGCAGCGCTGTACAGACATAAAAGAGACAGTCCCTGCTCGTCAGAGTTTACAATTTAGTTAAGTTGAGACAAAACACAGAGTAACAGTTAACAAATAATACAAAGTGAAAGCACAAAATATGGAGCTTGTAGTCTAGACAGGACCAAAGACAGGGGTCAAGATCTAAAAGCAATGGTGAAGAGATGGGTTTTTAGCCTGGACTTGAATAGGGCCAAGGAGGGTGCCTGGCGTATAGACTCAGGTAGCTTGTTCCAGGCAAAGGGTGCAGCAAGGTGAAAGCAGCGAAATCTGGAGTTAGCAGTAACTTTCTTTATGTTATTTCTTTTCTATCTTCCCACTAACAACTCTTTGAGGTATTGTCCCATCTTGGCAAGTTAGTTTTCCTAAAATCTAAGACCCCTGCTTTTGGATTCTAACAGCCCTAGTCCTAATACTGAACCACACCATCTGGTGATCACTGGATGCAAAATGATCTCCCACTACAACATCAGAAACACTTTCCTCACTGGTAAGCACTACGTACAGTATGGCCCCATCATGTGTGGGTTCTGCTACCAATTGTCTGAATAGTTCTTCCTGAAAAGAATCCAGGATCTTCTTACTTCTAGATGTCAACACAGCAGGAATGTGCCAATCAACATCCAGTATCACTTCTCCTTTCATGGCAATACTGTGTATGTCTTCTGTTAAATCTTCATCCACTTCTATGCCCCGTGAGGGAGGTCTAGATATAACTTCAATGCAAATGGATTTCTCTTTCCCTCTTTCTAGTTTAACCCACAGTGCCCCCTCTCTTCCTTTTAAACCCTGCAATTCCATAGCTTTAATAGTAGTTTTTACATATAGTGCCACTCCACCTCCCCTTTTTCATACCCTGTCCTTCCTCAATAAAGTATAGCCCGGTATAATTACATCCCAGCACCGTGTCTCTGTAACTGCCACTAAATCCAGATACAATCATTCCTAGATTTTGCTCTTCTTTTCGGCACAGTATTTTACCCCTTCTACCGTACTGCTCCCTTGGCTGATCCTGCATTTTCTAGCATTAAACATTAGCTGTCATACTCTAGAGTCTAGACCATTCCTCAAGCATCACCAGATTCCTCTTCATGTTATATACACTTTCCTCTTCCAGATTTTGGTAGCATCTGCAAAGAAGTAAACCTTTCCGGTGGGTGCAGCTCTGTCATTAGGCAGGGTGAGGCATCAGGTGATAATTTTGGGGGTGGCAAAAAGTGCCCCCAAAACACCCCAACGATGGCTGCCTCACCACTACCTTTCCCCAAGGCAGCATTTCCCCTCCGGCTGCCGCCACCAGTTCTCCCATTGTCTGTGATGGCGACAGCAAAAAAATAAATATTATGTGCAGTGTCTTGTGTTCAAAGACCCTGTCAGTCCTGCTCCCTCTGATGCATACTTTGTGCATCAGAGGGAGTGAGACCAGCAACGGCTTGGAAGCACACAGGGGTTTCTAAGGCCCTGTGTTTAATGTTTATTTTATTGCCACTGCAGACCTCCAGAGAAGCAGCAGCAGATGGGGAACATGGGAGGAGAGATGGATGGGGGGGGGCATAGAGAGAGGAGGATGCTAAATATGGGAGGGGAGGGTGGCATAGGTAAATGGAGGGGAATGCTGGACATGGGTGCACAATATGGAGAGAGAAAGGGGAGATTCTGGGCATGGGAGGATAGGGGAGAAAAGGAACAGATGCTAGACATGGGGATGCCATAGGGAGAAGGGGGATGCTGGACAAGGGGGGGCACCAT
This sequence comes from Ichthyophis bannanicus, assembly GCA_033557465.1. Classification (NCBI taxonomy): domain Eukaryota; kingdom Metazoa; phylum Chordata; class Amphibia; order Gymnophiona; family Ichthyophiidae; genus Ichthyophis; species Ichthyophis bannanicus. The sequence goes on along the minus strand of CM066034.1, from coordinate 1,013,141,107 downwards.
AGAAAGTGAGAGAGGGGAGATGCCAGACATGAGGGCACCATAGAGAGAGAGAGAGAGGGGAGATGCCAGACATGAGGGCACCATAGAAAAAGAGAGAAGGGAGATGCTGGACATGGGGGCACCATAGAAAGAGAGAGAAGGGAGATGCTGGACATGGTGGCACCATAGAAAGAGAGAGAGGGGAGATGCCAGACATGAGGGCACCATAGAGAGAGAGAGAGGGGAGATGCCAAACATGAGGGCACCATAGAGAGAGAGGGGGGAGATGCCGGACATGGGGGCACCATAGAAAGAGCGAGAGGGGAGATGCCAGACACGAGGGCACCTTATAAAGAGAGAGAAGGGAGATGCTGGACATGGGGGCACCATAGAAAGAGAGGGGAGATGCCGGACATGAGGGTACCATATAAAGAGAGAGAGGGGAGATGCTGGACATGGGGGCACCATAGAAAGAGAGAGAAGGGAGATGCCGGACATGGGGGCACCATAGAAAGAGAGAGAGGGGAGATGCCAGACATGAGGGCAGCATAGAGAGAGAGGGGGGAGATGCCGGACATGGGGGCACCATAGAAAGAAAGAGGGGGGAGATGCTGGACATGGGGGCACCATAGCAAGAGCGAGAGGGGAGATGCCAGACACGAGGGCACCATATAAAGAGAGAGAAGGGAGATGCTGGACATGGGGGCACCATAGAAAGAGAGAGAGGGGAGATGCTGGACATGGGGGCACCATAGAAAGAGAAAGAGGGGAGATGCCAGACATGAGGGCACCATAGAAAGAGAGAGAGGGGAGATGCCAGACATGAGGGCACCATAGAGAGAGAGAGGGGAGATGCCGGACATGGGGGCACCATAGAAAGAGAGAGGGGAGATGCTGGACATGGGGGCACCATAGAAAGAGCGAGAGGGGAGATGCCAGACATGAGGGCACCGTAGAAAGAGAGAAAAGGGAGATGCTGGACATGGGGGCACCATAGAAAGAGAGAGAGGGGAGATGCCGGACATGAGAGCACCATATAAAGAGAGAGAGGGGAGATGCTGGACATGGGGGCACCATAGAAAGAGAGAGAAGGGAGATGCTGGACATGGGGGCACCATAGAAAGAGAGAGAGGGGAGATGCCAGACATGTGGGCACCATAGAGAGAGAGGGGAGATGCCGGACATGGGGGCACCATAGAAAGAGAGAGAGGGGAGATGCTGGACATGAGGGCACCATAGAAAGAGTGAGAGGGGAGATGCCAGACATGAGGGCACCATAGAAAGAGAGAGAAGGGAGATACAGGACATGGGGGCACCATAGAAAGAGAGAGAGGGGAGATGCCAGACAAGAGGGCACCATATAAAGAGAGAGAGGGGAGATGCAGTGGCAGAAGTCAGTATGGGGGCACCATAGAAAGAGAGAGAGGGGAGATGCTGGACACAGGGGGGCTTCACAGGGAAGAGAGGGAAAAATGCTGGACACAGCACAAAGGAAGAGAGGGGATATGCTGAGGACAGAAAGCGAGAGAGAAAGGGGAGATACTGGGCATGGGAAGATAGGGGGAAAAGGAACAGATGCCAGACACGGGGGCACCTTAGAAAGAGAGAGAAGGGAGATACTGGACATAGGGGGCACTTTAGGGAGAGAGAAGGGAGCTGCTGGACATAGGAAGAACCATAAAGACAGAGAGAGGAGAGATGCTGGACATGGGAAGGGCACCACAGGCAGAGAGAGAGGGGGGAGAGGACTGGACTGGACCGGGATGGAACCAGGCTGCTGGCATTAACCTTTAAAAAGGAGATAGAGCAGCTTTTAAACTAGATAATAGGGGAAAGCCGACAGTCGCCCAAGAACACATGGTTCGGAAGAATGTATCCTTGAAGGATACTACCAAAAGCAGAGAGGTTCCAAAAAAGAGTAAAGTAGCCCAAATGCCCTCGCGTATGGAGGAGACAGAGCTTAAAGATCCCAAATTACCCATGTCTACCAATAGCCAAATTAATATGAATAAAATACAGTCTCTAAAATGCTTGTATGCAAATGCTAGAAGTCTAAAAAATAAGATGGGAGAGTTAGAATATATAGCACTAAATGAGAGGTTAGATATGATTGGAATATCAGAGACATGGTGGAAGGAGGACAACCAGTGGGACACTGTGATACCTGGGTACAAACTATATCGTAATGATAGAGCTGATCAAATTGGTGGAGGGGTTGCGCTCTATGTTAGAGAGGGCATTGAGTCAGAAAGGATTAAAGTTTTGCAGGAAACAAAATTTGCTGTAGAATCTCTATGGATTGAAATTCCATGTAAAAAGGGGAAGGCGATGGCAATGGGGGTGTACTATCGACCACATGGCCAGAATGAACAAATGGGTGATGAAATGCTCAAAGAAATCAAGGAAGCTAACAAAAGTTACAGCGCAGTAATAATAGTGGGTGATTTCAATTACCCCGGTATCGACTGGGTCAGTGTCACGGCAGGACATGCTAGGGAGATAAAGTTCCTAGATGACATAAATGACTGCTTCTTGGAGCAGCTGGTTCATGAACCGACCAGAGGGGAAGCCATATTAGACCTAGTCCTTAGTGGAACACCAGATCTAGTGCAAGAGATAACAGTGTTGGGGCCACTTGGCAATAGTGATCATAGCATGATCGCCTTTGATTTAATTAGTGGAGGAGGGATAGTATGGAAATCCACAGTACTACCTTTTAACTTTTGAAAGGGAGACTATGATAAAATGAGGAAAATAGTTAAGAAAAAACTAAAAGGAGAAGTTGCAAAGGATAAAGACTTACATCAAGCTTGGGAGTTGTTGAAAAATACTATCTTGGCAGCCCAGACCAGCTGTATTCCACGCTTTAAGAAAAGTGGAAGGAAGTCCAAAAAACTGCCAGCATGGTTTAAAGGTGAGGTCAGAGAGGCTGTTGTTGCCAAAAAAGCATCTTTCAGGAAATGGAAAAAAGAGCCAAACGACGAAACCTGAAAACAGCACAAGCACTGGCAAGTCAAATGCAAGGCATTGATAAAACAGGCAAAGGGAGAATTTGAGAAGAAGCTTGCTGCGGAAGCAAAAACACGAAATAAAGATTTTTTCAAGTACATTCGTAGCAAAAAACGTGTGAGAGAGTCAGTTGGTCCATTAGATGATAGAAGAGTTAAAGGGGCACTAAGAGGCGACAAGGCGATAGCGGAGAGACTGAATGAATTCTTTGCTTCGGTCTTTACTGAGGATGATGTAGGGATGTTACCCATGACTGAAGTGGTATTTAAAGGTGCAGAAGAATTGAAGGAAATATCGATACATCAGGAGGATGTATTACAACTATTAGATAAACTGAAGAGTAGCAAATCACCTGGGCCGGATGGTATACATCCAAGGGTGTTGAAAGAACTGAAATATGAGATTGCAGACCTGCTATTAGTAATCTGTGAACTATCATTAAAATCATCTCTAATATCTGAAGATTGGAGGATCGCCAATGTAGCACCAATTTTTAAAAAGGGTTCCAGGGTTGATCCGGGAAACTACATACCGGTGAGCCTCACATCAGTACCGGGAAAAATGGTAGAAACCATCATAAAGAATAAAATTACTCAGCATGTAGATAGTCATGGCCTAATGGGAGACAGCCAACATGGCTTTAGACAAGGAAGATCTTGTCTTACTAATCTGTTATGTTTTTTTGAAAGTGTGAATAAACAGGTGGAACAAAGTTGAGTCGGTTGATATAGTGTATCTGGACTTTCAGAAGGCCTTTGACAAGGTCCCTCATCAGAGACTTTTGGCAAAACTAAAGAGTCATGGGATAGGAGGCAGTGTACTACTGTGGATCAAGAACTAGTTAAAAGATAGAAAGCAGAGGGTAGGGCTAAATGGCCAATTTTCCCAAATGAGAAAGGTGAATAGTGGTGTACCCCAGGGATCTGTGCTGGGTCCGCTGCTTTTTGATATATTCATAAATGACCTGGAAAGTGGAATAACGAGTGAGGTTATCAAATTTGCAGATGACACAAAACTATTTAAAGTTGTTAAAACCCAAGAGGATTGTGGAAAATTGCAAGAGGATCTTGATAAATTAGAAGACTGGGCATCAAAATGGCAGATGAAATTTAATGTGGACAAGTGCAAAGTTATGCACCTAGGGAAGAACAACCCAAACTATGGTTACACAATGCAAGGTTCCACATTAGGAACCACCACCCTGGAAAAAGATTTAGGCATCATTGTGGACAACATGTTAAAACCCTCGGCCCAGTGTATAGCGCTGGCCAAGAGAGCAAATAGAATGCTAGGTATCATAAGGAAAGGAATGGAAAATAAAACAAAAGATATTATAATGCCTCTATACCGTTCCATGGTGAGACCGCACCTTGAATATTGTGTGCAATTCTGGTCACCGTATCTTAAAAAGGATATAGCGTTATTAGAAAAGATTCAGAGAAGAGCCACCAAAATGGTAAAGGGGATGGAAGGCTACTCCTATGAAGAAAGGCTAAAAAAGTTAGGGCTCTTTAACCTGGAAAAGAGACGGCTGAGGGGAGATATGATAGAAGTCTATAAATTAATGAGCGGAGTGGAACGGGTAAACATAGATCGACTGTTTACCTTATCAGAATATAGAAAGACTAGGGGACATGCAATGAAGCTACAGGGTAAACTATTGAAGACTAATAAAAGAAAATATTTTTTCACTGAACGTGTAATCAAACTCTGGAATTTGTTACTGGAGGATGAAGTAAAGGCTGTTAGTGTAGCTGGGTTTAAAAAAGGTTTGGACACGTTCCTGGAGGAAAGGTCTATAAACCATTATTAAGAAGGGACCCAGGATATCAATGCTTGAACCAATACAAGCTTTGTGGAACCTGTGTCTCTTGGGGAAACTGCTAGGTACGTATGACCTAGATTGGACACTGTTGGAAACAGAATACTGGGCTTGATGGACTTTGGTCTGACCCAGTATGGCATATCTTATGTTCTGGACATGTTGGGGCCATAGGGAGAAGGTGGATGCTGGACAAGGGGGGATCATAGGGAAAGAGAGAGGGAAGGTGCCAGACCTAGGGATGCTTTTTTTGTTCCTTGTCGTTTAAGCATCTCAAACCTCCTTTTTTGTTTTGCAGAATCTATATTTACATTTAATATCATGCCGGCTCAGTGTGCAGTGGCAGAAGTCAGTATGTTTTATATTAGATTCCCAGACTACATAATTAAACTGCTACAATATTTGTTGCATATAAACAGCATTGCAGAGTTTTTTGTTTTGTTTTTATTTTTATAGCTTGGGAATATATTGCTATCTTTTCTCTTTGGCCAACCACCTGACCGGTATTCCGAGTGAAGGGACCCCAGGCTCCTTCACTAAAGCTAGGAGGAGCCCCCCCCCCCCTCCATTTGGGGTGAGGTGGGGGCGCAGCTCATTTCTGGTCTCAGACAACAGATTTCCTTGAGTTGACCCTATTCTCCTAATAGCCCATCCACAATATCCTTTACATGAATGTTGAATGTGACCAAGGACTGATCCCTGCAGTATGCTACTGGTAACGTCCATATTCTCAGAATGAACTCCGTTTACCTCTACACTTCATTGCCCTCTCATGAGACCAGTTTCTGACCCAATCGATCCCTTTAGGGCCCATACCAAGGACGCTCAATCAGTGCTGTATCTAGTCCTGTGCGAATGGTGCAGCCACACAGGGCGCAAAGAAAAAGGGGCGCATTTTGGGCTTCCGGCCTCGGCTCCCCCCACACTGTCGGCCCCTGTCCCGCCACCGATGCTTTTAGTGCTGTCTTGGCAGCAGCAGTGGGAGTGTCAGCAGCGTTATCCAATTGAAAAAAAAAATCCATGGGTCTTTCCGACTCCGCACTTGCACGCAAGTCTGATCCCTCCCTTCTCTGACATATGTTCACGTCAGAGGATGGAGGGACCAGACCAGCATTCATGCAAAGAGTTGCCCAGAGAAGCCATTTGAATGGCTTGTCTGGTCCTTCCCTCCTCTGATGCAGGCTACGTCAGAAGAGGGAGGGATCAGACGTGCATGCAAGCGTGGGGTCGGAAAGATCCTCTTTTTTTAAATTTTTCTTTCAATTGGATGTTCAAAGCAAAGCTAAAAGTGGCGGTGACTGGGCAAGGGCAGGCAGCGCGGGGGGGAGTTGGCTGGATATGGAGGTAAGATGGAGAGATGCAAGGAACAAATGAGAAACCTGTGATTGGGGGGAGGGGACATGCCAGATGTCGCACAGGGTGCTTTATGGCTTGGTACAACTCTGCGCTCAATTTATTTATAAATTAAGTACACCGCATTTAGTGCATTCTCTCAACCCAACTCTCTGATCTACTAGTCAAAGAAATTAATCAGATTTGTCTGAGAAGACCTGCTTGTAGTAACACCACGCTGCCTCAGGTCCTGCAGCCTACGGGATTCCAGAAACCTCACTATCCTCTGTTCAGCAGCATGCCCATTCACTTACGGGCCGCACGGTGGCTGGTGGTGTCTTTGTGTGCTGTGTCCTTGTTTTTCTTCGGAGCTTCAGGTTCGGTGTCATACTGCATGTTTGTGTGCTGTGTCCTTGTTTTTCTTCGGAGCTTCAGGTTCGGAGTCATACTGCATGTTTGTGTGCTGAGTCCTTGTTTTTCTTCGGAGCTTCAGGTTCGGAGTCATACTGCATGTTTGTGTGCTGTGTCCTTGTTTTTCTTCGGAGCTTCAGGTTCGGAGTCATACTGCATGTTTGTGTGCTGTGTCCTTGTTTTTCTTCGGAGCTTCAGGTTCGGAGTCATACTGCATGTTTGTGTGCTGTGTCCTTGTTTTTCTTCGGAGCTTCAGGTTCGGAGTCATACTGCATGTTTGTGTGCTGTGTCCTTGTTTTTCTTCGGAGCTTCAGGTTCGGAGTCATACTGCATGTTTGTGTGCTGTGTCCTTGTTTTTCTTCGGAGCTTCAGGTTCGGAGTCATACTGCATGTTTGTGTGCTGTGTCCTTGTTTTTCTTCGGAGCTTCAGGTTCGGAGTCATACTGCATGTTTGTGTGCTGTGTCCTTGTTTTTCTTCGGAGCTTCAGGTTCGGAGTCATACTGCATGTTTGTGTGCTGTGTCCTTGTTTTTCTTCGGAGCTTCAGGTTCGGTGTCATACTGCATGTTTGTGTGCTGTGTCCTTGTTTTTCTTCGGAGCTTCAGGTTCGGAGTCATACTGCATGTTTGTGTGCTGAGTCCTTGTTTTTCTTCGGAGCTTCAGGTTCGGAGTCATACTGCATGTTTGTGTGCTGTGTCCTTGTTTTTCTTCGGAGCTTCAGGTTCGGAGTCATACTGCATGTTTGTGTGCTGTGTCCTTGTTTTTCTTCGGAGCTTCAGGTTCGGAGTCATACTGCATGTTTGTGTGCTGTGTCCTTGTTTTTCTTCGGAGCTTCAGGTTCGGAGTCATACTGCATGTTTGTGTGCTGTGTCCTTGTTTTTCTTCGGAGCTTCAGGTTCGGAGTCATACTGCATGTTTGTGTGCTGTGTCCTTGTTTTTCTTCGGAGCTTCAGGTTCAGAGTCATACTGCATGTTTGTGTGCTGTGTCCTTGTTTTTCTTCGGAGCTTCAGGTTCGGTGTCATACTGCATGTTTGTGTGCTGTGTCCTTGTTTTTCTTCGGAGCTTCAGGTTCGGAGTCATACTGCATGTTTGTGTGCTGAGTCCTTGTTTTTCTTCGGAGCTTCAGGTTCGGAGTCATACTGCATGTTTGTGTGCTGTGTCCTTGTTTTTCTTCGGAGCTTCAGGTTCGGAGTCATACTGCATGTTTGTGTGCTGTGTCCTTGTTTTTCTTCGGAGCTTCAGGTTCGGAGTCATACTGCGTGCTTGTGTGCTGAGTCCATATCTCAGTACGGTGAGAACCTTTCTATTGTTACATTGCTTTTCTGTTTTCTTCTACCTTTGCATTTTAGGTCTCTGGTGAGACGTCTATGTTTGCTCTTTTCCTATTGGTCTGTATTTTTCTTTCCCATGTAGACAGACGCTATCTGGCCTGCTCTAGCCGGGCCTCATTTAAAGCACATAAGGGGAAGCAGAAGTAGAAGGGTGCAGAGCTGTGTAGGTACTACGGAGGGTTCATGAAGCACCTCTGCTGTTTCCATTTCCTGCAGGATATTTTGGGCACCACTGAATGTTCCTTACAGGTCCCGGATACCTCTGAAATACAGACTTTCTAATAGCTGCTATTTGGGAGACATCCAGTATCTGCCTCTATTTGGCCAAGCAATTGCACTCAGGAGGGAGAAGGTAGGTTAGATTCTAAAAAGGCAATTTCTACATAGACTTCATGCAACTGGTTTCCGATACCACCGATATCAAGGTGAAACTGCACAGATGCACTAACTCCTTTTATTTCAGCCTTGCTCAATAATGCTCATAACATTTTGATTCTTCCCGGCCCATAGAGCACACCGTTCCTTTAAATGCTTGGGCACTCAACATAGGACACAAGTTCAACAGAGGCTTACAGGGACTACCTCCCTCTAAGTTACTAATCCCAGCTTCCACAGCACCCAGTGTTCCAGCAAAGACCCGACTTAGCTTCTGAGATCTGAGGGCCACCAGGACAATGCCGAGGTCCATGAGGATTTCTCTCTGTGCGCGATGCAGGAGTTTCTAAAGCGCAGACATCACAGAGAAGAGCAACGTCTCCATTACTACCCTCTGGGTAACCCGCACATCATTCAAGAGATTTGGGGCTTGACACGTCCCTTCCCCATGCTTCAGAGACAGGCCTCTAATGTCTAAATCCTGGCTTTGAGCTAGCAGAGAAAGATATGTAAGGATCATATTTTTAACATATGTATGCCCGCAGTTGATTTAGTAAATCATAGAGAGTCATGTTTATGGTCTGCTCTGAAGGCTTTAAAAGAAAAACTGTAACTCCATAATCTTTCAGAGTCTATTCATCACGTCCACCTTCAAAAGGTCCATGAACAGAGCAAAGCGCCAGCATATTCCATTTAGTTACGGGTGAAGGGTCGGCCTTTAAGGATAAATTAATACAATTTGTATTTGTTAAGGCTCATATGCTATTATACTCCCATTGTCCTGCTACTCCGTGGGGCTTTGCCTTGATATTTTTTCATTGAGAATTTGAAACATAAAAGTACAAATAGTCAGAGAAAAGGTTTGATCTGAACTTCAAGGAATATAATTTGGGTGTAATCTTTTCCATTCTCATTTAGGATCTGATTACTAAACTTCTCTCCCCCTCACCCCTGTAGATCATTGCGGCCTGGTTATATCTTGTGCTAGTTCTCCATTCCTCTCCCCTCACTGTCTCTCTGTCTGCAGCGGTTCGCCTCTCTTGTTATCTGTTTTTTTTTACAGCGATGTGTATGTCCTATTCTAAACCGCAATGATGTTCATATTTTGTCTGAATTGTGGTATATCAAGGTGACAAAGAAAGAAAGAAAGAAAGAAAATAAACAGACAAAGAATATGAAAAAAAGACTTAGTGAATCAGGGCCTAATATCTCTGAGCCAAGGCAGCACATCAAAATCGTCACCCAACACACATCCTTTGTACTGTGCTTTCATTCTGCGAGAGGCGCCGCGTGTTCTGCTGTATCCTGAAGCTGCACTGGGACATGTGTTGCCATCTAGTGCGGGGCTGTGACAACGCGGGACGATTCCCCTGCTAGTTATGCAGCCTGCGTTAGGTCGTGAGTGGGCAGGTGAGGGGAGGAGAGTGGGTGTGCTGAGCGCAGTTACCGCTGGGTTCACGCCACATGGTGACTGCATTAGCGCGGGTTCGCAAGCGCCACCTGAACAGGTGAAGTTTCATGCACCCGTGCTAATTCAGAGCGCGTTAGAGGACAGCGCTGCGCATTAACTGCCTGGGAAATGCATTCCACACCCGTGACAGCTAACGCTTTTAAGCACCCTTTAGGAAAAGACCCCTTTAGAGTTACTAGCGCCATTAACACGTCATTTTACCATTACTAATAATGCGCATTCGCAGCGTTAGCACGAGCTAAGGCAGCAGCACACATAAGTAACTCCAGCTCTTGGAACTGTGCTGGGACAGAAAGAGAAGCAGAACAAGCAAAGCCTGACCTTTGACCTTTTCTGCGTGTAGTCTTTGGAGGAAGAAAGCTCTAGCAAGGATTAGCCTTTGTCTTCTCCGTTTCTTATTCCTCTAACAAGTGCATAGCGCTGAAAAGCTGTGATGATAGACAGTACGGCAGAGCCCCAAACATACTGGTAATTAAAGAAGTGATGAAAATGAGCAACATAGGGGGTAAGACGGCTGCCGTGGAGTGACGCCTAACTTTTAACTCTCCCCATCAGTGACCCCAAAAAGAAAAAGCAAAGTCTGAGAAAACTAAGGCTGAGGATAGAGGCTTCCTCTAAGGCAGTATCTAGCGGGCAGACACTATTTCCACCTATCTCCCAGCCATCATTTTGTAATTGTCTAAAGCTGGTACAAGGAGAGCTGAGTATTCAGTCTAGAGAATGACTATCGCACTGGGTACATATCTTGACTACACATACTGCATACTTCGCTGAAAGCTGTTCGCATTTCACTACGGCCTTTGCGTGGAAAGTGAGGCTCCCACAAGCAGCTAATGGTTTGAAGTAGCTAATTCACATGTGAATTTGGAGAAATAGTCTCTCTTCAATTTATGGTTTGGCCATGCATGGTGACCTGACCTGGAAGGCTCTCCAGCCCAAGAAGGGACAAGCTTGGTAGTTCTATGGCCATCCCTTGAGCCCTCTAGTCCTAGCCAGAGCCAGCCCAACTACTAGGCAAGACTAGGCACTTGCTTAGGGCAGCAGGTTCTGGGGGGCAGCAAAGAGCAGCAACAGAAAAAGGAAAACACTAGATCCTCACGGCCACACAAACTCAAAGAGCCCTCCAGGGCCAGCGCTGCTATTGGGCAAACTAGGCAGCAGCCTAGAGCATTGTCCTTCTGGGGGTGCTCACCGTGACATGCAGCGGCAACAATGCTTTTAAAATGACACTTTTAGCTTTAGTACTGTGAAACAGGAAGCGGAAATAAGGGGGGGGTAGAAGCAGAACGGCGCCACAGCGCTGGAGCTAATGGCAATTCCGGCGCTTCGGTGCCATATGAAAAGCGTTTCTGCTGCTGCGCATCCCAGTGGGGGGCCGCAGTGGTGCGTTCAGAGGGAGCGCAAGGGATGAGGTTCACCTAGGCTGCCTCCTGCCCTTTCACCTGCCAGCCAGGAGAGCAGGCACGCACAGACCAGCAACGCCAAGTCCAATCCTGCACTTTTACAGGATTGTTCTTGGAGGGGGGGGGGGTTCCGATGATCGTGACTGTTGAGTTTAATTATCAGAATCTCAGGGGAGGGGGGAGTTAAGGCTGAGGAAGGTTTGTCTAGGGTGCCCAATACCTTACACTGGTCCTAGCAGTGACAGGCTTTGTTTCCCTGCATCCATCGCCTAAGCCCTCCAGCCCTGGAGGTGGCAGACGCTGGATCGCTGGGAGTATCCGAGCAATTATCCAACCTGGGGAATTCCTTTGAAAACGAGCCTGCAGAATGAACGCGCCCTAAAAGCATCCACGTGATCTGTGCCTGGTATTTGTGCAGGCGGCAATCAGGGGAATAAAACGGAGTGCAAGCTTTGGAAAAGGCCCCAAGTATATGCTGTTATAGTTCACCAATTTAAACCCACCAAAAGAGCCTCTCTTCTCTTAACCCAGCTAAAATGTGTGCCACGGAAACCCGAGCACCAGGACAATGAGTAAACAGCTTTAAAAATTGCCCCCATGGAGATTCTGAGGCTTACTCAAATTAAGCAAAAAGGGTGAAAGAGTTTGGGATGGCCTGGAATAAAGAAGTTAAAGAAACTACAATTGAATGTTGGAGCAGGTGAGTTTAAAGCCTGCGGTGAGCTCGGGCTGCTCCCTGACATCACTTCAGCTTTCCATGGAACTACCTCATTTGGGGAATGTTTGCTAAAACTTAATATGTGTTAAGTGCTGCAATGTGCGTAGAAATAAAACGACTTTGGCCACTTACAGGCCAATGCAGAAAGACTAATGTGCCCTTTGTGCTCAGAACGCACCGTATACACACATGTTCCACCACGTGAAATGCAGAAGAGAGATTTACGCGCACATAAACAGTGAAGGAAAAGTATGCACACGCAGTAACATCAAGCGTATCTAAATAATACACAAATGAGCTGTGCATATTAAAGTGGCCTGCTAATAAGATCTGTGCCCGATGCAGAGAAACGCGTAGAGGATTATGTAACCAGCAGGAGCACCGGTATCTCTGTACCTGGACTGAGGTAGTTTAAATGTCCTGCGTGTGTCGCAGGGCATGTACCAGTGAACAGATACCTTCGATGTGAACATTTTCTGCATATTTCTTTCAGCAAATAAGTGAAAAGTTCAGCGTTCAAGGAGAAATATTTTTTGCTTTCTATGCTTGTGAATTTTTGTACTCATTTATATTATTCATCTTTTATTTTAGGTCTCTTTGTTGTGATTTTATAAAAAATGTTTTTGGGCTTTTTCTCCTTTTCCCTATTCCTCTGTAAATATTTAGGGCCCGATTTTTGAAGTCCATGTTAACAGTGTAAATGCCTTAATCGGGGATTTTCAAAGGCACCTACATGGCTAGTACCTTTGAAAATCCCCGATTAAGTCCTCTACGTGCCCTGAAGCTATCCGGTTAGCACTGGGGCGTGTTGGGAGCGTTCCAGGGTGGAGCGGAGCAGGGAATGGCACTAACCGGTTAGCAAAATAATGTAAATATCCCTCCAATAAATTAACTGGGCTATGCACTTCTACTATTACCCATCCAATTTATAACTATTTATCTTCTAGAGGTCTCCGATTATAGCCAGCGCTGGCTACAACGGACAAAAGTCCTTAGCCACAGCACTATATTACATCAACGACCTCATATATCAACGTGCACAATCATTTGATCTTCTTACTCAACTCATTTTACTTTTAACCAGTTCATATTCACATTTTTTTCACATTTTTTGTGCTTTTGTTTTATGTAAAAATTATGCTTATCTTAGCATTAAAATGCCCCGACGCCACCATCCGGGTCCGTGCGTGCGTTTCATAGATGTGGGTTTCTTCAGGGGGAATTCAATAGCTCAAGCACTCAATCCAATGTCATTTCTAATCCTTCAGTCTTTCCTCCGATATTGCACATATATTACAATTACCACATTTTCTGTGTCCCAGTGCCTCCTGATCTATAGGATTTATTGATGATCTTAATACAGTAGGGCTAAGACGTTCTTTTAAGTTTCTCTGCCGTGTCCATACGCATCGAATATGATATTGCAGGAGTCCTGGTATGGTGGTCAAAACGTTACTGTGTCTCTTCACTATTCTTTTGATGCTTCCACTATACGGAGAAAATCTTGTAACTAAGTTTACTGTATAGTCATCAATAACTGGAGTCCTGTGGGGCTGCAGTAGTAATTCGCCATCGGTATAAAGGTATTGTAATATATGTGCAATATCGGAGGAAAGACTGTATTTTGAACATCATGGAGTACTCTATACTCTACGACATGCCACTTCGTGTATTTCGAGCTCTGTGGTTTACTGTATCACATGTCCCTGTGGTCTTCGATATATCGGTAAAACCACACGATCTTTTAAAATCCGTATGAATGAGCATCGAAGTAGGCTGAAGTGTAAAACTATCGAAGCTCCAATAGTAGCTCATTGTCTTCAACAGCAGCATACATTTGAAGAGCTCAGATGTTTTTGTATAGATAGAGTCCAGACTGGTCGAGAAGGGAAATCGCAACAACAAACATTGATCATCTGTGAGCAAAGATGGATTTATAAATTAAACACAATACATCCAGAAGGTTTAAACACTCTGATTGAATGGGGAGCATGTTTCTGACATATTTTTGCCCTTAATGGTGGTTTTTTGTATGCATTTATTGAGACCGTGCTATTTATTGAAATCCCCCTTTATTAATTTTTCTTCTTTTATCTTTTTTTACCTCATGAGTCCATGAATGATTGTAGATAATATTATGTGATCGCCGTGAGACACTGCTAATCAAGCCTATAGAAATTCTGTATCATTTAGAATAATATGGAGTTAGTAATAATAACATCATTAGCATAGGCACGCAATCGTTGGTGTATGTATGGACGTAGCCTTTAAAAGTCTGCCGCTCGTAGACCCGCATGCACGGCGTCTTTTGGGATCGAGAAGCATAGGAAGATAAGTGAAGCAGCATGGTATGTTGAGGTAATTAAATCTGACTTTGTCTGAATTGGCAGATAAATTCCTTAAATAGTAATAAGTATCTGAGAAACTGTATCGAAGAGTGGCATGCAACGGAGTTGATTGTAACCGTTCCATTGACAGTGCTGCAATCCTGGACCCAAACTCAGGCTGCGCTGAAGGATTAGAAATGACATTGGATTGAGTGCTTGAGCTATTGAATTCCCCCTGAAGAAACCCACATCTATGAAACGCACGCACGGACCCGGATGGTGGCGTCGGGGCATTTTAATGCTAAGATAAGCATAATTTTTACATAAAACAAAAGCACAAAAAATGTGAAAAAAATGTGAATATGAACTGGTTAAAAGTAAAATGAGTTGAGTAAGAAGATCAAATGATTGTGCACGTTGATATATGAGGTCGTTGATGTAATATAGTGCTGTGGCTAAGGACTTTTGTCCGTTGTAGCCAGCGCTGGCTATAATCTGAGACCTCTAGAAGATAAATAGTTATAAATTGGATGGGTAATAGTAGAAGTGCATAGCCCAGTTAATTTATTGGAGGGATATTTATATTATTTTGCTTATAGCTACCCTCTGAGGAAGCGACTTACATCAGAAGTGAACTAACCGGTTAGCAGCAATTTTGGATGATAGGGTGGGGGGTTTTCTTGCCTATCTTTAAGGCGCAGAGCGCTAACTGGGCAGCATCCAAAATCGCTGCTCCTTGGTTAAGCTCGGTGGCTTTCCAGCTGCGTGGCGAACAATGGATTTTCACTTCCGTTGCTGCAGAAGTGACAATCCAGGGCTAAGGGGTCGCGGGCAAGGCTAAGCAGCTATAACCCTGCCCAACTGAAAATCGGGCCCTTAAAGTTTAAGTTTTTACCTTGTCTGTTTGACTAGGGCACTTCCTGTGGAATCTGCCTGCTTCCATTTACCTGCCTTCAGTACTTGGCCAGCCCCCCCCCCTGCAGGGCTTACTTCTCGGAGCAGGTGAGCTGCTGACCTTCCATTTGGAGGTTCCTGCTTGGGGGAGCGCCTTCATTGCAAGCCTCTGCTAACTTTTATACTCTATTCGGGCATCTTCTTGTGCCTGTTAGAATTTAGCTTGTCATTTATTTATATATTGCTCTTTCTTTATAGATTTCTAGATTTTCAGAGTGCATTCTATCTTCTGTCTTTTACCCAACTCCTGCCTTCTTCAGTGCTGCGCCTTCCTCCTCAACACTTTACTTTACTTTACTACCCATCCCCCTTCCTTTCAGAGCCTTCCGCTGCGCATTGACACAATTACTCACGTGCACCTGAACCACCAAGACTTCTAGTAACATAGTAAATGACGGCAGATAAAGACCAGTAGGGTCCATCTAGTCTGCCCAGCACTGTTCCCTCTAAGCTGTGCGCGTGTGCGCGCGCACACACCTCGCCAAGCGAGCGCACATACTTTAAAACAGAGCGCACAAAAAATACAGCTCTGATTCTGATAGAAAACACCACAGACATCTTAAAATTTAAAAGTTATGATTGTAATTACTAGAAATTTCCTGCTTCATTTAGTAATCATCTATTTTCATTTAATTTGATTAAAATCAATGTGGTGTACAATACTGTATTCTGACGTGTAGTCAAATTTTAAAGTATATAACTCCGAGTGTCATTATGTGGCGCACAAAAATTTAACCTTCCTTCAAAAGCTGCACACAGCTGATATTTTATGCGCACACAGCCTACAGAAAATTAGAGGGAACATTGCTGCCCAGCAAATTGGCAAGAGTAGGTGCACCTGCCGCTACATGCAGGCCACCCCTCCCCCATGTCCTTGTTTGGGGGTGTACCCACTGCTCCCTGTAGGTCACTGCTATTTGTTGAGATATAAGAGATAGTTAAGTTTATTTTGATTTTATCCTGTTGCTATAAAGGGATCCACTGTGTCTGTCCCATGCCATTTTGAATTTTGTCACTGTGTTTGCCCCAACCACTTCCATCGGGAGGGCATTCCAAGCATCCACCACCCTTTCAGAGAAACAGTATGTCCTGACATTGCCTTTCAGTTTACCCCCTTGCAGCTTCATGTTATGCCCTCTAGTTTTACAGCTTCCCCGTCTTTGAAAAAGGTTTGTGTGTTCATTAATACTCTTTTGCCTTTTTAAAGATCTGAATCATATCTCCCCTGTCCCCTTCCTCTCCTCCAGAGTGCACATATTTAGGTCTTCAAGTCTCTTATGTCTTCTGGCGCAGGCACCAAATCATTTTGGTCGCTTTCCTCTGAACCATTTCCAGTCTTTTTATATCCTTTGCCAAAACGAAACACAGTATTCCAAGTGAGACCTCACCAGTGACTTGTACACTGGCATTAGTGCCTCTTCCTTTCTGCTGGTAATTCCTCTCTGTATGCAACCCAACATCCTTCTGGCTTTGGCCACTGCCATGTGACACCGTTTCACCACCTAGAGATTCTCAGGAACAATCATTCCGAGGTCCTTCTCCGGATCCGTGCACACCAACCTCTTGTCCCCTGTCAAATACAATTCCCTTGGATTTCTGCTTCCTAAGTGCATGATACTGCACTTCTTCACGTTAAATCTTTACTGCCAAGCATTAGCCAATTCTTACAGCTTTTGTAGATCTTTCCTCATGTTATCCACTCCCTCAGGGGAGACCATTTTGTTGCAAATTTTTGTGTCATCTGCAAAAAGACAGACTTTTCCATTCAGTCCTTCAGCAATATCACTCACAAATACATTGAACAGTACCAGTCCCAGGACCGAACCCTGGGGCACCCCTATAATCACCTTCCTTTCATCTGAGTAAGTTCTGTGTACCATCACCTTCTGTCGTCTATCAAATTTCTGATCCAGTTCACCACCTTGGGACCCATCCCCAGGCTGTTGAGTTTATTGATAAGCCTCTTATGAGGAACAGTATTAAAGGCTTTGCTGAAATCTAGGTAGATCACATCCATTGCATGCCCTTGATCTAGTTCTCTATTCACCCAGTCAAAGAACTCAATCAGATTTGTTTGGCAAGATCGTCCTTTGGTAAAACCATGTTGCCTCCGATCATGCAACCTATTACTGGCCTGTAGTTTGCCACTTCTTCCCTGTTACCACTTTTGTGGAGAAATACATCAGCCCTTCTCCAGTCCTGTGGAACTTCTCCTATCTCAAAGGATCTATTAAAACCATCCTTTAAAGGCCCTGCAAGAACTTCTCTGAGCTCTTTCAGTTTCCTGGGGTGTAGCCCATCCACTCACATTGCCTTGTCCACTTTCAGTTTTGCAAGCTGTTCAAACATATCATCTTCTGTGAATGGTGTGGTAGCTGCTCCATTCCCATTTGTATATTTGTCAATCACAGGTGGTCCTTCTCCAGGATTTTCTTTAGTAAAAACAGAGCAGAAGTATTTGTTTAACATTTTCACTTTTTCAATGTCACTTTCCATGAATCCGTTGTCGGCACTTTTGAGTCCTGCAATTCCACCTCTGATCTTCCTCTTCTCCTGAATAGACCAGAAAAAGAATTTGTCTTTAGATCTTTAGTCATCTTTTCTTCTGCCTTTGATTTTGCTATACCTATTTCTCTTTTAGCTTTATCCTGTATTCTTTTCTGTGTTCCTCTGTTTGGGAACTTCTGAATTTTGTGAAAGCTGTGTTTTTTGCCTTTATTTGTGCAGCCATTCCTTTAAAAAACAAATAGGTTTCCTTTTCCTCTTGTTTTTTATTTATTTTCCTTACATATTTATCTGTTGCCCCTTTTATTGCCTTCTTTAGTTTAGCCGACTGCAGTTCTACTTCCCTTACCTCCTCCCACCCTGCCAACTCCTCTTTCATGTACTTGGTCATTTTACTGAAGTCAGTAGTTTTAAAGTCTAGGAATTTGAGCTTGTTGTGATTGGACTCTGCCTTGGCTTATCTCAAACCACACCGTGTAATGATCGCTGCTGCTCTCATGGATACCCATCCGGACATTCGACGCGTATCTCTTGTCGAAAATCATCAATGTTGCCTACCTGGTGAAGGCCCCACCCTATACTTAATTACCCCCACCCTTGTATGTCATGCCGCTTTGACCCGGTGAAAGGCGGGATATAAATACAGTTAAATAAATAAATAAATCTCTGTTGGTGAGCACTAAATCCAGCACCGAGCTCTCGCTGGTTGGTTCCATCACCATTTGTCTAAGTAATGCATCTTGGAAGGTATCCATAATTTTTTTTTACTTATTTCCAGATTTGCAGAAGGAATACTCCAGTCCACATCAGGGAGATTAAAGTCCCCCAATATAATCACTTTCCCCTTCATGGCCACTCTTGTAATATCAATAACCAAGATTCTAACTATTTCTTTGGTTTGAGTTGGAAGCCTGTAGACTACACCAGTGTGGATGACAGTGCCATCTCCTCTTTCCAACACAATTTACAGTGCTTTTGCTTTTCCTCATGTCCTCTGCATTTAGCAGCTTTAATATTGCTTTTGACATATAGGGCTACTCCTCCTCCTTTTCTGCCTTCTCTGTCTCGTCTAAATAAATTACAGTCAGCTATGGCTATACCCCATTCATGTGACTCATTAAACCATGTTTCTGTAATGACCACAATGACAAAGTCCATTTCCACCATTAGAGTTACCAGGTCAGGAACTTTGTTGGATAGGCGAGCATTTGTGCTCATTGCTTTCCGGCATTTGTTGACTGGTTTGCCTCTATTCACACGGATTTTGTTCTACATGCCTCTTCCCACTTGCCATTGATGTGTGGGTTAATAGTGAGGTTGTTTCCAGTGTTATTATGCTTTTGCTGGGAGTGACGTACTGAACTTGTCCTTCTCCATCCGTCACCCCCTTTCCCTAGTTTAAATGCCTGTCCACATACTGCCTTAATTTTTCAGTTAGGATCCTTTTTTGTGTGATGGAGAGATGTAGTCCATCAGCACAGTATAGTCTATGGTTGATCCATCTGTTTGCTCAGTTGCCTATATATCTAAATCCTTCTTGTTTGCACCACGTTTGGAGCCATGAATTAAAGTTTATGTGATGCAGCCTTTCTGCCCCCTTCCCAAGAACAGGTAGAACGTCTGAGAATGCTACAGTGTAAACAATGGGCTTGAGTTTCTCTCTCAGAGTCTGGAAGTGCCTTTGAACTGTAGAGACACTGTTTCTAGCCAAGTCATTTGTACTCAAGTGGATGATAACATCAGTTTTGGAGTGCTCATCTTCTGCATTAACTATACCAACAATTTGGTTTGTATTCCTGCTGGCTGAAGAGCCTGGGAGGCATTTGACCATCTTCTCTCCTTTGAACTGTGTTCCCAAGTTGGTGCCTCTGATGATGGAATCTCCAAGTAGTAGTAATTTCCTGTTTTCTGATGTTTCTCTCCTCCCTCTCTATCTGTATCTCCTTTGATTTGCATTCTCTCCTCTTCTCCCTCTCCTATGGCTCCGCATCCCTTTGTGTTCTTGATGTTAACTCTCCCTAATCTTTTCCTCTCATTCCAACAATTCCATGGCCTTACTTCTCATTACTCACACTTTACTCCCCTCAACTCCCCTGCCCTTTTTTCTTTCATGTTATCATCTGGCCTTGAGCTTCACCGTTTTCTTCCTCTTATTCAATCACTTCCACTCTCACTGAGGGAACCTCACCCTCTCTTCTGTTGTGCCACCTCCTCTCTCCCCCGTTCTCTCTTACTCCTTCTCCTCCTCTCATCTGGAGATATCAATCCCAACGCTGGCCCCCTAGACTTTTTTCACACTCCCAAGGCAGATCAATATGTAATCTCTCAAATCTGGTTCATCTCCCTCTCCTTTCTCCCTCTTCTCTCCCTTTTTCATGGACATTGTGGAATGCACATTCTGTCTCCAATAAATCTGCCTTCATTCATGACCTCTTTATCTCTAATACTCTGCATCTCCTGGCTCGTACTGAAACATGGTTTCTCTCTGAAGACTCTGCTTCAGTTGCTGCCCTCTGTCATGGAGGCTACCTATTTTTCTATATACCTTGACCCATTGACCGTAGTGGTGGTATTTGGTTTCTACTCTCTCAGTCCTGCCAATTTCAGACCCTCTTGCCTCTGTATAATTCCTTTATTTCCTTTGAAGTCTACGCCATCCGCCTATTTACTCCACTACCTCTCCAGGTAGCTGTCATTTATCGACCCCCCAACAAGTCCACCTCTTCGTTTCTCATAGACTTTGACTCCTGGCTCTCCTCCTTTCTGGATACATCTTCCCCTTTCCTTATTCTTGGAGATTTTAAAATCCATGTCAATGAACTTTCTGACCCTTATGCCTTAAAGCTCCTTTCCCTAACCATCTCATTCAACCTCCATTTGTGCTCTACCGCTCCTACTCACAAGTATGGCCACTGCCTTGACCTCGTCTTCTTCTCCAACTTCTCACCCTCATACTTCTCCACCTCAGTTCTTCCCTTATCTGACCATCACTTGCTAACCTTTACCCTTAGCCACCCCCATCCTAGTCTCACCTGATCTCTGCCAACATGTTTAGAAATCTTCACACTAACAACCCTTCAGCTCTTTCCACTGCTGTCTTATCACCTCTTTCCTCCACTATGTCACCTGAGTCTGTTGATGGGGCAGTGTCCTCCTATTCCTCTGCTCTGAATGCACTTGCTCCTCCCATTCCATGCCCTGTGAGGTGGACCGTATCTCAATTCTGGCTGTCCTTGACAACCTGCTACCTACATTCCTTTGCCCGCTCAGCTGAGCACCTTTGGCTTAAATCAAATAACCTTGCTGACTACCTACATTTCAAATTCAAGCTAACCTCTTTTCAGTCAACCATAAAACTTGCCAAGCAAGAGTAGTATGTCTGTGTGACTAACTCTCTTGCCTCTGACCCTCGCCATCTCTTTGCTATGCTTAACTCTCTCCTCAAGGTCCCTCCTCCCCCAGTCCCTCCTTCACTTTCTGCCTAGGCCTTGGCTGACGGTTTCCATGACGAAGTTCAAAAGATTAGCCTTGAATTCTCCATGGGTTCACCTCCACCTTCCTTTCCCCCTCTACAATCCCAAATCCTTCCCTCACCTTCTATCACCCTCTCTTCCTTTTTTGAAAATCACTGAGGAGGAAACTGCAAATCTTCTCTCCTCCTCCAAATTGACTACCTGCTCCTCTGATTCCAGCCCCACCCATCTACTAAGCTCTATCTCTTCCACCATCATGCCTTCCATCTGTCATATCCTTAACCTATCACTTTCCACTGCAACTGGCCTTCCAGCATGCTCTGGTCACACCTCTCCTCAAAAATCCCTCATTAGACCCTGCCTGTCCTTCCAGCTATCAGCCTATCTCTCTCCTATTCTTTGCTTCAAAATTATTTGAATGAGCAGTTGACCATCACTGTCCTGACTTTCTTTCCTCTCAAGTCCTTCTGGATCCACTGTAGTCTGGCTTTCGTCCTCTACATTCTATAGAAATGGCTTTTGCTAAAGTCTCCAGTGATTTGTTCCTCGCAAAATCCAAGGGCTTTTACTCAATCCTCATCTTTCTTGACCTTTCTACTGCCTTTGACACTGTTGATCACCACCTTTCTCTCCACACTCTGTCCTCGCTAGGATTAAAGGCTCTGTTCTGAAATGGTTTTCTTCATCTCTCCCAGCACACTTTTAGTGTGTGCCCTGATGAATCCTCCTCTACTATCATCCCGCTTTCAGTTGGTGTATCTCAGGGCTCTGTTCTGGGACCTCTACTTTTCTCTCTTTACACTCAGTCCCTTGGTGCACTTATTTCCCCTACAGTTTTCAGTACCATCTTTATGCTGATGACTCTCAAATCTACCTCTCTGTGCCTGAAATCTCTCCAGGAATCCAGTCCCAGATCTCTTTATTGTTTTTGGTTATATGATGTTACATGTAAAACAAACTCTGCTTTGTTGATTGTTGTTTATTGTGAACCGCAACTGATCTATGGAAGATGCGGTATATAAGTGATTGTTAAATAAATAAAATAAATAAATAAATCTCTGTCTGCTTATCTGACATTGCTGCCTAGATGTTTCACCACTATCGGAAATTGAACATGGCCAAAGTCACTTCACTGGCTCCCTATCAGTTTCCACATCCAGCTCAAACTTTCCTACTGACCTACAAACAAGTGCATTCACTCTGCAGCTCCTCGCTACCTTTCCTCTCTTATCT
This sequence comes from Ichthyophis bannanicus, assembly GCA_033557465.1. Classification (NCBI taxonomy): domain Eukaryota; kingdom Metazoa; phylum Chordata; class Amphibia; order Gymnophiona; family Ichthyophiidae; genus Ichthyophis; species Ichthyophis bannanicus. The sequence goes on along the minus strand of CM066034.1, from coordinate 1,013,118,764 downwards.
CACTCTACACCGCTCCTCGGGAACTCCACTCCTCTGGCAGATCCCTTCTATCTGTGCCCTTCTCTGCCACTGCCAACTCCAGACTTTGTTCATTCCATCTTACAGCTCCATATGCCTGGAACAAACTACCCGAGTCTGTGTGTTGGGCTCCTTCTCTAGCCCTGTTCAAATCCAGGCTAAAAGCCCATCTCTTTGAGGCTGCTTTTGGATCCTGATGCTCCTCACGCTCTTGTCCACTACTTATGTGTATCTTACCATACTCTAGTCCCCAGTTTTGCAATGTTTAGATTGTAAGCCCTGATGAGCAGGGACTGTGTCTTACATCTACATGTAAGGTGCTGCACATGCCTTGTAGCGCTATGTGAATGATAGTAGTAGTAGTATTATGGGGTGAGTTCCGAAAGAACCCTCACGTCTTGTGTGTATAACATGAGCATTTGACATATATGTGCCTGCGTATACAGCCACTTGTAGTGCGTCTGTTTGCACATGCGTTGGTTCCTTTCCTTTCAACTTTACGCTCATTTGCTTACATGCCCTCTGCTGTATACCAGCACTGAAGACTCATGCGATTGACATGTGACAAAAATGCATACACAGCTAAGAGCGCACAACTTCAGCGCCAGCTTTCTGCGTTGACCTGTTAATGTACTTTAAATCTCTTAGTATAGATGCCCCTTAGTGCCAAAGGGCACAACGTCAGAGCATACAACCTTTCAGAAACTCCTTCGCTACACTTGTGACGTGCTTTCCTTGCTACAGATTATGGCAAAGCTCATTCGGTCCCAGTAATTTATGGGTTTTAATTTAACACATCTGCTTTCAGTCTGAACAGTTAATCTATTTTCTCGTTTCTCTCGCTCCCCTTCCCCCTTTCCTTTCTTTCATAGCTGGTGTGCCCCTTAATTAGCTGACTGTCCTTATCGAATTAATTGTATTCAAGATCAAAAGTCCTTCAGGAAAAATCAGCATTCCAAGCCTATCCAGTTCATCAGCAAAGATTAGAACTGCAAAGGGTGGGCACGGAGCCGCCAGTGATATCCCTGCAGCATGTGGGAAGGAGATACTGGGCAGACTGGAGGGATGGAGTCGTGGGTCTTTTCCTGTATCGCCTCCTAAACAAGCAGGAGCAAGGATCTACTGTCACCAGTGATGCGTCCAAAAATCAAGGAGGCGTTTTACTCCTAGTTGCAAAGCCGCTGGCAGGTAAACATGGCCAACATACAGGGCTGCCCCCGACTCTCCTGCTGGGCCAATCAACGAGAAAAGAGGGAACATTTCATGACTGAAGAGCAGAATCCTCTTCAGATCTACTACATAGTAACATAGTAAATGACGGCAGATAAAGACCAGTATGGTCCATCTAGTCTGCCCAGTAAGATGGCAAGAGTAGGTGCACCTGCCGCTCCCTGCAGGCCCCCCCTCCCCATGCCTTTGTTTAGGGGTGCACCTACCAGGTGTAGGTGCACCCCCCCCCCCCCCAATGTCTCTGTTCAGGAGGTGCACCTGCCACTCTGTACAGGCCAACCCTACCCATGTCTTTGTTTAGGGGTGAACCCACCGCTCCATGTAGGATACCCGTTTGTTGAGAAATTAGATAGTTAAGTTTATTTTGATTTTATCCTGTTGCTGTAAAGGGATCCACTGTGTCTGTCCCATGCCGTTTTGAATTCTGTCACTGAATTTGCCCCCACCACGTCCATCGGGAGGGCATTCCAAGCATCCACCACCCTTTCTGTGAAAAAGTATTTCCTGACATTGCCTTTCAATTTACCCCCTTGCAGCTTCATGTTATGCCCTCTAGTTTTACAGCTTCCCTCTCTTTGAAAGAGGTTTGTTGTTCATTATTTCTCTTTAAGTATTTAAAGGTCTGAATCATACCTCCCCTGTCCCTCCTCTCCTGCAAAGTGTACATGTTCAGGTCTTCAAGTCTCTTCTCATAATGCTTCTAACACAGGCTCCAAATCATTTTGGTCGCCCTCCTCTGAACAGTTTCCAGTCTTTTTGTATTCTTTGTGAGATATGGTCTCCAAAACTGAACACAGTATTCCAAGTGAGGCCTCACCAGTGACATACAGTGGCATTAGAACCTCTTCCTTTTTGCTGGTAATTCCTCTTTGTATGCAACCCAACATCCTCCTGGCTTTTGCCACTGCCTTGTCACACTGTTTTGCCACCTTGAGATCTCCAGAAATAATCACACCAAGGTCCTTCTCCTGGTCGGTGCACACCAACCTCGTGCCCCCTATCGCGTACATTTCCCCTGGATTTCTGCTTCCCAAGTGCATGACACTGCACTTCTTCGCATTAAATCTTAACTGCCAAGCATTAGACCATTCTTCCAGCTTTTGTAGATCTTTCCTCATGTTATCTACTCCCTCAGGGGAGTCCACTCTGTTGCAAATTTTCGTGTCATCTGCAAAAAGACAGACTTTTCCTTTCAGTCCTTCAGAACTAACCACTCACAAATACTACTATTACTAATCACTAAAACTGCTAATACTACTCACTAATACTACTAATCATCTGTATAACACTGCAAGGCGTATGCAACGCTGTACATATAGATGTAAGACACAGTCCCTGCTCATCAGAGCTTACAATCTAATCAAGACGAAGAACATCGCAAAACTGGGAACTAGATTATGGTAAGATACACTAAGTGGTGATCAAGAAAGTGAGAGGCATCAGGATCCAAAAGCAGTCTCAAAGAAGTGAGTTTTTAGCCTGGATTTAAACAGGGCCAGAAATGGAGCCTGACACATTGACTCAGGTAGTTTGTTCCAGGCAGCAAGGTAGAATCAGGGGCAGCTCAAGGCCCCCCCCCCTCCCCCCTTAGAGCTTTCTCAAAACTCCAATCAGGGACTGAACCAAACCAAAATGCCGATTTGAGATTATATGGAGGAAATGGAAGATGTCTGCACACCAAGGAACTAAAAGAGAGCGAGAAACACAGCACAGTTTATAAAACTAAATTATAACTCATTTTTATTGTGTACATATAAACTGCGTTATGGTTCTTGCTTTTTCTTTTTCAACATATATTTTACATCCACAGAACCCCCTTCAACAGTGGGTGCAGAGCAGAACCAGGACATTCACCCACAGAACTCAATATCTTAAAAAAAAAATCTGATTCTGATCATCTCACTAACAACAACAACAAACATTCTCCAACACCAGGCATATTGTGAACTAATATAAAACCCTACAACAAAGTCACCGAGTATCTATAGAGCAAATCTACCATACCATACCAACACCAACTTCCAAAACTCACATAAGTAGGCCATCCAAAAAAAGCATCATTGTAAATACTACAGTGGGCCCTGGAACAACCATACACCTATTTGAAAAGCTGAACAAGTCAAATTACTACAGGACAGTACAGATCTTTATGTACAAACTCCATGTTAACAGAACACTTGGGCTCAGTCACACACTCAGAACACAGACCCTTAAGTACAGAATAAATTACTTACAATCTAAAGTAAAAATAAAATATATAGACAAAATCTAAATTGAAACCCCAAGAAGCCAGACTCTGCATGCAGTGCAACATCAGATAAATAAGAGATTCAGTTCCCCTTACTGTGTAAAATATAAAGATAGCACAAAGTCCAATCACTAAAATGAAATAAAATTATTTTTTCTACCTTTGTTGTCTGACCAATTTATTCTCTGATCATGCTGGTCCCGATCTGAGGCTTCTGCTTTCCTGTCTTCTCTTAGCTCTTTCTGTGGTCTATGGTCCATCTGCCATTTCTTATCTCTTCTTTCTTTTTCTTCACTTCTTTCCATCAGCCTATTTCCAGTCCCAGTAACCCTCCCCAGTATCAGCCGCTTTCCAGTCCTCACTCCCAGTACCTTCCAATGTCAACTTGCATTCCCATGACTGCCACTGGTGTCCATCCCTTCCAGTCCCCCTCCTTCCCCACTGACCAGCCCCTTCCAGTCCCATTCTCCCATCCCCCACATCAGCCCATTTGTATCTCTAGTCCCCAGTTTTCTTCGGGGGTCAGCAGCTCTATCCTGCCCTCCCCACCATCAGCCCATTCCCAGTCAACCCCCCCCCCCAATCAGCTCGCTTCCAGTGCTAGTCCCCCTCAACCCCATTACCAGTGCTAGCCTCCACTAATCAGCCCATTTCCAGTCCTCGCCCCCAATCAGTTAATTTCCAATGCTAGCCCTCATCAGTTCATTACCAGTCCTAGCCTCCCCTAATCAGTTCATTTCCAGTGCTAGTCCCCCCTCAGTCCATTACCAGAGCTAGCCCTCCTAATCTGTCCATTACCAGTCCCAGCCTCCCCCCTCGATCAGTCTATTCCCAGTAGTAGCCCCCCCCCGATCTGCCCATTACCAGTGCTAGCCCCTCCATCAGTCCATTATAATTCTAACCCGCACTGTCTCTCCCCTTTGTCCAGCACTTGCCCCCTGTCTCCCCCCTTTGTCCAGGACTTGCCCCCCTGTCTCCACCTTTGTCCAGTATTTGTCCCCTGTCTCCCCCCCCCCCTTTGTCCAGCACTTGCTCCCCTGTCTCCCCCCTTTGTCCAGGACTTTCCCCCTGTCTCCCCCCTGTCTCCCCCTTTGTCCAGTATTTGTCCCCTGTCTCCCCCCCTTTGTCCAGCACTTGCTCCCCTGTCTCCCTCCTTTGTCCAGGACTTGCCCCTGTCTCCCCCTTTGTCCATGACTTGCTCCCCTATCTCCCCCCTGTGTCCAGGACTTGCCCCCCTGTCTCCCCCCTTTGTCCAGCACTTGCTCCCCTGTCTCCCCCCTTTGTCCAGGACTTGCCCCCCTGTATCCCCCCCTTTGTCCAGGACGTGCCCGTCTCCCCTTTTGTCCAGGACCTGCTCCCCTTTCTCCCCCCTTTGTCCAGCTCTTGGAGCCCTTTCTCCCCCCTTTGTCCAGGACTTGCCCCGTCTCCCCCTTTGTCCAGCACTTGCTCCCGTCTCCCACCTTTGTCCAGCACTTGCTCCCGTCTCCCCCCTTTGTCCAGTATTTGACCCCTGTCTCCCCCTTTGTCCAGTATTTTGCCCCTGTCTCCCCCTTTGTCCAGGACTTGCCCCGTCTCTCCCTTTGTCCAGTATTTGCTCCCTGTCTCCCCCTTTGTCCAGCACTTGCTCCCCTGTCTCCCCCTTTTCCAGTATTTGTCCCCTGTCTCCCCCCTTTGTCCAGTATTTGTCCCCTGTCTCCTTCTTTGTCCAGTATTTTCCCCCCTGTCTCTCCCTTTGTCCAGTATTTGACCCCGTCTCCCCCCTTTGGCCAGTATTTGCCCCCCTGTCTCCCCCTTTGTCCAGTATGTCCCCTGTCTCTCCCTTTGTCCAGTATTTGCCCCCGTCTCCCCCCTTTGTCCAGCACTTGCTCCCCTGTCGCCCCCTTTGTCCAGTATTTGTCCCGTCTCCCCCCTTTGTCCAGTATTTGCCCCCTGTCTCCCCCTTTGTCCTGCACTTGCTCCCCTGTCTCCCCCTTTTCCAGTATTTGTCCCCTGTCTCCCTCCTTTGGCCAGTATTTGTCCCCTGTCTCTCCCTTTGTCCAGTATTTGCCCCCGTCTCCCCCCTTTGTCCAGTTATTTCCACCCTGTCTCCCCCTTTGTCCAGTATTTTCCCCCCTGTCTCCCCCTTTGTCTAGTATTTGTCCCCTGTCTCTCCCTTTGTCCAGTATTTGCCCCTGTCTCCCCCTTTGTCCAGTATTTTTCCCCCGTCACCCTCCTTTGTCCAGTATTTGTCCCGTCTCCCCCCTTTGTCCAGCACTTGCTCCCCTGTCTCCCCCCTTTGTCCAGTATTTGCCCCCTGTCTCCCCCTTTGTCCAGTATTTGTCCCCTGTCTCTCCCCTTTGTCCAGTATTTTCCCCCCTGTCTCCCCCTTTGTCCAGTATTTCTCCCCTGTCTCCCCCATTGTCCAGCACTTGATCCCCTGTCTCCCACCTTTGTCCAGTATTAGCCCCCTGTCACCCCCTTTGTCCAGCACTTGTTCCCCTGTCTCCCCCTTTGTCCAGCACTTGCTCCCCTGTCTCCCCCCTTTGTCCAGTATTTGTCCCCCGTCTCCCCCTTTGTCCAGTATTTTCCCCCTGTCTCCCCCCTTTGTCCAGTATTTTCCCCATCTCCCCCTTTGTCCAGTATTTGCCCCCTGTCACCCCCTTTGTCCAGCACTTGTTCCCCTGTCTCCCTCCCCCCTTTGTCCAGTATTTCTCACCTGTCTCCCCCTTTGTCCAGCACTTGCTCCCCTGTCTCCCCCTTTCTCCAGTATTTGCTCCCCTGTCTCCCCCCTTTGTCCAGTATTTCTCCCCTGTCTCCCCCTTTGTCCAGTATTTTTCCCCCCGTCTCTCCCTTTGTCCAGTATTTGTCCCCCGTCTCCCCCTTTGTCCAGAATTTTCCCCCTGTCTCTCCCTTTGTCCAGCATTTGCCCCCCTCTCTCTCCCCTTTGTCCAGTATTTGCCCCCCTCTCTCTCCCCTTTGTCCAGTATTTACCCCCCTGTCTCTCCCCTTTGTCCAGTTTTTTCCCGCGGTCTCTCCCTTTGTCCTGTATTTCCCCGTTCTCCCCATTTGTCCAGTATTTGCCCCCTGTCTCCCCCTTCGTCCAGTATTTGTCCCCTGTTTCCCCCTTTGTCCAGCACTTGCTCCCCTGTCTCCCCCCTTTGTCCAGTATTTGCCCCCTGTCTCCCCCGTTGGCCAGTATTCTCCCCCCTGTCTCCCCTTTTGTCCAGTATTTGTCCCCTGTCTCCCCCTTTGTCCAGCACCTGCTCCCCTGTCTCCCCCCTTTGTCCAGTATTTCCCCCGTCTCCCCCTTTGTACAGTATTTGCCCCCTGTCTTCCCCCTTTGTCCAGTATTTGTCCCCTGTCTCCCCCTATGTCCAGCACTTGCTCCCCTGTCTCCCCCCGTTCTCCAGTATTTTCCCCCTGTCGCCCCCGTTGTCCAGTATTTGTCCCCTGTCTCCCCCTTCCTCCCGTATTTTCCCCCGTCTCCCCCTTTGTCTAGCACTTGCTCCCCTGTCTACCCCCTTTTCCAGTATTTGTCTCCTGTCTCCCCCTTTGGCCAGTATTTGGCCCCTGTCTCCCCGCTTTGTCCAGTATTTGTCCCCTGTCTCCCCCTTTCTCCAGTATTTTCCCCCTGTCTCCCCCCTTTGTCCAGTATTTTCCCCCTGTCTCCCCCTTTCTCCAGTATTGTCCCCATCTCCCCCCTTTCTCCAGTATTTGCCCCATCTCCCCCCTTTGTCCAGTATTTGTCCCCTGTCTCCCCCCTTTCTCCAGTATTTGCCCCCTGTCTCCCCCTTTGTCCAGTATTTGTCCCCTGTCTCCCCCCTTTGTCCAGTATTCGTCCCCTGTCTCCCCCATTTCTCCAGTATTTTCCCCCCTGTCTCCCCCTTTTCCAGTATTTGTCCCCTGTCTCCCCCCTTTGTCCAGTATTTTCCCCCTGTCTCCCCCTTTGTCCAGAACTTGCTCCCCTGTCTCCCCGCTTTGTCCAGTATTTGTCCCGTCTCCCCCTTTGTCCAGCACTTGCTCCCCTGTCTCCCCCCTTTGTCCAGTATTTGTCCCCTGTCTCCCCCTTTGTCCAGCACTTGCTCCCCTGTCTCCCCCCTTTGTCCAGTATTTTCCCCATCTCCCCCCTTTCTCCAGTATTTTCCCCCCTGTCTCCCCCTTTGTCCAGTATTTGTCCCCTGTCTCCCCCCTTTGTCCAGTATTTGTCCCCTGTCTCCCCCCTTTCTCCAGTATTTTCCCCCCTGTTTCTCCCTTTGTCCAGTATTTGTCCCCTGTCTCCCCCTTTCTCCAGTATTTTCCCCCTGTCTCCCCCTTTGTTCAGTATTTGCCCCCTGTCTCCCCCCTTTGTCCAGTATTTTCCCCCTGTCTCCCCCTTTGTCCAGCACTTGCTCCCGTCTCCCCCCTTTCTCCAGTATTTTCCCCCCTGTTTCTCCCTTTGTCCAGTATTTGCCCCCTGTCTCCCCCTTTGTCCAGTATTTGTCCCCTGTCTCCCCCCTTTCTCCAGTATTTTCCCCCCTGTCTCTCCCCCTTTCTCCAGTATTTTCCCCCGTCTCTCCCCCTTTCTCCAGTATTTTCCCCCTGTCTCCCCCTTTCTCCAGTATTTGCCCCCTGTCTCCCCCTTTCTCCAGTATTTTCCCCCCTGTCTCTCCTTGTCCTTCTCCTGTCCCCACTCTGTCCACCTGCACTTCTTATCTGGCTCTGGCAGCAGGGACACTCCAGCTGTTTTATTTTAGATTTTGCCACCTCTGGTCCGCCTTTTCCTTCCTGCCACTTTTCTTTTCTCTAGAATGCTTGCAGCAAGAAAACTGGCAGTGGCAGAGAAGGGCAGAGATAAAAGGGACCTGCCAGAGGAGCAGAGATCCCGAGGAGGGCTGTAGAGTGAGATAAGAGAGGAAAGGCAGTGAGGAGCTGCAGAATTAATGCACTTATAGGTCAGCAGGAGAAGTTTGAACTGTGTGTGGAAACAGATAGGGAGCCGGTGAAGTGACTTGAGAAGAGGGGTTACATGAGCAGGGCTGGCCTGTCCACTAGGCGAGCTAACAGGTAGAAAAGGCAACTGCGACAGCCAGAAGGATGCTTAAGATATGCCAAACTGGGTCAGACCAAGGTCCATTAAGCCCAGTATCCTGTTTCCAACAGTGGCCAATCTAGGTCATACGTACCTAGCAGTGTATAGAGAGAGGAATGGCCTGCATACGTACCTAGCTTGGGTGTATAGGGAGAGGAATGGCCTGCAGAAAGAAGGAGGTGATAATGCCTCCGTATAAGTCTCTGGTATGACCTCATTTGGAGTAATTGTGCAGTTCTGGAGACCGCACCTTCAAAAGCATATAAGCAGGCTGGAGTCGGTGCAGAGGGTGTCTATTAATGGTCTTCGTTATGAAGCATATGAGAACAGACTTAAAGATCTTAATATGTATACCTCAGAGGAAAGTGATAAGAGCGATATGATAGAGACATTTAAATATCTCCATGGCATAAATGCACAGGGGGGGGGGGTGTCTCTCAGGGTCGTACCGAGCCAAAATCACACCCTGTGAAACTTGCACATTGGGTGTGCCCCCCCCCCACCCGCACCTCCATCCAGACACTTTCTGCTCTTACCTTGCTGCTGTTACCCTCTGTTTTCTTCGCAGCAGAGCAGAAAGTGTCTGGACGGAGGTAGGAAAGGGGAGAAGCGCCCGATATGGGAGAAGCGCCCGATTTGCAAGTCACTGACACGTTAAGCAGAACTGTCCTTCCTTGCTCTGATGTCACGTCAGAGGAGGGAGGGATCAGACCTGCTTAAAGTGTTGTGAAAAGGCTTAAGGGGCGCATTTTGGGAGCCCGCTGTTGCCCTGCCGCCGCTGGGCAACAGCAGGACTAGCACAGGGCTAGCTACAGCACTGGAGCGTCTTTCAATTGAAGGCAAAATCTGCTATGAGGGGACACAGCATGAGTGTGACAGGGGATAGACTCTGGTGTAATATAAGGAAATATTTCTTTACGGAAAGAGTAGTGGATCCATGGAAAAGTCTCCCAGTGGAGGTGGTGGACACGAGGACAGTATCTGAATTCAAAAATGCATGGGACAAACACAGAGGATCTCTAAAGGTAAAAAGGGGATTATTGTAGTTGATACAGAAGGGCAGACTAGAGAGGCCATGTGTTTGTTTCTGCCGTCATGTTTCTATAGCAAAAGTGGCAGAAGATTAGCTGTGCAACTGTGTTTTGGACAGAATGAAGGGGAGAGAGATGATTCAGAGGGAGACCAGCAAGAAGGTTACAATATTCAAGTTGGGAGGTGACTTGAGAGTGGATAAAGGTCTTAGTAGTGTGCTCAGAAAGGAAAGAACACAGGATCCATGTCTGGGCAAACTTTCCTAACCTTTTGCGTGCAGTTTTAGAGTAAAAAATTCTGAGAATGGAAGGAAAATACAACCAGATTTTATTACTTGATTTTCCAAACCTATACTCACGTAAATTACAAATTCAGGTACAGTTGATAGGTTCCTGCCCAGAGGACGTATAAGCTCTCATGTTTTGTACCTGATGGAATGGATGGTTAAGTGACTTGCCCAAGGTCATAAGGAATATCCACAGAGAAACAGGCTTTGAGCCCCAGCTTCCCTGGTTTTTAATCTGCAGCATTCACAACTCCCGGAGACCCATAATCACTGCCACAGACATCAAAGGGTCTGCGCAATGAATCACGACTGAGGACTGCCCAGCATGGGAGAGGCAGGGAAGGGATCACTGGTTACATGCACCATCTCGATTTCCATGGGAAGGGCTTTTAACTACACGCCTGTCACGTGCATGCCTTTGGGACCTTTAAGGAAGGGACATTGGAAGCTTTTTATTGGTTTTCATCCCACGGATAAAGTGTTTTCTTTGAAAGCCCTTACCCATTTTAATTAGAAAATTAGCCTATATTTCATTTTTGATGTCTCTCAAGTCAAATGGTAAGGTTCATTTAGGAGTTTTGTCCTGGATGAAGACTGAGCTTCCTTAATTTATTTTATTTATTTATTTATTTATTTAACTGTATTTATATCCCGCTTTTCACCGGGTCAAAGCGGTGGAACACATAACAAGGGGGGGGGGGGATCAAATGGGGGGGGGGGGGCAACACCAGGGGCTCAACATTGATGATTTTGGGTGAACATAGAGACTGACAAGATAGCATAGTTCTTGGTCCGGAGTTCTTGGAAAAGATGGGGGATTCTTATTCAGAGATGTTCTCGGAATAGGATGGTTTTTAGCTGCTTTTTGAATGATGGTAAGTCTGGGATGTCAGCTGATGTTTTTATTCTTGCATACATTTGGGAGTCCCACTACTCATTCTGAACTTATATTCCTTCTGTCTCTTCCTGATATTTTTTTGGATGTGTTCGCTTAAACAATAGCACCAAATATCAGACAAACAGATGCATAGTGCTTCCCACTAATTGCAGACCAATCAGTGCATGAAGAGCCAATGGGAGTCCCTGGTCCCACCAGCAGAAAGAGAGGTACTGAGCTGACAGAGTGCCGGCAGGATTCCCTGGGTCCCACTAGCATGCAGAGCGGGACAGTGACCTGAAAATGCCGGGAGTCCTGGGTCCCGCTGCCATGAAGAGTTGAGCTGTGGTGAAGAATGGAAGGGGCAGAGCATCAAGAAAAGGCAGGGTTTGAGGAGGAAAGTAGGTGGAGCAGAAGGGAAAGGGCAGAGCTAGAAAGGAGGGAAGGAGAAGAGGGTGGAACATTTGGAAGTGGTGGTGTTAGAGGAAGAGCCGGCAGAGATAGGTGGGCGGGGAAGGGAAGGGGAGAGTGCTGGATATGAAGGGGAAGTGCAGGAGGGAGGGTGCTGAAGGATGGGGATGGAAGTAGTGTAAGAGGAAGGGAGGGACGGGGAATAGGAGAAAAGGGGAAAGTGCAAGGCAGAGAGAAGCCTACGTGCCCACATCCACACACACAACCTGACACAGGCACCTAAGGCTACCATATGTCCCTGATTCTTGGGGACTGTCCCTGATTTTAGAGCTGGACCCCAACTCCCACCTATTTGGCAGCCTCTTGTCCCCAGTTCCAGCAATGGGGACAGAGATGGCATTTGGGGGGGCAGCCTAACCATCAGGCAAACTAAGCGGCTGCCTAAGAAGGCAGCTTCTGGGGGGGCGAGCAAAGACCATAACATTTCAAGTAAAACAATAGATTCTGACAGCCAGGGGGGTGCAAGTCTTGTTTGACTATAGTGCCAACTTCTTGAACGAACTCTGGGACTGGCCTTATCACCGTCCGCCTCTTTGTACCTCTGCTGCTGTCACTGGCCTTCCTCAATCTATGTCTTCTTCCGTCTTCCATCACTAAGTTCCCTTGGTGTCTCTTCTACACATGGTTGAATTCTATGGCGGTTTTGGCTCCCATAATCTTCACTGGAAGTCTGTCCATTCAGTGCAAAAACCATTCATCCTGTTCCTTTTGGTCCTCTCTCCCTGCAGCTTCATATAATGACCCCTTGTCCGTGAGCTTTTCAGTGCTCTTTGCTGGTACTTTAGTGAAGCTGTTTCCCACGTCTGGGGATCTGTTGTTATTGTGACAGAAACTGATGATGTTGGTTTGACTTTACTCGTTACTCCTGAACTAGTGTTGATTGCTGCTAATTCTTCTTGACCTTCAGCATACTTAACCATCTGTTCCTTAATAATTGCTTCAGTATCTCCCTTCAAATGAAAATCATGTTTAGTGATTCATGGTTTCCTGATTCTGTGAGATCGTGTTCAAAAAGTAACATATGAGTGTTATATCAACCTTATCTTTTCTTATTGTTTTTAAGTTGTACTTTTGTAAACCACTCTGCTGTTACAAAGGGCGGTATATCAAGTTTTTAATTACCCATAAACCACTTATTCCTCGTATACTGCAATAATGTATTCCAGGGGTATAGCTGCTGTTCCTATGGCCTTCAAACATGCTGTGGTTACACCTCCCCTCAAAAAGCCTTCACTAGATCCTACCTGTCCTTCCAGTTATCGACCTCTCTCTCTCTCCTCCCCTTTGCTTCAAAACTACTTGAACGAGCAGTTCACTGCCACTGTCTTGACTTACTTTCCTCTCAAGACCTTCTGGACTCACTGCAGTCTGACTTTCCTTCCAGCAGGTTGGCTGTGGCCAGATACTATCCAAAAGGCTGGATGTTTGACCAACATTTGTTTAAATGATTAAAAAGTCAAGGGAGTGGGCTGCACATTTCATTAAGCCTGATATTCCATGTGCTCTTTTACCCAGGAGAATAAAGGATCAAGAAGAAAAAACAGACTGGGTACAAAGTGATATAGTCCTATAAGCAGCTATACCCCTGGAATACATTATTGCAGTATACGAGGAATAAGTGGTTTATGGGTAATTAAAAACTTGATATACCGCCCTTTGTAACAGCAGAGTGGTTTACAAAAGTACAACTTAAAAACAATAAGAAAAGAAATCCGTTAAAATGACAGGAAAGATTAGGCCGAGATAGAGGGGAGGAGTGGGAGGGGAAGACCGGGAGTTAGTTGCAGAATCCTAGGGTACAAGTGGAGGAAGGTCAAACGCAAGTTCGAAAAGATGTGTTTTAAGGTGGATCTGAACTTGGGATATGAAGATTTGAGATGGATATCGGCAGGGAGAGAGTTCCAAAGGTGGGGTCCCAGGAAGTAAAAGGCCGCGTGTCGTGTGATTTCGAGACGAGCTCGTGAAGAAGAGGGGAGGTGAAAGTGGTCCGCGTGAATGGAACAAAGAAGCTGAGGTGGGGCGTGTAAGATGAGAAGGCATGACAGATAGGCGGGGTACCCAAGTTGAGAATCTTGGGTCCAATTTTCATCTGGGTGGTGCTATGCACAGCGTCGGCGCAAAGCCCGCCTGCTATCTGTTTAACCTGGATTTTCAATGCTGAGGTCATATGCAGCCCCGGCATTGAAAATCCAGATCTCGCCACACAATCCAGAAGTTGCAGGAGCTAGCCAGGTAGCACCGATTTTCGATGCTACCCACTTAGCCCCTGCGCATGAAAAATAGGCAAAGAAAAAAATGAAAATTGGTGCTACCCGTTTAGCCCTTTCCTCCATCCCCGCTCCGTCCTGGAACGTCCTTAACATGCCCTAATGCTAAGCACATAGCATCTGGGCGTGTTAGGGACTTATCCAGGATTTCTGAAGGGCACTGCCCAGGTAGGTGCTTTCGAAAATCCTGGATAAGACATTTACACAGGTAACTAGGGCAGTTAACCGTGTAAATGCCTTCAAAAATCAAGCCCCTTAAGCACGAAGGTGAGAATCTTGAAATGAATATGGTGGTGAGGGGCAAGCAGTGTGATTTAATAAACAACAGAGAAACAGTCAAATTTGAAGAAAGACAGTATTTTGGATGGATTGGAGGCGCTTGTTGGTATTGGGACAGACCAGCATAAATAACATTGCAATAATCCATATGTGAAACGATGAGAGTGAGGAACAGGATGAGGACAGTTGAGTTGGGGAGGGACCAAATGGAACGTATTTGACGGAGAGTGTATAAAGTGTAGCTACTCACCTGTAACAGGTGTTCTCCAGGGACAGCAGGAATCAGTCTTCGCATATGGGTGACGTCAGCACCGAGGGAGCCCGCGTGGAGCATTTCCCAACTTTCAAAGAAAGCCTTTGGGAATGCCACCACACATGTGTGGTCCCCTTCCCTCCCAAGGGTGCCATCTTGATCAGTCAGAAGACTTAGCTCAGGCAAAAGAATCCAAACAAAAAGAGTGGGTGGGTTGCGAGGACTGATTCCTGCTGTCCCTGGAGAACACTTGTTACAGGTGAGTAACTATGCTTTCTCCAGGAACAAGCAGGAAGTCAGTCCTCACATATGGGAATCCCCAGTACAGGCTACCAAGGACCAAGGGCGAGTCGTGAGCAGACACTGGTAACCGGAGACAGCCCGAGGACCCCGGGTCCCTGGAAGACCACACTCCCGGTAGCCACAGAAGAAGGGTCGGAGGGCAGGAGTTGCTTAAACCTCAAACGGATTACGGAGTACAACCTGGCTGAAGGCACTGCCCCGATGGGAATGCCTCTCCAGGCAGTAATGCATCGCAAAGGTGTTAGCCGAAGACCAGGTTGCAGCTCGGCAGATGTCCGTCAATGGCACGGAGCGCAGATGTGCCACTGATGCCGCCCTCACACAAACACCATGCACCATGACTCGGCAGTCCAGCAGTAGTCCGGCCTGAGCCTGGGCAAAGACAATGCAGTCTGCCACCCAGATGGAAAGGGTCCACTTGGTGACCACAAGCGGGGAGGGTCATAGCTTGAGGTGAGCCTGCTAATGCTGCAGGTAGAAGGAGAGAGCCTGCAGGTAGAAGGAGAGGGTATGGAGGATTGCCAATGCCCGGTCAGCATGGGGCTTCGAAAAGAAGAGTGGCAGCACTATTTCCTGGTTGAGGTGGAAATCCGAGACAACTTTCAGGAGAAACTTAGGATGGGTTCAGAGAACTAGTCAGTTCCAACAGAATCTCGTGTAGGGAGCATTGTCCATCAGTGCCTCAAACTCACTGACCTTCTGGGCCGAAGTGAGGGCTACCAGAAAAAACACCTTCCAAGAGAGATGCCGAAGCGAGCAGAATGCTATCGGCTCATAGGGCAGCTGGGTTAGTTGCATAAGGATGACATTGAGATCGCACTCCACCGGAGGTGGCCAGATGGGGGGCTTGGAGAGAAGCAGCCTGTGCATGAAAGAGGAAAGCAGCAGCTGGCCCGAGAGGGGTCCGCCCTCGACTGGGTGGTGGTTGGCCGAGATTGCACTCAGGTGGATCGAGTTGGACTTCAGGCCCACCTGCGAGAGATGGAGTAAGCACTGCAGGACCAAGTAGGTGGGGCAAGAGAACGGATTGGCCCGTACCCCTGAGCACCACACTGAGAAGCGATGCCATTTAAAGGCAAGGCCTTCCTAGTTGAGTCCTTGCGCAAGACTAGCAATATGTCCTCGATCTCCACCAGGAGATGAAGAGGAGCTAGCGTGGCCCACTCAGCCACCAAGCCGTGAGGGATAGGGACCTCAGGTTTGGGTGAAGGAGACCCTCCTCCTTTGTTAACAAACCCTCCAGGATGACCTGGAGGACCCTGAAGTTACAGACTCCCAGCGGGGAGCAAAGTGGACCAGATGCCCCCTACCGGTAGCTGGGCCAGTGAAGGGCATACAGCTATGCATCTGACATCAAAAACCTGGGGCCGACTGGGCCAGAGCCGGGGTCTGGCTCTTGGGTCCCTTAGGCTTACACTGGCCCTGGGAGCCGCTCTTGCCTTGCCCACCCTGGGATGGCATTGGTGCCGGAGGGTAAGGAGGGTAGCCCTGGTAGGGGAGACCCTTCATCTGGAAGAAAAGCTTCTTGCCCTGCTGTTTCTTGCACGGGAGAGAGGAAGTCTTCCGGGAGAGACGGGTGTGAGTAACGTACTCCGTCTCTATCTCTGCTGCTTTGTCCTCCATAGGTTTGCCGAACAATTGTTCGTCCAGGCACAGTACATCGAGCAGTTTTTCCTGGACCCATTGTTTGAGGTCCGAGGACTGGAGCCAGGCCTGCCGCCAGGCCCCAATACCCGCAGCCACTAGCCGAGCTGTCGTAAGCAGCGAAAGGTACTTCGAACAGTTCCCCACTGATTTCAGGAGGGACTGGAAATGGCAGAGATAATCGCCGTTGAGCTCCTTCGTGAGGTCACAAAGAAATACAGTCAAACCTCGGTTTTCATGATTAATCCGTTCGAAAAAGTCTGACTAAAACCGAAACGTATGAAAACTGAAGCAATATTTCCCATAAGAAATAATGTAAATCCAATTAATCCGTTCCAGACACACAAAAATATTCACAAAAAATACATTTTATAGAGAATAACTATATTTTTACATACAGAAAACAATGAGAAATAAATATAAATGACTAATGAAATGGATAAATGAACATTTAACATCACTGAAAGCAAGCTAAGTACAGTACTGTACAGTACAGTATGTTAACATCTGGCCTTAGCCACCCCTGACAAGCTGCTGTGCCCAGCTCTCTTCGGAATCACATTGAATTCAGTCCATTAAAATACCTTTACATTATCTGCTCAATGCTTCAGAATGGCAGAAAATCTTAATGATATAGCTTCAGACGTACCCTGCAAGAGAAAGAACTGCCTCCCACATTCATGCAACATCTCCTGCTTACGTTGACAGCTTTTCTTCCCTGCTACCGGGACAAAATCTCAGTCAAAAGACGTTGAAAACCGAAGCAATGCATGAAAACCGGGACAAAATCTCAGTCAGAAAAGACGTTGAAAACCGAAGCGTATGAAAACCGGGGCAAATGAAAACCGAGGTTTGACTGTATGCCTATATATAACTGGTAAGCCTGGATGTGGCAAGCCAGCATGTAGCCTTGGTAGGCCTTATGCCTGAGGATGTCGAGGGTGTGAGACTCCCTACCCGGCAGGACCGGAGTGGGTTTTTGGGCTCTTCTGCTTCCACACGGCAGATTCCACCATCATCAAGGTATGGGGGAAGCTGAGCCCCCACTGGACCCTGTACATGGTGTCCAGGCGCTTGCTGACAATGGGGATAGACGCAGGTGTCTCCCACATGTGGAGGAGCAGCTGGGTCAGAATGAGCGAGACCGTGACTGTGAGGGATTCCCTCGGCGGGGACTCGTATTGTAAAATATCGAGTTCCTCCGCACGGGCTCCTCCTCGGATTGTGTGGAGAGCGCCATGGCTTGAGCCATGTCCCACACAAACTCCAGAAAGGAGGTATACTTGGGAGGCGGCTGACGCTTTTGAATGGGTGGGGAAGGATCTGAGGGGAGGTCCCGATGAGCCCGGGATTCAGGGGACATATCCCCGTAAGACTCCCAGCCCAAAATCTCTGAGGAAGACTCGGAGCTAGGCTGCTCGAACAGAGCCTGTGACGTGTGCTGGGCTCTCAAGGCCAAAGCCCATCTGGAGCCGGAGGCACTGGCTTGGGAAGATCTCACACCCAAGGATGGGAAGGGGATCGAGACCTCTACCAGGATCCTTCACGAGGCCCCTGGCTCTCAGGGGTTGTCATGGCAGTCTGGGAAGCCAAAACAGGCATTGCCCTCGAGGTCTCAAGGCCCATGCCAGCGCAGCCTGCACCAGCACCTGCTGGGCAGCAAGGAAGGCAGAAACGCTGTGCTCCAGTGCCAGCATTCGGGCCTCCCACTCAGGAGTGGGGCCCTGCGATGTCGACACCGGGATAACCGGGTCAGGCGTCGAAGAGGAGAGGGGATCCTCGCCGGGATGAACTTCAGGAGACCTCCATATCTGTACGAAGTACCTTTCAGGGCCGCTCCTTCTCAGACTCTAGGGACTGCCAAGGAGGGCTAAAGGACTGAGTGCAAGAATGCTCACGTTTGTCCGGAGCCCCCGACAGGGTCCTCAAGGCCTTCTTCTTCTTCTACTCCATTTCAGGGGACCCTTACTCAGAGTTGTGCCGGGGCCACAGAGCGACCGCAGAGGACTCCAGAGGCTGAAGGTCAGTGGAGCAGGAATCTACTAAGGACACTGAGGCCATCTTGCAAAAAATGTCATCCAGTTTCTGCTTACGGCTCTAGATGGCCTTGGAAGATATCTTTTTACAAAGGGAGCAGAGCTGCGGGTTATGGTGTGCTCCCAGAGATCTGAGACAACAGTCATGGGTGTCACTGAGTGACATGTTTTTGGAGCATCTGTCACACTTTTTGAAATCGGAGCCATGGGGGCAAAAAGAATCCCCACAAGGCCGAAGAACTTCAGTTCAGCCAGCGGTTCAAAAGGGCGCAAAATGCGCTAGAGACGAACTCACAAAGAAAAAGGAGAAAAATGAAAAATAACAAAGTCCCGGGGTCCGCTACCAAAGCAGGGGCACTGGGGACGGTGGGAAGAGAACTGGGAAACCAAAATTAGAAAACAATATAAAAATCTTTTCCGAGGTACAGGGACGTGCGTCTGCGCAAAAAGGGAGACTGATCAAGATGGCACCCTTGGGCGGGATAGGGACCACGCATGCGTGCAGCATTCCTAAAGGCTTTCTATGAAAGCTGGGGAAATGCTCCACATGGGCTCTATCGATGCCGACGTCACCCATATGTGAGGACT
Source organism: Ichthyophis bannanicus (assembly GCA_033557465.1). NCBI lineage: Eukaryota > Metazoa > Chordata > Amphibia > Gymnophiona > Ichthyophiidae > Ichthyophis > Ichthyophis bannanicus. The sequence continues at coordinate 1,013,100,185 of CM066034.1, read as the reverse complement.
GACTTCCTGCTTGTACCTGGAGAAAGAGCGCCTCACCACCATGCTAATGTGATCCTGAAAGGTGAGTGAAGTGGACAGTTTGCCTTTGCCTGCTGCTATCTACAACGTTCTGTTCTTTTAAAGCTTGTTGCTTCGTAGGTACACAGGCAAATCAAGTCATTTAATGCTTCAATGGTCTCTACAGCCCCAGTGATAATTCCCCTGGTTGCACTTTGAAGAGACCTACTGTAACTGTAGACAGCCTGTTATAATTTATGGGCTGAAAGGACCCTTTGGGGTTACTCTCATACTTGACAGCTGTCTCATTTTCCATTTTGTGCTTGGCTTAACATGATTGCATCCTTGCGACATCTACTCACAGGTTTATGTGTGGCGTGTGAGTGGCTTTAATATTCTAGGAAAAACACTGGATCCTTTAAGCACTGTGATATTGTACAATCGATCAATGCAAGAAATCCAAAGACGACTTTATGAGCTTTCAAGACCCTAGTTCCCAACGTTATGAAAGTCACAATCATTTTTTGATTGGTCAGCTGGATGAGACTTTTGGCATCCTAGTGAACGTACCTCAAGGTTTCATTTGTACATGTTGCATCTCGTTTATGCATCAGAACGATGAAGTGTTAGCGACGAGCGCAGATATATTTTCAAAGACTGCTTTGTTTTCAAAAGCGTTAGGTCTGGTTGCTACGAGATCAGCACACTTGAAAGATAACCGGTTATTTGCGGTCATGTGATTTTTTTCACTAGCTGTATTCTGATGTCTGTTTATTTAAAGGTGATATGAATAGTGAGAAGCTTCTCATGACATTTACACACTGGTGTGTTATGCAGGCAGGACGGCTGAATCCACATCGGCAGATTTTCAGTTGCCTTCCAACAAGGTGCATTTCTTTAATTGCATTTGTTAAAGAGCGGCATTCCAGAAGAGGTTTGGGGGATGCAGGTTTAAACTACGCATGCGCATGCTCTTAGCACCATCATTCAACATCACTTGGAGTTTAATTCCTGATATTTATTTATTTATTTATTAAAAGCTTATCTACTGCCATACTCTACCAGGTCATTCAAGGCAGTTTACAAATAGATTAAAGCTATAATTCAACGCTCATATCACCTACTGGCGAATTCCTAGTGCAAGCCTAAGTCACACACTCCAACAAAAAGTAATCACCTCTACAGAACCTAGCTCAGAGGAGATGTACATTGAGACTGTCCCGGGACGGGACGGGAACAGCTGGGGGATGTAGAAAAACAGTGGGCAAAACTGAAAGGGGATATTTTAAGGGCAACAAACCTTTTTGTTAAAATGGTAAATAAAGGAAAAGGAGACCGCTATGGTTTTCGAAAGAAGTGCTGAAAAGGTGAAGAAAAAGAGGGAGGCCTTCATGAAATACAAGAGATCACAGAGAGAGGAAGACAGGCATCTATATTTGGAAAAACTTAGAGAAGCTAGCAAAGTAGTCAGGAAAGCAAGGATTCAAAAAGGGGAGGAAAAAGCCAATGCAATAAAACGGAGGGATAAGACATTTTTCAGATATGTTAGTGAGAAGAGGAAGGGCAAAAGTGGTATTTATATTCTCTTATATACCGCGCTATTCTGCATCAGTGCGGTTTACATTGAACAAACTGAAATTACATTGAACAGGGTATTATAACTTGGAGATAACTATTTTACAGGGAACATGGGCTATGGAGGGTTAAGTGGCTTGCCCAAGACCACAAGGAGCACCTGTGGGACTAGAAACCCCAGTCCTTCTGGCCCAAGGTTGCTGTCCTCTAGTGGGATTTGAACCCCCAACCTTCTGGCTTGAAGTACCTTGCCCCAACTACTAGGCCACTCCTCAGACTCAAGAGCAAAGGGGAGAAATATGTAGAAGCTGATGAGGATAAAGTGGAATTGCTTAACAAATATTTCTGTTCTGTGTTCATAGATGAAGAACCAGGAGCAGGACCTCAGACAACACCCACAAACAGGAACAGAAGCGAGGGGCATCTTGAACAATTTTCAGAAGACTGTGTTCATGAGAAACTAGCTCAACTTAAAGTAGACAAAGCGATCGGACCGAATGGGATATACCCGAGAATACTGGGGGACGTTCTAGCAGCTCCACTGACTGATCTTTTCAAAGCCTCGTTGGAGTCGGGAGTGATGCCAAAGGACTGGAGAGAGGCTCATGTGGTGCCTTTACACAAAAGCAGAAGTAAGGATGTGGTTGAAAACTACAGGCTGGTTAGTTTAAATTTGGTGGTGAGTAAATATTGGAAACGCTGCTGAAAGAGAAAAGAGTGAAGTTTCTGGAGTCCAGCGGATTACAGGATCCGCGGCAGCACGGATTCACCAGGCAGGTCTTGTCAGACAAATCTGATTGATTTCTTTGACTGGGTGACCAGGGAGTTGGACTGAGGGAGAGCCCTAGATGTGGTGTATTTAGATTTCAGTAAAGCCTTTGACACCGTTCCTGACAGGTGACTTATAAACAAACTGAGCACCCTAGAGATGGACCCTAAAGTTACTGCTTGGGTTAGAAATTGGTTGAGTGGGAGGTGACAAAGAGTACACGTAAATGGAGCTCACTCTGAGGAGAAGGATGTTACCAGTGGTGTGCCCCAGGGATCTGTCCTTGGTCAGAATTTTTTTTAACATCTCTTTTAGTGATATAGCGGAAGGTCTGTCGGGTAAGGTTTGCCTCTTTGTAGATGATACCAAAATCTGCAATAGAGTAGACATCCAGGAAGGTGTAGAAAACATGAGGAGGGATCTAGCTAAGCTTGAAGAATGGTCTAGAATTTGTCAGCTGGGATTTAATGTTAAAAAAGGGAAGGTCATGCATTTGGGCTGCAGCAATCCAAGGGAGCGATATAGTATAGGGAGTGAAGTACTTTTGTCCACTAAAGAAGAGCGGGACCTCAGCGTGGTTGTGTTTGATGATCTTAAATTAGATAAACAGGTAGAAAAGGCGACGGCAAAAGCTAGAAGGATGCTTGGGTGCATAGGAAGAGGAATGGCTAGCAGAAAAAAGGAGGTGATAGTGCCACTGTATAAGTCTTTGGTGCGATCTCATTTGGAGTATAGTGTGCAATTCTGGAGGCTGCACCTTCAAAAGGATATAAACAGGATGGAGTCAGTACAGAGGGTGGCTACTAAAATGATTAATGGGCTTCATTATAAAGCATATGAGGACAGACTTAAGGATCTTAATATGTACACCTTAGAGGAAAGGCGGGATAGAGGTGATATGATTGAGATGTTTAAATACCTCTGTGGCATAAATGTTCAGGGAGAGAGCCTCTTTCGATTGAAAGCAAGTACTGCTGCGAGGGGACATGGGATGAGGGTGAAAGGGGATAGATTCAGGAATGATATACGGAAATATTCCTTTCCGGAAAGAGTGGTGGATCCATGGAATAATCTCCCAGTGGAGGTGGTAGAGATGAGGACAGTAACTGAATTCAAAAAAGCATGGGACCAACACAGAGGATCTCTAAAGGTAAAAAGGGGACTGCTATAGTGGGTGATATGGAAGGACAGATTAGATAGGTCATGTGGTCTTTTTCTGTCACCATGTTTCTATGTTTCTATCCCAAGGACTTACTATGCCACAAAACTACCTTCAGTTATGCTCATAGCTCACTTCAGCGGCTCAGTATCTCCGAACCCTAATTACAAGGGTAGAGCAGTTTAGCGATTTCCGAAATTAGATCACAACTTCCACAGCGCAATGGGAGATCAAAGGGAAATAGGATGTGCAGGGAAAATGCATTCTCCACCTGAGGGGTAGGGGCCGCTCTGCTTCAGTCCACGCATTAAGAAGGTTTACACTTGCAAAAAAATGGCATTTGAAAATCAAAATCTTCATGCACATATAAACAACAGAAAGCTATACAAAGGCATTTAGGCAGCTTGCAGACTTGCGAACCTAAATGCTGCTCACTGGGATATTCAAGAGCACTAACGCGATTCGTGCGTCTGAATAGCCCCGATTTAGCTGCTAAGCACTCTGGGAGTGGAAGGGAGGCAGCACCTCAGGATAACGCCAAGCTGGCTAAATTTCGATATTTTCAAGGCTGGCAGAAATTAGCCAATTTAGTTGAACTGGCCAGCAGCTGAACATCACCGCTGAATGGTTAGCTAAATCACTATCCAGCCAGCCTAGATATTCAATATGACCCCGGCACTGAATTTCCTGGTTCAACTGAAAGTGGCAATGAATAGCCGCTTTAACAACGTTAGCCACCGCAGCTGATTATCCATAAGAACATACTGGGTCAGACCAAGGTCCATCAAGCCCAGTATCCTGTTTCCAACAGTGGCCAATCTAGGTCATACGTACCTAGCAGTTTCCCCAAGGGACACAGGTTCCACAATGCTTGTACTGGGTCAAGCATTGATATCCTGGGTCCCTTTTTAATAATGGTTTATGGACCTTTCCTCCAGGAACTTGTCCAAACCTTTTTTAAACCCAGCTACACTAACAGCCTTTACTACATCCTCCGGTAACAAATTCCAGAGTTTGATTACACGTTGAATGAAAAAATATTTTTTTTTATTAGTCTTAAATAGTTTACCCTGTAGCTTCATTGCATGTCCCCTAGTCTTTCTATATTCTGATAATGTAAACAATCGATCTATGTTTACCCGTTCCACTCCATTTATTAATTTATAGACGTCTGTCATATCTCCCCTCAGCCATCTCTTTTCTAGGTTAAAGAGCCCTAACCTTTTTAGCCTTTCTTCATAGGAGTATCCTTCCATCCCCTTTACCATTTTGGTGGCTCTTCTCTGAACCTTTTCTAATAACGCTATATCCTCTTTAAGATACGGCGACCAGAATTGCACACAATATTCATGGTGAGGTCTCACCATGGAATGATATAGAGGCATTATAATATCTTTTGTTTTATTTTCCATTCCTTTCCTTATGATACCTAGCATTCTATTTGCTCTCTTGGCCGCCGCTGCACACTGGACTGAGGGTTTTAACATGTTATCCACAATGACGCCTAAATCTTTTTCCTGGGTGGTGGTTCCTAAATGTGGAACCTTGCATCGTGTAACCATCGTTTGGGGTTGTTCTTCCCTAGGTGCATAACTTTGCACTTGTCCACATTAAATTTCATCTGCCATTTTGATGCCCAGTCTTCCAATTTATCAAGATCCTCTTGCAATTTTCCACAATCCTCTTGGGTTTCAACAACTTTAAATAGTTTTGTATCATCTGCAAATTTGATAACCTCACTCGTTATTCCCTTTTCCAGCTCATTTATGAATATGTCAAAAAGCATCGGACCCAGCACAGATCCTTGGGGTACACCACTATTAACCTTTCTCCATTGGGAACATTGGCCATTTAGCCCTACCCTCTGCTTTCTGTCTTTTAACCAGTTCCTGATCCACAATAGTACACTGCCTCCTATCCCATGACTTTTTAGTTTTGCCAAAAGTCTCTGATGAGGGACCTTGTCAAAGGCTTTCTGGAAGTCCAGATACACTATATCAACCGACTCACCTTTGTCCACCTGTTTATTCACACCTTCAAAAAAACATAACAGATTAGTAAGACATGATCTTCCTTGTCTAAAGCCATGTTGGCTGTCTCCCATTAGGCCATGACTATCTACTTGCAGAGTAATTTTGTTCTTTATGATGGTTTCTACCATTTTTCCCGGTACTGACATCAGGCTCACCGGTCTGTAGTTTCCCAGATCACCCCTGGAACCCTTTTTAAAAATTGGCGTTACATTGGCGATCCTCCAATCTTCAGGTACTACAGATGATTTTAATGACTGTTCGATGTAAAACCAAACAGACTGTGTGTTTTGGTCACTTTGTTATACTGTAAACCGCGCTGATGCCGAATAGTGCGGTATATAAGCAACTGTAATAAATAATAATAAATAAATAAATAAATACATTCTGATATTGCAGTTCTTTCAACACCATTGGATGTATGCCATCCGGCCCAGGTGATTTGCTACTCTTCAGTTTATCTAACAGTTGTAATAGATCTTCCCGATGTATCGATATTTCCTTCAATTCTTCCGCACCTTTAAATACCACTTCAGTCATGGTTAACATCCCTACATCTTCCTCAGTAAAGACCAAAGCAAAGAATTCATTCAGTCTCTCCGCTATCCCCTTGTCGCCTCTTAGTGCCCCTTTAACCCCTCTATCATCTAATGGACCAAATGACTCTCTCACAGGTTTTTGCTACGAATGTACTTTAAAAAGTCTTTATTTCTCATTTTTGCTTCCGCAGCAGGCTTATTCTCAAATTCTCCCTTTGCCTGCCTTATCAATGCCTTGCATTTGACTTGCCAGTTCTTGTGCTGTTTCCAGGTTTCGTCGTTTGGCTCTTTTTTCCATTTCCTGAAAGATGCTTTTTTGGCAACAACAGCCTCTCTGACCTCACCTTTAAACCATGCTGGCAGTTTATTGGACTTCCTTCCACTTTTCTTAAAGTGTGGAATACAGAAGGTCTGGGCTTCCATGATAGTATTTTTAAACACCCAAGCTTGATATAAGAGATGAGGACAGTAATTGAATTCATAAAAGCATGGGACAAACACAGAGGATCTCTAAAGGTAAAAAGGGGACTGTTGTAGTTGTTATGGAAGGACAGACTAGATAGGCCATGTGGTCTTTTTCTGTCGTCATATATCTGTGTTTCTATGTCTTTAACCTTTGCAACTGCTCCTTTTAGTTTTTTCTTAACTATTTTCCTCGTTTTATCATAGTCTCCCTTTCGAAAGTTAAAAGGTAGTACTGTGGATTTCCTTACTGTCCCTCCTCTTAAATCAAATGCGATCATGTTATGATCTCCATTGTCAAGTGGCCCCAACACCTTTATCTCTTGCACTAGATCTGGTGTTCTACTAAGGACTAGGTCCAATATGGCTTCCCCTCTGGTCGGTTCATGAACCAGCTGCTCCAAGAAGCAGTCATTTATTTCATCTAGGAACTTTATCTCCCTAGCATGTCCTGCCGTGACACTGACCCAGTCGATACCGGGGTAATTGGAATCACCCATTATTATTACTGTGCTGTAACTTTTGTTAGCTTCCTTGATTTCTTTGAGCATTTCATCATCCATTTGTTCATTCTGGCCAGGCGGTCGATAGTACACCCCCACTGCCATCGCTTTCCTCTTTTTACCTGGAATTTCAATCCATAGAGATTCTACAGCAAATTTTGTTTCCTGCAAAACTTTAATCCTTTCTGACTCAATGCCCTCTCTAACATAGAGCGCAACCCCTCCACCAATTTGATCAGCTCTATCATTACGATATAGTTTGTACCCAGGTATCACAGTGTCCCACTGGTTGTCCTCCTTCCACCATGTCTCTGATATTCCAATCATATCTAACCTCTCCCCTCCAAAACGTTTGTAAAATGCACTTCCTGGATGTGTGTGCATCAGGCTGTGCAGATTCTGTCCATGGAGAATTTGACATATGGTTGTATTTCAGTTGCAAAATAGGAAATACACGTATGATTTTAAGGTCTTCCCAAAGCATGCCCTTAAAATCATATGTGTATTTCCTATTTTGCAACTGAAATAGAAGATACATCAAAGAATTTCCCCATCGCCATTTACATCTTCTTTGTCGTAACTGCTCATTTGGACCTGAAGACTGGAGGCATGATTGAAGGGGGAATTACGCTTACCTCTGTGTTTAAAGCCACCTCAACAAGCAAAAAAATATATATATATTGTTGTGGTTAAGCTCCTTATATGACTCACCTAGGACATGCAGGTTTGTTTTGTAAATCTGGTAGTCACACATGGATATGCCAACACTTACATGCACAAAGGACCAAGTTCTTTTTTTTTCTACATTTTTTTGTAAAATGGTATTCCTACTGTACGAGCCACAAAATACATGTGTTTTCCTCCATGACTGTCTACATGTTTTACAAAACACTCTACAGTCAGGGAGCCTTTTATAAAATTTGCTGCAAACTGTGAACGTCCAGAATTGGATGTCTCTTTTCCAAATTTTACAAAATTGAGCTTCAAATGTTCCAAATTAAAGCTTCAAATGATAAGTGAAAAAGCAACCTTGGACATCTTCAACTCAATTTGTAAAGTCTTTTTATGAAGGAAAAAAGTGTCTCTAGAAAGTTCTCGCTGACAATCGTAAAAGCAGACAATGCTGGTTTGTATGCTTCTTAATGTCGAACCACAACAAATCAAAATCTTTGATACATTTGAATTTCTCCATCAGAAGTTGCAATGAATTTATTTTTCCAATCAAAAATGTTTATTATAATCAGCCTATATCACATTTCTAACAGCATTTGTGGAGCTGGAGATTCATCAGTCATTGCACCTGAACGCTTTTCTAAAAGACATTAAAATGAGGAAGTATCTCAAGGAGTTGTCGGCTTGACTGGAGCTTCAAGGAGTTGTCAGCTCGACTGGAGCATCTTGATGAAGTGGAAAAGCAGCGGTTACATAAGAACATAAGATATGCCATACTGGGTCAGACCAAGGTCCATCAAGCCCAGTATTCTGTTTCCAACAGTGGCCAATCTAGGTCATACGTACCTAGCAGTTTCCCCAAGGGACACAAGTTCCACAATGCTTGTACTGGGTCAAGCATTGATATCTTCGGTCACGTTATAAGGGAGTAGGATGGCACAAGACTGACACAAACAGGAACAGAAATGAGGCAGATCTTGAATGATCTTCGAAGTTGCTTTTGGATCCTGATCCGCTTAATCTCCTATATGCTCCGATGAGCATGACTCTGACAGGCAGGGACTGTCTCTTGTATGTTGGCTGCCTCTTGTAGGCTAGCTGTGCAGCGCTGCGTGCGTGGCGCTTTTTAAGTGCTAAACAGTAGTAGTAGTATATGTTTCCTTACCACTCCCCTAGATATATCCCTGCCCTCAGCTATTGTGTTGTCTCTCTTGACTAGACAGTAAGCTCTGATGAGCAGGAACCATCTCTTACATGTGTCTGTATAGCACTGCATACGCCTTGTAGCGCGTCACAAATGATAAGTGTTTACATTCTGTTAATTGTAAACCGCCCCTGATCTCTGGAAGGGACGGTATAGAAGGAACAAATAAATAAATAAATAAATACGTAGTAGTAGCAGAAGACCGTGTTCGCGAGGGGCTAGCTAAACTAAAAGTAGACATGGGGCCAGATGGGATACATCCAGTTGTATTAAACTTAGGAAAGTTCTGGTGGTGCCACAAGTCAGGTGTAATCCTGGATGACTTTAGGCAGGTGGATATGGCTTCTCTCCACAAAAGCGGAAGTCAGGAGGACGTTGGGAACTACAGACTGGTTCGTTTGACCTCTGAGGTAAGTAAATTAAAGGAAATGCTGCCAAGACAGAGGAGAGTGAGATTTCCGGAATCCAATAGATTACAGGATCTTAGGCAGCATGGTTTAACTAGAGGTTAGTCTTGTCAGGCAAAGTTATTTGTTTCTTTGACTGGGTGACCAGTGAGTTGGACTTGGGGATAGTACTAGATGTGGTGTATTTAGGTTTCTACAAGGCCTTTGACAAGGTTCTGCAGAGGCGACTTGTAAGTAAACTGAGCATCTTTGGTAAAGGCTTTAAGTACCAGACAGAATCAGAAACTGGTTGAGTGGGAAGTGGCAAAGGGTAATGAGGGTGAGAGTGAGGGTGTTACCAGTGGTGTGCCGCAGAGATTGGTTCTTGGTCTAGTTTCTTTCAACATGTTTGTGAGGGATATCGTGGAGGGGCTCTCACGAAGGATAATGGATTACTCACAAATGTGGCTAATATGAGGAGGGGGTCTAAGAATGTTACAGAAATAGGGGATGAACCATTTCTTTGTATGAGAAAAGTGCAGGGTATGGAAGTGATCAAATCTGACGGTTTTAAAGAAGCCAAACTGGTAGAAAAGGCAATGGCGAAAGCCAGAAGGACGCATGAGGTAAAAGGGGCACTCAGGGAAGATAAGGCTGTAGTGGAGAGACTAAATGAATTCTTCTCAGTAAAAAGGAGTCAATGACTCTGTACAAGTTTCTGGGGCAGGGTCATACCAAGGGCTGTGTGAGTGGTGCAAGCACAGAAGGGGGCGCTGATATCATCACTGGGCTTCCAGGAAGCTCAAACAGAGGGAGTTATTGAACGCAGCTGGGTGGAGAGGGGCACCAGATTTGGCATTGGCACAGGACACATTTCTTGCTTGGTAGAGTCCTGCTCTGGGGTACTGTGTATAATACCGGAGAGGACACCTTTGCGTGAATATAAGCAGGACACACAGATCCTAAAATGGTAACTGTGATCTTCATTATAAAGTATACGGGGACAGACTTAAAAATCTTTAAAAAAGGCGGGAGAAGAGAGGTATGATAGAGACATTTAAATACATCCATGGAATTTAATTGAAAGGAAGCTCTGGAATGAGGGGGGTCATAGGATGAAGGTGAAAGAGGATAGACTAAGGAAACATTTATTTACGGAAAAGGTGGTGGATGAATGGAATAGTCCCCCAGTGGAGATGGTATATCTGAAGTCAATAAAGCATGGAATAAGTTCAAAGGATTTGTCAGGGCGAGAAAGGATTGTAGGGCCCAATATTCCAAAGCAGTTACACAGTTTATAGACCCGTAAACCATGTAGCTGCCTCTAAGTGGAATATTCAGCTGCACAGAGACGGTTAGTGCTGCTGAATTTTCCCAGATACTGTCGCTACACACCCCAAGACGGTTAGCAGTGGGGCGTTCCAGGGGTAGGAGGTCAGCGGCCACTGCCCGATTATCCCTTAACGGCGAATGTTAGGTGCAGCAAAATCTATCTTAACTTTTGTCACCGCCGCTAACCGGGTAGTGGCAGAATATCGTTGCTGACTGGTTAGCTTCCACGCCATGCGGCGCTGTGCGGCACACCCAGATAATCAATGCGAGAGGCCAGATAGGGTCCCGGCCTTGAATATCCGGGTTAACTCTTTAGCAGCGACAGCTAGGCTCTGTACTCGCGCTAGACGCTGCTGGTGAATATTGGGCACATAGAGTTTTGCAGTTAGTGTGGTTGGTAGGACTAGGTTTGAAGACATTTTTATTTTTGGGAGTGAAGAAATGGGTTGATGGGGGGGATGGTTGGTTTTTGTATTGTTTTTATATGTTGTAATACTGTTTGTACAGCCTTTTGATTGACTATGGTCAGGAAAGCGGTATAAACTTTTATAAATACAGCAATACACTGGACTCCCAGTACAGGACACTAGAACTTCTTTAATAACCTGCCCGACAACAAAGTTAATTTAACTGTAAATAGGTAAGTGCCCTGCATGCCGACATTTGGTCCTAGTCAACTGTATGCGGTTTAAGTATGTGTTGCAATGTAAACCGCTTTGATTGAAGGATAAAGTGGTATAGAAGTCTGGTTAAATAAATAAAAAAATATTTACCACCATCATTTTTCTGTGTTTCTAGTTACCCAATTGTCTGCCTGGATTAGGATGATTTTGTTGGACAATCAATCTCTGATTCCCTCTTGGAAACGTCTGTACCAGTCAAACTCGAGCATGACTCTTGTATTCACCTCTATACACTTGCTGTAACTTGTCATAAGTCTCTTTGCACGAATCTCCAAGTTTCTGGCAGACTTTAATGCAAATTCACTGTTCGATTTTTTTCACTCATTGTAAATCTGACGAACTGCTCTTACACGATGCCAAACATCACGTGATTAAAAAAAATACAGGTGTGCTGCAGCCACACTACACTCTGCACATGTAGAGCACATAACTAGGTCACTGCATCCTTAATAGCATTGTGGTGTGATGTATTGTTAAATAGTTACACAACAAGTCTCAATGCCTTTTGATCACACCTCCTACTTGGTCAGTAAGCATAGCCAGGGGTGTAGTCTTCAGAGAGCAGAGGCAGAATGACTTTGAGATGTGAATCCTATTTGAGAGAACTGCATTTGGATTTGAAGCGTTGCTGATGGAGTGTGAAGACTGACTAGACCACGAGCATCTTAACGGAACAAAAAGATAAGTAATAGTTCCCTGATGGAGGATGTGGAGAACTTTATGTTCTGAAACACAATGCTGTGTTGAAACGGAATGATTTCAGATTTAGTATGATGCGTCTAATAAGCGGTATGATTAAGAGTGAATATGGGACATCTAGCAAGTGATACAAATTTAACTTTCCTTTAAATTGATTAAAATGCTTCAAAAATACTTCCAAACACACTACAGCAGGGATGGTGAACTCCAGTCCTAGAGTGCCACAATCCAGACTGGTTTTCAGGATGTTCCTAATGAATATTCATGAGATATATTTGCATCCACTGCCTCCTATTGTATGCAGATAAATCTCATGAAAATTCATTAATTATAAAATACAAAATACAAATTATCACATACACTGAGAGTAATACACTGTCAATAAAACAAACTCCCAGAACATCTACCAACTCAATAGATCAGCATACTGAAAATGTTCCCAATAATTTTACAGTCAAAAACCTACTTAAACTTAAAACCCTCTAAACAATTAAAAAACAGCTAAAGAAACACACCTCCGACTGTCCAGTTTGACCCTGAAGAAAGCCAGCAGGTGGAACGAAGATTTTTGCTGGGTAAAAGCGGAAAAGATTCTTTTGACTGGCTATCGGATTATTGGCGCAGAGACTTCAGCCGACAGTTTGATCTTCCTGGAGCCTTTTTGCGGTCTCTTGCCTGCTGTCCTCAGACAAGTGAATGGTTGGGCTATGTTAAATTGGGCTGTGAGTCTCTGTTGACTATATGCACTTTATTTTGCAGGTTTCTGTGATTGCTGAATTGGAGATTGAGATTGAGCTTTTAATATAATTACGAGTTATATGATTGATTGATTTATTATTTTTATACCACCCCTTCCAGTGATCAGGGGCGGTTTACAGTGAACAATATTAATACACAGAACAAATCAAAACAGTCAGGGTTAAGGATATGATATATTAAAACTATGTACATGGTAAAGGTAACACATAACTCTTTACAGAGGGTGTAGGGCAGTATTATCTTAAGCTGAGTGCATTATAGATTGAGTTTGGGATAAGTCGAGGGATGTAGCATTATGACAATTACTGTCTCCATAGTACTGTGTGAACAGTAGAGTTTTTAGTTCTTTCCTGAATGTTAGTCTTTAATGGCATGCAAGGAGTCAGGGAGGGAATTCTATAGGATGGGTTCAATAAATGAGAAGGCCCTATTACTTGTGGGTTGTTTTGTTTTATGAAAGGTGTGGGGGGATTATGAGAGTATTCTGGGAGTGTTGCTTTCTGACTCTTGTTAGTGGAGTGGGAGATTAATGATGAGAGGTAGGAAGGAGCAATGTTGTTGGATATCTTGAAGATAAAAATTATTAGAGAAGATTAATAGAGTAATAATAGTTTGAATGTGAGGATGTTGTTTAAGCGCTTCAACAATAGCCCTTAGTTACAGCATTTGAATACAGAGGGAGTTTTTTAAGCTTGTGATGTGAAGCTCACCAGTTCCCCTGGGGGCCTAGTGCTGCCATATATTGGGACAAGTCATTTCCTGAGGCTTTATCTCCCCTTGGTTAATATTATATGAACTACTATATTAAAAATAACAAATATTTTATTTTTATTTATTTACTGTCTCTTATATACCGCACTATTCGTCATCAGCGTGGTTTACATGGAACAAAAATGCTCAGTACAGTTAACACGTATGAGTTTACAGATAACAGGGCACAAAAACTTGGATAGCAGGGGTAAACTATTTACAAAACGTACTACAAGTATTGTGTATGATTCCTATTGGAAGTGTGTTTGATTGGCTGGTTTTTCGTTGTACCACCAGAATGGACACCAGAGTACTGGCCCTGTTTGCAGGACCGTACCGAGCCCTGTGCGAGTGGTGCAGCCGCACAGGGCACAAAGACTTAAAGGGCACATTTCAGCTCTCTGCCCTTGCCTGCCGCCACCACTTTTTCGGCGGCAGGCAGCAGCAGAGAGACGAAATGTGCCCCTTAAGTCTTCGTGCTGGCACACTAAGCAGGTCTGGTCTCTCCCGTGCCGGCGACTTGCAGATCGGACGCGTGCCCCCCCCCCCCCCGCACCCCCATAAAGTGTCTAAATGGAGGTGCGGGAGGGGGGGTGCGCGCCCGATGTGCAAGTCGCACAGGACGCAGTTCAGTCTCGGTACGGCCCTGCCTCCTTGTACCACCACTGCACTAACCGGATAGAGCCAGGGTGGTCTGCGGGCATGCTCAGATAGTGCTGTTCTGCTGCTTAAGGGCTTTGATTATCAATCATTGTTCTTGCGGTAGAAGCACGGGCGTTCCCTGGGGCAGTGAGTTAGTGGAATCAGCACTTATCTGCATATTTTATGCTCCATTTTTTACGGGCACAAGTACACAGAAAGCTATTCCTGCCTTCGAGCAGATGTACCTCTGTGTAGGGACGCATATCGTGCTCTTACACAACAGGTACAATAGAGTCACCTATGCATCTTTCCTGCTCAAGTACCCTGTTATAAAATGATCCTCCATGTGAATATGCATGAAACTGATGCTTGTCCAAAGGGCAGGACATAGAAACACGAAGGCTGAAAAAGACCACATGGCCTATCTAGTCTGTCCTTCCATATCAACCACTATAACAATCTCATTTTTACCTTTAGAGATCCTCTGTGTTTGTCCCATGCTCCTTTGAATTCAGACACTGTCCTCATCTCTACCACCTCCACTGGGAGACTATTCCATGGATCCACCACTCTTTCCGTAAAGAAATATTTCTGCATATCATTCCTGAATCTATCCCCCTTCACCCTCATCCCATGTCCCCTCATAGCAGAACTTGCTTTCAATCGAAAGAGGCTCTCCCGTGCGTCTATGCCATGGAGTTATTTAAATGTCTATATCAAATTGCCCCTATCCTGCCTTTCCTCTATATACATATTAAGAACTTTAAGTCTGTCCTCATATGCTACATAACGAAGACCATCAACCATTTTAGTAGCCACGCTCTGCACCGACATGATACTGCAAGGACTATTTCCCTATTACAAATGTGAGCTACTTCCTATGAACTGACCATGTCTCTGTGTATGTCTACGCTTCTTTCAGCCAGTCTTTCTCTTGGAGACAAGAGATTAAGGGATACAGGGAAATCATTTTGAACTTTTCTTTTATGAGGAATTTGTTCAAGGCCCTTAGGTCTAGCATTGGACAGAGTCCCTCCTTTTTTTTATTCTGGAGGAATTGGTTCAACTGCATTTCACCAGGAGAACTGTTTTAAAAGTATATCTTGATGCTGAGAATTTGACTGTGGTACTCAGTAAGCAATCTGGCAGGGTTTCCAATAGGTGTGGTTCATATCCATTCTGAAAGATATTAGGAATCTGTGGGCCCGATAGTCAAAGGGATTAACATATTGAGCTGCTAGCAGTTATTGGAAAGTGGTGAAAGCAATGCACAGGAAAGGCCAGCCTAACTTTCGTCTTGATTAGACTGCGAGTGCTCATGAGCAGGGACTGCGTCTAACATCTATCTGTACAGTGCTGTGTACGCCTCGTAGTGCTATAGAAATGAGAAGTGGCGGTAGTAGTAGGAAGTTAGCCGCTGCCAGGTTAGCTTCCTTGCAATCTGGGCAAACCGGATATTCAATGCTAAGGCCCAGGTATGACCCCGGGTTTAAGTTTCAGTTGGCAATAACTAGCCATGTTACAATGGCTAGCAGCTGCCGCTGAATAACCCGCCCCCCCCCCCCCGCCCCCCATGTCTAAAGTTAGACTATGCCAATGGTTTTGGTAAAACCTTAGCCTGCCTCCAACAGGGAAGTTCTCCAGAATGGACACCAGAGTACTGGCCCTGTTTGCCAAAACCCTCTCAGGGTTTGACTTGGAAGTTGGCTGTGACCTCTGGGTCTTCTGCTGTCTAGGGAGAGAGAATGGCCACTGTTGCAGTTGACAGGGTTGAAGAGGCAGAGGGCAACACCTTTTGGCAGTCAGAAATGTCTCTTTGGTGCCTCACTGGAATCTGGTCCACTGCCTCATTGACCTTATTTGGGAAGAGTGGTTGAGGCAAATTGCCTCAGGCCAGAGGGCTGGGGGTTTGAACCTCACTGGAGGACAGCAACCTTAGGCTGGAGGGACTGGGGTTTCTAGTCCCACAGGTGCTCCTTATGGCCTTGGGCAAGTCACTTAATCCTCCATTGCTTCAGGTACAAAATGTAGATTGTGAGCCCTCCAAGGGAAATATATACCATACCTACATGGTATTGATAAATAAGAGAATCTCTCTTTTGCAAGAACAGTCAGTTTTTAGTGTCATGCGCCCCATCATTTGGAACAACTTTCTGTTGGATCTAAGGCTGGCAACATCATTCAAAAATCTGGTCTTAAATCCTATTTCTTTATTAAAGCCTTTGACTTATAACTTCAGCTTCACCTGCTTCCTGGTGTATGCAGCTGAGGCTGGGCACTCAGTGGGGCTATTGGCCCTGGCAGCATGATGGAGAAATTCCCCCTCCATATTGATATTGCCATTGGGTTGTTACTGTATTATTGTTAAGTGCCGTTGAGTCGATGTTGACTCATGGCCACCTTCTGGATAGTTGTCCTAAATTGTGTTCGGTCTTCAGTCATGCGGCTCATTGTTGACAGACTGGTACCCATAGCTGCTTTATTGTATCGATCCATCACATTGCTGGCCTTCCTCTTTTGAGTTGACCTTCTATCTTGCCAAGCATGATGTCTTTCTCTAATGATCTCTCTCTTTGCATGATGTGTCCAAAGTATGAAAGTTAAAGTCTTATCATCTGAGCTTCTAAAGAAAGCTTAGGTTTGATCTCCTCTAGCACTGACTGGTTTGTTCTTCGGGCAGTCCATGGTATACGCAGTATTCACAGCCAGCACCATAATTCAAAGGCATCAATTTTCTTCCTATCTTTTTCACTGTCCAGCTTTCACATCCATATGATGTTATTGAAAATATCATGGCTTGAATAAGTTGAATCTTTGTATGGAGAGAGACATCTCTGCTCTTGAGAATCTTGTCTAGATCTTTCATAGCCATTCTGCCAAGAACAATGCATCATTGGATTTTTTGACTGCTTGTTGCTTCTTTATTGATAGTTGATCCAAGTAGGTTAAAGTTGTCCACAATTTCAATTTCTTCTTCAACGATGAACTTGTTGATTTTGCCAGTTGTCATGATCTTTGTCTTCTTTACATTAAGGTGCAGGCCCATTTTGAGACTATGTTCTTTGATTGTGAGAAGCAAATGTTTCAGATCATCTTCACTTTCAGCCAGTAATGTGGTATCATCAGCATAGCGAAGGTTGTTGAGTCTTCCACCAATCTTCACACCTCTGTTGTCTTCATACAATCCTGCTTCTCTGATGATTTGTTCTGCATATAAATTAAACAGGCATGCGGTAAGTATGTAGCCTTGTCTTACACCTTTGCTTATTTTAAACCATTCTGTTTCTCTTTGTTCCATTCGAACTGTTGCATCTTGATCAATGTACAGATTGTGCAAGAGAACAATCAGGTGTTCTGGTATACCCATGCTTCTTAATGCGGCCCAGAGTTTCTCTTGGTTTACAGTCAAAAGCCTTGCTATAGTCAATAAAGCACAAATATATATCCTTTTGGTATTCTTTAGTCTTTCAAGGATCCATCTCACATCCGCGATGATGTCTCTCGTTCCTCGCCCTTTCCTGAACCCTGCTTGCACTTCAGGTGGTTCTGATTTTATTGTAACCAAACAATATAAATACAGGTCCCTATCAAAGCCACAAAATGATACTTCATCCAGCAAACTATCTGGCTTTACTTAATTAACCATATTGTAGTATTCTTTAGTTTAGCAATAACAAGGTGGAAACCAGACCTCAGAAACCTCAGCTAAACCCCTGGTAGTCACCTACCGACAAACTGGGATATAGCATTAGGTAAAATACATCAACGGTCTGCAATTACCTAAACCACCTTCCACCGACAGAGTTCAATAGCCATAACACACATTTTACAAACAATTTCCTACCATCTACAATTTCCTACCATCGTCTGCTGTTTTAGGACGGAGATCATGGGCCATTTATGATAAACGTATATATTAAGATGGTAGGAAATTGTTTGTAAAATGTGTGTTATGCCTATTGAACTCTGTCGGTGGAAGGTGGTTTAGGTAATTACAGACCGTTGATGTATTTTACCTAATGTTATATCCCAGTTTGTCAGTAGGTGACTACCGGGGGTTTAGCTGAGGTTTCTGAGGTCTGGTTTCCACCTTGTTATTGCTATACTAAAGAATACTACAATATGGTTAATTAAGTAAAGCCAGATAGTTTGCTGACTGATTTTATTTGTAAACACCCAGATATTTGTTTGATTAAGTGGTATATCACATAAAATTTAAACTTGAAGCTTGATATTTGATATCCAAAGTCTGCAACCATCAGAGTCATGACACAATCTCTTGATGCCATTTTACAAACATTATAGATCAACCTGACCACGTGTTTTCTACATTCATTTACCTTGTCCACTAAGATCCTAAGACTGTCACAGTTCTCTTGGGGAAGAAATTCTAACAGATCTTCTGTCTTGTCCAAAAGGTTTGGCATGTCCTGGCCCATGAAGAGCTGATAAGAAACCATCCAAAATGTGAAGAGAATATTCGGAATAAACCTTCCTCTCAAGAAGATGTGGTGTGATAATTTCCGTTTCTCAAATCTGGGAGCCTTCTGGAGTCTGCACATAGCCTAGTCATTAAGAGACTGCAAGGGGGGAGGGGAGAGTCTCTCACATTCTCATCTGTGTCTGCTGAAGGTTGCCATGAGCTGACAGCGTCACGGCTTCTTGAGGGGGCATCAAAAAACTGGGGGATGGTCAGCATTTCTGCCCTGGGTTCTACCCCCTTCTCTAAGCCATTTCCCTGATAAATCTGTGAAGGACAGGTCCTCCGGCAGAGACTTTCTCCTTTCCTGTAGAGGAGAAAAGTGCAAAGGAAGACCTGATCAACATAATCTTCAGATCAGTAAGTGTACCTCCAGGACCGCACAGACTCTGTATCAGAAAATATTCTAAAGGAGCGGTCTGAGTGTAAACCTAGCTAGCAGACAGGTTTTTGTCTGTTGGGGGTCTAGACTCTGATGCCTTCAATCCTTTGGCATCAATATTAAGCCTTTATGTAACACCATGAGCTCAAGGACTGGATGAACCTCCCTTGTGCTAATTCAGAATTGCCTATGCTCTGTTCCTTGCTAGATGGCAATCTAGTATCTCCTGAACCTTTGTGTTCCGCTTCTCTTTGAAGATTTCTAATGCCAATGACCCGTGAGCTGCAGGAGAAGAAGTGCAGGGCTGACCCTTCCACTAGGTGGACTAGACATCCACCTAGGGCAGCACTGGTATGGCAGCCCTCAGAAGCCCTAAACAAAGGCTGCCTCTGCCGCAGCTCCTGCTGCCCTCCATCAGGCCAACTCTAAATCTTAGGGAAAGCGGCCACTGTGAGGCCTTGAGCAGACGCGTGCACTCAAGGCTTGGTGAGTCTCATCCCCCCCCCCCCACCCCCAAAGAAGTTTGGAGGGCAAGATGTAGCCTTCCTTGAGTGTGTGCATTTGGTCAAGGATCTGCAGCGGCTGCCTTTGCTAAGTTATAGAGATGGCCTGATGGAGAGCGGCAGCAGCAGTTTTCACTTAGGGCTGCTGAGAACTATTATTCCAGTGCTGATGCTGTCCCCCAGCAGTGACCAGGGAACAAGCCGGACACCTGAAAGAGGGAGCAGGGTAGGGAAGAAAAGTAGGTGGACACCTGAAGGGGGGAGTAGGGGAGGATAGAGGCTGGGAACCTGGAGAGGGGGTACACGATGAAAAGGAGTGATGGCGGACACCTGAAAGGGAGGTGAGGTAGGGAAGGAGAGTTGCTGGACACCTGGAGGGGATGAGAGACTCTGGACACCTGGAGAGGGGGTAAGGAATGAAAGCAGTGATGTTGGACACCAGAAAGGGAGGGGGGTAGAGAAGGAGCATGGTGGGTTAAAGAGTAGAGATTCTGAACACCTGAGAGTGGGGAGTAGGGAAGGGAGAGTGTGATGCTGGACATCTGAAAAAAGGGGGGCGGGTAGGAAAGAAAATTTCTGGACACCTGGGGTGGGAGGGGATAGGGTAGAAAAGGGAAAGAGATGCTGGATTGGGGGGGGGAGGATGTATGGATGATGTTAGAGTACAAGGGAGGCAGATAGGGACTTGAGCTGCCCTGGGAAGGGGTGAATGTCTGAATGTTCACTTAGGGCATCACGTACCCTTGGACTGACCTTGGAGAGGTGACATCCTACTCAGGGACAGCCTGAGGGGGATGCAGAAGGATGAGGGGGCCATGTGCAGAAGACTGATTGTGAGGCCTCATTTGCATAAGCCAATAGGGACTGAAAATTGGGACTAAAAAGCATGGCCAATTGCAAAATAAACAGTCACTCAATGGGAGGGCCGGCCCTGGTCCTACTGGGATACTTGGAGTCAGGGCTGGCCCAAGGATTTCTGCTGCCCCAGGCAGAAAACCTGGCCTCATCGTCCCGTCCCCCGCCACCAGTTGCCACCACCGCTGCTTTTGGAAATACTGCTGCAGTTGCTGCCTGCCTCCCCCCTCCCAAATGGAATTGGCAGCAGCTGGGGGGGGGGGGGAATGCAGCATGGCCGCCCATCAGGGACGCGGCCGCCTATCTCACCTAGTGGATGGACTGGCCTTGCTTGGAGTATATTTGGTGGCTGAATCCCAGACCTTTGAAGGCTGCTGTATGCCCTCAGATGTAGAGGAAGATGAGTGGTCCTCTCTGCAGGGAGATTTCAGAGGAGAAGTAGAGGCATTCTTGATTTTCTTGCTCCTAGCATCGTCTGCCGAGGACGATGCATCTTCATTTTCGCTCAATGCTCGGCCTCAGAAGCCCCCAATACTGCTGCTAATGTAGTGGAATCCTTTAGACAGGGCTTTGACAATCGTCTATCGCAATGGTCTCTATTGATGTTCAATGTTGAGAAGAAACTTTTGAAAATATGCTATGGAAAAACAGCAGATTAAATTGATTATTAGCGAAGTGGAAGTGATGCGACCCTGCATCAAGAGACCAGCAGAAGAGCTTTCGCTGCTTTGACTGTTCTCCGCGGGCGTGGGATTTGTCAGATCCAATGCAAGTTCGTATCCTGTTTGTCCTCAGAGAAACAAACGACTTAAATTCCCAGTACTGTCAGTTTACCATCTTTTACCCGTTAGACCTGTTTTCATAAAATAAATCATTTGCTTCAATCCTCCAAACAGCAGTAGGTTTGTAAAGATTATTTATTTATTTACGTGGTTTATATACCACCTAATCTTATAGCCAAGGCGCTTTACATAGAACAAGGCAATGCTTAGTTACATGGAACCTTAACAGTAAAAATAGGTGAACTTTGAACAGCATAACTTTGAACACAATATAGTGACCTTAAGGGAACCTGAACAAAAAACAAGATAAGGGTCAGTAATATGCAGTTGACACACCTGACGGAACAAGATGCATGGCATGATGTGGGTGGGTGGAGCTTAAGGGGTGTGTGTGGGGGGGTAAGGGGTAAGGATGGTGTTTGCCATTGTCACCAAAATGTTTCTTGAAGAGGTGGGACTTTAATTTCTTTCTAAAGTCCATTCGTTCCATAATTTCATGTAGATGATTCGGTAGTGCGTTCCCTATGACTGGAGCGTAGAGGGAAAAGGTCTTGTTGAAGCACAACCTCCTAATTAACCAATCTAAAACTGAAGCTCTTCCAAGTATTTACCAATTCATCATATACCCCACCAACAACCCTTACTCTCGGGGACCTTACCCTCACCATAAAAAACAAGTGAAATACCTTGGTATTATCCTCGACCAGAACCTCTCATTCACTGAACAGATAAAGAGGACTGTTAACACAATATACGCAAAACTACGTACCCTTCGGAACCTCCAACCTCTCCTAAATCGGACTGTTAACACAATATACGCAAAACTACATACCCTCTGGAACCTCCAACCTCTCCTAAATCCTGACTCCTTCCGTATTGTCTGCTAGGCCCTCACAATCCCCTCCCTAGACTACTGTAACCTCATCTATCAGGGCCTACCCAAGAATAGCATTCAACCTATCCAAATGGCTCAGAACACAATAGCTTGTCTCATCACAAACAAACCTAGACGATTACACATCACTCCAATCCTCCATGACCTCCACTGGCTTCCCATTCAGTACAGAGTTAAATTTAAAGTTATCACCCTCACTCACAAAATCATCTCCAACGAGTCAGCTCCATGCCTCTCCTTGCTCCTATCTAACTCCAACAACAACAGAACACGCCGTACCATCACCAAAAATCTACTTACCATCCCAACCACCAAAAGACATAGCAAACAAACCACTTGTAACCGAACCTTCTCCCTCTATGCCCCCTCTTTATGGAACGCCCTACCATATGAACTATGGAACTTCACTGATCACATTGAGTTCCGAAAGAAACTAAAACCACATCTCTTCCAAGAGCATTTTTCCCTACCACTATAGCCCTATTCTACACCCCACCTCCCCTACCCAACCTCTCCTTCCACCCTACCCAATTCACTCCTTTCAACCTTCTGTAACCTGTACGAACCTAGGTAAATAGTTGGATTTTGTAAATACACAAAACCCATTTAAAAAGTTGGTTATTGTAAAAAGTTCATTGTTATATCTATATACATTTCTATATTCATTGTAAACAGTTGAAATATACTGTCATGTTGTGTTCTCTGTAAACCATCTTGAATTGCAGAAAGACATAGTAACATAGTAACATAGTAAGTGACGGCAGATAAAGACCAGCATGGTCCATCTAGTCTGCCCAGCAAGATGGCAAGAGTAGGTGCACCTGTCGCTCTGTGCAGGCCACCCCTCCCCATGTTTTTGTTTCTGTTTAGGGGTGAACCCACCACTCCATGTAGGACACCCTTATTTGTTCAGACGCTAGAATAGTTCAGAAGTTAGATGGTACCGTTTATTTTGCTTTTATCCTGTTGCTGTAAAGGGATCCACTGTGTTTGTCCCATGCCGTTTTGAATTCCATCACCGTGTTTGCCCTCACCACTTCCATCGGGAGGGCATTCCAAGCATCCACCACCCTTTCAGTGAAGAAATATTTCCTGACATTGCCTTTCAATTTACCACCTTGCAGCTTCATGTTATGCCCTCTAGTTTTACAGCTTCCCCGTCTTTGGAAGAGGTTTGTTTGTTCATCATTTCTCTTTAAGTATTTAAAGTCTGAATCATATCTCCCCTGTCCCTCCTCTCCTCCAAAGTGTACATATTTAGGTCTTCAAGTCTCTTCTCATAAGGCTTCTGACACAGGCTCCAAATCATTTTGGTCGCCTTTCTCTGAACAGTTTCCAGTCTTTTTACATCTTTTGCAAGATATGGCCTCCAAAACTGAACACAGTATTCCAAGTGAGGCCTTACCAGTGACTTGTACAGTGGCATAAGTACCTCTTCCTTTCTGCTGGTAATCCCTCTTTGAATGCAGCCCAACATCCTCCTGGCTTTTGCCACCGCCTTGTCGCACTGTTTTGCCACCTTGAGATCATCAGAGATAATCACACCAAGGTCTTTCTCCTGAACCGTGCATACCAACCTCTCACCCCCTATTGTGTACTTTTCCCTTGGATTTCTGCTACCCAAGTGCATGACACTGCACTTTTTCACATTAAATCGTAGTTGCCAAGCATTAGACCAGTCTTCCAGCTTTTGTAGATCTTTCCTCATGTTATCCACTCCCTCGTGGGAGTCCACTCTGTTGCAAATTTTTGTGTCATCTGCAAAAAGACAGACTTTTCCATTCAATCCTTCAGCAATATCACTCACAAATATATTGAACAGTGCCGGGCCCAGGACCGAACCCTGAGACACCCCGCTAATCACCTTCCTCTCATCCGAGTGAGCTCCATGTACCATCACCCTCTGTTGTCTGTCAGTAAACTGGATTAGAAATTGGTTGACTTGACTATCTTGGGATCCATCCCCAAGCTACTGAGTTTATTGACAAGCCTCCTATGAGGAACAGTATCAAAGGCTTTGCTGAAATCCAGATAGATAACATCCATTGCATGCCCCAGATCTAGTTCCTTGGTCACCCAATCAAAGAACTCAATCAGATTTGTTTGGCAAGACCGTCCTTCGGTAAAACCATGTTGCCTTGGATCTTGCAACCTGTTGGTTTTGAGAAAGTTCACTATTCGCTCTTTCAGGAGTGCCTCCATTACTTTTCCTGCCACCGAGGTAAGGCTCACGGGCCTGTAATTTGACACTTCTTCCCTGTCACCACTTTTGTGTAGAGGTACAACATTAGCCATTCTCCAGTCCTGAGGAACCACTCCTGTTTCCAAGGATCTGTTGAAGACATCCTTTAATGGTCCTGCAAGAACCTCTCTGAGCTCTTTCATTATCCTGGGATGTATCCCATCCGGTCCCATGGCTTTGTCCACTTTCAGTTTAGCAAGTTGTTCTAACACCTCATCTTCTGTGAATGGTGTGGTATCTACTTCAGTCCTATTTTTATATTTGGGAGTCACAGCTGGTCCATCTCCAGGATCTTCTTTAGTAAAAACAGAGCAGAAGTATTTGTTTAACAATTTCGCTTTTTCAGTGTCACTTTCCACGAGTCCTTTCCCAGCACTTCTGAGTCCTGCAATTCCAACTCTAATCTTCTTCCTTTCCTGAATATACCTGAAGAAAGTTTTGTTGCCACCCTTAACATCTTTAGCCATCTTTTCTTCTGCCTTTGATTTTGCTATCCTTATTACTCTTTTAGACTCTTTGAGTTGGATCCTGTATTCATTTCTGTGTTCTTCTGTTTGCAAGCTCTTGAATTTTGCGAAAGCTGTGTTTTTTGCCTTTATTTGCGCAGCCACCTCTTTGGAAAACCAAATAGGTTTCCTTCTCCTCTTGTTTTTGTTTACTTTTCTTACATATTTATCTGTTGCCCTGTTTATTGCCACCTTTAGTTTAGTCCATTGCAATTCCACTTCCCTTATCTCCTTCCACCCCGTCATCTCCTCCTTTAAGTACTCGGCCATTTTATTGAAGTCAGTGTTTTTGAAGTTTAGGACTTTGAGCTTGCTATGATTGGCCTGTACCATGGCTTTTATCTCAAACCACACTGTGTGATGGTTGCTGTTGCTCACAGGGGCACTCACGCAGACATTCGACACACTATCACCGTTGGTGAGCACTACATCCAGCGTTGAGCTTTCCCTGGTTGGTTCCATCACCATTTGTCTAAGTAATGCATCTTGGAGAGCATCCACAATTTTTTTGCTTCTTTCCAGATGTGCAGAAGGAGTATATAGAAGACGGTATATAAAAACTTTTAAATAAATAAATAAATAAGGTGGCTTTATTGATATTTCAGAATGTGTGTGGCACTACTAAGTTGTTGTGTTGAGATGTTCTCCTCGCTCTGTTGTTAGGGGTTTTTTGAACAAGGCATTGAAGGTACGTAGATGGAAGGGCTTGCGATATTTTGAATGTGGTTAATATAACTTTGTATTTAGTTCTGACTTTCACAGGTTGCCAATGCAGTTTTTTGAGTAAAGGAGTGATGTGGTTGGTTCTGGTGACATGAGATAATGATTAGACTCTGTGGTACAATAATTTGCCCTTAGCTAGCTCAGGATAGACATCATCACTTGAAATCGATCCCAAAGAATGTAAATAGGTCAGTCATAAAAAGGTTTTTGTATGTAGGACCCAGATCAAACTGTGATTGAATTCAGTAATCTGGATTTAGTGGGTGATCTGGGATTGTTGAATGACTGACCTATTTACATTCCTTGGAGTCAATTTCAAGTAGTGATGTTAATCTAGTAGATCCTGCACAAGGACTGTTTACTGAATAGACCAGGATAAGAATTAGAACTGATAATATTTTATAATGAAATGACCTGCATGGGGTGCTGTGGAGGCCGTATTCATAGGCCCTGGAATGGAAGGAAATCTGATATACTGAAATGGTTGACACCTAGTGGCTGGA
The DNA here is from genome assembly GCA_033557465.1 of Ichthyophis bannanicus. Taxonomy (NCBI): domain Eukaryota; kingdom Metazoa; phylum Chordata; class Amphibia; order Gymnophiona; family Ichthyophiidae; genus Ichthyophis; species Ichthyophis bannanicus. Next base: position 1,013,074,153 of record CM066034.1, on the reverse strand, counting down.
TTTAGGGCCCATGACTGCAACATTCCCATAGAAGTCTTGATGCATGGTCCTCAACCTTGGACTCACTGCAATGACTGGGTAGGAACACTGGAAGGGGACACATAACAGAAAAAAAAATGTCCAGGGTTGCTGTGAATGAAAGTCACGTTCTTAGATCCCAGTCCTGGTTCTAATTGAGCTGGAAAGGCAAAGGAATAAGAGGAATCTGCTATAGGCCCTTCCGCCTAAAAAAGGTAGAACCCTTCTTTCCGATCACGGCCTGCTGCAGTATGACTCTTAGCTCTCTGTCAGTGAAATCCCAGCGCTTTGCTAGACACATGCTCAGCTTTCCCACATTGCTTATCATAGTGCCATGCAGGGACCTTGCCCCACAGAGGTGTGACGGTCTCTTCTTGGTTTTTATGACTATCTGAGGAAGGAGAGGCTCAGTGGTTGGGACAGGTTACCTCAGGCCAGAAGGCCAGGGGTTCAATTCCCGCATGGGGACAAGCAACTTCAGGCCGGAGGGACTGGGGTCTCTAGTCCCATGGCCACTCCTTGTGACCTTGGGCAAGCCACTTAACCCTCTATTGCCTCAGGTACACTTAGATTGTGAGCCCTTCAGGGACAAGGGAATAAAAAGTACCCGTTAGTATACATGTAAACCGCACTGATTCTAAAGAGCACAGTACAAAAATAAATAAATTTTTCCTAAGAGTTCCACTCCTCAGCTTGGAGCCTTGCAACGATTGGCCAGGGCCTGTGGATGTGAGGATGGGCAGGCCGGTGGTAGTGTTTGGTTTCTCCTGCTCTCGATACGAGCATCCCGTGTGATTCTTTCAGCAGAACACGTTGTGCACATAATCCATGACATCACACCAGGGCGATGATTGTGGACTGATGCAGCTCCAGGTCATCAGCATCACGGTCATGTGACAGCATAAATTATACACATAAGTTCCTTAGGATCCAAAAAAATATTAATCCGCACCTGGTTTCAGATGCTTTCAGGCAGAATTTAACTCTCAAATGGGTGAGGTTAGTAGGTACTTCTAAATTTCTTGTGACACTTGGCTGCCTGATGACTTTGCTATTTCTTTCCCTTTGGTCTTATTGTGATGGTCTAGGAAACCAAAACGCTCTCGATGACACCATCCACGCAGCCATGCATTTGTCTCCAAGGCAGAGAGGCTCGCATCCTGGAGACAAATGCATGGCTGCGTGGATGGTGTCATCGAGAGCGTTTTGGTTTCCTAGACCATGGGATGCTTTTCCAAGGGTTGCAAAGCAGAGATGGCATCCATCTGTCCAAGAGAGGTCAACGCATCTTTGGTAGTAGACTGGCTAATCTACTGAAGAGGGCTTTAAACTAGATTCCTTGGGGATGGGTGAAGAAAGCCCCCAGGTAAGTGAAAGCCCCCAGGTAGGTGATACATTAAATACCTTTATGGAAATGGGTAACAGGGGTAACATATGGAAAGCAGTATGTATTAATGCCCGTAGCATGGGAAATAAGATCCCTGAGGTTGAAGCTTTGGTGGGAGTGGCTGACTTGGACTTAGTGGCAGTTACAGAAACATGGTTCACAGAAAACAATGACTGGGATGTAACTATACCTGGCTATACTTTATTCAGGAAGGACAGGGTAGGAAGAAGAGGAGGAGGAGTGGCACTATATGTAAAAACTACTATTAAAGCTTTGGAATTACAGAGCTTAAAAGGGAGAGAGGAGGCATTGTGGGTTAAACTAGAAAGAGGGAAAGAGAAATCTATTTGCATTGGAGTGATATACAGACCTCCCTCACAAGAGGAAGAGGTGGACAGAGAGTTAATTGAAGACATACGCAGCATTGCTAGGAAAGGGGAAGTGCTACTGATAGGAGATTTCAATATGCCAGATGTTGATTGGCACATTCCTGCTGCAGTATCATCTAGAAGTAAGGAGATCCTGGATTCTCTACAGGGAGAACTATTCAGGCAATTGGTAACAGACCCCACACGTGAAGGGGCCATACTGGACTTGGTGCTTACCAATGGTGAAAGTGTTTCTGATGTTGTAGTGGGAGATCATTTTGCATCCAGTGATCACCAGATGGTGTGGTTCAGTATTAGGACTAGGGCTGTTAGAATCCATTCCAAGGTGAGGATCTTAGACTTTAGGAAGACTAACTTTGCGAAGATGGGCCAATACCTCAGGGAGTCGTTAGTGGGATGGGAACAGCTGGGGGATGTAGAAAAACAGTGGGCAAAACTGAAAGGGGGTATTTTAAGGGCAACCAACCTTTTTGTTAAAATGGTAAATAAAGGCAAAAGGAGCAGGAGACCGCTATGGTTTTCGAAGGAAGTAGCTGAAAAAGTGAAGAAAAAGAGGGAGGCCTTCATGAAATACAAGAGATCACAGAGAGCAGAAGACAGGCATCTGTATTTGGAAAAACTTAGAGAAGCTAGCAAAGTAGTCAAGAAGGCAAAGATTCAAAAGGAGGAGGAAATAGCCAATGCAATAAAATGGGGGGATAAGACTTTTTTCAGATATATTAGTGAGAAGAGGAAGAGCAAAAGTGGTATTGTCAGACTCAAGGGTGCAGGGGGGGAATATGTAGAAGCTGATAAGGATAAAGCGGAATTGCTTAACAAATATTTTTGTTCTGTGTTCACAGATGAAGAACCAGGAGCAGGACCTCAGAAAACACCCACAAATAAGAACAGAAGCGAGGGACATCTTGAACTATTTTCAGAAGACTGTGTTCGTGAGAAACTAGCTCAACTTAAAGTAGACAAAGCGATGGGACCGGATGGGATACACCCTAGAATACTGAGGGAACTTGGGGACATTCTAGCAGCTCCACTGACTGACCTTTTCAATGCCTCGTTGGAGTCGGGAGTGGTGCCAAAGGACTGGAGAGAGGCTCATGTGGTGCCTTTACACAAAAGCGGAAGTAAGGATGTGGTTGAAAACTACAGGCCGGTTAGTTTAACTTCGGTGGTGAGTAAATTATTGGAAACACTGCTGAAAGAGAAAATAGTGAGGTTTCTGGAGTCCAGCGGATTACAGGATCCGAGGCAGCATGGATTCACCAGAGGCAGGTCTTGTCAGACAAATCTGATTGATTTTTTTGACTGGGTGACCAGGGAGTTGGACCGAGGGAGAGCTCTAGATGTGGTGTATTTAGATTTCCGTAAAGCCTTTGACACTGTTCCTCACAGGCGACTTATAAACAAACTGAGCACCCTAGGGATGGACCCTAAAGTTACTGCATGGGTTAGAAATTGGTTGGGTGGGAGGCGACAAAGAGTACAAGTAAATGGAGCTCACTCTGAGGAGAAGGATGTTACCAGTGGTGTGCCCCAGGGATCTGTCCTTGGTCCGATTCTTTTTAACATCTTTGTTAGTGATATAGCGGAAGGGCTGTCGGGTAAGGTTTGCCTCTTTGCGGATGATACCAAAATCTGCAATAGAGTAGACACCCAGGAAGGGGTAGATAACATGAGGAGGGATCTAGCTAAGCTTGAAGAATGGTCTAGAATTTGGCAGCTGGGATTTAATGTTAAAAAATGTAAGGTCATGCATTTGGGCTGCAGCAATCCAAGGGAGCAATACAGTATAGGAGGTGAAGTACTTTTGTCCACTAAAGAAGAGCGGGACCTAGGCGTGGTTGTGTCTGATGATCTTAAAGTAGCTAAACAGGTGGAAAAGGCGACAGCAAAAGCTAGAAGGATGCTTGGGTGCATACGGAGAGGAATGGCTAGCAGAAAAAAGTAGGTGATAATGCCTCTGTATAAGTCTTTGGTGCGACCTCATTTGGAGTATGGTGTGCAATTCTGGAGACCGCACCTTCAAAAGGATGTGAACAGGATGGAGTCGGTGCAGAGGGTTGCTACCAAAATGATTAATGGGCTTCATTATAAAGCATATGAGGACAGACTTAAGGATCTTAATATGTACACCTTAGAGGAAAGGCGGGATAGAGGTGATATGATTGAGATGTTTAAATACCTCCGTGGCATAAATGTTCAGGGAGAGAGCCTCTTTCAATTGAAAGCAAGTTCTGCTACGAGGGGACATGGGATGAGGGTGAAGGGAGATAGATTCAGGAGTGATATGAGGAAATATTTCTTTACGGAAAGAGTAGTGGATCCGTGGAATAGTCTCCCAGTGGAGGTTGTAGAGATGAGGACAGTAACTGAATTCAAGAAAGCATGGGACCAACACAGAGCATCTCTAAAGGCAAAAAGTGGACTGTTGTAGTTGTTATGGAAGGACAGACTAGATAGGCCATGTGGTCTTTTTCTGTCATCATATTTCTATGTTTCTATGTATAAACATTAGCATCACCGTCCACCTGTGCAGCTCAATATTCTGCAAACCCAGAGGGGTATTAAGTGAGGCAAAGAGAGAAGATCAGAAAGTGAAAAAAAGAATAAGAAAAGGAGGAATTGGAGGGTTGGCAACATTCCCGTAAGAACCCCCCTTCCAGCAGCAACATGGACAGAGGACTTTTGCGCGGCTTTGCGGGAATATTGCTTCCCCGCCTCTTCCCCCTTTTCTTATTCCTTTCTTCTCTTTCTGATTTTCTCTCTTTGCCTAGCTTAATATCCCTCTGGGTTTGCAGAATACTGAGCTGTTTTTCTCGGCTAATGTATGCCCTTGCAAAGTGACCCAGATGCAGGCTGCATAGACCTCAATTAGCTGATGAAGCCGCCAGGCCCGTCTGCCCATTTTCCTTTCTGACTGCACTACTACAGGCCCTAATTTCTTATTTGGCTTCCCCACTGCTCACCGCCTGCGCTCTCCCGGGCCTTCTTAAATTCCATTGCTGTTGCCTCAGCCCAGCACCTCCACCAAGAGGCTGCTCCACGGTCCCACGACTTTCTACCCAGGCCATAAGCAACTACTGAATGGGGTATAGCACACGGCACCCGATCAGCACTAAATTAGAGAGAATAGAAAAGCAAGCTGTTTAACCTGTTCTTCGAATCCCCCCCTCCAAATACTTTTATCAGTTCCTATAATTGCTAACCCCTTCCTCGCTGTTCAACACCGAAGGGCTCTCTGCTTCCTAAGCTCTGCTAATCGCTGACAGGCTTCATTTCTCCGACAGCAGGAGTCCTGTCCTTGCCCTTTACATCCACTAATTACTTTATTTTTCTCTCTCTGGAAAAAAAAAAATCGGAATTCCCTTCTCTCCTGCCTGCCCCTCTTTAATGGTTTCATTCTCTGTTATTAAATCCTTGCCATTTAAATCACATTTAGAAATGTTTTGAATAACTGATTCCAATTAGCATGGTTCTTAGCAGGAAGCAGCTGACAGCGCAAGTCATTACTTGCCCAGGGACACGCAGGAACACCTTACAGTTAGGCCTCTGGTGGGCTGGATTATGTTTCCACCCGGTAAGGTGCAATTTATGTACACAAGAGGCCCGTGTTCAACAAATACACAGCTGCAGGAGTCCCCCGAACCTATCATTTGAGAATAATAGACATTAAGGGTTTTTTTCTACGTCTATATTTATTTTATAAATAGCACAGCTCCTCGCAGGCTTCGGCCCTGCCCCTCCAGCAGCCGCTGCTTACTCCGGGCTTGGAACAACAGGGGAAGTGAGGGTCTGACCACGCAGTGACCCAAGATAGTTCCTGTTGTAGGGTTGAAGGCAAGGCACAGTGGGGACACAGGAAAACATGAACAGGAGGCCTGCTTATGAGACTTCTGTATAAATAACCAACGCTTTAACTTTGCAAAAAACATCCACATATTATTCTAAAATACTCTGTCTTGTTAGCTGCAAGGGTCGCTAAGAACTGGATTGGATTAACTAGGTGGGAGGTGGAATCTCCATCAATGGAGGATTTTGAGAGCAAAAGAAATAAACATCTTTGTTAGTAGGATGGTTTGGGCACAGGGAAAGTTGCCTGATAAAAATGGTCTGCATCCGCGGTTCCCATTCTCAGCACTAGGTCTGCACCAATAGGTTGAGTTTTCGTGATAAGAAACATTATGCAAATTAACCTGGTTCATAAACCAAACAAGCACAAATATATCTCTTGCATATCTTAAAAGGAGAGTTGTTGGCACACCTTAGCCCTGGAACTGAGACACACCAGATTAAGCTATTCTTCTTCTCATTACTGCAGTCATTATATGCTCTTACAAAAAAGGGGCGATAGGATACAGCCTGGAAGGAATAAACTCTGGTTACATACAGGATCATTTGAGAACAGGCCACCACCTAAGTTGTGTGGCAGGTCTGCACATCAGTGACACGGAGTTTCAATGGGAAAGGGTGAATGCTTTCCCTCTGAAAATTACCCCACGGGAAGGACGTACAGACACCTTTTGTTTTGCATGCATAGGCACTGATTTCAGGACGTGCACTCATAAGATCAAACCCTGTTCCCGGGAACACTTCCACCCATGTCAGGTGTATACAGCGTGTTTGCACATAAGCTTAAGTAGGTCATTTTAGAAAAGGCCATCTCTGCACAAAAAGCTCTGCTTTAAGTGTGGAAATAAAGTTAAAAAGCCACGGACCTGTGACATGAGGAGCACAAAACTGTGGAGATGGCGAAGAGGCGAGTTTGAGTCTGTAGTTGAAGATTACCAAAGAGGGAGAGTTTTGAAAGGCATTGGACAATTTATTCTACAGCTTGGGAGTGAGCTACGAAGAAAGTACAGAAATGGAATATAACTGGTGTTAAAGTATACCTTAGCCATATATTAAAGCCTACTATATTGTAGAGACTGCAATCTATTGAAGACCACCAGATGGCACTGTTCTGTTTTAGAGGTTGAAGTATTATGTTTTAATTACTTTCTGTTCAGTTCTTGTTCTCACTGATCTTTCACAGAGTAGATACGTCACTCCCTGCCTCAAAACGGAGCAAGATGATAAGCCCATATAGAAAGGGAGCAATTTTCATCCTGCACAAAATGCAAAGGAGTAAGACAGATGTTAAAGACAAGAGTCAGTTCACATAGACATAAGATCAGTTGCCTCAGAGAAGACCACGGAGACAAATCCGTAGGGCAGAAAATTTCTGAGTCGGATCAGTGCTTCCTTAACTTTATGACAATCCAGAAATATAAGACTTTTGAAGTTGACATGATCAGATACTTCAGATTAGTTCATTTATTTAGCCAAGTTTTTGGTCTCCCTTTCTTGTAGGTGCCCAAGGTTAAGGTCAACAAATGAACAACCAACTATATATCCATAACCTGAACCGTAGAGAAACCACTGCAATAACATATATAAAATAAAAGCAACAGCAAACTCAGAAAATCAGTCTAAGCTTAGACTCTAAAACAGCGCTTCCCAAACTGTGGGTCAGGACGCCAAATGAGGTCATATCCACAGAAACAGAGCTGCTCCTCCTTCCGCTGGTGTCCATGTGATGTCTTCCCATTAGACATTTTCAAGGCCCCGCCCCTCTTCCTGTTAGACTGGCAAGCCACGTAGACAACTGGCGTCTGGGGGTGCACACTGACACACAGGGTCCTGTGTCAACTGCTGCTACTGTTGCCATCCCAACTGCTTTGGATAAATAGGGGGGAGGAGGGAATGGATAACCGAGAGAGTGGAGGTCTGCTGCTGTGTTCTCATGACCCACTGGGATCATGAGAATCTGTACGTGTTAAAACTGGGTCATGCTGGATAAATGTTTGGTGAAAAGCACTGTTCTAAAACAAACAGCACAGGTGTATCAATGGCAGGGTGGTGGGTGTGGTCCTCCCTACGTGCCAGTGAAAAGGGGGGGTGCAGTCACATAAATTCCAGGTCCCCACAGTGGCGGCGCACAGGGCAAACTTACTTTACCTTGTTTTCCGGTTTGCCGCACCGTCAGTGTTGCTGGCCCACTGCCCCCCAAAGTGTCGCGATAACAGCTGCACCGCGAGTCTTCGGCCCGGAGGAAACAGCTTCTGGACCTGGAGTGAAGGCAGCGCAGCAAGCTAGCGTGCACGGGGGGGGTGTCGTAGGAGGGTTGTTGAAAGATCTGCTCTGGGTGTTAAATAGGCTAGGTGCAGAACTGCAGGTCAGTATTCAAAGGGGCTGCTATCTCTAAACATAAACACCCCCTATCCAGAGATTTCCAACAGCAAAATCCAGATAGTGGTACTATACTGACAGTGCTGGGCAATGTTAGGATGGAGCAAGAGTGGAACGTCCAGCTATATGGATAGTAGTGATAGTCTGTCGCCATCGTACAGCTGAGCAGTTTTATGTAGGCCAGAAAAAGCCGTCTTATGCAGAGCTAGTGACGGGGGCTGCCTTATAGGTATAATGTATAAAAATATACAGAAACCCAAAATGGTGAATAAATTGAAATATTTTAGAAAAAGATTCACCAATGAAAACTCCGTTTCAATTTTTGTCGGAGCGTGTCGAGGGAGGGTAATTTATTTATTTATTTATTTATTTATTTATTTACATTTCTTATATACCGCACTATTTGCGATCAGCGCGGTTTACATAAAACTAACAGTATCCGACAATAAACAAGAGTCAGGTCATTACAATAAACAGGAGCAATCAACTTGGATAACAGGGGAAACTATCTACATGTGTGAAACATTGAAATAGGTAACTGTATGCATGTGGGATGGAGTTATTGTGAGTTGGTCATACCTGGTGGCTGTGGTTCGGGGGAGTCTATAAGAATGGGTAAGAATGGAAATCTGACCCACACCAGACGACAAGCTACTTTTATTTGTTTTGAGGTTCTCCACCTTCAAAAATTTTTCATGAATTAGTAGAAAACACTTGAAACAGGGATTATTCCCAAAACGCGCGCGTCGTGTGAAGTACAATGGATTCTTGCAACGGTGGAGAGTTTATAACAGGATAAAGATATTTGGACAGATGAGTAAAGTTTTTTCTATATTAAAAATTTTTGAAGGTGGAGAACCTCAAAACGAATAAAAGTAGCTTGTCGTCTGGTGTGGGTCAGATTTCCATTCTTACCCTCCCTCGACACGCTCCAACAAAAATTGAAACGGGGTTTTTATAGGTATAATGAGCACCTCGGCCTATCTGGACAGCAGTGATGTTGCAGCCGGCATTTAGAAAGTGCAGTTGTACCACTGCTAAATTTTGATCTGGCAATGAACAGCAAGAATGCACTTGCAAATATGCAATGTAATATATCCAATCATCTGAAATGGAACAGGAGAAAATAAGACCTACTGGAAGCTATAAAAAGCTCATCACCAAACTTAGGCATAGGAACACTCTGTAATACCTTGGGCTACCAGATAGATCCATACAAACTAAGAACGGGTGGAGTGATCTGGGTCAGAATGAAACTTCTCAGAGGAAGATGGTTCGGTTTAATGTCATTGAGGTGCCTCAGGCCCAACATGGCTGGAAGCGAGCCTGAACTTGTGTGACCTCGTCCAGCATTTAGACATATCACAGCCTGACTTGCTTTGCCCAGTCCTAGCATGGGCGGATGTTCTCTTGTTGTTTAGCTGCTGTGAGGTTGCTGCGGGCTGCGTTAAGGAGCTGATTTTTATGTCCCCTCCTGCCCCTAGCTTGGTGAGTTGCTTTAACAGATAATGTGATCCAGCTCAGGCTTAACCCCATCCAACTGAAATACACTCAATGGATATCAAAAGTAGTAGATAACATATCTTCTGACCTTTATTTTCTCAATTATATTTTCTTAATGAATTTTTTCTTATTTAATTCTTTCCACGCAGGGTCTCAGACTTAATAGCGCTGTAGCCAAACTAACGGGCTCAGACACTTCATTAGCATCAATGACCCTTCTTCTTTTGCGTGATTTTATATTTACAGTTATAAACACTTATTTATGATCACTCAAGAGTAAAGCACTTTCATTTCATTTCATCCTTTGTTCGTATAAAAAATAAAAATGTTCTTATCTTATCTTGATATCAGAATTGCTCAGTCGAAATGATTCTTCCAAATCAATTTCTCCCCAACGCCATCAAAAGGCAATGCCTACGCGTTTCACTACACGTTTCTTCAGGGGTCCTCGTTCCAAATGCTTGAAAATCATGTCAATGCTTTGAAATCGATCTATTGCGAAACAAAAGTGACAATATTAAATACCTGTATTTCCCATAATATCTACTCCCCCAATCTTCACTACTTGTTTCAAAAACCTTGTTGGTTCGTGCTGTCTCCACCGATAAACTCATTTGTAAAACTAACCAAAATTGCAAATGCTGCCCACGTTCACCCTCAGAGAGAGACTACTCCATTTCACTCCAGCTGGGATCTTCTCAATGAAAAACGCCGCGCATGCGGTCTGAAGCACTCATCCTTGATTTTAACGGGAATCCACGCACAACGTGATGACATCAGTCCCCCCAAACAATACAGACCGGGGATCTCCCGGAACAGATTGTACTAAAATCAACGCTCAGATGGACTAAATAATAACAATGAAGAGCTACTGTGGCATACCACCGGGGATCAAACCATACAGGCCTTCCAATCTATGAATCCATTCAAACCCCCCGGGTCCACCGACTTGATCTTAAAAATCCATCTCTGCTCTTTAATAATGAGCCATTGATCAAGGGACTTACCCGCCTGCCCCTTAGTTACTACATCTATGCAAAAGCACTGAAGATCCTCAAAAGAGTGTTGTGACAAAAGGCAATGCTGCACAATAGGAGCCTCAATGATCTTGTTGTTCAACCGGCTTCTATGTTCCCCCATTCGAATCTTGAAAGCCCGGCTGGTTTTCCCCACGTACACTAGATTGCACGGACATTGCAATCCACGTGGGTGGAGTCACAATTAGAAAAATGTCGCAAACCATACTCTTTGCCCTGATGATAAAATATATCAATCTCCTTGGTAATAGAACAAATGCTGCAAATGGGGTATTGTCACTTTTGTTTCACAATAGATCGATTTCAAAGCATTGACATGATTTTCAAGCATTTGGAACGAGGACCCCTGAAGAAACGCGTAGTGAAACGCGTAGGCATTGCCTTTTGACGGCGTTGGGGAGAAATTGATTTGGAAGAATCATTTCGACTGAGCAATTCTGATATCAAGATAAGATAAGAACATTTTTATTTTTTATACGAACAAAGGATGAAATGAAATGAAAGTGCTTTACTCTTGAGTGATCATAAATAAGTGTTTATAACTGTAAATATAAAATCACGCAAAAGAAGAAGGGTCATTGATGCTAATGAAGTGTCTGAGCCCGTTAGTTTGGCTACAGCGCTATTAAGTCTGAGACCCTGCGTGGAAAGAATTAAATAAGAAAAAATTCATCAAGAAAATATAATTGAGAAAATAAAGGTCAGAAGATATATTATCTACTACTTTTGATATCCATTGAGTGTATTTCAGTTGGAAGAGTTTACTCACACTCTATAAAAAGGACCCTTATTTAGTGTCTATAGACAGGCTTAACCCCAAGCAGCTCTGAAATGCACTTATTTTGACCCCAGCTGCAGTCACTGGGCTGTTTCTCAGGGAATCTAGGGTCTGAATCCTGCCTCTCCACTTCCCTCTGCATTGCCTCAAGCACAGCTTAGATTGCAGGGACATAACCCTTGCGCCTGATTGTAACGCACCTTCATCTCAGACTTTGCAAGTAATTAAATCTCAAATCCTAAATCCAAATCCATCTGAGAAAAGCTCTCATAAGCACCTGTGGTGTGTGTGAGTCTCGTCCTGCTTTGCAGCAGGGCAAGAGAGTGACTGTGGTGGGGGAGAGGGATTTGCTTTTGCTCCTCTCCGTCTTCACTCACCTTCTTGGCTCTTGCCTTCAGTACCTTCAACTGCTGCTTTAAACCTTCCTTCTTCTGCTGCAGAAGTACCAGCTCCGCAGAAATCTCTCCCATTGACTTGTGGAAAGTGGCCCTCTTCTCTCTGAGCTGGAGTGGCAAAGATGAAAGGGAAACCGTCAAGGTCTAAATCGTTTGAGAACTACTCAGTAAACATTCAACAAGTTCTATGTAAAAAGTGTGAGTTATAATGTAAACCGCTTTGATGTTAAGAAAAGGCAGTATATAAAAACTGTTAAATAAATAAAAACTATAACCCATGAGGCAGGACAGTGTGCAATTCGCAACCCAAGAGCAACCAGAGCGTCAGTGCTGTGTATGGCCCAATAGTTACTGGCTGACATCACTGAAGTAGAGTATCTGGTGGCAGGTATGGGATATAACGCACTTACGGTCTGCCCAGGTTACTGCATTGTGCAATGCCTTAAACTTTCACTGATCTCTGGCTTTCTTTCACAAATGAAAGGTAAAATGAATGACAATTTTCTTTTTTTTCCTTTCATTTAGAAAACAAAGCAAAAGAGGAAAAGCCATCAACATTTCCCCCTTTCATTTCGGACGTTGGCACATCCCTAGATAAATTTGCCTTTTTACATATGATGCCGAGATCCGTGTCTGAGCGAACATCCCTCAGGAAATAAAGAGTGGAAAGTGAAGTGAGGCAGCCCAAGGGATGGCTGAGTGCTCGGAAATCACAATTCATTGCAAAGGATGCAGAATCACGCATTTAGGGTGCAAAAATACATGGGGCAGGGGGTGAGACACTGAGAAGTACCATTGAGAAGAGAGTTTAGAGGGTGCCGTATCTGATGAACTCACAGTAGAGAAAGAGAGTGGTAGGGCTCTGGCCATAGCCAAAAGGGTGCTGGGGTGCACAAGGAGAGTAAAAGAGGAGGTGATAACATCATTGTGCAGGTCATTTGTTAGACCTCAAGTAGAATATTGCATCCAGTTCTGAAGGCTGTACATCACAAAAGATATGCAGGCTGAAGGCGGTCTCTAGAAAGGGACTGCACTTAGGACTATGTACCATCTAGGAGAGGAGAGACAGGATGATATGATAGAGACATCCAAGTATTTCAAAGAAGAAAACCCCTTTCAGAAGAAATAATGATCTAGAAGAAGAGACCATGGTAAAAGGCTCCATGAAGAAGACTTAGCAGCGAGATCAGAAAGTCAGGATGGACATGGCCAGCTTGTGAGGCACTGGCTTAGGGGACACCACAATCCTTCCTCACTGGCCAACTTCCAGCCTGCCCTCAGCTCCCCAGCCATGGCATTAATACAGCCGCAGCAGCATTTGCGTTTGCTCCTGTAGCTGTAGTCATTCTCAGCACAGTCATGGGAGCAAAGGTCAATGTACTGAACATTAATACAACCACAGGAGCTACTACTACTGATCATTCGTATAGTGCTACAAAGCGTACGCATTGTTGTACAGACACATGTAAAAGACAGGCCCTGCTCATCAAAGCTTACTATCTAGTTACACAAACAACTGAGCACACGGAAATGCCAAGCAAAACGGCAACGAAACACATAAGAGTCGAAGTGGATCAGAATCCAAAACCCACCTCAAAGAGGTGAGCTTTTAGCCTGTATCTGAAAAGGGACAGAGATGAAGCCTGATGCACAGACTCGGGGGGGGGGGGGGTGTGTTAGGAACTGGGCTGGGAGGTTGGAAATAGCCCGATACTCTGAGGGGGCTGGGACTGGGGCTGGGGAGACAGGCAATGGCTGATACTGGGGCTGGGGGATTGGAAATGGGCTGATACGGGGGCTGAGAGGTTTGAATGATACTGGCAATGGGCTGATACTGGGAATGGGGGGCTGGGACTGGAAATGGGTGATACCATAGGTGTCAGAAATGGGGGGGACACAGGGGCCCTGGTCCCACCAAAAAACCTTGCTGCTGTGATCAGGGCTTCCCGTACTTCAGCCTGCGAGGATCCAATCTCCTGTGGACAGAGGTAGGGGAATGCTGGCGATCACGACCTGGCAGGCAGCAGGCTGCCCATGGGGATCCCATCCCCCACAGGTAAAAGAGCACTATAATCGTGACACAGACCCTTGTTGTCTGCCTGTGGATCCCTGTAGGCAGACAGGAGGGGAAGTCCCAATCGCAGCCACATGGAGTTCAGCTGGCCAGGGGTGGAGCTTGACCCCCCCAGTGGAACTTGGTTTTCCAATAACTCTGGGCGATACAGGAGCTGGAGGGGCTGACTGATACTGGTGATGGGCTGATACTGAGAATGGGCCCTGGGACTGGAAATGGGATGATATAGGGGCGGGGGGGGGGGAAGAGTGGAGGAGTAGCCTAGCAGTTAGAGCAACAGCCGTGTCAATTCCCACTGGCACTCCTTGTGACCTTGGGCAAGTCACTTTACCCTCCATTGCCTTGGAAGAAAAGGCCTGGCAATCTACTTCCCATCATACCTTGCCAAGAAAGCCCAGGGACTACTAACACTTTAAAAAATGGTCTGGGGTACTGGAAATGGGTTATTATGGGGGATGGGGAGCTGGGACTGGAAATTGACTGATACTGGGGCTGGAGGAACTGAAAATGGGCTGATACAGGGGCAAGGGGGGCTGACTGATTCTGGTGATGGGCTGATATTGGGACTGGGGGACTGGAAATGGTTAATAGGTCTGGGGAGATGGGAATGGAAAAGGGCTGGGGTCCTGGGAATGAAGGGGAGCTAATGCTGGCAAATGTTAGGGTCAAAGTAGGAAAAAGAGGGAGATGCTGGGGGAGTGAGAAGGGAGATGAGGAAAGATATTGTGGGGAAGAAGCAAAGTCAACCAAGGGAAGGTTGAGAGGGAGGGAGGGGTATAAGAACACATGCCAGGGCAAGAAGGAGGAAAGACAAGGTTAATGAATACTGGAGAAGGAAGTAATTGGGTGGGCGCTGGGGAAGGGGAGTAGGAGGCAGGAGGGCAGGTACTAGGGACATAAGATGCGGGAAAGCAGAGACTCTGACAGATGGAGACTGTAAGACTGGGTGAGAAAACAGACGAAAGACTCTAACATAGGCTGGGTAATGGGAGTTTTAAGTGTGAACTCGGGGCTTAGGTGGGATTGTGAGTGGGAACTTGGAGTTGCTTGGGGGGAGAGTGGGGACTAAGAAATTGATCCAAGATTAAGAGGACAGAGGGGACAAGGTGATTTGGTGAACAGTATGAGTAGGACTATGAGATCAAGTGGAGGGGTGATCCGGGAAACTACAGACTGGTGAGCCCGACGTCAGTACCGGGAAAAATGGTAGAAACCATCATAAAGAATAAAATTACTCAGCATGTAGATAGTCATGACCTAATGGGAGACAGCCAACATGGCTTTAGACAAGGAAGATCTTGTCTTACTAATCTGTTATGTTTTTTTGAAGGAGTGAATAAACAGGTGGACAAAGGTGAGTCGGTTGATATTGTGTATCTGGACTTTCAGAAAGCCTTTGACAAGGTCCCTCATGAGAGACTTTTGGCAAAACTAAAGAGTCATGGGATAGGAGGCAGTGTACTACTGTGGATCAGGAACTGGTTAAAAGATAGAAAGCAGAGGGTAGGCTAAATGGCCAATTTTCCCAATGGAGAAAGGTGAATAGTGGAGTACCCCAGGGATCTGTGCTGGGTCTGCTGCTTTTTGACATATTCATAAATGACCTGGAAAAGGGAATAACGAATGAGGTTATCAAATTTGCAGATGACACAAAACTATTTAAAGTTGTTAAAACCCAAGAGGATTGTGAAAATTGCAAGAGCATCTTGATAAATTGGAAGAATGGGCATCCAAATGGCAGATTAAATTTAATGTGGACAAGTGCAAAGTTATGCATCTAGGGAAGAACAACCCAAACTATGGTTACACGATGCAAGGTTCCACATTCAGAACCACCACCCAGGAAAAAGATTTAGGCGTCATCATGGATAACATGTTAAAACCCTCCGTCCAGTGTGCAGCGGCGGCCAAGAGAGCAAATAGAATGCTAGGTATCATAAGGAAAGGAATGGAAAATAAAGCAAAGGATATTATAATGCCTCTGTATCGTTCCATGGTGAGACCGCACCTTGAATATTGCGTGCAGTTCTGGTCGCCGTATCTTAAAAAGGATATAGCGCTATTAGAAAAGGTACAGAAAAGAGCCACCAAAATGGTAAAGGGGTTGGAAGGCTACTCCTATGAGGAGAGGCTAAAAAGGTTAGGGCTCTTTAACCTGGAAAAGAGATGGCTGAGGGGAGATATGATAGAGGTCTATAAATTAATGAATGGTGTGGAATGGGTAAACATAGATCGATTGTTTACATTATCAGAATATAGAAAGACTAGGGGACATGCAATGAAGCTACAGAGTAAACTATTTAAGACTAATAAAAAAAATATTTTTTCATTCAACGTGTAATCAAACTCTTGGAATTTGTTACCGGAGGATGTAGTAAAGGCTGTTAGTGTAGCTGGGTTTAAAAAAGGTTTGGACAAGTTCCTGGAGGAAAGGTCCATAAACCATTAATAAAAATGGACCCAGGATATCAATGCTTGACCCAATACAAGCATTGTGGTACCTGTGTCTTTTGGGGAAATTGCTAGGTATGTATGACCTAGATTGGCCACTGTTGGAAACAGGATACTGGGCTTGATGGACCTTGGTCTGACCCAGTATGGCATATAGAGTAGTTACTCACCTGTAACAGGTGTTCTCCAGGAGCAGCAGGAATCAGTCCTCACATATGGGTGACCCCCGTGTGCAGCATTTCCTCAGCTTTCAAAGAAAGCCTTTGGGAATGCAGTGCGCATGCGTGGTCCCCTTCCCGCCCAAGGGTGCCATCTTGCTCAGTCTGATGACATAGCTAAAAGACAGCAAAAAACAAAATGAAGTATATGACTGCAACTCCATGGGAGGAGGGAGGGTCGTGAGGATTGATTCCTGCTGCTCCTGGAGAACACCTGTTACAGGTGAGTAACTACTCTTTCTCCAGGACCAAGCAGGAAGTCATTCCTCACATATGGGACTCCCCAGCTCTAGGCTACCGGGAACCCTAAGCTGAAAAAATGGCTCCCTCTCAAGAGCCTCAGCATCCATGATAAGAATATCCTCTGAGAACGCCCCCGTAAGGTAGCCCAACACAAGGGCCGGAGGGTAGGAGTTGCCTAAACCTCAAAGAGATTACGGAGTACCGCTTGTTCGAAAGCACTGTCCCTTCGGGACTCTCTCTCGAGACAGTAGTGGGCTGCAAAATTATGGCTTGAAGACCAAGTAGCGGCCCGGCAGATGTCTGACAATGGAACAGAGCGGAGATCAGCTACTGACGCAGCTTTCGCCCTGACACGGTGGACCGTGACTCGACCCTGCAAGGGGAGGTCAGCTGCCTTGTACGCCCAGGCGATACAATCTGCTACCCAAGTGGACAACGTATGCTTGGAAACAGGTAACCTCAGTTTATTAGGGTCAAAGGAGATGAAGAGCTGAGTAGCCCTTCGATGCCCCAGCATACATTCAATGTAAAAAGGAAATGCTCTCTTATAGTCCAGGGTATGAAAAGACTGTTTCAGCCCGGCTGGTATGCGGCCTGGGAAAGAAGGTCGGAAGAACCACCTCCGGTTGAGGTGGAAAGAGGAGACGACTTTTGGAAGGAGCTTCGGGTGGGTCCGTAGGACCACCCTGTTCCTATAGAACCGTGTGTACAGTCTATCAGAAACCAGAGCTTGAAGTTCACTCACACGTCTGGCCGAGGTAAGAGCTACCAGGAAGAGCACTTTCCAAGAAAGGAAGCGCAAATGGCAAGTAGCCATCAGCTCAAACGGTGGCTGATTAAGTTGCTGCAAGACCACGTTCAAATCCCACTCAGTTGCTGGTAGACGAACCGGAGGCTTGAGAAGAAGCAGACCTCTAAGGAAGCGGGACACCAAGGGATGAACCGACAGACACTGTCCCTCCACCGGTGAGTGGTGTGCTGATAGATCACTGAGGTGGACCCGAACATAGTTAGACTTAAGGTCTAGGTCTGACAGGTGAAGTAGATACTGCAGTACTACTGGCACAAGGCAAGAGAAAGGATCTTCAATGCACTGAGCACACCACACTGTAAACCTACGCCACTTGAGGGCATAGGATTTTCTGGTGGACTGCCTCCTGAAGGCCAAAACCACCTCTTCAACCTCCTTAGGTAGAAGCAAGGGAGCTAGCACTATCCTTTCAGCAGCCACGCCATCAGATTGAGGGACCTGAGATTGGGGAGCAGAAGGGCACCCTGATCTTGAGACAGGAGATTGTGTTGCAACCCCAGAGGGAAAGGAGTTTTCACCGCCAACTGTAGCAGAAGTGGAAACCACGGTTGCCTCGGCCATCTGGGTCTACCAGAATCACCGAGGCCTTGTCCCGGAGAATCTTGAACAGAGTTCGGGCCACCAGGGGTGTGGGAGGAAACGCATACAGGAAGCACGTAGACCAAGAGATCAGAAAAGCATCTGCTGCCATTCTCAGGGGATGCGGCTGTCTGGAGCAAAACCTGGGCAGCTGACGGTTCAGTGGGCTTGCAAAGAGATCGATGGATGGAAGCCCCCATTGTAGAAAGATCTGCTGGACCATCAATGGATTCAACTGCCATTCGTGGGGCTGGAGAATCCTGCTTAGCTTGCCTGCTAAGAAGTTCTCCTGACCAGGTAGATAAACTGCTTTGAGAAACATGTCTTGATTGACTGCAAAGGAGCCTGGACCCTGTGCCCCCTTGCTTGTTCACAGAGAACATTGCCACCTGATTGTCTGTCTGAACTAAGACAGACTGATGAGAGACGGCATGAGAAAAAGTCTGTAGAGCCAAACGGATTGCTTGCAGCTCCAAAAGATTGATCTGCTGTGTGGCCTCCCGAGGAGACCAGAGGCCGAGTGCACATGCCCTGGCAATGTGCACCCCAGCCCTTTAAGGAAGCATCGGTCGTCAGCACCATTGTGTGTGCTGGGGCCTGAAAAGATACCCCCCTGAGAAGGTTTAGGAGATGTAGCCACCACTGCAAGGAGTCCAGAAGTGGTTTGGACACCTTTACTCTGTCTCGGAGGTCGCCTGTGGCCTGCGCCCACTGAGCTCTGAGGCACCACTGAGCAGCCCGCATGTGTAGACGGGCTTTCGGCGTCACATGTACCATGGATGCCATGTGGCCCAGGAGCCACAGGAAGTGCCTGGAAGAGACCTGAGAATTGCTGTGGAACTGGTTGGCCAAGTCCATCAGTCTGTGGGCCCTGTCCTCGGGCAAGTAAGTTCTTGCCTGCAGGGTGTCTAACCTTGCCCCTATAAACTCTAGGTTCTGTGAGGGGAGCAAAGTGGACTTTGCGTAGTTTATGACAAAGCCCAGATGCTGAAGAAGAGAGACAGTGCGAAGAGTGGCTTGTCTTGCCTCCTGGAGAGACTGGCCCCTGATGAGCCAGCCGTCCAGGTATGGGAAGACAAAAATTCCCTGATTCCTGAGGTAGGCCGCCGCCACCACCAGGCATTTGATGAAAACCCTAGGGGCGGAAGTTAGGCCAAAGGGAAGTACTCTGTACTGAAAATGGTTTCCTCCCACCACAAATCTGAACATAGCCAGTCTCCCTGCTGGAGGTAGGGCAGCAGTATCCCAAGGGTAAGCATCTTCAACTTTTCCCTCTCCAGAAACTTGTTTAGGTTTCAAAAGTCTAGGATAGGCTGGAGGCCTCCTGTCCTTTTTCGTACCAGGAAGTACCTGGAGTAGAAGCCTTGCCCTTCCAGGTGGTGAGGCACCGGTTCCAACTCCTGAAGGAGGAGGTTTCTGTGCAGAGGGAGTCTTGGAAGCTCCCCTGGGAAGTAGGAGGGGGGTAGCTGGTGGAAGTGGAGCATGTAGCCCCTCTGGACTATGCTGAGGACCCAGGCATCCCCTGTGATGGCTGGCCATTTGTAGGCATGATATGCCATACTGGGTCAGACCAAGGTCCATCAAGCCC
Source organism: Ichthyophis bannanicus (assembly GCA_033557465.1). NCBI lineage: Eukaryota > Metazoa > Chordata > Amphibia > Gymnophiona > Ichthyophiidae > Ichthyophis > Ichthyophis bannanicus. Next base: position 1,013,054,457 of record CM066034.1, on the reverse strand, counting down.
AGTATTCTGTTTCCAACAGTGGCCAATCTAGGTCATACGCACCTAGCAGTGTCTTGAAGGACTAGAAAAAGCGACTGTTACTTCTGAAGAGAGATCTGCAACTGTGAGTATATACTTCTGGTAATTTTCTAAAAGGAATTCTTAGTATTAAAGCTAATTAATCTGTGAACCCACTATTTTTGTTAAATCAGTCAGGGCCTAGTAGCAGCAGTTTAAGTTTAAATTTAAAACACAGAGGAGAACTTCTGGTTACATTTCATACCCAGCAAAGAGCTTGTAGTTTAAATTTAATAGTCACTCAGGGCCTAGTAACAGCAAAGTACTTTTAGTTTCAATTTAAAACACAGAAGAGAGCTTTCTGGTTACATTTGGAACCCAGCAGAGAGCTTGTAGTCTAAATTTAATAGTCAGCATCAGCAAAGTACTTTTAGCTTAAATTTAAAACACAGAAGAGAGCTTTCTGGTTAAATTTAGAACCCAGCAGAGAGCTTCTAGTTTAAATTTCAAAAGAAGTTAGAGCCTAGCAGCAGCTAAGAGCAATAATTTAAATCAAATCAGAATTTAGCTTACCTCAGCAGCACAAGACAGGGTACTGTGTAGCAGCCCTCCTTTAATAAGTGTTATTTCCCTCCCTCCCTCCCCACACCCACTCACCCCTGGGATAATCGTAGCTTTATAGGTACTTACACATCTTAAAAGACAGGAGGTGCTCTCAGGTGAAGCTCATTACCCAAATCAGTCATACACTAAGGACCTGAGATTAGTTAAGCTTCAGGTGAACAAGGTATATTACATGTACTAGGCACAGTTTTATTAGTATAAATATCCATAGCAACCCTTAGTAAGTAAAGAACTTAGATCTAAACACAAACTTAAAACTAAGATGCAGACAGCAGTCCAGCAGCGGGATGGGGGCTTTCCAGTCTTTTGCATTGAGTGTCACATGTATGATTTTCTCCCAGTTGGTGAGAGGTCTTACGTGTGCACTAGGTGCAAGGAGCTCATTGCTCTCAGGGAACGAGTCCGTTCTCTAAAGGCTAAAGTAGCAGACTTGGAAAGCATAAGACAGACAGAGAGGTACATAGACGAGACCTACAGGGATATAGTCCTGAAGTCCCACCTCCAGTCTGGCAGCATCCCTGTTGCCATGGAGGAGAGAGGTCACGTGACAGGAGAGCATCACCCTGGTGTGGCAGGAAGTGATCCTGTAACTAGGACCTGTCCTCCAGGTGATGTAAAACCCTCTCGCACCGAGGAAGTTTCTCCAGGGCCATGTGCCCATGAGGGAAGGGTTAGGACAGCCGTTATAGTTGGTGATTCGATCATTAGGCATGTAGATAGCTGGGTGGCTGGTGGACGTGAGGATCGCCTGGTAACATGCCTGCCTGGTGCGAAGGTAGCGGACCTCACGCGCCACCTAGATAAGGTCTTAGATAGTGCTGGGGAGGAGTCTGCTGTCTTGGTACATGTCGGTACCAATGACATAGGAAAATGTGGTAGGGAGGTTCTGGAGGCTAAATTTAGGCTTTTAGGTAGGAAGTTGAAATCCAGAACTTCCAGGGTAGCATTCTCCGAAATGCTTCCTGTTCCACGCGCAGGACCCAAAAGGCAGGCAGAGCTCTGGAGTCTCAATGCGTGGATGAGACAATGGTGCAGAGATGAGGGTTTTGGATTTGTTAGGAACTGGGGAACATTCTGGGGAAAGGAGGGGCTCTTCCGAAGGGATGGGCTTCACCTTAACCAGGATGGAATCAGGCTGCTGGCATTAACCTTTAAAAAGGAGATAGAGCAGCTTTTAAACTAGATATTAGGGGAAAGCCGACAGTTGCCCAAGAGCGGATGGTTCGGAAGAATGTATCTTTGAAGGATACTACCAAAAGCAGAGAGGTTCCACAAAGAGTAAAGTAGCCCAAATGCCCTCAAGTATGGAGAAGACTGAGCTTAAAGATCCCAAATTACCCATGTCTAACAATAGCCAAATTAATATGAGTAAAATACATTCTCTAAAATGCTTGTATGCAAATGCTAGAAGTCTAAAAAATAAGATGGGAGAGTTAGAATATATAGCACTAAATGAAAGGTTAGATATGATTGGAATATCAGAGACATGGTGGAAGGAGGACAACCAGTGGGACACTGTGATACCTGGGTACAAACTATATCGTAATGATAGAGCTGATCAAATTGGTGGAGGGGTTGCTCTCTATGTTAGAGAGGGCATTGAGTCAGAAAGGATTAAAGTTTTGCAGGAAACAAAATCTGCTGTAGAATCTATATGGATTGAAATTCCATGTAAAAGGGGGAAGGCAATGGCAGTGGGGGTGTACTATCGAGCGCCTGGCCAGAATGACCAAATGGATGATCAAATGCTCAAAGAAATCAAGGAAGCTAACAAACGTTACAGCACAGTAATAATAATGGGTGATTTCAAGTTCCTAGATGAAATAAATGACTGCTTCTTGGAGCAGCTGGTTCATGAACCGACCAGAGGGGAAGCCATATTAGACCTAGTCCTCAGTGGAACACCAGATCTAGTGCAAGAGGTAAGGTTGTTGGGGCCACTTGGCAATAGTGATCATAGCATGATCGCCTTTGATTTAATTAGTGGAGGAGGAATAGTAAGGAAATCCACAGTACTACCTTTTAACTTTCGAAAGGGAAACTATGACAAAATGAGGAAAACAGTTAAGAAAAAAACTAAAAGGAGCAGTTGCAAAGGTTAAAGACGTACATCAGGCTTGGCTGTTGTTGAAAAATACTATCTTGGAAGCCCAGGCCAGCTGTATTCCACGCTTTAAGAAAAGTGGAAGGAAGTCCAAAAAACTGCCAGCATGGTTTAAAGGTGAGGTCAGAGAAGCTGTTGTTGCCAAAAAAGCATCTTTCAGGAAATGGAAAAAAGAGCCAAACGATGAAACCTGGAAACAGCACAAGCACTGGCAAGTCAAATGCAAGGCATTGATAAGGCAGGCAAAGGGAGAATTTGAGAAGAAGCTTGCTGCGGAAGCAAAAACACGAAGTAAAGACCTTTTCAAGTCCATTCGTAGCAAAAAACCTGTGAGAGAGTCAGTTGGTCCATTAGATGATAAAGGGGTTAAAGGAGCACTAAGAGGCGACAAGGCGATAGCGGAGAGATTGAATGAATTCTTTGCTTCAGTCTTTACTGAGGAAGATGTAGGGATGTTACCCATGACTGAAGTGGTATTTAAAGGTGCAGAAGAATTGAAGGAAATATCGATACATCGGGAAGATGTATTACAACTATTGGATAAACTGAAGAGTAGCAAATCACCTGGGCCGGATGGTATACATCCAAGGGTGTTGAAAGCACTGAAATACGAGATTGCAGACCTGCTATTAGTAATCTGTGAACTATCATTAAAATCATCTCCAATACCTGAAGATTGGAGGATCGCCAATGTAACACCAATTTTTAAAAAGGGTTCCAGGGGTGATCCGGGAAACTACAGACCGGTGAGCCTGACATCAGTACCGGGAAAAATTGTAGAAACCATCATAAAGAATAAAATTACTCAGCATGTAGACAGTCATGACCTAATGGGAGACAGCCAACATGGCTTTAGACAAGAAAGATCTTGTCTTACTAATCTGTTATGTTTTTTTGAAGGAGTGAATAATCAGGTGGACAAAGGTGAGTCGGTTGATATTGTGTATCTGGACTTTCAGAAAGCCTTTGACAAGGTCCCTCATCAGAGACTTTTGGCAAAACTAAAGAGTCATGGGATAGGAGGCAGTGTACTATTGTGGATCAGGAACTGGTCAAAAGATAGAAAGCAGAGGGTAGGGCTAAATGGCCAATTTTCCCAATGGAGAAAGGTAAATAGTGGTGTACCCCAGGGATCTGTGCTGGGTCCGCTGCTTTTTGACATATTCATAAATGACCTGGAAAGTGGAATAACGAGTGAGGTTATCAAATTTGCAGATGACACAAAACTATTTAAAGTTGTTAAAACCCAAGAGGATTGTGGAAAATTGCAAGAGGATCTTGATAAATTGGAAGACTGGGCATCAAAATGTCAGATGAAATTTAATGTGGACAAGTGCAAGGTTATGCACCTAGGGAAGAACAACCCAAACTATGGTTACACGATGCAAGGTTCCACATTAGGAACCCCCACCCAGGAAAAAGATTTAGGCATCATTGTGGATACCATGTTAAAACCCTCGGCCCAGTGTGCAGCAGCGGCCAAGAGAGCAAATAGAATGCTAGGTATGATAAGGAAAGGAATGGAAAATAAAACAAAAGATATTATAATGCCTCTATATTGTTCCATGGTGAGACCGCACCTTGAATATTGTGTGCAATTCTGGTCGCCGTATCTTAAAAAGGATATAGAGATTTTAGAAAAGGTTCAGAGAAGAGCCACCAAAATGGTAAAGGGGATGGAAGGATACTCCTATGAAGAAAGGCTAAAAAGGTTGGGGCTCTTTAACCTGGAAAAGAGACGGCTGAGGGGAGATATGATAGAAGTCTATAAATTAATGAACGGAGTGGAACGGGTAAACGTAGATCGATTGTTTACCTTATCAGAATATAGAAAGACTAGAGGACATGCAATGAAGCTACAGGGTAAACTATTTAAGACTAATAAAAGAAATATTTTTTCACTCAACGTGTAATCAAACTCTGGAATTTGTTACCGGAGGATGTAGTAAAGGCTTTTAGTGTAGCTGGGTTTAAAAAAGGTTTGGACAAGTTCCTGGAGGAAAGGTCCATAAACCATTATTAAGAAGGGACCCAGGATATCAATGCTTGAACCAATACAAGCATTGTGGAACCTGTGTCCCTTGGGGAAACTGCTAGGTACGTATGACCTAGACTGGCCACTGATGGAAACAGAATACTGGGCTTGATGGACCTTGGTCTGACCCAGTATGGCAGTACAGGGTCAGCCGTCCTCCTGTGCTGAGTGGAGCCAGCTGTGGAGAAGAGGCTATGCTGAGGGAGTCAAAACCCCGCTCCCTGCTGTGCAGGAGCCGGAGCTGGTGGCTTGGGGGTCTTCTGCCTTCAGGGCCCATGTCCCTGCCCCTTGGCCTGCTGGCCCTGTTAGGGAGCTGGAGAGGCTTGATATTGAGGGTAGGATTTGTAGGCAGCACCCTTCCTTGGGAAAAAGGGCTTCTTTCCTGAGCCCTTCTTTTTCTGAGAAGGGGCAGAAGTCTTCCTGGACAGCCTTGTCCTGGTGAGAGTCTCAGTCTCGATTTCTGCAGCCTTTTCAGTCATGGGCTTACCGAAAAGGTTTTCACCTCGGCAGGGGACATCGACCAACTTGTCCTACACCCATGACTCCAGGTCTGAAACTGCAGCCAGGCCTGACGGTGTGCACCGATACCGGCCGCGGCTACCCGGGTCGAAGCCTCGAAGCCATCATAGGCTGCTCGAGAGATGAACTTCGAGCACTCTCTGATCCCTGTTGACAAAGCCTTGAACCTCTGCAAAGGTTCCTCAGAGAGGCCATATGAGAACCCGGCAATCTCCTTTGCCAGGTCTCGTAGGTACATGCTCATGTACAGCTGGTAGGTCTGGACACGGCATGAGAGCATAGAGCCCTGGAAGCACTTTCTACCGAGGGCATCCAGGTTCCGGGCCTACCGAACGGGGGGGCACCGAGGAGTGCATCTTCTGACTCTTCAGGCGGTGCATGGCCAATTCCACAACCATGGAGTTGTGCGGTAGCTGCGCCTTTTGGAACCCAGGGCTCTTACGGACTCGATAAATGGAATCGATCTGTTTGCTCAGAACCGGCGCCGAGGCCGTGGCCGATGCCTCCCACATATGGAAGAGCAGCCGTTCCAGCATCAGAGAAACCGGTACAGTAAAGGCTTCCTTCAGAGGAAAATCATACTGGAGGGCATCGAGCTCTTCGGCTCGAGGCTCCTCCTCGGCGTCCGCAGGGAAGGCCAAGGCTTTGGCCATGTCCCTCACAAAGTCCGAGAACCGGGTATCCTCCGGTGGGGACCATCTCCGAGGCTCGGACAAGGAGTCCGAAGGGATGCACTGGGTCCTGAAGGGGTCTGGGGACTCCTCTTCCTCCGTCTCCCACGCCGACTCCTCTGAGGAGGAATCGAGTGGCTCCGCCGTGTGGGCCTCGGTGCCACCCGCCCCAATGCCGAGGGTATTGACGTCGACGAACTCGGCCCCGCACGGGAGGTCGAGGGAGACCTTGACTGAGGATTGACTCGAGATTTCATTGACTCGAGGATCGGCTCGGTCTCCGGGGTTGATTTAGATGTCGAGGTCCCGGTGGTCGGGGCAGATGCACCGGTCAGACCGGCGATCAGCACCCGCTGCTGTTCCATGAAGGCAGCCAAGCTGCTCTCCAAGGTCATCAACCTGAGTCCAAGCTCAGGAGACTCAGCAGCCCCCGACTCGGGCCCCGATGGCGTCGGGCCCGACATCGGCTCCCCCGGAGGAGAGTCCACGAGGACAACTGCACTTACGTGACTCGGGGACTCCGGCTCCACACAAGGTAACTTGGACGTCCTCTCCGACTCCGAGCCTGGGGCGGCAGTCAGGGTCACGCGACCTGGCCCTCAAGGATCCAGGAGCCTCCATCGTCACCATCCTCATGAGCTTCTTCTTCCTTCTGTGCTCCCGGGTGGGAGACTCCCTCTCAGAGGAACTCCGACGGCACTCAGGGTCAGACTCCCGAGATGTCGAGGCCTCTGATGAAGTCCGGGCCTGGCAGGACACGAAGTCAGAGAAAATTCTCTCACATTGATGCTGACGGCTCCGAAGCGCCTTTGACGACATTTTGCGCACGGACCACGGGCCAGTGGGTCATGGTTGGGCCCGAGGCAATGGAGGCAGCAGTCATGTGTGTCGGTTAGAGACATATGTTTCTTGCACCGATCACACTTTTTGAACCCGCAGGCAGCCATGGGGGGAAAAAGGGCCCCTGTAAGGTCAAAAGACTGGGCTGCCAGTGAAAACACTAAAAGAGCGCGAACACTAGTCACGAATGACAAAAAACGAAAATCAAAACTCCGGACTTGATACCGGTGTACCGAGCCCAGGCGGGAAAGGGAACCGGCGTCGAACCAGAACAGAAAAAGCCAAAATAACCGAAAAAAATCTACTTTTCCCGGGTGATATGAACTCACGTCCATTGGGCTCCACGGAAAAAGAAAGACTGAGCAAGATGGCACCCTTGGGCAGGAAGGGGACTGCACATGCACGCTGCATTCCCAAAGCTGGGGAAATGCTCCGCATGGGGGTTTTGTCGGCGCCGACGTCACCCATATGTGAGGACTGACTTCCTGCACGGTCCTGGAGAACTTATGTTCTTAGAAATATGGCAAGGGGAAAAGGTTTGAAGAACCTGGAGTGTTTGGAGAGGGGTTGAGGGCAGTTGAAAAAGACAGAATTCAATTGAGTGGCTGAGAGCCACAGGAAGGGACAGGTCTTCCTTGAAGCAGGTGCAAGAGGGTTGAGATGGGAGAAGTGAAAGTCTGGATACAGGTAAGACATAAGAAAGGGCCTTGAGGTGGATATTGATACAGAATACACAGATTAAGTTAAATGGGAGGGTGGCATTTAACGAGCCAGTGGGTGAAAATATACCCCTGTTTGTGCAGCTTGCACTGTAATTGAATCCAAGGAGGGGAGGGGAGGGGAGGAGTGCAAAAACAAAAGTTGATTTAGGGTGCTACAACCCCTTGAGCCATCCCTGATGGTGGATACATGGGATGGTCTCCCCATTGTGGTGATGGATGCACAAAGAGTAACTTAATTCCAAAAATCATGACACAGGAGAGCCTTGGCTGTGAAGAAGTGAGGCAAAAGCCAGAGAACAGCTGGAATCAAGAGCATTGCACCAGGAATGAAACGGGACAGACTGGAAGGGCCTTATAGTCTTTATCTGTTATCACATTTCATGCTTCTTTGTCTTATCAGAAGGGCGCCTTATCCAACTAGTACTTGAGTCATGGCTGAGTTCTTTCTAGAAGAAATGGAAAGACACTTCATTGACTGCTACCTTTTGAGGCTCAAAGATACACTAGTGTGTGAAAACTGCTACAGCTTTAGCTGTAAGATTTGTGTAAGGGTAGCATAAAAATGCCCCTTACCAGTTGCATCAGTGTCCCTATCAACAGTGAATTGATGAAGTCTGAGAGAAGAGGTGTGCACAATCTCAGACACTCCCCAATGGGAGGTGTCTTTCCGAGGATGCGGTTCTATAACTCAGGAGCTTGCTTTGGCCCTGAGGGTCTTCTTCCTCCTGGAGTCTAGTCTTAGGACTCTGCTGAGGCTGAAGGCAGGTGGTCACAGGGTGTGCCAGCAAAAACATTCCATTTTGTTTACAGGACTAGAAAAAGGGACTGTTACTTCTGGAGAGAGATCTGCAACTGTGAGTATATACTTCTGGTAATTTTCTAAAAGGAATTCTTTGTATTAAAGCTAATTAATCTGTGAACCCACTATTTTTGTTAAATCAGTCAGGGCCTAGTAGCAGCAGTTTAAGTTTAAATTTAAAACACAGAGGTGAACTTTCTGGTTACATTTCATACCCAGCAGAGAGCTTGTGGTTTAAATTTAATAGTCACTCAGGGCCTAGTAACAGCAAAGTACTTTTAGTTTAAATTTAAAACACAGAAGAAAGCGTTCTGGTTACATTTGAAACCCAGCAGAGAGCTTGTAGTTTACATTTAATAGTCACTCAGGGCCTAGCATCAGAAAAGTACTTTTAGTTTTAAAACACAGAGCAGAACTTTCTGATTACATTTCATACCCAGCAGAGAGCTTGTAGTTTAAATTTAATAGTCACTCAGGGCCTAGTAACAGCAAAGTACTTTTAGTTTCAATTTAAAACACAGAAGAGATCTTTCTGGTTACATTTGGAACCCAGCAGAGAGCTTGTAGTCTAAATTTAATAGGGCCTAGCATCAGCAAAGTACGTTTTGCTTAAATTTAAAACACAGAAGAGAGCTTTCTGGTTAAATTTAGAACCCAGCAGAGAGCTTGTAGTTTAAATTTCATAAGAAGTTAGAGCCTAGCAGCAGCTAAGAGCTATAATTTAAATCAAATCAGAATATAGCTTACCTCAGCAGCACAAGACAGGGTACTGTGTAGCAGCCCTCTTTTAATAAGTGTTATTTCCCTCCCTCCCCTGGGATAATCGTAGCTTTATAGGTACTTACACATCTTACAAGACAGGAGGTGCTCTCAGGTGAAGCTCATTACCCAAATAAGTCATACACTAAGGACCTGAGATTAGTTAAGCTTCAGGTGAACAAGCTATATTACACGTATTAGGTACAGTTTTATTAGTATAAATATCCATAGCAACCCTTAGTAAGTAAAGAACTTAGATCTAAACACAAACTTAAAACTAAGATGCAGACAGCAGTCCAGCAGCGGGATGGGGGCTTTCCAGTCTTTTGCATTGAGTGTCACATGTACGATTTTCTCCCAGTTGGTGAGAGGTCTTACGTGTGCAATAGGTGCAAGGAGCTCTTTGCTCTCAGGGAACGAGTCTGTTCTCTAGAGGCTAAAGTAGCAGACTTGGAAAGCATAAGACAGACAGAGAGGTACATAGACGAGACCTACAGGGATATAGTCCTGAAGTCCCACCTCCAGTCTGGCAGCATCCCTGTTGCCATGGAGGAGAGAGGTCACGTGACAGGAGAGCATCACCCTGGTGTGGCAGGAAGTGATCCTGTAACTAGGACCTGTGTTCCAGGTGATGTAAAACCCTCTCGCACCGAGGAAGTTTCTCCAGGGCCATGTGCCCATGAGGGAAGGGTTAGGACAGCCGTTATAGTTGGTGATTCGATCATTAGGCATGTAGATAGCTGGGTGGCTGGTGGATGTGAGGATCGCCTGGTAACATGCCTGCCTGGTGCGAAGGTAGCGGACCTCACACGCCACCTAGATAAGGTCTTAGATAGTGCTGGGGAGGAGTCTGCTGTCTTGGTACATGTCGGTACCAATGACATAGGAAAATGTGGTAGGAAGGTTCTGGAGGCTAAATTTAGGCTTTTAGGTAGGAAGTTGAAATCCAGAACTTCCAGGGTAGCATTCTCTGAAACGCTTCCTGTTCCATGCGCAGGACCGAAAAGGCAGGCAGAGCTCCGGAGTCTCAATGCGTGGATGAGACAATGGTGCAGAGATGAGGGTTTTGGATTTGTTAGGAACTGGGGAACATTCTGGGGAAAGGAGGGGCTCTTCCAAAGGGATGGGCTTCACCTTAACTGGGATGGAACCAGGCTGCTGGCATTAACCTTTAAAAAGGAGATCGAGCAGCTTTTAAACTAGATATTAGGGGAAAGCCGACAGTCGCCCAAAAGCGGATGGTTCGGAAGAATGTATCTTTGAAGGATACTACCAAAAGCAGAGAGGTTCCACAAAAGAGTAAAGTAGCCCAAATGCCCTCAAGTATGGAGCAGACAGAGCTTAAGATCCTAAATTACCCATGTCTAACAATAGCCAAATTAATATGAATAAAATACATTCTCTAAAATGCTTGTATGCAAATGCTAGAAGTCTAAAAAATAAGATGGGAGAGTTAGAATATATAGCACTAAATGAAAGGTTAGATATGATTGGAATATCAGAGACATGGTGGAAGGAGGACAACCAGTGGGACACTGTGATACCTGGGTACAAACTATATCGTAATGATAGAGCTGATCAAATTGGTGGAGGGGTTGCTCTCTATGTTAGAGAGGGCATTGAGTTAGAAAGGATTAAAGTTTTGCAGGAAACAAAATCTGCTGTAGAATCTATATGGATTGAAATTCCATGTAAAAGGGGGAAGGCAATGGCAGTGGGGGTGTACTATCGAGCGCCTGGCCAGAATGACCAAATGGATAATGAAATGCTCAAAGAAATCAAGGAAGCTAACAAACGTTACAGCACAGTAATAATAATGGGTGATTTCAACTACCCCGGTATCAACTGGGTCAGTGTCACGGCAGGACATGCTAGGGAGATAAAGTTCCTAGATAAAATTAATGACTGCTTCTTGGAGCAGCTGGTTCATGAACCGACCAGAGGGGAAGCCATATTAGACCTAGTGGAACACCAGATCTAGTGCAAGAGATAAGGGTGTTGGGGCCACTTGGCAATAGTGATCATAGCATGATTGCCTTTGATTTAATTAGTGGAGGAGGGATAGTAAGGAAATCCACAGTACTACCTTTTAACTTTCGAAAGGGAGACTATGATAAAATGAGGAAAACAGTTAAGAAAAAACTAAAAGGAGCAGTTGCTAAGGTTAAAGACGTACATCATGCTTGGCTGTTGTTGAAAAATACTATCTTGGAATCCCAGACCAGCTGTATTCCATGCTTTAAGAAAAGTGGAAGGAAGTCCAAAAACCTGCCAGCATGGTTTAAAGGTGAGGTCAGAGAGGCTGCTGTTGCCAAAAAAGCATCTCTCAGGAAATGGAAAAAAGAGCCAAACGACGAAACCTGGAAACAGCACAAGCACTGGCAAGTCAAATGCAAGGCATTGATAAGGCAGGCAAAGGGAGAATTTGAGAAGAAGCTTGCTGCGGAAGCAAAAACGCGAAGTAAAGACCTTTTCAAGTACATTCGTAGCAAGAAACCTGTGAGAGTCAGTTGGTCCATTAGATGATAAAGGGCTTAAAAAGGAGCACTAAGAGGCGACAGCGGAGAGACTGAATGAATTCTTTGCTTCGGTCTTTACTGAGGAAGATGTAGGGATGTTACCCATGACTGAAGTGGTATTTAAAGGTGCGGAAGAATTGAAGGAAATATCGATACATCGGGAAGATGTATTACAACTATTAGATAAACTGAAGAGTAGCAAATCACCTGGGCTGGATGGAATACATCCAAGGGTGTTGAAAGAACTGAAATACGAGATTGCAGACCTGCTATTAGTAATCTGTGAACTATCATTAAAATCATCTCTAATACCTGAAGATTGGAGGATCGCCAATGTAACACCAATTTTTAAAAAAGGTTCCAGGGGTGATCCGGGAAACTACAGACCGGTGAGCCTGACATCAGTACCGGGAAAAATGGTAGAAACCATCATAAAGAATAAAATTACTCAGCATGTAGATAGATAGTCATGACCTAATGAGAGACAGCCAACATGGCTTTAGACAAGGAAGATCTTGCCTTACTAATCTGTTATCTTTTTTTGAAGGAGTGAATAATCAGGTGGACAAAGGTGAGTGAGTTGATATTGTGTATCTGGACTTTCAGAAAGCCTTTGACAAGGTCCCTCATGAGAGACTTTTGGCAAAACTAAAGAGTCATGGGATAGGAGGCAGTGTACTATTGTGGATCAGGAACTGGTTAAAAGATAGAAAGCAGAGGGTAGGGCTAAATGGCCAATTTTCCCAATGGAGAAAGGTGAATAGTGATATACCCCAGGGATCTGTGCTGGGTCCGCTGCTTTTTGACATATTCATAAATGACCTGGAAAGTGGAATAACGAGTGAGGTTATCAAATTTGCAGATGACACAAAACTATTTAAAGTTGTTAAAACCCAAGAGGATTGTGGAAAATTGCAAGAGGATCTTGATAAATTGGAAGACTGGCATCAAAATGGCAGATGAAATTTAATGTGGACAAGTGCAAGGTTATGCACCTAGGGAAGAACAACCCAAACTATGGTTACACGATGCAAGGTTCCACATTAGGAACCACCACCCAGGAAAAAGATTTAGGCGTCATTGTAGATAACATGTTAAAACCCTCGGCCCAGTGTGCAGCGGCGGCCCAGAGAGCAAATAGAATGCTAGGTATGATAAGGAAAGGAATGGAAAATAAAACAAAAGATATTATAATGCCTCTATATCGTTCCATGGTGAGACCGCACCTTGAATATTGTGTGCAATTCTGGTCGCCGTATCTTAAAAAGGATATAACGATTTTAGAAAAGTTTCAGAGAAGAGCCACCAAAATGGTAAAGGGGATGGAAGGATACTCTTATGAAGAAAGGCTAAAAAGGTTAGGGCTCTTTAACCTGGAAAAGAGACGGCTGAGGGGAGATATGATAGAAGTCTATAAATTAATGAACGGAGTGGAACGGGTAAACGTAGATCGATTGTTTACCTTATCAGAATATAGAAAGACTAGGGGACATGCAATGAAGCTACAGGGTAAACTATTTAAGACTAATAAAAGAAAATATTTTTTCACTCAACGTGTAATCAAACTCTGGAATTTGTTACCAGAGGATGTAGTAAAGGCTGTTAATGTAGCTGGGTTTAAAAAAGGTTTGGACAAGTTCCTGGAGGAAAGGTCCATAAACCATTATTAAGAAGGGACCCAGGATATCAAATGCTTGAACCAATACAAGCATTGTGGAACCTGTGTCCCTTGGGGAAACTGCTAGGTACATATGACCTAGATTGGCCACTGTTGGAAACAGAATACTGGGCTTGATGGACCTTGGTCTGACCCAGTATGGCATATCTTATGTTCTTAGGTTTTTCCATTTTACTTTGTTTCATTTTAATAAATTTTCATTTTATTTCACTATATTTTCATTTCAGGGCAATTTTGTTAATTAAAGAGGTAGCTGTGGCTGCTGCCCAAATGAAAAACATAACGGAAAGGTTCCTAGAGGTTTCAGGCAAATAGAAAACCCAACTGTTTTTTTTTTTCCTCACTGACTGAGACCTTTGGGTTATAAGTCACAACAACTTGCAGAAGCACTAGCATGTCTCCATGCGGTTGTGTCTAGTCTAACTGCTGTATTGCTGGTGATCTTCCTTCCTGCTTCCTATTGGCCCAAGGTTTGCCAGCTCTACAGCTCTATGAAAAATGCTAACTTGATTTTTTGCCTTGTGAATCGACTGAACTTAGGAGACAGTGTAACAAGTAAATTCTCAGTTGATTAAAACATCTGAGACGTTTACCGAGCCTAATCCAGACCTTCGTTGACCATCCTAATTAGACAAGCAGGATCTGGATTAGGCTTAGACATGGTTTCACAGAATTTCTGGCACAAGAATATGGTGAAAGGAAAATCTTTGCAGTAAATCTCTACAACAGACGTCAACAGATGCGCAAGGCAGTCGGCATTTTCCATAGAGCTCCAGCACAGACACACTTTGGGTGGTTAGGAAAAAGGAAGAAAGAGCTTTTTATTTTTATTTATTTTAGTATTTAGCTTATGCCTTTCCAGTAGTAGATCAAGGCAAGTTACATTCAAGTCTTTCCCTGTCCCTGGAGGGCGTACAATCATCAGCAGAGTTAAGAGAAGGCTCGCTAAAGGCAGCCCCCATTGCAATGTGATGCTCTTCTGCAAGACGCCTACCTTTCAACCCCAGCGTTACTGGCTTAAGGCCAGCCTGTGATGAAACTGGTGGGGAAACTTAATTTTGGATGTTTAAGTGCTGGTTTTGGATTTAAAATGATATGAAATGAAATAGGAAATCTTGCTGATATTTTCCATTTCGTTTCAAATTAATGCACAGCTGTATTTTCGCACCCAAGAATGGAAGTGTGGTATGGGCTTGGGAGAATCCCAGAAGAGAATTTGGAGATTAAGAGGACCAAAGGTCAAACTGCTGAAAGGAAAGTTAGTTTTAGCTGCCTTTTTTCAAGAAAGCATGAGCACAACTGCTTGAAAGAAGTGAACTATGTTTAGAGTCAAGGAGGAAAGCAATGCCGCGGGAGCCCATCTGTTGGTGTGTTAAAGGAAAGGATTCCAGTCCTGCTAAAGACAAAGGGCCCGATACTGCAAGGCATTTACATGGGTTACAGAGCTGTAAAACGTGTAAATCCCCTAAGCGGGATATTCAGAGGTTAGTGCCGCCGAATATCCCCAAGTAACGCTTAGCATTGGGGCATGTGGAGGGCGTTCCAGGGGGGTACCGAGGAATAACCAGTCAGCGGCGATATCCATCCCCTGCTCGGTTATCACTCAGCGGCGAAGGTCAGGCACAGCAAAAGCTGTCCTCCATTTTGCTACCAAAGCTAACCGGGCAAGGGCTGAATATTGCTGCTCACCGGTTAGCTTCTGCACCATGCGCTGCTGTGCAGCAAACCTTGTTCAATGCCAGTTGCCGGATATAGTCCCGGCACTGAATGTCCGGATTAACTCTACAGTGGCGATAGCTAGGTGCTGCACTCGCACTAGCCGCCGCTGAATATCGGGCCCAAAGAATCTGCATTGAGCTGTGCAGTATAGTAGTGTGGGCAGATTTCAAGAGATCACTTTGTGGACTGTATTGGCTTTTGTTTTTCCATATAGACTACACTAGACATAAATACACAAGTAATTCATCAGTATTGAACATGCCTCATCCAGACTGATTTATGGTTTTCTTTGTTTGCTTTACTGGGAAGTGCCAGAAGTGACTCCACAAGTCTAAGGACCTTAGAAAACTCTCTCTCTCACTGCCAAGAAAGGAGCTGGGAACGCGGGCTGTCTGATGGCTCGCAGGCTAGTCAATTTACTACTGCAAGGCACGCCTCAAATGCAGATTCACCTGATCCCCAAGCACCATGCCACCCGGAAGTATTCCCTGCAGAGACCCCAGCAACCTGTCGTTTTATCCTCAGACTATGAGTCTTTCCCAAGACAAGACATCACTTTGGAGTTTTATTCCAAAGTCTTTCTTTGTGAGAAGCTATCACCCTGGAGTCTTTTCTAGAGTGTGACAGGAACAGAGGAGGTCCTGGTATTATCTTTGGAGACAGACCACCACCTTGTAATCTTTCCAGAAGATAATGTATCGCCTTGGAAACGTCGCTGGAGACAGTGAGTCTCTTTTGGAGTCAACTCATCACCCTAGAGGCCTTCTTGGAGACGGCCCATCACCCTGAAGTCTTTGCCAGAGACGGCCCGTCACTCAAGAGAGAATCTGTCACTCCGGAGTCTTCTTTGTTGCCGGGCGATCACTCACTCTCCTGCTTTTGGTAGTCACTGCAAACATTCATCCATTTGCTTTAGTTTTAAGGAATAAAACTTCCTTTTAACATCTCCAGCCAGTTCTGTAAATGTCACAAGATGAAAATAAATATGAAAAAGAAAATTCCCTTCGGATCTGCTTTTCATAAAAGTATAGATTTAATAACCTCTTCTAAAGAGAAGCAGAGTCGAGCTATGAAAGAGCGGCATCAGATGTATGAGTGCTGACAGCCCCACGCACTGAGATAAACAAGGAAAGGGATTTCACTGGAAAGAAACGACAGTTTCACTCCACAGTCACGAAAGAAGGCGGACTAAAACATCTGTCCCAAATTCTTAAAGGAAGCACGGATTCGCCCACACAGTCAGTCAGCAGGGGCCATTCTGAGCATCCTTCCTCGCTGCCTCACCTCAGAGGAACTCAGCACCAGAACAAGTATTAAACCTCAGATTTAGCCACTTCCATACCACTACATTTGTCTAGCGCTTGTCTTAGAAGCTTTGTTTTGCCCAGCGGCTGAGTGATTGTGCTTAGTACTGCCAGTCAGAAGGCAAGATTCCTTACCCTGACTTTTGCATCTTCGGCTGATGGAGGTGGAGAATGCTGGGGGTCTTGGCCACCACACATCAGCAACTCCTACTGGCCAAGTCTGGGGGTGCACATGTAAGAGATGCAATCTGTGGCCTTTGGCAATTGGTAGGTTAGATGGGAGGGACTATAAAATGGGGATATTCTCCCTTATTCCAGGTAGCTGCAAATGAAGGTTCATGGTGCGATAACCAGTAAAGGCCATTTTCAGCTGATCTAGAAATCCAAGGAAGAAGGGGGAAACCAACAGAGTAATTTAATAAAGAAAACTTTAGGCCTTATAACTTCCTCTTCTGCAAAGATGTTAAGCACAATTCAGGATGGATACTTGAGAAGGGCACACCAGAAAGCCTTACTGCATCTATGTTCTTAATAGATTTTTCCTAGAGTTTGTTTCTTCGCAGAGACAAAAGCTGGATTCCATGGAAGGAATCACTAATACTATGAGGCTATGGCATGAATTGTGTGCCAGAATTACAAATCATCAGCCACCTCCATCATCTCCACCATCTAAGCTACTTTGACCACTGTCATCTCCACTGCTTCTACTGTTTCTTTTGTCTCCACTGTATTCAGCATCTTCACCGCCTCAATCTCTCATTGCCCTCATGCCTCTATCACCACAGCATCTATTTCTTCTCTTGTCTTAATTGTCTCCATCACAGCTTCTGCCCTATCTCAAACCGCCCATTGTTTCCATCATCTGCTACTCCCTTCACTGTCTCCATGAGGTGCATTGCTTCCATCTCAAGTTCCTACAGTTGCTTGTGTTGCTCCAACTCATTATATTTAGGGGCTCCCTTATGCGTGCTTTCAAGATCAGCCAGAATTTTGCAGACAGCCCTTTGGTGAACTGTCAATGTTTTGATCCCATTGAGCCACCTTTGAAGGCTGTGCATTGACTGACAATCGTCTAGCAGATAAGGCTGAAGGTTCTACTCTTGCTATTTTGTGGAGTTCACAATGACACGCCTGGTTATTTGAAGATTATGGTTTATCAACAAACTTCCGCATGGGTGTTATGTTCTTCTAATACTGAGTTATTGTTTGTCCCCTCTATGGCTGCTGCGATTCTTAGTACTCATCGTGATCGCGCTTTCTTCAATTGCTGGCCCCTGACATTCAGATTGAAGAGGCCCACCTGACATTTTGGCAGAAGGTCAAAACGTATTTCTTGCAGTTGGCATTTTGTGAGTCTCAGTGGATTTATGAGTTGTTGATCTGTTTTGTCAGTCTGCAGTTATGCACATTTTTTGTTATTTGCACTAGACAAATATTTTTTGGATTTGTAGAATATAAACGTTTCAAATAAAATTAATAAAATAAAATAATCACTATATCCTTTAGCCTCTCAAGCCACTTCAAAGCCTCCCCCAACAGTTTCTCCCCTTTTCTCTCAGTTCACTGTTTGTTTAAAAGGCCTCACCTGCATCTTGAGTACTGTGCGCAGTTTGGGTTTCCCCATCTCAAAAAGCATATAGCAGATGCAGAAAAGGGTCAAAGAAGGGCGACAACAATAATGCCCCCTGAGGAAAGGCTAAGCGGGTCAGTGCTCTTTAAGTTTGGAGAAAAGATGACCGAGAGGGGATATGATAGAACTTTATAAAATAGTGAGTAGAGTGGAAGGATTACATAGGGAACAGTTGTTTAGTCCATCAGCAGGGCTGGTCCCAGAGTTGGTTCAAGGTGTTGGTGCCCTAGGCAGACCTTAATTCTTACACCCCCTTCAGCTATCAAAATCAGTTGTTTAGCTTTGAATGTCCTGCTCTTTGCTGCCCCCAGAAGCTGCTGCCCTAAGTGACTGCCTCGTTTGCCTAATGGTCACCCCAGCCCTGACTGTCAGACAATACAAGAGGACAGTCCATGAAACCAGTGACAAGAAAATTGAAAACAAATCATAGAAAAATATTATTTTTGTGCAATGCATAATTAAGACGTGCAATCTGTTGCCAGAGGATGTGGGCAAGGTGACTAATTAGCAGAATTCAAGAGGTGTGAGAATGTTCCTGGAGGAAAAGTAAAAAAAAAAATTATTAGCCAAATAGACTTGGGAGAGCCATTCTTCATTTGTGGAAATAGGCTAAGGGAAATAGATCTGCTTTTGGGGATCAGCTGAACACTTGTGACCAGGACTCGCTACTTTTAGAGGCAGAATGCTGGGCTCAATGGACCTTGGTCCGACTCAGCCTGGCTTTACTTTGATCTAATGTCCTTAACTTCCCACCTGTCTTACCTCCTTCTCCAGGGTATGCAGATCAAGTTTCTCATCCCTGGACAGGGGCCTCTCAGCATGTTCCAGCAACTTCATGGACAGCTTAACGTGACTTTCCACATATGTGTCAAAATCTATGAGAGCAAAAGAACTCAGGATAATATTATCACATGGTTTCAGTGCTATGACAGCTGTAATGGGGCTTAATAGAAGCCTGCTTACAATGAACTGTATCAACACTGTCATTAAAGTGATTAATTAATTAATACATTCTTAGAGTGGTTGGGTTAATTGGTGTAACGCATTATTGCATTTTATTTAGGAGATGTCAATTACTGAACAGGCTCTGTAATCATTTCTATTCACCGCACTCTCTCAGTCACCCAGCTCCAGAATCCCGGCTCTCCTTACATTTCCCTTCACTTTCTCTCACTCTCGGCCCACAGCAGTTTCCTCAACATTATCCTTTTCTCACTTTCCTCAGTACCCAAAAATTGTTACTGTCTGCGTGCAATAATTGTGTTATCAGCTCCTTAGCACCACCGTTTCCAAGGAGAGGTGATTTCGCTAGTGCTGTCAGGTTTCACACTCTGGAGGACGGCTGTTTATGATGGTGATTAGAGCCCTGACCTGCATGGAAAAGACAAGAGAACTCTCGGAAACTGGGAATAAAAGCTACTTCTCTGCCCCTGACTCTGAGCATGACCAAGTGGAAGTCATTTTATACCCTGAGGCCTCAGCTCTAATCCCAGCTCTGTCCCTGACTCTCTGAGTGACCAGGGGGAAGTCACTTTATACCCTGAGGCTTCAGCTCTAATCCCAGCTCTACCCCTGACTCTGAGCATGAACAAGTGGAAGTCATTTTATACCCTGAGGCCTCAGCTCTAATCCCAGCTCTGTCCCTGACTCTCTGAGTGACCAGGGGGAAGTCACTTTATACCCTGAGGCCTCAGCTCTAATCCCAGCTCTGTCCCTGACTCTCTGAGTGACCAGGGGGAAGTCACTTTCTATCCTGAGGCCTCAGCTCTAATCCCAGCTCTGTCCCTGACTCTCTGAGTGACCAGGGGGAAGTCACTTTCTATCCTGAGGCCTCAGCTCTAATCCCAGCTCTGTCCCTGACTCTCTGAGTGACCAGGGGGAAGTCACTTTATACCCTGAGGCCTCAGCTCTAATCCCAGCTCTGTCCCTGACTCTCTGAGTGACCAGGGGGAAGTCACTTTCTATCCTGAGGCCTCAGCTCTAATCCCAGCTCTGTCCCTTACTCTGTATGTGACCACGGGGAAATCACTTTATACCCTGAGGCCTCAGCTCTAATCCCAGCTGTGTCTATGACTCTGTGCATGACCAGGGGGAAGTCACTTTATTTCCTGAGTCCTCAGTTCTAATCCCAGCTCTGTCCCTGGCTCTGTGTGTGTGTCTGGTCAGGTTCTTTTTATCTCTGCACACTTCCAATCCCAGCTCTACCCTTGATTCCATCTATTCTTTTACTTACATACCACCTTATTCCTTAAATGGGGAGCCCCATCTGTGACGCTAAGCATGATCCTTTATATCCTTGGGGCTCAATTCTTATTTAAAAGAAAAAAAATTAAGACCAGTGACCACTATTCCAACACATGTAACAAACTGACCCAGTTTGAAAATCACATTTTGTATATCATAAAGGCCAAACTGTTTATAGTTATGCACTGAGCACTTGCTGAGAACATTAACGGTTATGGTGCCATGTCAAATACGAAAAGGCTGCTGGATTTTGGGAAGTATTTAGGACATTCTTCCACGTGTTATGGGGGACTCTTATTAATATTTATGGTGCAGATGTGGATTGATTAACATGAAGCCTGTATTCTAGAATTTAAACTGTGTTTTAAGTGTAAGGAAAAATTCTTTAAAAAGATAAAAAGATGATATGACGTTCACACAGACATTTCTCATCCGTTTAATCAGTGAAACGAATGCGGAAGGACATTGAGCCGAAGAATTGGTACAGTTCGGTTGGCAGAGGTGATCTGTGCTACATGAAAGCACACCGCCGCTTTTCTGATGTTTGCGCACATCACCTTAATTTCCTAAATAAGTGGTCGGCCCATAAATATAAACCTTTGGGGCTATACTGTGTAGAAAGAGTAGTTACTCACCTGTAACAGGTGTTCTCCAGGAGCAGCAGGAATCAGTCCTCACATATGGGTGACATCGATGTCGATGGAGCCCCCATGCGGAGCATTTCCCCAGCTTTCTAAGAAAGCCTTTGGGAATACACCCACGCATGCGCGGTCCCCTTCCCGCCCAGAGGTGCCATCTTGCTCAGTCAGATGACATAGCTAAAAGACAGCACAAAAAACACAAAAGAACTATATACAACTGCAACTCCAAGGGGAGGAGGGAGGGTTGTGAGGATTGATTTCTGCTGCTCCTGGAGAACACCTGTTACAGGTGAGTAGCTACTCTTTCTCCAGGACCAAGCAGGAAGTCAGTCCTCACATATGGGCGACTCCCTAGCTCTGGGCTACCAGCAACCCAGGCTGAAAAATTGAGCTCCCTCTGTGAAGCCTCAGCATCAGGGAAAGAATTTTACTGAGAAGAGATCCCACCGGTAGCCCAACAAGAGGGCTGGAGGGCAGGAGTTGCCTAAACCTCAAAGAGATTCCAGAGTACTGCCTGACCAAAAGCACTGTCCCTACGGGACTCCCTCTCCAGGCAGTAATGGGCTGCAAAAGTCTGGCTTGAGGACCAAGTTGCAGCCCTACAGATGTCTGCTAACAGTACAGAATGGAGATGAGCTACTGTTGCAGCCATTGCCCAGACACGGTGGGCTGTGACTCGACCCTGCAAGGGAAGGTCTGCTGCCCTGTAAGCCCAGGTGATACAGTGCGCCACCCATATGGACATGGTACGCTTGCAGACAGGCAACCCCAAGTTGTTTGGGTCAAAGGAGACGAAGAGCTGGGTAGCCCTTCTATGACCCTTAGTACGCTCAATGTAGAAAGACAAGGCCCTTCTACAGTCCAGGATATGCAGGACTTCCTCAGCCTGGCTGGCATGGGGCCTAGGGAAGAATGTTGGAAGAACCACCTCCTGATTGAGGTGGAAAGAGGAGACTACCTTCGGGAGGAACTTAGGATGAGTCCTAAGGACTACCCTATTCCTATAGAAACGAGTGTATGGCCTGTCACAGACCAGGGCTTGAAGTTCACTCACTCATCTGGCCGAGGTCAGTGCCACTAGGAAAAGAACCTTCCAAGAAAGGAAGCGGAGAGGACACGTAGCCATCGGCTCAAAGGGAGGGCGAGTAAGCCGCTGCAAGACCACATTCAACTCCCACTCAGGGGCTGGTGGACTGAGAGGAGGCTTTAGCAAGAGCAAGCCTCTGAGGAAGCGGGACACCACGGGGTGAACCGATAAAGAGTGCCCTTCCACCAGTGAGTGGTAGGCTGCCAGAGCAGAAAGGTGTACCCGAACAGAATTGGACTTAAGACCCTGATTAGACAAGTGCAGCAGGTACTGAAGCACCACTGGCACAGGACAGGAGAAAGGGTTCTCCTGGCGTTTATCACACCACAAGGAGAACCGCTTCCACTTCAGGGCATAGGTCTTTCTGGTGGATTGCTTCCTAGAGGCCAAGACCACCTCTTCAACTTCGTGAGGCAGGCCCCAGGGAGCCAGCACTACCCTTGCAGCCTCCAGGCCATCAAACTGAGCGTTTTGAGATTGGGGTGCAGAAGGGAACCCTGATCCTGAGAAAGAAGATCGGGTTACAGCCCCAGAGGGAGTGGGGTATCCACCGCCAGCTGTAACAGAAGCGGGAACCAGGGCTGCCTTGGCCATCTGGGGGCTACCAATATGACCGAGGCCCTGTCCCTTAGAATCTTGAACAAGGTTCGGGCCACCAGGGGCGTGGGAGGAAACGCATACAGGAGGCCCTTCGACCTTGAGATCAGGAAGGCATCCGCTGCGAATCTTGTGGGATGCGGTTGCCTGGAGCAGAACTGAGGCAGCTGCCGGTTCAGGGGACTGGCAAAGAGGTCTATGGAAGGAAGTCTCCATTTCAGGAAGATGTTCTGAACCACCAAAGGGTGCAGTTGCCATTCGTGAGGCTGTAGAACCCTGCTCAATCTGTCTGCCAGGAAATTTTCGTGGCCAGGAAGATAGATTTCCCAAAGCAGCACATTGTGTCGAAGTGCAAAAGAGCATAGGGCCTGTGCCTCCTGACACAGGAGCCTGGACCCCATGCCCCCTTGTTTGTTCACATAGAACATCACCACCTGGTTGTCTGTCTGCACCAAGACAGATTGGTGGGCCAGGGTGTGAGAGAAGGCTTTGAGGGCTAAGCGTATCGCCCGGCGTTCCAGCAGATTGATTTGTTGCGTGGCCTCCCATGGAGACCACAGGCCCTGTGTGCACTTGTCCAGACAATGTGCACCCCAGCCCTGCAAGGAGGCATCGGTTGTGAGTACCACAGTGGAAGCAGGTACCTGAAAAGGAATTCCCTGTAGAAGGTTGGGGGGGTGTAGCCACCACTGCAGGGAGTTCAGGAAGGGTTTGGACACCCTTACTTTGTCTCTTAGGCTTCCTGTAGCCTGCCTCCACTGAGTCCTGAGACACCACTGTGCAGGCCTCATATTCAGACGGGCATTGGGGGTCACATGCACTGTTGAAGCTATGTGGCCCAGGAGCCTTAAACAAAGTCTGGCAGAAACCAGTGGGTTGTCTAAAAACCGGCTGGCCAAGTCCATCAGCCTTCCTGCTCTGTCTTCTGGCAAGTAAGCTTTTGCGTGCAGGGAGTCTAACCGTGCTCCTATGAACTCCAGGTTCTGGGAGGGGAGCAAAGTGGACTTTGTGAAGTTTATAACAAAGCCTAGTTGCTGAAGGAGAGAGACAGTACGGAGGGTGGCTTGCCTGGCCTCCTGGAGTGTCTGACCCCTGATGAGCCAGTCGTCCAGGTAGGGGAAGACAAAAATACCCTGGTTTCTCAAGTAGGCCGCCACCACTGCCAGGCACTTTGTGAAGACCCGTGGGGCAGAGGTTAGGCCAAAGGGCAGTACTCTGTACTGAAAATGGTTTCCTCCTACCACGAACCTTAGGTATTTTCTGTGGTCTGGATGAATGAGGATGTGAGTGTACGCATCCTTCAGATCTAAGGAGCATAGCCAATCTCCCTGCTGGAGGTAGGGCAGCAGTGTTTCAAGAGTAAGCATCTTGAACCTTTCCTTTTCCAAGAACTTGTTGAGATTTCTCAAGTCCAGAATGGGCCGGAGACCTCCAGGTCTCTTTGGCACAAGAAAGTATCTGGAGTAGAAGCCCTGCCCCAGCAGGTGGGGAGGTACAGGCTCCACCGCCCTGTCCTGAAGAAGACCTTGCAGTTCCTGGAGGAGTTCCTTATGCAGAGTAGGCCTTGGAGGCTCCCCTGGAAAGTAGGAGGGGGGTACCTGATTGAAATGGAGCAGATAGCCCTTCTGGACTATGCTTAGTACCCAAGCGTCTCTTGTGATGAATGGCCACTGATGGGCAAACAGGGCCAACCAACCTCTCGTGCTGAGATGGGCCAGCAGAGGTGGAGAGGCTATGCAGTGGGAGTCAAAAACCCCCTCCCTGCTGAGTAGGAGCAGGAGCTGGAGGCTTGGGGGCTTTCTGCCTACGGGGCCCATGTCCCTGCCCCTTGGCCTGCTGACCCTGCTGGGGAGCTGGGGAGGCCTGATAGTGAGGGAAAGGTTTGTAGGCATATGACTTCCTCGGGTAAAAGGTCTTTTTCCCCGAGCCCTTCTTCTTATGAGAAGGGGCAGAAGTTTTTCTGGACAACCTTGTCCTTGTCAGAGTCTCGGTCTCGAGCTCAGCGGCCTTTTTGGCCATGGGCTTGCCGAAGAGGTTTTCACCTTGGCATGGGACATCAACCAACTTGTCCTGTACCCATGGCTCGAGGTCCGATGACTGTAGCCATGCCTGGTGTCGAGCACCGATGCCAGCCGCCGCTACTCGGGCCGAAGCCTCGAAGCCATCGTAGGCCACCTGGGAGATGAATTTGGAGCATTCCCGGATCCCCGAGGACAAGGTCTTGAACCTCTGCAAAGGTTCCCTGGAGAGGCCAGCCGAGAACTCGGCTATTTCCTTAGCCAGGTCCCGCAAGTACATGCCCATGTACAGCTGGTAGGACTGGACACGGCAAGCAAGCATCGAGCCCTGGAAGCACTTTCTGCCGATGGCATCCAGGCTTTGGGCCTCCCTACCAGGGGGCACCGCAGAGTGCATCTTCTGGCTCTTCAGACGATGCATGGCCGATTCCACAACCATAGAATGGTGCGGCAGCTGTGCCTTTTGGAACCCAGGGCTCTTTCGGACTCGATACATGGAATCAATCCGCTTGCTCAAAACTGGCGCCGAGGCCGGTGGCTCCCACATTCGGAAGA
Source organism: Ichthyophis bannanicus (assembly GCA_033557465.1). NCBI lineage: Eukaryota > Metazoa > Chordata > Amphibia > Gymnophiona > Ichthyophiidae > Ichthyophis > Ichthyophis bannanicus. Next base: position 1,013,029,395 of record CM066034.1, on the reverse strand, counting down.
GGAGCCGCTCCAGCATCGGAGGAACCGGCACAGTAAAGGCCTCCCTCGGGGGAGAGTCATACTGCAGGGCATCGAGCTCTTCGGCTCGAGGCTCCTCCTCGGGATCCGCAGGCACAGCCAAAGCCTTGGCCATGTCCCTTACAAACTCCGAGAACCGGGTGTCCTCTGGTGGGGACCTACTCCGGGGCTCGGACAGCGGTGAGTCCGAAGGGACACACTGAGTCCAAAAGGTATCGGGGGACTCCTCGTCCTCCGTCTCCCACGCAGACTCATCCGAGGAAGAGTCGAGGGGCTCCGACCGTGCGGGCTCCAGTAGCACCCACCCCGACACCGGGGGCATCGGCGTCGATGCCCTCGGTCCCGAACGGGAGGTTGAGGGGGACCGTGACCGACTCCGGACTCGGGCCTTCATGGCTTCGAGAACCGGCTCGGTCTCCGGGGTCGACTTAGACGTCGACATCCCGGTGGTTGGGGCAGATGCACCAGTTAAACTGACCATCAGCACCCGCTGCTGATCCATGAAGGCAGACAGTCTGCACTCCAAGGCTGTCAGCCTGAGTCCAAGCTCAGGAGACTCAGCAGCCACCGACTCGGGCCCCAGCGGCGCCGGGCCCGACGTTGGCTCCCTGGGAGGAGAGTCCTCGAGGACAACGGGACTTACGTACTCGACGGACTCCGGCTCCATACGAGGCACCTTAGGCGGCTTCTCCAGCTCCAAAGGCCCAGGGTGGCGGTCAGGGGTCCGGGACCTGGCCCTCAAGGAACCAGGGGTATCCTCCAATGCCACCCTCACGAGTTTTCTCTTCCTGTTATGCTCCCGACTGGGGGACCCCCTTTCAGAGGAACCCTGACGAAGCTTGGGGTCAGACTCCCGAGACGTCGAGGCCTCTGACGAGGTCCAGGCTCATCCGGAGACAGAGTCAGAAAAGATTCTCTCCTTCTGATGCTCCCGGCTTCTGAGTGCCTTGGTGGACATCTTTCCACATGGGACACAGACCTTGGGATCATGGTCTGGCCCGAGGCAACACAGGCAGCAGTCGTGTGTTTCGGTAAGAGACATGAGCTTCTTACAACGATCACACTTTTTAAAACCACTGGAGGCCATCGGGGAAAAAAGGGCCCCTGCGAGGTCAAAAGATCGGCCCTCCAGGGAAAAAGAAAAAGAGTGCGAATGCATGCCATGAAGGGCAAAAAAACGAAAAACAGAGATCGGGTCGATACCAGCGTACCGAACCCAGGCGGGAAGGGGAACCGGCATTGAACTGGACAAAGGAGAGCAAAAATCGCAGAAAAAAATCAAACTTTTCTGGGTGACACGGACTCAAGTCCGTTGGGCTCCACGGAAATAGAAAGACTGAGCAAGATGGCACCTTTGGGCGGGAAGGGGACCACGCATGCGTGGGTGTATTCCCAAAGGCTTTCTTAGAAAGCTGGGGAAATGCTCTGCATGGGGGTTCCATCGACATTGATGTCACCCATATGTGAGGACTGACTTCCTGCTTGGTCCTGGAGAAACGAGAGATTTCCAAAGTGCGTGAGTTTGTTACACATGTGCGCCTCAGATCTTACAGCAGCTCTTTCACGGACTCTCGGTCTCCTGAGCAGGTTACTTCAGGACTCATTCAATAATTGCACAGATTCATAAACGATCCACACTTACTTGCCCCGTGCAGGTACGCATACATTTTCTAAATGAAAATAAGCGATTACTTCTGTGTTCAACCCCGTATTGTCCAATATCTCCTAAAAAAAAGGCCAGTGGTTACCTCAGGCTGGAGGGCCAGGGGTTCAATTCCCACGTAGGGACAAGTAACCTAAGGCCAGAGGGACTGGGGTCTCTAGTCCCATGGCCACTCCTTGTGGCCTTGGGCAAGCTACTTAATCTTCCATTGCCTCAGGTATGCTTAGACTGTGAGCCCTTCGGGGATGAGGGAATAAAAAATGCCTGTTAGCATATATCTGTAAACCGCTTTGACCCAGTGAAAAGCGGTATATAAGCACAGCTAAATAAATAAATAAATATACATGCACACATATTTGACACATAAAACAATCAAATAAAATGAGACCAATTAAAAAAGGAAATAGTATAAAAACTGGGACATTGCCAGGTCATGATTATTGGCACCCTTATAAACAATTCAAATCAGTTTGAACAGAAGAACCACATTCCCACTGCAGTAAAATGAGACGCACCTGTAATCGATTGTCAGAACTCACATGACTTGACTCAACCAATGAATGATGGCTCTAATGTTTAAAATGGCCACATTCCCTCCCTGTTCCATTGTCACAATGGTGAAGACAAGAGAGCTGCCTAAGACTGCCAGAAAAGCCTTTATCACCAAACATTCAACTTCAAAGACCTTGGGATTCCTGTATCAACAGTTGGCAATGTTAAGATGTTTTCTGCTCATGGAACTATCAAGAACGTCCCAGAACATGGTGGAAAGAGAAAAATTAATCCAGGAAGTTTTCGAAGACTGATGTGAACTGTTGGAAAAACACCACATACAACATCCAAAGAGCTTAAGGCTGACCTGGAGCTATCTGAAGTGGTGGTTTCAACCCACACCAGACACCACACACTAAACAAAGAAGGACTTCATGGGCAAAGGCCAAAAAGGACCCCACCTGCTCACAGACATAAAAAGGCATGCCTGATCTTTGCCCAAACCCACCTTGAGAAACCATAATCCTTCTGGGAAAATGTTCTTTTGGATAGATTAAACCAAACTTGAGCTCTTTGATAATGCAGATCAGTGATACATTTACAGGTAAAGAAATTAAGCTTATAAAGAAAAAAACACCCTTCCTACAGTTAAATATGGTGGAGGTTCCATAATGTTAAGGGGTTGTTTTACTGCCTCAGGAGCTGGAGGCCTGGAACATATTAAAGGAATCACAAAAGTCAGAGAACTACCAAGGTATTTTGGAGCGAATTATGCTACCTAGTGTCAGAAAGCTAGGTCTGGGTCAAAGGTCATCCAGCAGGACAATGACCCAAAACATACATCGAAAAGTCAAAAGAGTAGTTAAAAGGGACAAATGGACTGTTTTAAACTGCCAGCAATGAGTCCTGATCTCAATCTAATTGAGAACTTGTGGAAAGAGCTGAAATCTGCCATTGGTAAAAGGAATAAGAACATAAGAACATAAGATATGCCATACTGGGTCAGACCAAGGTCCATCAAGCCCAGTATTCTGTTTCCAACAGTGGCCAATCTAGGTCATACGTACCTAGCAGTTTCCCCAAGGGACACAGGTTCCACAATGCTTGTATTGGTTCAAGCATTGATATCCTGGGTCCCTTCTTAATAATGGTTTATGGACCTTTCCTCCAGGAACTTGTCCAAACCTTTTTAAACCCAGCTACACTAACAGCCTTTACTACATCCTCCGGTAACAAATTCCAGAGTTTGATTACACGTTGAGTGAAAAAATATTTTCTTTTATTAGTCTTAAATAGTTTACCCTGTAGCTTCATTGCATGTCCCCTAGTCTTTCTATATTCTGATAAGGTAAACAATCGATCTACGTTTACCCGTTCCACTCCGTTCATTAATTTATAGACTTCTATCATATCTCCCCTCAGCCGTCTCTTTTCCAGGTTAAAGAGCCCCAACCTTTTTAGCCTTTCTTCATAGGAGTAGCCTTCCATCCCCTTTACCATTTTGGTGGCTCTTCTCTGAACCTTTTCTAAAATTGCTATATCCTTTTTAAGATATGGCGACCAGAATTGCACACAATATTCAAGGTGCGGTCTCACCATGGAACGATATAGAGGCATTATAATATCTTTTGTTTTATTTTCCATTCCTTTCCTTATCATACCTAGCATTCTATTTGCTCTCTTGGCCGCCGCTGCACACTGGGCCGAGGGTTTTAACATGGTATCCACAAGGACGCCTAAATCTTTTTCTTGGGTGGTGGTTCCTAATGTGGAACCTTGCATCGTGTAACCATAGTTTGGGTTGTTCTTCCCTAGGTGCATAACCTTGCACTTCTCCACATTAAATTTCATCTGCCATTTTGATGCCCAGTCTTCCAATTTATCAAGATCCTCTTGCAATTTTCCACAATCCTCCTGGGTTTTAACAACTTTAAATAGTTTTGTGTCATCAGCAAATTTGATAACCTCACTCGTTATTCCACTTTCCAGGTCATTTATGAATATGTCAAAAAGCAGCGGACCCAGCACAGATCCCTGCGGTACACCACTATTCACCTTTCTCCATTGGGAAAATTGGCCATTTAGCCCTACCCTCTGCTTTCTATCTTTTAACCAGTTCCTGATCCACAGTAGTACACTGCCTCCTATCCCATGACTCTTTAGTTTTGCCAAAAGTCTCTCATGAGGGACCTTGTCAAAGGCTTTCTGAAAGTCCAGATACACAATATCAACCGACTCACCTTTGTCCACCTGTTTATTCACTCCTTCAAAAAAACATAACAGATTAGTAAGACAAGATCTTCCTTGTCTAAAGCCATGTTGGCTGTCTCCCATTAGGTCATGACTATCTATATGCTGAGTAATTTTATTCTTTATGATGGTTTCTACCATTTTTCCCGGTACTGATGTCAGGCTCACCGGTCTGTAGTTTCCCGGATCACCCCTCGAACCCTTTTTAAAAATTGGTGTTACATTGGCGATCCTCCAATCCTCAGGTATTAGAGATGATTTTAATGATAGTTCACAGATTACTGATAGCAGGTCTGCAATCTCAAATTTCAGTTCTTTCAACACCCTTGGATGTATACCATCCGGCCCAGGTGATTTGCTACTCTTCAGTTTATCTAATAGTTGTAGGACATCTTCCCGATGTATCGATATTTCCTTCAATTCTTCCACACCTTTAAATACCACTTCAGTCGTGGGTAACATCCCTACATCTTCCTCAGTAAAGACCGAAGCAAAGAATTCATTCAGTCTCTCCGCTATCGCCTTGTCGCCTCTTAGTGTTCCTTTAACCCCTTTATCATCTAATGGACCAACTGACTCTCTCACGGGTTTTTTGCTACGAATGTACTTGAAAAGGTCTTTATTTCGCGTTTTTGCTTCCGCAGCAAGCTTCTTCTCAAATTCTCTCTTTGCCTGCCTTATCAATGCCTTGCATTTGACTTGCCAGTGCTTGTGCTGTTTCCAGGTTTCATCATTTGGCTCTTTTTTCCATTTCTTGAAAGATGCTTTTTTGGCAACAACAGCCTCTCTGACCTCAGCTTTAAACCATGCTGGCAATTTTTTGGACTTCCTTCCACTTTTCTTAAAAGCGTGGAATACAGCTGGTCTGGGCTTCCAAGATAGTATTTTTCAACAACACCCAAGCTTGATGTACGTCTTTAACCTTTGCAACTGCTCCTTTTAGTTTTTTCTTAACTGTTTTCCTCATTCTATCATAGTCTCCCTTTCGAAAGTTAAAGGGTAGTACTGTGGATTTCCTTACTATCCCTCCTCCACTAATTAAATCAAAGGCGATCATGCTATGATCACTATTGCCAAGTGGCCCCAACACCCTTATCTCTTGCACTACATCTGGTGTTCCACTAAGGACTAGGTCTAATATTGCTTCCCCTCTGGTCGGTTCATGAACCAGCTGCTCCAAGAAGCAGTCATTTATTTCATCTAGGAACTTTATCTCCCTAGCATGTCCTGTTGTGACACTGACCCAGTCGATGCCGGGGTAATTGAAATCACCCATTATTATTACTGCACTGTAACTTTTGCTAGCTTCCTTGATTTCTTTGAGCATTTCATCATCCATTTGTTCATTCTGGTCAGGCGGACGATAGTACACCCCCACTGCCATCGCCTTCCCCTTTTTACATGGAATTTCAATCCATAGAGATTCTACAGCAAATTTTGTTTCTTGCAAAACTTTAATCCTTTCTGACTCAATGCCCTCTCTAACATAGAGCGCAACCCCTCCACCAATTTGATCAGCTCTATCATTTCGATATAGTTTGTACCCAGGTATCACAGTGTCCCACTGGTTGTCCTCCTTCCACCATGTCTCTGATATTCCAATCATATCTAACCTCTCGTTTAGTGCTATATATTCTAACTCTCCCATCTTGTTTTGTAGACTTCTAGCATTTGCATACAAGCATTTTAGAGACTGTATTTTATTCATATTAATGTGGCTATTGGTAGACATGGGTAATTTGGGATCTTTAAGTTCTGTCTGCTCCATACTCGAGGGCATTTGGGCTACTTTACTCTTTTTTGGAACCTCTCTGCTTTTTGTAGTATCCTTCAAGGATACATTCTTCCGAACCATGCGCTCTTGGGCGACTGTCGGCTTTCCCCTATTATCTAGTTTAAAAGCTGCTCTATCTCCTTTTTAAAGGTTAATGCCAGCAGCCTGGTTCCATCCCGGTTAAGGTGAAGCCCATCCCTTCGGAAGAGCCCCTCCTTTCCCCAGAATGTTCCCCAGTTCCTAACAAATCCAAAACCCTCATCTCTGCACCATTGTCTCATCCACGCATTGAGACTCCGGAGCTCTGCCTGCCTATTGGGTCCTGCGCGTGGAACGGGAAGCATTTCGGAGAACGCTACCCTGGAAGTTCTGGATTTCAACTTCCTACCTAAAAGCCTAAATTTAGCTTCCAGAACCTCCCTACCACATTTTCCTATGTCATTGGTACCAACATGTACCAAGACAGCAGACTCCTCCCCAGCACTATCTAAGACCTTATCTAGGTGGCGTGTGAGGTCCGCTACCTTCGCACCAGGCAGGCATGTTACCAGGCGATCCTCACGTCCACCAGCCACCCAGCTATCTACATGCCTAATGATCGAATCACCAACTATAACTGCTGTCCTAACCCTTCCCGCATGGGCACTTGGCCCTGGAGAAACCTCCTCGGTGCGAGAGGGGTTTACATCACCTGGAGGACAGGTCCTAGTTACAGGATCACTTCCTGCCACACCAGGGTGATGCTCTCCTGTCACGTGACCTCTCTCCTCCATGGCAACAGGGATGCTGCCAGACTGGAGGTGGGACTTCAGGACTATATCCCTGTAGGTCTCGTCTATGTACCTCTCTGTCTGTCTTATGTTTTCCAAGTCTGCTACTCTAGCCTCTAGAGAACGGACTCGTTCCCTGAGAGCAGAGAGCTCCTTGCACCTAGTGCACACGTAAGACCTCTCACCAGCTGGGAGAAAATCATACATGTGACACTCAATGCAAAAGACTGGAAAGCCCACATCCCGCTGCTGGACTGCTGTCTGCATCTTAGTTTTAAGTTTGTGTTTAGATCTTTAAGTTCTATATGTACTAAAGGGTGCAATGGATATTTATACCACTAAAACTGTACCTAAGAAGTTTAATATACCTTGTTCACCTGAAGCTTAATTAATCTCTGGTCCTTGGTGTATGACTGATTTGGGTAATGAGCTTCACCTGAGAGCACCTCCTGGAATCCTGGAAACATTCATGAGCTGGAACAAATCGCAGTTGAAGAGTGGGAGAAACTACCAGCAGACAGATGTACAAAACTTATAGATGGCTACAAGAAACGTTTGGAGGCTGTCATCACTGCCCAGGGTTGTGCAACCAAATATTAGTGAAGGATGCCATTAAAATCCTGTCCAGGTCATATTTTGTTTTTTGCTCAGAAATTATTATGTCTACGTTGCACAGACATCATTTTCTTTTGCTGTATACCTTTGAACATGCTATTAAAATATTATGTGACCTACAGCTGGAATATTTCCAATTATTTCTCAAGATATTGTACACAACATACCTAAAATGCAAGGGTGCCAATAATGTTGCCCACAACTGTACATGGATTTACTCCTGCTTTTTGGTGTGTTGAGGTTTTCCTGGTTAATTTATGCATAGCTGTACATGCCTAAGTTTATCCATCCTCAGTCAGGAACTCCTGTAGCTTTCAAACTGAATTCCCGTCTCACCACAGAGTTCAGACTAACTTAAATTGGAGGGAAGATAAAGACATCAGGTAGAAAAGGCGACGGCAAAAGCTAGAAGGATGCTTGGGTGCATACGGAGAGGAATGGCTAGCAGAAAAAAGGAGGTGATAATGCCTCTCTATAAGTCTTTGGTGCGACCTCATTTGGAGTATAGTTTGCAATTCTGGAGACCGCACCTTCAAAAGGATGTAAACAGGATGGAGTCTGTACAGAGGGTGGCGACTAAAACGATTAGTGGTCTTCATTAGAAAGCATATGAGAACAGACTGAAGGATCTTAATATGTACACCTTAGAGGAAAGGCGGGATAGTGGTGATATGATTGAGATGTTTAAATACCTCTGTGGCATAAATGTTCAGGGAGAAAGCCTCTTTACATTGAAAGCAAGTTCTGCTACGAGGGAACATGGGATGAGGGTGAAGGGAGATAGATTCAGGAGTGATATGCGGAAATATTTCTTTACAGAAAGAGTAGTGGATCCGTGGAATAGTCTCCCAGTGGAGGTGGTAGAGATGAGGACAGTAACTGAATTCAAAAAAGCATGGGACAAATACAAAGGATCTCTAAAGGTAAAAAGGGGACTGTTGTAGTTGTTGATATGGAAGGACAGACTAGATAGGCCATGTGGTCTTTTTCTGTCATCATATTTCTATGTTCTATGTTTCTATCAGAGACCACATCAGGCCAAAAGGCTTTTCAAGTCTCTCACATCATAGGTCATAAAAAACCTCCCACTTGTCAATCACATAGGAAGTTTTCCAATATTTGGAAATGTCTTAGCTATATCTTAACTACTGCAAACTACTCATGGGATACTTTCCCTTTCATTAGATGATTCTAGCTCCATCAGCCCCAACGCAGTCAGTGTTTTGCCAAGCGCTGCATCAGAGAGAAATAGATTGCAAAACAGCTGCGTTTACTTCATTGCGGTTACATTTCAGATATCCATGATATGATGAAGTAAACGCAGCAGTTTTGCAATTGCTGATAGCATCAGAGCTAGTGGGTGGATTAGAGACTTCTAAACGACTGTGGATGCTGCTGTGATTCCTCAGTATTGCTAAACAGAGATATTAGAGGCTCATAGTACACTAGGAGGATTTAGGGTAGAGTGCTGCAGAAATCTGCTTCACAGCAGAGTGGAAGCAGTGGGTCTTAGAAGGCAGGCACTGCAACGCAGTACTGGAGAGTTTAGGTAAGCACTGCGTCAAGATTTCACTGGCATTGTCATCACTGCAGGCCCCAGAGAGGGGTAGCAGCAGCAGCAGCAATGGGGTGTCCCCAGAATGCCATCAGGCGTGGAGGAGTGGCCTAGTGGTTGGGGCAAGGTACTTCAGGCCAGAAGGTCGGGGGTTCAAATCCCACTAGAGGACAGCAACCTTGGGCCAGAAGGACTGGGGTTTCTAGTCCCACAGGTGCTCCTTCTGGTCTTGGGCAAGCCACTTAACCCTCCATAGCCCATGTTCCCTGTAAAATAGTTATCTCCAAGTTATAATGCCCTGTTCAATGTAATTTCAGTTTGTTCAATGTAAACCACACTGATGCAGAATAGCACTGTATATAAGAGAATGTAAATAAATAAATAACTCTAGGTGACTACCTAGTTCACCCAATGGTAGCACCAGCCCTGTCTAGCACCACCTTACAACATTTACAATGTTGAAAACAAAGGCAGCTGGTGCAATCTAAGCTACTACTTCTCCGCCCGGCCCGTTTACCTATTTAGAATCTTTCGTCTTAGCTCACGTTATACTGAACTAATGAAAAAGGTTCAGGCCTCAAAATCCAATTGCAAATGTATTGCTAGTGCAGTAAAAAGGTTTCACGCTATTTCTACATAATATAATTCATTGCAAATGGCTTTTTGCCTGTAGACGAGAAACTGCTGGTGAGTTTCTTTGGATGATATTGGGGGAATCACTGTGCGGACACTGTAGACACACTAAAGCAAGCACATCTGTAGTGCTATATGTCCTCCTAGTGCCCTGCTGAGGAGCTCATTCAACCCTTGTCCCTATGAGAGTCTAATATCTCTACGTACCAATACTGAGAAATCACACCGGTGTCAAGAGTCCTTTGGGGGTCTCCCATCCATGCACTAAGCAGAACGAACACTGCTTAGTTTTACTGACTGAATTTGAGCCCAAGATGGTACGGTTGCTGTACTCAAACCTGTGAAGCCCCTAGCTCCCAGCCAAGTGCTCTGACTACTTCAGGGAGGACCACACCACCTCATGCATGGTGAAAAACCTGAAAGTATCCAAAAGAAAACAAAATCCAAACAAAACCGTGAGTCTCCTTACCATCCATGGCCTGATTCTGAACTTGCAGTAGCTGCTGGTAAAGATGTTCTGTAGTCTCCAGGTACGAAACAGCATGTGCCTGAAAGGAAATTCGACAGCTGTTTTACAAGTCAAGTGAAAAAGATACCTCAGCCCTGACTACTGAATAGCTGTTCCCATGCTGTTTTATATCTGTAAAATCCTTCAGTAGTTCATAGCACTTCCAGAGGCAGAAGAGTGAGGAGGGAGAATAGACAACAGTCCGGGTTCCAGAGTTCAAGCTATATAGTCTGGTGCAGAAGTCCAGGAGCTGTAGCCTTCCTGGAGAAAGCTGGATCCTTTGTGAGACAAGACATGATACCTTTTTGATTTGGATTTTTTGAATTAGCAGAACATTTATTCAAGGAGGATGCTGCAGGTGAAATGTCATAGTCATGGCCGAAGACGGGACCCATGTGATTGCGAGTTCATCTTTGATTGAAAAAAAGATAGCACAGCCCGCAAAGGATCCACTGCTTTCTACATAACACAAATCAATACAGACCTGCTGACAGCCAATCAGAGCTCTTCTTTTTGTGGGGACTTTAACGGCAATGGGCGACAAGCTGTTTACTGTCTTCTTTTCCACAGGAGACTGAAGAGCTACAAAACAGGAGTTCAGTTGTGTATTCAGTGCTACAGGGCAAAAAGTACGCACGCCTAGGGCATTTCTACAGGGCAGGGGTCATCTGGCAAGGCAGAAATATGAGTGTAGAGTCACATGACACCAAAGAACCTCAACACAACCGGAAAGAGCCTGCGTGCATCAATGTGAACTTCAGGAATGGGTCCCACCGAAGAGCAGCTGGGGGCACCCAACAAGGAACCTGGCAATCTGCCACCATGTTTCCCTTCCGAGCCTGGGCTCATTCCTTTCTTTCAGGGGTCCCTGGTAAATGAGATCAGGCATCATGAGAAAGCACATCAGCAAAGTATGGCCTACAGCCAGAACACAAGATGATGTGCTGGAAACCAGCCCGGGCCAACGCAGAAAAAAAGCGGCCCGCTCCTGCTTCATTCCTACTCCGCTTCTCCCCTTCAGCATGAAAGGCGGCCTTCTTACTGCACCTCACGTTATATTACTTGCAGAAAACATGTTTTAGTTATTCTCTACAGCTCATTTTTCCATCCCACTAATGCAAAATGACATATTATTTAAACAGAAATATATTTGGTACTACTGTTAAGCTGCATCAGTAGCAGCTGATGTGGAACTGAAAAATACCTGAACATCTTAATGGAGAGAGCAGCTTAGGGTCTCTCTCTGCTGACCTGACCTAAGTGACACAGACGTGTGCTCCCCGGGCCGCTGAGAGGGTAACTTTCAAAGGCTTTTCCAGTGATAAAACACTGCTTTACCCAAGGGGAAATGGGCTTCTAGAAAACTGGCCACCGTATGTAGAGGAATATTCCAGTCCCGCAATTCAAGGAGGTTCTCCCAGGGGCGTTGCAGTGGGGTTTTCATATACATGCACACTTTTGGATTTTCAGAAGGATGCTTATATTTTACCTTGGAAAAATATGCACACCAGATGTGGAGGAGTAGCCCAGTGTTTAGAGGAGACTGCGAACCAAAGAAGCCAGACCTCAAATCCCAATTCTCCCACCAACACTCCTTGTGACCTTGGGCAAGTCACTCCACCCTACAATGCCTCAGGTACACTTTTATGACTCCATTTTCCAAAGTGCTTATCTGGATAGCAATGCCTGCTAATCTGATATGTGCTTCTGAGAATGATATTCATTGCACTAGACAGATAATGGGATGTGGGAAGGGAAAAACCTTTTGAATGTTTGAAAGCAGCTCAAAACGTGGCCGTTTAAAAACATTTCCCATTAAGTCGCTCTGTTTCACTTTGAATTTTATTTATTTAAATCTGATTTTAATTTTTAATTGTAATCCTCATGATGTTTGATTGTGCTTTTGTCAGTTTTGATTGAATGCGACTGATTATTGAATTGAGGAATCAGCGTAAAATGAAATTGCTTGCAAGTCAAAGAGTGGAAATACGTTACGATTTCTGAATTTCAGTGTTTTATTTTGAATGATGTTAATTTATTGTAATCTGCTGTGATACTTGATTGTGATGATGTGGAATATAAAATAAATTAATCAAATCAAATCTATGTGGCAGGACCTCAGGAACTGAACCTCTTTATATAAAATGAGGAATGTTATGGAGTCCCTTTCCTCAACGTGACCTGTGCTCAGGGTGAAGTAAGAAAAATGTGGTGGTTTTTCTTATGTTTTTCCTGATTTATTTTTACACATTTGTTTTCATGGGCAAGTTATAGGGCACACTAAATTGACTTATTATGCACTGACCAACAAATGAAGGTGTGCTAAGGGGCATGTATACTAAACTGAGCTCCCCAGTAGGGCGGGGCTTAGCGCAGGGCCTCACAGTGACAGCCCCATGCTGCTGTGGTGGTAGCATGCATCGGGGTGGCATCTACTGAGCTCTATCTCTACTGTTGTCCTCCCTTCACTCTGCAACATCCTCAACCTTCTGCTTTCCACTGCAACTCTTCCTGCAGCCTTCAAGCATGCTGTGGTCGTGGCTCTCCTCGAAATCCTTCACTAGATCTTGCCTCCTCTTCCAACTATCATCCCATCCCCCTCTTTGCTTTCATTTATTTATTTATTTACTTAACAGGTTTTAGATACTGTTTTATCATTTCAATCACAGTGGCTTACATTGAAACTTAAACTTGGTAACGTGCATTAAACAGGGACATTGATAACTTGGATTTTTCTTATGCAATGGAGGGTTAAGTGGCTTGCTCAAGGCCACAAGGAGTGCTAGTGGGAATTGAACTCTGGTACTCTGGGTTCCCAGGCCAGTGCTCTAACCATTAGGCTACTCCTCCACTTTCAGATACAAGCATCTGGTTCATTGCCAGTGGGAGGAGTGGTCTAGTGGTTAGGACAAGGTACTTCAGGCCAGAGGTCCGGGGGTTCAAGTCCCACCTGGGGACAGCAATCTCAGGCCGGAGGGACTGGGATTTCTAGTCCTATAGGCACTCCTTGTGGTCTTGGGCAAGCCACTTAACCCTCCATTGCCCATGTTCCCTGTAAGTATTAGCGTATGTGTCTCATATCCCCTCGTGTTAAATGTATCCCCCAATTGACCGCTTTGACCCGGTGAAAAGCGGGATATAAATACAGCTAAATAAATAAATTGCCACTGTCATGACCTTTTTTCCTATAAACCAATTCTGAATTCATTGTAATCTTCTACATTCTACGGGAACAGCCCTTGCCAGTCCCCCGTGACCTGTTCTGGCCCTATCCAAAGGCCTTTACTCAATACTCCTCCTTCTGGACCTATCTGCTGCTTCTGACACTGTTGATGGCCACCTTCTCCTTCATGCCCTCTTCTCGCTTGGCTTTAGGAGCTCTGCTCTGTATCTCTCCCATTGCACTTGTACTGTACGCTCTTCTGCAACTTTCTTCAGTGAAATCCCGCTTTCAGTCATGGAAGCTCGGGGCTCTTTCTCGGAACCTCTCCTCGGCTCTTTCTATTCTCACTCCCTTGGTGCCCTGATTTCCTCCCATGGTTTTCAGTACCATCATTACTACTCTTCCCACTACTCCTCATCATTGGTATAGTGCTACAAGGCATGCGTGGCGCTGCACATATAGATGTAAGACAAAGTCCCTGCTCATCAGAGCTTACAATGTAATCAAGATGAAGAAATCACAAAACGAGGACTACACTGATGACTCTCAGATTTACCTCTCTGCGCCTGAAAGCTCTCCAGGAATCCAGGCCCGTATCTCAGCTTGCTTGCTGACAATGCTGCTGGATGTCCCACTGCTGTCTGAAACTAAACATGGCCAGGACGAACCTCCTTATCGTTCCCTTTAAATCCAACTTCCCCCTTCCTCCTATCTCTCTTTCTGTAGATAATACTCTGCATCTCCTGGCTCTTACTGAAACTTGGCTTCTCCTTGAAGATTCTGCTTCGGTCACTGACCTCTGTCACGGAGGCTATCTATTTTCCCATACGCCTCAGCCTGTTGGCCACAGTGCCGGTGTTGGGTTCCTACTCTCTCATGTCTGCCAATTCCATCCTCTCCTTCTGCCTCCATCTAATTCCTTTGCTTTCTTTGAAGTCCATGCTATTTGTCTGCTTTCTCCACTACCTCTCCGGGTAGCTTCATTTATCAACCCCCCCCCCCCCCCCAACGTCTACCTGTATCTTTCTCACCTACTTTGATACCTGGCTCTCCTCCTTTCTGGATGTGTCCTCCCCTTCCCTTATTCTTGGGGATTTCAACATTCACATTGATGACCTTTCTGACCCTTATGTCTTAAAGCTCCTTCCCCTAATCTCCTCATTCAACCTCCAGCTATGTTTTACTGCTCCTACACACAATGACCTTATCTTCTCATCCAACTGCTCATTCTCAAACTTCTCCACCTCACTCCTTCCCTATCTGACCATTACCTATTAATCTTCATCCTTAACCACCCTCAGCTTGGCCTCTCCCAATCTCTACCAAAATGTTTAGGAATCTTCACACTATCAACCCTTCAGCTCTTTTCTCTACTATGTCATCTGAGTCCATTGAGGCAGTATCCTCCTGTAACACTATACTCTCCTCTGCTCTATAGTTACTTGTTCCTCCCATTCCATGCCCTGTGAGGCATACCGCACCTCAACACTGGCTGTCCACAACAACCCACTACCTACATTCCTGCACCCGCTCAGCTGAGTGTCTTTGGCTTAAATCACATACCCTTGCTGACTACCTAAATTTAAAATTCATGCTAACCTCTTTCCAGTCAGCCATAGTACTCACCTAGCAAAAGTAAATCTCTTGCCTCCGACATTTGTCATCGCTTTCCTATGCTCAACTTTCTCCTCAAGGTCTCTCCTCCCCCAATCCCTCCTTCACTTTCTTTCCAGACCTTGGATGACTATCTCCATGATAAAATCCAGATGATTAACCTTAAATGCTCCGCAGGGTTACCTCCATCTCATCTTCCCCCTCTTCAATCCCAAATCCTTACCTTACCTTACCTTCTGTCACCCGTTCTTCCTTTTCTGAAATCACTGAGGAAGAAACTGCAAATCTCTCCTCCTCCAATCTGACTACCTACTCCTCTGATCGCATCCCCTTCCATCTACTAAGCTCTATCTCTTCTGCCGTCATCCCTTCCATCTGTCATTTGCAGACGACACAAAACTGTTTAAAGTTGTTAAAACACAAGAGGACTGTGGAAAACTGCAGGAGGATCTGGATAAATTGGAAGACTGGGCATCCAAATGGCAGATGAAATTTAATGTGGACAAGTGCAAAGTTATGCACCTAGGAAAGAACAACCCACACTATAGTTACACGATGCAAGGCTCCACATTAGAAACCACCACCCAGGAAAAAGATTTAGGAGTCATCGTGGATAACATGTTAAAACCCTCCGTCCAGTGTGCAGCGGCGGCCAAGAAAGCAAATAGAATGCTAGGTATCATAAGGAAAGGAATGGAAAATAAAACAAAGGATATTATAATGACTCTGTATCGTTCCATGGTACAATTGCACCTTGAATATTGTGTGCAATTCTGGTCGCCGTATCTTAAAAAGGATATAGCGTTATTAGAAAAGGTACAGAGAAGAGCCACCAAAATGGTAAAGGGGATGGAAGGCTACTCCTATGAAGAAAGGCTAAAATGGTTAGGGCTCTTCAACCTGGAAAAGAGATGGCTGAGGGGCAATGTTCTCTCTAATTTTCTGTGGGCTGTGTGCGCATAAAATATCAGCTGTGCAGCTTTTGAAGGAAGGTTACATTTTTGTGTGCCACATAATGACACTCGGAGTTATATACTTTAAAATTTGACTACACGTCAGAATACAGTATGTATACCACATTGATTTTAATCAAATTAAATGAAAATAGACGATTACTAAATGAGGCAGAAAATTTCTAGTAATTACAATCACAACTTTTACATTTTAAGACATCTGTGTTTTCTATCAGAATCAGAACCATAATTTTGGTGCGCTCTGTTGTAAAGTATGTGTGCTCGCTCAGCGAGGTGTGTGCGCGCGCATACGCGCACAGCTTAGAGGGAACAGTGCTGAGGGGAGATATGATAGAGGTCTATAAATTAATGAATGGAGTGGAACGGGTAAACGTAGATCGATTGTTTACGCTATCAGAATATAGAAAGACTAGGGGACATGTAATGAAGCTACAGGGTAAACTATTTAAGACAAATAAGAAAAAATATTTTTTCACTCAACATGTAATCAAGCTGTGGAAATTGTTACTGGAGGATGTAGTAAGAGCTGTTAGTGTAGCTGGGTTTAAAAAAGGTTTGGACAAGTTCCTGGAGGAAAGGTCCATAAACCATTATTAAAAAGGGACCCAGGATATCAATGCTTGACCCAATACAAGCATTTGTGGAACCTGTGTCTTTTGGGGAAACTGCTAGGTACGTATGACCTAGATTGGCCACTGTTGGAAACAGGATACTGGGCTTGATGGACCTTGGTCTGACCCAGTATGGCATATCTTATGTTCTTATCCTTAACCTATTGCTTTCCACTGCAACTGTTCCTGTAGCCTTCAAACATGCTCTGGTCACAACTCTCCTAAAAAAGCCTTCACTAGGTCCTACCTGTCTTTCCAGTTATTGGCCTACCTCTCTCTTCCCTTTTACTTCAAAACTTTTAAACGAATGGTCCACCACCACTGTCTTGACTTTCTTTTCTCTCAAGCTCTTCTGGATCCACTGCAATTTGGCTTTCATCCTCTATATTCAAAGAAACGTTTTTTGCCAAGTCTTCAGTGACTTGTGCCTCACCAAATCCAAAGACTTTTACTCAATCCTCATCCTTCTTGATCTTTCTGTCGCTTTGGACACTGCTGATCACCACCTTATGTTTATGTTTATTGACTTAATATACCGCTCTTACAAATACATATCAGAGCGGTTCACATGGTACAAAAAAAAACAACAACAAGGAAGCCATATGGCGAAGAGGGGAAAGGAAATTACAATATTAACTGGAAAGCAAACCAGGCAGATTCAATTAACAGGACAAGAGGAGAAAAGAGGAAGAGCAGGAAGAGGGGGAGTATGGGCTACACAGAAGGGTCAGGGAGATCAAAGGCAAGGGCAAAGAGATGGGATTTGAGTTTATTTTTGAAAGTAGAATGTGTCTGTTCGAGCCAGATGGAGGAGGGGAGAGAGTTCCACAGAGCGGGGCCGAGGAAAAAGAAAGCAGAGGAGCGAGTGGACTGAAGGTGAGCGTGAGCAGGGGAAGGGAGATGAAGGCGGTTGAGGTGCAGAGACCGGAGGGAGCGGACTGAGGTGTGAAAATGAACAAGGTCAGCGAGATACTGGGGAGAGTGGGAGTAAAGGACACGGTGAAGGACGGTCAGGATTTTGAAGTGGATACGAGATTTGATATTGATTTCTCAATACTTGGTCCTCACTTGGATTTAGGGTCTCTGCTCTGTCCTGGTTTTCTTCTCATCTCTCCCAGTGCACTTTTAGTGTCTGTTCTGGTGGATCCTCCTCTACTGCCACCTCACTTTCAATCAGTGTACCCCAGGGCTCTGTCATGGGACCTCTACTTTTCTCTCTCTACACTCGGTCCCTTGGTGCTCTTATTTCCTCCCTTGTTTTCAGTACCATCTATTTGATGACAACTCTCAGATCTTACTCTTGGTGCCTGAAGTCTCTCCAGGAATGCAGGCCCAGATCTCTGTCTGCTTATCTGACATTGCTGTCTGGATAACTCACTGCTGTCTGAAAATAAACATGGCAGCTAGAAACTTTCTGGGACAGAACTGGCTCATTAATGCTGTCCGAAGCCAACATCATAGGTCATTAAAAAACCCTCCAGTTTAATAGATCCTTCAAATCAACAGCAATATTGCTATTTCAAGCAGACTGATATCTATAGTAAACTGGTTATATCAAAATTCCCAAAACGCTCCATCGGGGAGTGGCTAATTCCAAGATGACGACAGAGCTGTATTGAGCCGAAATGCCTAAACGAAAAGGCAAGCAGAAGGTTTTTCCCACGGAGCCTGTTCTTGCTAGTGTGGGACCCATGGACCGGTTTGTTCGGCTAACTGAGCAGCAAGTTGGGGAGATACGAGCGGGCTTGGTTTCGCCGGTTGTCTCTCTCCCCTGATGGGCGCGCTCCTCCTCTGGTCCCAAGCTTTCTGGTGACTCCTCCTGCAAGCGGAGTCGAGTCTCCTTCCGAAGTGGTGGGAGCAGCGACTCATGAGCGGGGCCTGCTCGAGGTGAACTCCAGTGAGCAGTCAATTACAGGAGGGGCTGCAGGCTCAGTGGTGTTTCAATCTTCGGAGGTAGCAATTTCCACCCATGGATTGAGTGGGTCTGGTGAAGGGAAAGTTCCTCTTCTTGCAATGGCTGTGTCTGAGTCACCACTGGGCTTTACTTTGCCGCATCCAGCTGTGATCTCCCTGGAGAACATTTGGGAGGCGATTTCTCAGCTTTCTACTGTCGCAAGTCAACAGTTGGCTTTGTCTACCTCCCAGGTGGATAAGCTTGAAGACTCCTGGATATTAAAGTTAAAGTGGATATTGTAGACCAGAAACTGTTGCAGGTTTCTGAGGTATCGGGGTCCTTAATAAAGGATAATATGGCTATAAGGTTAAAGCTGGAAACATTAGAAAATGCTACCAGATCTTCCAATATTCGTCTACTTAACTTTCCTATGGTTCCTGCGGTTGCTCCCTTGGAACTGTTTAAGAAGTATATTCAAGAGACATTGATGCCGCCTGATCTAATTCCTCCAGTATCTAAAATATATTTTTTGCCATTGGGTAAGAAAGTGGGGGAGAAGGTAGTTGGATCGTTAGACATGGATTTCTTGGATGTATCAGCTTTGCTTCAAACTCCGAAGGATGATGATATACCTGTTTCCACCATGTTAGTTACTTTTGCTTTACTATCGGATAGAGACTGGATTCTCAAGCTACACTTTAAAAAGCGTATCAACTTGTTTATGGGTAAGAGAATTTCGATCTTCCTGGATGTGTCCAGAGAGACTCAAAAAAGACGCAAATCTTTTTTGTTGTTGCGTCCTGGGGTGACTCAGATGGGGGCTTCTTTTGTGCTCAGATTTCCTTGCAAATGCATAGTGGTATTTCAGTCACATAAATATGTTTTCTTTCAGTCCGAGGACCTTTCTTCCTTTATCAGTACCCATATTGTTACATCTTCTCCTTCCTTAGTGGTTCCCCATTATTATGGAGTAGTATGCTTGGTTCTCTGCCTTCTCTTGGTCTTCGGTATACCTTTTTTCCTTTCTTAATTTATACTGGGGAGTTCCTGTCCTCCGTATGTTTGTTTTGCTGCTCTCCAGGGCTGGATTTGGAGACCCCTGCCTTACACCTCTGTCATTTAAGATTGTGAGTGGGCAAGGTGCAGATGTCCTAGACATCGAAAGGGTATATAGAATGTGTCACATTCCTCCTCGATTCTCACCACCACCAAAAAGTTGTCTAATAGACAATATTTTGGTGGTGGTGAGAAGTGAGGAGGAATGTGACACATTCTATCTAACCTTTTTGATGTCTTGGACATCTGCACCTTGCCCACTCACAATCTTAAATGACAGAGGTGTAAGGCAGGGGTCTCCAAATCCAGCCCTGGAGGGCCACAAACCAGTCAGGTTGGCAGGATATCTCTAATGCATATATATCTCATGCATATTCATTAGGGATATCCCAAAAACCTGACTGGTCTGCGGCTCTCCAGGACCAGGGTTCCCCACCCCTGGTCTAGATAGTAAATTCCTTGCATGCTACTGCTGTGATAGCCAAGCTGTATACATTGTGCCTATTTAATGATACCTTACATGCTATTTAATGATACCTTACATGCTATTTAATAATACCAAGCTTGCTCCACCCTGAAAGGGCTGACACCTTACATACTACTGACTAGCTAGCCAATTCGGATACACTGCTACTGAATGATACCATTTGGGCTACTGCCTAACTAACTAACTGGAAGACCCTGTGCCTGAATCTAAAACAAACACCACTGCCTGCAGGAGTAGAGAAAACCCAAGACAACCTAGCACTCTACCCACTATGTTAACACCCATGATGACTCACTACCAATCCATGCTCGCCATCTGCTTCATGCTACTAGCGATTACTCATAGCACCCTAGCCCTCATCTCTAATCACAACACCATCCCGGTACTAAAAGGCCCATGGAGAAGGTGGTCAAGTCCTCCCTACCACCAACCATGTGCTTCAGGACGCCTTTCAAGCCTGCATCTAATCTATGTTGCCATCCAGCAAAGCAATCTGTCCCAAGGTGAACATGGCACACACCCCCACAACCTGAAGTGTGCACTCATAAATGCACGATCAATTAGGAACAAATGGCCTGCAGTGGCTGACCTACTGTCTACCTACGACTTGGACATTCTGCTCATCACAGAGACATGGCTGTCCACTTCTGACACAGTCATCATGCACAAACTGGTCCCCACCAACTTCAACATTCACCCCTGCTACAGATCTGACAGAAGAGGTGGAGGAGCCCTCATCCTAACAAAGCAAGAACTACAATACCAGCTAACTGCAGCCAGTAGCACTACAAACCTTGATTCCATCACCATATCAAATAAATACAGCAACATCAGTTTGTTCTACAGGGCTCCATCCTCCTCCCCAGACGATTTAGCCAGCATCATAGACATTGCTGGAAACCCCCAGAATCTTCGTGCTCAAAACTGGGTGTTGGGAGACTTCAACCTCCCAGCTCTTCAGGACACTCACTCCGAGGCATTCACAGAAGCACTTACGGAGTTAGGCTATGTCCAACTAGTAAATGCCCCCACACACGTAAAGGGAAACAAACTGGACCTGATACTCGCCCCAAAAGATATAATCGATGCCACGCACAAGATGGACCTCTCTGTAAGCCCTGTACCATGGTCCGACCACAGTCTAATAAAGTTCCAGATGCCATCACACCACTTAAAAAACAAAACCCAGGCCTCAAATGAATCCACCGAATCATTCTCAAAACGGTTCCGGCAATTCAACAAGGAGGGCACCATTGATAGAATTCAGCTTCTCCAAAACTCCCCAGCTCAATGCCTTGATGATATAATCGCTGCATGGAATACATGCCTTGATGCTGCAGTCATACTACCTATCACCAAAAAAGCATCAAGAAGGAGAATGCACCTTGGTTCTCCCCCGAACTCCAAACATCACTTCTTAAACTCAGAAAACTCGAAAGAAGATGGCGCCGATCCTGATCAGCTGAGAATCTTGTATTGTACAACGACCACTTGAAAAGACACCGTGATGAAGTCACTAAACAAATGAGACAATATCACGCGGAGATACTACAACGTTCACTAAACAAACCACACGAGCTCTTCAGCCTAGTTAAGACCCTAGCAAAGGAGCCCTCGCCCACACAACCAAACCTCCCTGACCCCCAAGAATATGCGAACTACCTGTAGGCCAAGGCAAGCCAGCCCAACACATCCACCACTTATAATTCCCCCCAACAACCCTATCGCACACCCACATGACTGCGACAAATGTCATCAAACATATCATCACCGTGTTCTCTGCTCCATCGGAAAGAAACGTACAAGATATCATCTCCTCCATAAATACAACCACAGCACCCAACGACCCATGTCCAACATTTTGGATAAAATCCCTGCAGACAGAACTCAGTCCTTTCCTCTCCAAACTCATTGGTCTATCTCTCTCAACTGGGACATTCCCCAAAAGCCTGAAACAGACAGCAATAAGACCGCTACTAAAAAAATAGTAAGCTGGACCCAGCAAGGATGGATTCATACAAGTCAATATCCAGCATCCCGCTACTGGCAAAACTCATTGAGAAGGTTGTACAACAGCAACTTCACCATCATATTGAGACCAGTGCACCCCTCGACCCCTGCCAACATGGCCTTCATGAAGCACATGGGGTTGAAACGCTGCTGACCACATTACTCAACACCCTGACCATTGGGATGGACAATATCAAGCAAGGGTTTGCCCTGATCTTCCTGGACTTTGCGGCAGCCTTTGACACTGTGTGTCATGAAATACTCCTCTCCCATCTTAGCGAGAAGGGCGTCCAGGGAAATGCCCTAACATGGTGTGCATCGTATTTAACAGATCGTTGGCAGCATGTCCGTGCTGGCCCCTCCACCTCCGCACCGTTCCTCCAAGAAAAAGGTGTTCCACAGGGATCGTCACTTTCAGCCCTCCTATTCAACATTTACATGCAGCCCATATGTAATCTCATACGCTCGTTCAATATCAATTGCCTAATTTATGCTGATGATGTTCTACTCTACACGCCTTTCCTGTTAGACAAACCGGACCTATCACCCCTCTCCGCCTGTTTCGATGCTGTTACAGATTAGTTACACTCGCAGAAACTAAGAATAAATCTTAAGAAAACAGAGGTCCTCTTCCTTACTAGAAATACAACATTCATACCACCCAGCTCCCTCAAGGTCAGGGACGCTGAACTCCTAACCAAGCCTACAATTCGGTACCTTGGAGTTATGATTGACCAACAGCTCAATATGAAGGCCCAGATAAACAATATGGTCAAGTCCATTTACAACAAAATAAGGTCGCTTCGTCACCTGAGACAACTTCTAGAACCAGAAGACTTTAGGACAGTTTATCAAGCTTTAGTAACCCCGCATTTTGATTATGCAAATGCCATACTACACGGCCTTCCAAAAAACACAATAAACCCTCTGCAACTAGCAATGAACTCAGCGGCCAGAATTCTGCATGGGGCATCGAGGAGGGACCATATAACACCAATCCTAAAAAATCTACATTGGCTCCCAATCCAGAGCAGGATTGCCTTCAAGGTGCTGACATTGATTCACAAAGCCATTAACTCCTCTACATCACTCACAGACCTCATTGAGACTACACCCCCTAACGGGGCATGAAGATCTGCTGCTATCAGCACCTTGATCGTCCCGAAGCAGATCACAAAATGCTCACAAACCGCCAGGAGCAGAGCGCTCACGCTGTATGCACCCACGTGCTGGAACGCCCTACCTCCTGCTATCAGGACCATCAAGGGCCTCTCCCAATTTAGGAAGGCACTTAAACATCACCTGTTCCTTCAATACTACACGGACCAAGAACACTGTCCACATCCAGCCACGCCCATTAGCCCAAACAGACAACACCCAAGCAACAACCATTCCAGATTGAAACCAAGCCCACCAGACCCCGACCCCCCCCCAACAAGTAGCAACACATTCACCCTAACAACCGCACATACTCAGTTTGAACCAATATGTTAATAGTTGAGTTACTCCTTAACATATGTTGAATCTATTTGTATATAGTTACCCTGTTCGAACCTGTACATAACCCCCTGTTATATTGTTAGTCCAGTGCAGACCTCCTGCACTGGACAGATATGTTACATGTAAACCGCACTGATACTGAAGAGCGCGGTATATAAGAAAGTTATTTATTTATTTATTGATTTATTTATTTATTTAAAGTCTCTTTTATACCGCGCTATTCAGCATCAGCGCGGTTTACAATAAACAATGAACATACACATTTCCAATAGTACTTTGTGTTTACATATGAACAGGATATTCAACTTGGCTAACAGGGTAACTATGTGCAACAACAATATATACAATATATACAATTTATAGACTGGTCATGTTAAATAAATAAATAAAATAAAACTAAGACCCTCATCCACTCACTCATCACCTCCCATCTTAAATACTGTAACTTGCTCTTAACTGATTTCCCTCTGAATCATCTCTCCCCCCTTCAATCTGTTCAAAACTCAGCTGCACGGCTTATCTTCCACCAGCGTCACTATGCTCATGTAACCCCTCTTCTCAAGTCACTTCACTGGCTCCCTATCCATTTCCGCATCCAATTCAAACTTCTCCTAATTACCTACAAGTGAATTCATACTGCAGCTCCTCACTACCTTTCCTCTCTTATCTCACTCTACACCCCTCCTCGGGAACTCCGCTCCTCTGGCAGATCCCTTTTATCTGTGCCCTTCTCTGCCACTGCCAACTCCAGACTTCATTCATTCCATCTTACTGCTCCAGATGCCTGGAACTACTTGGGTCTCTGAGGTTGTAAGATAAAGAATCATTAATAAACACACCTTCAGAAATATTAAGAAGAGCAATGGTGTTTATTCTGGCCATGCTGACATTTGCTGTTTGTGCTAAAGGAGCTAATCTAGTGTTCACTAACAATTCCTAGGTTCTGAAAAATGGGGCTGTTGATGTAGGGATGGTATGTGAGTGAGTATGGAAAAGATTCTTGTTTGGGTGAGAAACACAGATCAGCTGTTCTTGATAGGTGCAGGGCATATTTTTGGCAGAAGTATTTTTTTGTGACTGCGAGTGAGAGTGTGTGGTTTGAGTGCTGTATAGGAGGATCTGGTGTGTTCATCCGCAATTCCGGGGGGAGGGCGAGATGAATGCCTGGCTAATGCCTGGCCCGTAGGGATGACCACAGCGTCACCAGGTGCTAGTGTGATCGGGCAGACAAAATCAGAAAAGGTTCTTTATAGCTAAATGTCAAAACAAATCCCTGTCTACAGGGCCGTACCAGGCCATAATTGCGACCTGTGCGACTTGCACATCTGGCAAGCTCACCCCCCCCCCCCTCCATCTCCCCATCTTACTTCACACCTCCATGTTCAGTCGGCAGCCTGCCCTTGTCCTGTCGCCACTTTTTGTGTTTCTTGGCGGTGGTGGTGGCAGCACCAACAGAGCGGAGCAGACCTGACTTCGAAATTAAAAAACAAACAAACCCGCAAGTCTATCGGCTATACACTCACATACAGGTCTATTCCCTCCCTCCCTTCTCTGATGTAGATTTGCGTCAGAGGAGGGAGAGACCAGACCAGCCATTCAAATGCGGGTCTTTGCGCTTGAATGGCTGGTCTGGTTCTTCAATCCTTTGATGTGACCTACGTCAGAGGAGGGAGGGAAGGACCAGACCTGTGTGCAAGCGTGGAGTCGGAAAGACCCACGTGTGTTTTTTTTTTAAATTTGAGGTCACGTCTGCTCTGTTGCTACATACTGGGTCAGACCAAGGGTCTATCAAGTCCAATATCCTGTTTCCAACAGTGGCCAATCCAGGTCACAAGTACGTAGGTAAGCAGTGGATTTTCTCGATCCTCTTTAATAATGATTTATAGACTTTTCCTCAAGGAACTTGTCCAAACCTCTTTTAAATCCAGCTACACTAACAGCTTTTACTATATTGTAATTCTAGAGTTTGATGACACATTGAGTGAAAAAATATTCTCTCCGATTACTCTTAAATGTGCTACATTGTAGCTTCATTGCGTGTCTCCTAATCTTTCCTAATGCAAGACAGTGAGAAGTACATTGATAAGATGCTTCTTGCAAAAACCAAGCCCTCCAGCAAAAGAGAAGATGGGTGGTTACAGAATGACGAAGATGGGACACAAGTCACCAGGGCCTGCAGAATCACCAATCCAACTTCTCCAGCCCTTGAATTGAAGAATCATTATGCAGCCCTGGAAGTGGAGGAGGTGAAAGCATACCTGGAAAGGGAAGAAACAGAGCTTAAGTACCCCAAAGTTGCTGAATCAGTGACCACAAAGAAGTGAAGGGTAGTGGTAGTTGGTGACTCTCTTCTGAGGGGTACTGAGGCGTCCATCTGCTGACCAGACTTGATGTCCAGAGAAGTATGCTGTCTGCCAGGTGCCAAAATCGAAGACATTACGGAGAGTTTGCTGAGACTCATCAAGCCCACTGACTATTACCCAATGTTGCTAATCCATGTCGGAACAAATGATACTGCCAGGTATCCGTCTGAGCGTATCAAAAGTGACTTCATGGCTCTGGGACAGAGAATGAAGCAGATAGGTGCACAGGTGGTGTTCTCTTCAATTCTCCCTGTTGAGGGTAAAGGCCAAGGCAGAGAAGCTCACATCCTGGAGATGAATGCATGGCTGCATGGATGGTGTCATCGAGAGCGTTTTGGTTTCCTGGACCATGGGATGTTGTTCCAAGGGTTGCAGAGCAGAGATGGCGTCCATCTGTCCAAGAAAGGTCGACTCATATTCAGTAGTAGACTGGCTAATCTACTGAAGAGGGCTTTAAACTACATTCGTTGGGGATGGGTGAAGACAACCCCAGGTAAGTGAAAGCCCTCAGGCTCATGTGGTGCCTTTACACAAAAGCGTAAGTAAGGATGTGGTTGAAAACTACAGGCCGGTTAGTTTAACTTCGGTGGTGAGTAAATTATTGGAAACGCTGCTGAAAGAGAAAATAGTGAGGTTTATGGAGTCCAGCGGATTACAGGATCCGAGGCAGCATGGATTCACCAGAGGCAGGTCTTGTCAGACAAATCGATTGATTTCTTTGACTGGGTGACCAGGGAGGTGGACCGAGGGAGAGCTCTAGATGTGGTGTATTTAGATTTCAGTAAAGCCTTTGACACTGTTCCTCACAGGCGACTTATAAGCAAACAGAGCACCCTAGGGATGGACCCTAAAGTTACTGCTTGGGTTAGAAATTCGTTGGGTGGGAGGCGACAAAGAGCACAAGTAAATGGAGCTCACTCTGAGGAGAAGGATGTTACCAGTGGTGTGCCCCAGGGATCTGTCCTTGGTCTGATTCTTTTTAACATCTTTGTTAGTGATATAGCGGAAGGGCTGTCGGGTAAGGTTTGCCTCTTTGCAGATGATAACAAAATCTGCAATAGAGTAGACACCCAGGAAGGTGTAGATAACATGAGGAGGGATCTAGCTAAGCTTGAAGAATGGTCTAGAATTTGGCAGCTGGGATTTAATGTTAAAAAATGTAAGGTCATGCATTTGGGTTGCAGCAATCCAAGGGAGCAATACAGTATAGGAGGTGAAGTACTTTTGTCCACCAAAGAAGAGCGGGACCTAGGCGTGGTTGTGTCTGATGATCTTAAAGTAGCTAAACAGGTAGAAAAGGCGACGGCAAAAGCTAGAAGGATGCTTGGGTGCATACGGAGAGGAATGGCTAGCAGAAAAAAGGAGGTGATAATGCCTCTGTATAAGTCTTTGGTGCAACCTCATTTGGAGTATAGTGTGCAATTCTGGAGACCGCACCATCAAAAGGATGTGAACAGGATGGAGTCGGTGCAGAGGGTGGCTATTAAATTGATTAGTGGGCTTCATTATAAAGCATATGAGGACAGACTTAAGGATCTTAATATGTACACCTTAGAGGAAAGGTGGGATAGAGGTGATATGATTGAGATGTTTAAATACCTCCGTGGCATAAATGTTCAGAGAGAGAGCCTCTTTCAATTGAAAGCAAGTTCTGCTATGAGGGGACATGGGATGAGGGTGAAGGGAGATAGATTCAGGAGTGATTTGCAGAAATATTTCTTTACGGAAAGAGTAGTGGATCCATGGAATAGTCTCCCAGTGGAGGTGGTAGAGATGAGGACAGTAACTGAATTCAAAAAAGCATGGGACCAACACAGAGGATCTCTAAAGGTAAAAAGTGGACTGCTGTAGTTGTTGATATGGAAGGACAGACTAGATAGGCCATGTGGTCTTTTTCTGTCATCATGCTTCTATGTTTCTATGTTTCTAGGTAAATGAAACATTAAATACCTTTATGGAAATGGGTAAAAGGAGTAACATATGGAGAGCAGTGTGTATAAATGCCCGTAGCATGGGAAATAAGATCCCTGATGTTGAAGCTTTGATGGGAGTGGCTGACTTGGATTTAGTGGCAGTTACAGAAACATGGTTCACAGAAAACCATGACTGGGATGTAACTATACCAGGCTATACTTTATTCAGAAAGGACAGAGTAGGAAGAAGGGGACAGAGTAGGAAGAAGGGGAGGAGGAGTGGCACTATATGTAAAAAATAATATTAAAGCTTTGGAATTACAGAGCTTAAAAGGGAGAGAGGAGGCACTGTGGGTTAAACTAGAAAGAGGGAAAGAGAAATCTATTTGCATTGGTGTGACATACAGACCTCCCTCACAAGAGGAAGAAGTGGACAGAGTTAATTGAAGACATATGCAGTACTGCTAGGAAAGGGGAAGTGCTACTGATAGGGGATTTCAATATGCCAGATGTTGATTGCCACATTCCTACTGCAGTATCATCTAAAAGTAAGGAGATCCTGGATTCTCTACAGGGAGAAACTATTCAGGCAATTGGTAACAGACCTCACATGTGAAGGGGCCATATTGGACTTGGTGCTTACCAATGGTGAAAGTGTTTCTGATGTTATAGTGGGAGATCATTTTGCATCCAGTGATCACCAGATGGTGTGGTTCAGTATTAGGACTAGGGCTGTTAGAATCCATTCAAAAGTGAGGGTCTTAGACTTTAGGAAAACTAACTTTGCCGAGATGGGCCAATACCTCAGGGAGTCATTAGCGGGATGGGAACAGCTGGGGGATGTCGACAAACAGTGGGCAAAACTGAAAGGGGATATTTTAAGGGCAACCAACCTTTTTGTTAAAATGGTAAATAAAGGTAAAAGGAAAAGGAGACTGCTATGGCTTTCGAAAGAAGTAGCTGAAAAGGTGAAGAAAAAGAGGGAGGCCTTCATGAAATACAAGAGATCAAAGAGAGAGGAAGACAGGCAACTAAATTTGGAAAAACAGAGAAGCTAGCAAAGTAGTCAGGAAAGCAAAGATTCAAAAAGAGGAGGAAATAGCCAATGCAATAAAATGGGGGGATAAGACATTTTTCAGATATGTTAGTGAGACGAGGAAAGGCAAAAATGGTATTGTCAGACTCAAGGGTGAAGGGGAGGAATATGTAGAAGATGATGAAGATAAAGCAGAACTGCTTAACAAATATTTCTGTTTTGTGTTCACAGATGAAAAACCGGGAACAGAACCTCAGAAAACACCCACAAACAGGAACAGAAGCGAGGGGCATCTTGAACAATTTTCAGAAGACTGTGTTCATGATAAACTAGCTAAACTTAAAGTAGACAAAGCGATGGGACCGGATGGGATACACCCTAGAATACTGAGGGAATTAGGGGACATTCTAGCAGCTCCACTGACTGACCTTTTCAATGCCTCGTTGGAGTCGGGAGTGGTGCCAAAGGACTGGAGAGAGGCTCATGTGGTGCCTTTGCACAAAAGCGGAATTAAGGATGTGGTTGAAAAATACAGGCCAGTTAGTTTATCTTCGGTGGTGAGTAAATTATTGGAAACGCTGCTGAAAGAGAGAATTCACCAGAGGCAGGTCTTGTCAGACAAATGTGATTGATTTCTTTGACTGGGTGAATAGGGAGTTGGATCGAGGGAGAGCCCTAGATTTTATTTATTTATTTATAGTCTCTTATATACCGCACTATTTAGCTTCAGCGCGGTTTACATGTAACAAAAATGCTCAGTACAGTTGAACGCGTAGATGTGGTGTATTTAGATTTCAGTACAGCCTTTGACATTGTTCCTCACAGGCGACTTATAAACAAACTGAGCACCCTAGGGATGGACCCTAAAGTTACTGTTTGGGTTAGAAATTGGTTGAGTGGGAGGCGACAAAGAGTACAGGTAAATGGAGCTCACTCTGAGGAGAAGGAAGTTACCAATGGTATGCCCTAGGGATCTGCCCTTGGTCCGATTCTTTTTAACATCTTTGTTAGTGATATAGCGGAAGGGCTGTCAGGTAAGGTTTGCCTCTTTGTGGATGATACCAAAATCTGCAATAGAGTAAACACCCAGGAAGGTGTAGATAACATGAGGAGGGATCTAGCTAAGCTTGGAGAATGGTCTAGAATTTGGCAGCTGCGATTTAATGTTAAAAAATGCAAAGTCATGCATTTGGGCCACAGCAATCCAAGGGAGCAATATATTATAGGGGGTGAAGTACTTTTGTCCACTAAAGAAGAGCGGGACCCTAGGCGTGGTTGTGTCTGATGATCTTTAAGTGGCTAAACAGGCAGAAAAGGCGACAGCAAAAGCTAGAGGGATGCTTGGGTGCATACGGAGAGGAATGGCTAGCAGAAAAAAGGAGGTGATAATGCCTCTGTATAAGTCATTTGGAATATTGTGTACAATTCTGGAGACCGCACCTTCAAAAGGATATAAACAGGATGGAGTCAGTACAGAGGGTGGCTACTAAAATGGTTAGTGGGCTTCATTATAAAGCATATGTGGGTAGACTTAAGGATCTTAATATGTACACATTAGAGGAAAGGCGGGATAGAGGTGATATGATTGAGACGTTTAAATACCTCCGTGGCATAAATGTTCAGGGGAAGAGCCTCTTTCAATTGAAAGAAAGTACTGCTACAAGGGGACATCACATGGGATGAGGGTGAAAGGGGATAGATTCAGGAGTGATATGCAGAAATATTTCTTTACGGAAAGAGTGGTGGATCCGTGGAATAGTTTCCCATTGGAGGTGGTAGAGATGAGGACAGTATCTGAATTCAAAAAAGCATGGGACAAACACAGAGGATCTGTAAAGGAAAAAAGGGGACTGTTTTAGCTGTTGATATGGAAGGACAGACTAGATAGGCCATGTGGTATTATTCTGTTATCTTTTTTCTGTTTCTATTTTTCTTTCTACTTTTAGAAGGAATCAATGACCAATCTATATTTGCCCGTTCTACTTCATTCATTATTTTATAGACGTCTATCATATCTTCTCCCAGCCATCTCTTTTCCAGGTTGAAGAGCCCTAACCTATTAAGCCTCTCCTCATAGGGGTATGCTTCCACCCTCTTTACCATTTTTGTTGCTCTTCTCTGTACGTTTTCTAATTCTGCCATATCCTTTTTAAGATATGGTGACCAGAACTGCACACACTATCCAAGGTGTGGTCGCACCATGGAGTGATACAGAGGCATTATAATATCCTTTGTTTTATTCTCCATTCCTTTCCTTATGATTCCTAGAATTCTATTTGCTTTCTTGGTTGTTGTTGTACTAGGTGGAGGTTGTTGTACTAGGTGGAGGGTTTCAATGTATTAGCTATGATGACACCTAAATCCTTTTCCTGGGAGTGGTTCCTAATGTGGAACCTGGCATCATGTACCCATAGTTTGGGTTTTTCTTCTCTAAGTGCATAACCTGTACTTGTCCACATTAAATGTCATCTGTCATTTGGATGCCCCGTCTCCCAATTTATCAAGGTCATCTTGCAATTTTTTACAATCTTCTTGTGTTTTAACAACTTTGAATAATTTTGTGTTATCTGCAATTTGATCACCTCACTCATTATTCCCATTTCCAGGTCATTTATGAATATGTTAAAAAGCAGCGGACCCAGCACAGATCTCTGGGGTGCTCCACTATTCACCTTTCTCCTTTGAGAAAATTGGCCATTTAGCCCTACTCTCTATTTTCTATCTTTCAACCACTTCCTAATCCACAGTAGTGTATTGCCTCCTATCCCAGGGCATTTTAGTTTCCCCAAGAGTCTCTCATGAGGGACTTTGTCAAAGGCTTTCTGAAAATCCAGATATACTATATGAACTAGCTCACCTTTATCAACCTGTTTATTCACACCTTCGAAAAAATATAAGAGATTGGTGAGACAAGACTTTCTTTGCCTAAATCCATGTTGGCTTTCTGCTATTAAACCATGGCTATCTACATGTTCAGTAATTTTGTTTTTCATAATGGTTTCTACTATTTTGCCCAGTACTGAGGTCAGGCTCACTAGTCTGTAGTTTCCCAGATCACACCTGGAACCTTTTTTAAAAAAAATAGCGTTACATTGCCACTCTTCAGATACTACAGATGATCTTAATGATAGATCATAGATTTCTAAAAATAGTTCCAGTCTCATATTTCAGTTCTTTCAGCACCCTGGTCCAGGTGGTTTGCTATTCTTTAGTTTATCAGTTAGGTGTATTACAGCTTCCCGATTTATTGAGATTTGTTTCAATTCCTCTGATACATCATTTTTAAATATAATTTCTGGCGTGAATACGTTTCCTACATCTTCTTCAGTAAAGACTGAAAGAAAAAATTTGTTCAATCACTTCGCTATGGCCTTGTCATTTCTCAGTGCCCCTTTTACCCTTCTATCATCTAATGGTCCAAGTAACTCCCTCAGAGGTGTTTCACTATGAATATACTTGAAAAAGCTTTTATTATGCACTTTTGCTTCCATGGCAAGGTTCTTGTCAAATTTTCTCTTTGCCTGCCTTATCAATGCCTTGCATTCAACTTGCCAGTATTTATGCTTTTTCCTGCTTTTGTCATTTGGCTCTTTTTTCAATTTTCTGAAGGATTTTCTCTTACCTCTAACAGCCTCTCTGACCCCACCTTTAAGCAGTGCTGGCTGCCATTTGGCCTTCCTTTCACCTTTATTAAAGCATGGAATACATCTGGTCTGGGCTTCCAAGATATTATTTTTAAATAACGCCCAGACCTGATGCAAACTCTTAACCTTTTCAGTTGCTCCTTTTTTGTTTTTTCTTAACCATTTTCCTCATTTTATTATAGTCTCCTTTTTGAAAGTTAAATGCTAGTACAGTCAGTTTCCTTGCTATCCTCCCTCCATTTATTAAATCAAATGTGATTATGCTATGATCGCTATTGCCAAGCAGCCCCAAAACAGCTACCTTTCATACTAGATCCTGTGTTACACTGAGGTCTTGGTCTAAAATAGTATCCCTATGTGTCGGTTCCTGAACCAGCTGCTCCATGAAGCAGTCATTTACTTCATCTAGAAACTTTATCTCCCTAGCATGATCTGATGTGACATTGAACTAGTCAATACTGAGGTAACTGAAATCTCCCATTATTACTGTGCTGTAAACTTTGCTAGCTTCCCTAATTTCTGGTAGCATTTCATCATCCATACACCTCCACTACCATTCCCTTCTCTTTTACACTGAATTTTTATCCAAAAAGATTATACGGTGTATTTTATTTCCTGCAAAACCTTTATCCTATTTGACTCAATGCCCTCTTTATCATATAGAAACATCCCTCCACCAATGTGATCTACCCTATCATTGTGATATAGTTTTAGCCTGGTATAGAATGCTACCTGTCCCTCTCTAAAGGGATTATCAACAGTCCCCTTTAATAGAGTCTGCAGCCCAGAGTTCAGGGCTAGGAGGGCATGGCTGAGAGGGAGAGGTTAAGAACCAAGCAGGCTACAGGAGGGAGAGAGGCCCATGGAGCCAGAACTCCTTCCAGGGCAAGCCGTGCAGAGAGGTTCTGAGGTAGGAACTTTAACTGAGGCTGCAGGAAGGACCAGAGAACAAGCTTGTAAAGCTTTAACAGAAGAACAGAATTAAGCTGATTTTGTTTTCCCTGAGCTGCTGTCTGTTCTGTATTTTGCTTTTTTGAGGTTAAACAACCTGGGACAGAATAAAAACTGCTTTTGTTTTCCCTGAATGGTTGTCTGGCCTGTATTTTAAAGAAAACCCCTTCCCACCGTACGCCATGCTTACCACATATGGTGGCAGCTTAGGGATTTCCTCTAACCACGTGACTGAGGGCAAATCCATGCCCCTCCATGGCTGGGCCTCTACAGCTTGTCAGGAATTTTGTTTGTGTGAGCTAAGAGGTTTAGTCTCATCCTAGTTAGGGAGCTTGAAAAAGGTTTAGTCAGTGCCGGACAGGCATGCTTTGTTTTGGCCACTAGAGGCCATTAAAAATTTGTTGGCACTAGAATACTGCAGGGTTAACTCAGCTGCAGAAGAGGAAGCTGTGGTAGTGTTGCAAGAAAACAGTGACAAGTTAGGATGGAGCAGCAGCAACAACAACAGTATCAAGAGCAACAACAGTTTCAATGTGCCTGGCTGGAAGGGCAGCAGCAACAGCAGTTGACGCAGGCCCTACAGGGACCACAACGCTATCCTCCAGCACAAGCACTTCTTAAAATGATTTATTTATTTATTCATTTTTCATTTTTATACCGCAATTTCCAACAGATCAATTGCGGTTTACAAAGAACAATATATGAATTGTACAAAACGGTACGTATTCAATTACATGGAACAGTTTCAACCATGTACATTGACATTATAACAAGCTATATATATGATGGTAAAGGATGAACCGCACCACTTTTTGGTGAACTTTAAACGAACCGCCTGCATGGCAGGGTGGCCGGTGGAGACATGGGCTACTTATTTGGGGAATCTGCTGACTGACAGCAAGGCTATATTCCAGGATGTCAACCCTGATGGGTGAGCTACATATGCAGCCGTCACGGCCGCCGCCATACTGGAACGGGCCAGCTATACCCCCGAGGCCTACCGTCAGTGATTCAGAAAGGGGGGGCCCTAGAGGGGGAAGAGGTAAAGCAATTGTTAGTTCCCCGGCTCTATCGTCAGCAGGCCCATAACCACTTATTAGGAGGACACTTGGGGGTGGAGAAAACACTAAAGTGTGTTTTAGCCTGATTTTTCTGGCCCAGGATCCATAAAAAGGTGCAGTTATATTGTCAGTCATGCCCCACCTGCCAACTTCATAACCCCCTAGAAACGATTGGTTGTGTGTCAGAAAAGACTGGCCCAATCCAGTCTGAGATTTAACCTCTGCAGGGCAACAATCCAAAGTTTAAATATCCAGAATTGTTCCCGTCTCTGAAGTTGATATGTTCTGTCAGCACCACAAGGGCTCTCTGGAATAAAGTCAATAATGTGCAAGTGTAACTGTTCAAAAGCATGTCTTTTCAAAAGGCAATGTTCAACCACAGGGTCTGCCTTGTTGCCAGTGTATAATATGGATGCATGCTCACCCAATCGTGCCTTACATTGTCTTGTTGTTCAGACCACATAATACAACTGGCAGGGACAAATGATCAAATAAACCACAAAGGTTGTTTACACGAGGGCCGCCAGCGAGAATATAGCACCAGCCCTTGATGTGAATCCTGCCAAGTTTCACCCTCAAGGGTCAATTCACAATATCTGCATTCACCACAAGCATAGTGGCCAGGGTCAGAATGCCCCTTGAGGGGTCTATCGGCTGGGGCGGTAGAATGAACCAGTATATCCCGGAGGTTCGGATCCCTAGAAAAAGGCAGCATAAAGGACGCCTAAAACAGGCGTATAAACTCAAGATGTTCCTGTGTTGATGCAAAGCTTAGTAATCTGGTAGGAATGTTGCATATAAGGTAATACACCTATTAGTCGATCATCCCGTGATATTTAAACTTCAGACTGTCGCCCTGCAAGAGTTAAATCTCAAACTGCATTGGGCCAGTCTGTTCTGACACACAACCAATCGTTTCTAGGGGGTTCCCTTCTCAAGGACAGCCTCTGGTGTTCGATTGGAGGATTTTCTTAGCTTGTCACCAACGACATCAGATGCATATCTTATCAAATTGGCAGGTGTTCATTAAGTTTGCATAAGCGCTGGGCAATGATTTCTTGAATTCTGGGAGTCCTGATCAGCCTGAAGCAGGGTCTACAATGGGACTCTAAACGTGACACGTCGTATGCAGGATTTTGGCTATTGTCCATTACCCGTTTCAGCGCTGTCATCTTTAATTTAATTTAAAAGGAGCTGCCACTGCGGGTAGGAGGCTCAGAAACCTCCTGTTCCTTTGATGGCATATCCGACAAACAAAAAGTTACGTTTTCCGTCACTTTACTATTGGGACCCATATTAGAACATAAGATGTGCCATACTGGGTCAGACCAAGGTCCATCAAGCCCAGTATCCTGTTTCCAACAGTGGCCAATAATATTGCTATTATATTTTGTAGTTTGGTCACCAATTTTTTTTTTTAATATTTTTATTTATTGAACATTTGCCACATGTAAATAGATACAGTTTGCCAACTTCAACCAACTAAATGCTATACATGAGGAAAATGTAATTTTCAATATTATATGAAAGCAATACAAACACTCTTCAAAAACATTGGATTCGCTGGCCCAAACCGCTCCCCCCCCTCTATAACCCGTGAGCACCACCCCTCCCTCCCTCCACCCAACCCCTCCCCCCCCCCTCCGGCCCGTGGGTGTATCCCCCCACCCCCCCGCCCCAACCCACACTAGCACCCCTACCCCCCCTACCACCCCCTATCCTCCTTCCCCCCCTACCCCCCCCTCTTATATGCCCATCCGTAAGGGCTCAGAGTGGGTCACCCCCTCCCTGCAAATATGCAAGCAACAAGCACCATTGATCTTGAAAGTGGGCGCGCCGTTGGCGCCTAATCGCGGTCAACTGCTCCATCAATACAATCCGTCTGAGCCTACGTTGCCAAGAAACGAGACCCGGTAGCTGGGGTTGTTTCCAGGCCCGAGCAATCTCGCTGCGAGCAGCCTGAAGACAAGCCCTGACAGGGTGGGTAAACCCCCGGGGCCACCTCGCTCCCCATATCCCCAGCAGGCCCAACCCCATATCCACCTCCACCCGCTGCCCCAGGATGCCCTCCAACTGTCCCTCCACCAAAACCCAATAGGCTCGCACTATAGGGCAGGTCCACCAAACATGCACAAATGTTCCCCGCTCCCCACACCCCCGCCAACATAAGTCGGAGGACCCAGGGTACATCCTACTCAGCCGCTCCGGGGTATAATACCATCGAAACAAAAGCTTATAGGACGTCTCTCGGAGGGCGACCGACAGCGCCTGACGGCCGATACTGACGTGCAATGTCCGCCACTCCTGCACCTCCAACTCTCTACCCAAATCCGCCTCCCACTGCACCTGATGGGGGAACTTCCCCGGCTGCTCCACCTCCAGTTCCCGATACAAGCGAGAAATCAAACCCCGTGAGCCCTCCCAGGTCAGCCACAAGGTCTCCCCCGGCCCCGGAGCTCCCTCCCAACTCGATCGAATCCGGGCCTGGAGCAAGAAATGACGCACCTGGAAGTAAGGGAAGAAATCACTCCCCCTCAACTGGTACCTTAACCGGAGGTCCGAGAAGGGGATTAACGAGCCCTCCCGAACAAACTTCCCGAAGGTGTCCAGCCCCCTCCGTTCCCACCTCCGAAACACTCCTTCTCTGCCAGGGCCAAACTCGCTCGTCTCCCGCACTGGGGTCAACAACGAGAACACCCCCCCAGGGGCCGCCCAACGGCGGCGTGCCTTCCGCCAATGCATAGTAAGATGCCACATAAAAGGGTTTGCTTTCCATCTACCCGAGGGTAACCTACCAAAGATCCAAGGCAAGTACCACAACGGAAGCCCCTCAGCCCAGTGACGCTCAATGGCCCGGAACCGCTTTTCCACTCTCCCTCCGTCACGCCACTCAAAGACCTGCCGCAATTGGGCAGCCTGATAGTACCTAGCCAAGTTTGGGACCCCCAATCCCCCCGCTTCCCGAGACGCATACAGTACCCGTCTGCTCACCCGCGGCCGTGACTTCCCCCAGATAAACGCAAAAACCTGGTTCTGCAAAGACCGGAGGGATCCTGCCAGGATCCCCACTGGAAGCGACTGAAAAAGATAGAGCAGGCGCGGCAGCAGATTCATCTTCACTACCGCCACCCTACCCAACCAGGAAAGTTCCACCGCCCGCCATCGCCCCATATCCCTCTGCAACGCCTGGAATAAGCCCGGGGAAGTGGCCGTGTAGTATCGCAGGGGGTGGGTGCGCCGTAATCTGCACACCCAAATACCGGATCGAACCCTTCGCCCACCTAAAGGGAAAGGAGCTTCGCAAGCTGGCCACCACGGTCGGGTCCAATGAAAGTGACAGAGCCTCTGTCTTGTCCCAATTTACCTTAAACCCAGATAGGTGCCCATACCGTTGAAGCTCACCCATCAGTATGGGGAGGGACACTATGGGGCGGGTCACGGCAAACAGAACGTCGTCTGCAAAGAGTGCCATTTTATGCTGTTCCGTGCCGACAGGTATTCCCGAGATGTCCCCGTTAGAACGAATGTGCGCCGCCAGGGGCTCCATGACCAGGGCAAACAACAATGGGGAGAGCGGGCATCCCTGGCGAGTGCCCCTCCCAAGGGGACAAAAAAACTCCGAAAATCCACCATTAACATTCACCGCCGCCACCGGCGCTGCGTAAAGTGCTTGAATCCAGGCCCTAAACCGGGGTCCCAGGCCCACGTGCTGCAGCACCCCCTGTAGGAAGGGGAAGCTGACCCGGTCAAAGGCCTTTTCTGCATCAATGGAGAGGAACATGGCTGGGTGCTGGACCTGCCGCGCCAGCCACCCAAGCTGGATCACTCTCCGAATGCCATCAGCCGGCTGTCTCCCCAGGATGAACCCCGATTGATCCGGATGGATCAGATCCGGCATGTACGGAGCTAAACGCAAGGCCAGTACTTTAGATAAAATCTTAACATCAATATTCAAAAGAGAAATGGGACGATAGGACCCACACACCGCTGGGTCCCGGCCTGGCTTAGGTAACACCACGATTGCGGCTTGAGCCATGGAGGGTGGCAAGGCTTCCCCCCGCAGGACAACATTAAACACCCGCACCAACAGGGGCGCCACCGTCTCCCCCATTACCTTATAAAAGGAGCCCGTGAACCCGTCCAGGCCCGGAGCCTTCCCGGGGACCAAGGCCCTAATGGCACCCTGCACCTCCTCCAACGTAATAGCAGCCTCCAGGGCGTCGCCCTCACCCTCGCCCAACCGAGCGCTGCCTTTCCCTGCATTCTCCAGGTATCTGGCCATCTCCTCCCCCCCTCCCGGAGCCTCCGCTGCGTAAAGCTTCTGGTAATAAGTTTTAAAGCAGTCGCGGATCTCTTCTGTTTTATAAAGCAATTTATCCCTAGGCCCTTTAATTTTGGCAACCATGCGCTTCTGCCGCTGATCCCTAAGTTTATTAGCCAAGAGCCGCCCAGACTTGTTGTCAAATTCGTAGTATCGTTGCCCAGCCCTATCCATCTGACTAGAAATCTTTTCCAACTGGAGGGCATTCAACTGTCTACGAGCCTCCTCCATCTGGCCACGTACTATCCGTCCCCCCATCCGTTTATGCTCCCTCTCCAAAGCTATCAAACGCTCCTGGAGTATCCTCTCAGCTTCAGCCCTCTGCCTTTTCCGCCGCGCCCCCATCTGGACCAGGTGACCTCGCACCACCGCCTTAAGCCCGTCCCAAAGTATACCGGTCATGACAGCGCCATTATCGTTGAGGGCCATATAGTCCAAAATCACCTCTCGTAGCTTCGAGGCCGCTCCCCCCTCCCGCAGCAAGTAATCATTCAAACGCCAAAACGTCCGCTTTCCGCTATCGCTATCCCGGGGCCCCCCAGCATGACCTGCACCGGGGCGTGGTCTGACCAAGTGACCGGTCCAATACTCGCGCCTTCCAATCGGTCCCCGCAACAACTATCACCCATCACTTAGTCAATACGGCTTTAGGAGCCATGCACTGAGTAGAAAAAAGTATAGTCCCGAACCGAAGGTTTCGCCAACGTCCCCAGGTCAGCCAACCCCAAGTCCTTCATCCACTTGCTAAGCTCCCTTCCCCCTCCCACCCCCCCCCCAGGACTCCCCCTTGTATCGTCCAATGCGACATTACAATCTCCCCCTACCAACACCCTCCCCTGGACCTTCCCCCCCAACCAGGAGCCAAGCCCCCTCCAGAAGACCCCCTTACGAGAGTTAGGGCCATAAACAGAAACTAAGGACACCTTATCCCCCCCCAAATCACCCACCACTACCACCGCTCTCCCATCCGCTTTCTGATATATTTGCTCCACTGTAAGAGGGACCCCCTGCCCCACCAGAATTGCTACCCCCCCTTTCTTCCGTCCCCCCTCCTCAGCCGCAAAGTACCCCTGATAAGTCCCCGAGCGCATAAGCCTCTCATCAGCTTTTCGCAAATGCGTTTCCTGAAGAAAGGCTATCTCCCACCGCCGTGTCCTAAGCTCCTTCCACAGCAATTTACGCTTTTGGGGGGAGTTCAGACCCCGCACGTTAAGGCTCCCAACGATCATGCCCGACGCCATAGTGCTTGTACACCCCCCACCCGTCAAGCCCACTGTACGCACTCCAAACCTGCTGACCCTCCCACCCCCCCCACCCTCCCCTCCCCCCCCACCCCCCCACCCCTCCCCTCCCCCACCCCCCCCACCCCTCCCCACCCTCACCCCCCCTATGACCACAGACCCTGCGTCCGTCCTCCATCGAGGAAGTGGCTCTCCCCAGGACGCTGCCCCTCCCTGCTCCCCGGCCTACCCTTCCCCCTCCCCACTACCCCCCCCTACTCTCCCGCTCCAACCCTTTCGCCCCTATCCCTCCACCCTCAAAACAAGGCAATAATAAACATTCCACTAAGCACAGCAAACACTACCTCAACATTCAACATAGCATAACTCCCCTCCCCCCCCCCTCCCCCAACCCGCCAGCACCCAGGGGCATCACAACCCCTTCCACTGTCCCGGGTCCACAGAATTCAAAACACATGTCTTAGGCCACCGAGCACGATCACCCAGTGCCATTGGAGGGGCCTCCCGACGGGCCCGGCGGGAGTATCTTCTACCTCTGCTTCGCCAGATCTCCGCCTCAGGCGCTGGCCCCGCACGGGCACTCTTTCCCACACTGATCGCCGCTCCTTGCCAGCGGCAGCGCCCGCGTCCACACTCAGCTCCGGGAGCCTAGGGGCCCCCTCTTTACGCAAAATGTTCCAAGCGTCCTCTACTGTCCGGGCCCGAAAGCTACGGCCATTAACATCGAACATCAACGCAAACGGGAATAACCACCGATATCGCTTCTTCTCTCCTTGCAAATAAGAGGTCACTGGTTTCATCTCGCTCCGCCGTTGAAGGGTTGCCGCCGAGAGATCGTGGAACACCTCCACTTTCTGACCCTCCCATTGAAATGTCCGGCGGGCTGCAGCCACTCGCATCACTTGTTCCTTCACCATGAACGATCCCAAACAGGCCACGATATCCCGGGGCTGCCCTCGACGAGCCGGGCCCAAAGCCCGATGGGCCCTCTCAACTGCCACCTCAGTAGCCTCCGCGGCCGTTCCGCGCTCCAGCAGAAAATTACAAAGTCTCTTCACCACCGCCGAGGCATCACCAAAGGCTTCCGTCTCGGGCAAACCCCGCACTCTCAAATTGTTCCGCCTGGAGCGATTCTCCAGGTCCTCAAGTTTATCGCGCATTCAGCCCCTGGTCTAAAAGGCACTGCTGCAGACGGGCCTCCATCTCAGAGTCTTTCTCGTCTCGGCGTTCCGCCTGTTCCTCCAGGGTCTCTACGCGACCCGCCAAGGTCTCGCACTTCCTCCTTAAGGGTGCCCAGGGTCTCCTTTAGTTCAGTCCTCATCGCTCCCAGGTCTCGTCTGAACGAGCGCATCCAACCCCAGAGATCGCCACGGGTGCAGGCGTCCCCAGCACGCTCTAGCTCTCCCTCCATTTCCTCAGCCAGCTCCTCGTGGACCTCGGCCTCACAGGCCGACTTCTCATTTTTGGCGGCATAGGAGGACTGGAACCGGGCCAATTTTTTGGTAACCGACATCTTACCACCTCCGCACCACGATGCCACCAAATATCCGTTGAGGGGGAAAGGCTGACCGCTCAATTTCACCTCTAATGCTGCGTCCCAACGGGAGCTCCAAACTCAGGCAGCCATCTCCGAGGTGACGTCACTTCCTCCCCTGGTCACCAATTTTAGGGTACATTTCTTTCATTGGTACAACTTCATAACCCTGCCAGAGGCCGACCTGCCCCTCTAGTGCCTTTGTCTATCATTGTAATCCCATGTGAAAGAGTGGCTATGGAGGGTAGGTCCCTTGGGGTGAACCACCCAAGGCAATAAGTATATTTTAGTCATATTAGACTTTATCTGCTACCCAGAGGCCATTGCTCTAAGGAATATGAAGACTACTACAATCGTAAATGCCCTATGGGAAGTATTCTCGCAGATCAAGGAACACCCTTTGTATCCAAGGTGAAGGTGTGTGCCTTGGTGAAGGTCAAGATGCTGCGAACATTAGTATATCTCCCACAGACGGATGGCTTTGTTGAGCGATTCAATAAAACTTTGAAACAGATGTTAAAAAGGTTTGTGCAGGAGGATGGGAAGAAATGGGACATTCTCCTATACTATTTGATGGAGGTTTAACAAGCTGGGTCAGAATTAAACTGATTTTGTTTTCCATGAGCTGCTGTTTATTCTGGGTTTTGCTTTGTGGAGGTTTAACAAGCTAAGACAGAATAAAAGCTGCTTTTGTTTTCCCTAAACTGTTGTCTGGCCTGTGCTTAAAGAAAACCCCTTCCCACCACATGCCACGCTTACCACAGTCCTATCAGTTATCCTCCTTCCACTAGGTCCTTGAAATGCTAATTATATCTAACCTTTCATTCATTGCTATATAGTCTAACTCTCCCATCTTATTTTTAGACTTCTACGTTTTGCATACAGGCATTTCAAAGTTTGTTTTTTGCTAATATTAACAATCTGGCTATTTGATGACAGGGTTAATTTGGAATCTTTCAACTCGGTCTGACTTTCACTTAAAGGCACCTAGGTTACTTTTACCATTACTGGAACCTTTCTATTGGAATTCCCCGACTTCCCTGTTTTGTTAGTATCCTTCAAGGATACAGTACATCATTCCGAACCATGCGCGCTTGAATGGCTGTCAGCTTTCCCCCATTATCTAGTTTAAAAGCTTCTCTAGTTCTGTGATGGTGTGTATGGAAAACATCCCATCCCCTGCAGGAAAATTCCCCAGCCAAGCTTAGCACAAGTGAGGTATTGCTCTGTAAACTCCTGTCCCTTTAAGAAGACAGGCTGGAGAAGGCCTGGGGAGGGTCTGGCCCGGCCCCAGGGTTTGATCCAGGAAGCAAGGGACCTGGAAGAGAGAGGGGAGCCCGGAGGTCTTCTGGAATATGCAGTGACCAGTTACCTTTGAAGGTGAATTACTGCTGCCAAGGTAGGAGCTGTGTTTAAAGTAGTTGCTGTGCCTTCAGCCTTGCTGTTAGAGTTCTATCTAGCTGGAGGACTCTTGTGCTAGAGAGAACTGCTATGGATGTGCTGCTCTGCTGCTACAGTCTGGAAGAGTACTACTGAGTTGTGCCCCAGAGTGAAGGAACTTTGGGGAAGAAGCAGTTTCTTCTTACCTTAGAACTGTCTATGCTGGAACAGCGTTCTCTCACCCAGCAGAACAGGGTTGCTAAGACTAATTAAGGAACTGCTACAGCTGAGGAAAGCCTGGAGCAAGAGAGTGTCTGTAACACTATGGGGCTTGTTTACAAAGCCGCGGTAGTGGTTTCCGATAGTTATTGGAGCCGCGGCCCAATAACTATCGGAAACCGCTACCGTGGCTTTGTAAACAAGCCCCTATGTGTACTGCAGGCCCAAGAAGGGCCAAGGCAGTTTGCTTGGATGCTTTATCCTTAAAATAAAGTGCATTTTCTTTAAACCTCCTATTTGCTGTAGCATCTGGCATCATTGCTCGGCCGTATATCACAATCTCCTTT
This sequence comes from Ichthyophis bannanicus, assembly GCA_033557465.1. Classification (NCBI taxonomy): domain Eukaryota; kingdom Metazoa; phylum Chordata; class Amphibia; order Gymnophiona; family Ichthyophiidae; genus Ichthyophis; species Ichthyophis bannanicus. The sequence continues at coordinate 1,012,985,798 of CM066034.1, read as the reverse complement.
TTAAAGGTTAATGTCAGTAGCCTGGTTCCACCCTGGTTGAGCCCATCCTTTTGGAAAAGTCCCCCCCCCCCCCCCACCCCCCGCACACACTTCCCCAGAATGTTGCCCTGTTCCTAATAAATCCAAACCCCTCTTCCTTGCACTTTCATCTCATCCATGCATTGGGACTTCGGAGCTTTGCCTGTCTCTTGGGTCCTGTGTGTGGAACGGGAAGCATTTCTGAGAATGCTACCTTGGACGTTCTGGATTTCAGCTTTCTACCTAAAAGCCTAAATTTGCCTTCCAGACCTTCCCACCCACATTTTCCTATGTCATTAGTACCAACATATGCTAAGACAGCACACTCTTCCCCAGCACATGCCTATTGATCAAATCGTCAACTATAATTTATTTATTTATTTAACCTGTTTTGTATACTACCTTATCCTTCAATCAAAGTGGTTAGCAACACAAATTGTGGGTCTACATTCAACAGGAGGGGGGGTATGACAGGACTTACATACAGACTATCTGCAATTAGTTCTTAGTTCTCATTTGAGCGTGCGGGCTGTCGGTGGGCCATATGCGGTAGAATTGCGGTGCTTGACAATTTCATGTTACTTGTCCATAGAAATCTGTGAACAGAAGGGTTTTGAGATATTTGCGGAAATCCTTGAGGTCATTTAGGGCTCTTAATTCTTCAGGGAGGCAGTTCCATAGGGCTGGTGTCAAGAGTGAAATAGCTCTTTTGGATGTTTCTTACTTCATTTTATGATATCCTGCGGGTGTGCTGAGTCTCTTACTGCCATTGGTTCGCCTGGATCTGCTACTTATTACCTTAATTATTATGTCTTGAAGCACGTCTGCTGAGCAGTGATGTATGACTTTGAATATGTCCAGAGTTGCTTTGAATCTTGCCCGTGCAATCCAGTGCAGCTGTTGTAGTATGGGTGTGATGTGTTTGGACTTGGCATTGCCTGTAATGATGTGCGCTGCAGTATTCTGCACCAGTTGAAATGGGTGGACAGTCTGCTTGGGTAGACCTTGGTATAATGAGTTTCCATAGTCCAATATTGGGGTGATAACCGCTTGGCATACAGTGCGGCAATGGTCTTGGCTGAGAATTGGTTTGAGTCTCCTGATGAGTTTTAATCAGTGGTAGGCCTTTGCTGCACTTTTGTTTATGTGCGATTGTAGATTCAGATTCTTGTCCAGGGTGATGCCTAGGTACTTTACCTCGTCCTTTAGTGCTATCATCCTGTTTAGGATACTGATTGCTTGGGGTGGGTTGAATGTGGAGTTTCTGAAAATGAACATTGTCTCTGTCTTATCAAAGTTGACATTCAGGTTATTGTCAGCGAGCCAGGTGTTCATGTCTTCGAGGCACTTGGTTATTGGAGTCATGTCAGGTGCAAGTAGGTCAACTGGGGCATACACCATGATATCATCTGCATAAAGGTGATAATGTAATAATAAACATAATAAACATAATCTATCCTGTGTCATTTGATGATGTTGCATATGGGTTGGATATATATGTTGAATAGTATAGTTGAGAGTGCTGATCCTTGAGGTATTCCTCGCGTGATGGGAAACTGTGATGATTTTTTCTTGCCGCATTTGACTTGCTGCGTTCGATTGCTCAGATATGAGGTAAACCATTTTAGAGTGTTTTTGCATAGTCCAATCTCTTGTAGGCATTGTAGCAGTATGGTGTGGGATACCATGTCAAAGGCCGCTGAGATGTCCATGAAAACTAGCAGGAATCCATTCTTTATGCTGTCTATGCCTTTCAGGAGGTTGTCAAAGAGGGAGGTAAGCAGAGTTTCCACATTGTGTTGTGGTTTAAAGCCATGTTGGTGAGCATCTAGCAGAGCATTCAGATCAATGTGATCCTGCAGTTGTCTTTCTACCGTTTTTTCGATGATCTTCGAGATAAATGGTAGACTTGAGATGGGGCAGTAGGATTTTGGAGCGGAGGTATTTAGCGTGGCGCTTTTGAGGATCGGTCGTATCATAGCTTGCTTAAGCATTTGTAGCATGTGTCCTTGATGGAGGGACTTCTTTACGATTTTGTGGAGGTGTTGGCTTAGTTGGTCCTTGGCGGCTTTGATCCATTCCATAATGGCTGTCCTAACCCTTCCCTCATGGGTACATGGCCCTGGAGACACATCCTCGGTGTGAAAGGTATTATATCACCTAGAGGACAGGTCCTAGCTACAGGATCACTTCCTGCCACACCAACGTAATGCTCTCCTTTCACATGATCTCTCTCCTCCATGGCGGCAGACAGGCTGCCAGACTGCAGGTGGGACTTCTCTACTATATCCCTGTAGGTCTTGTCTGTATACCTCTCTGTCTGCCTCAGCTCCTCCTAGTATGTTACTCTAGCCTCCAGAAATCAGACGCCTTCCCTGAGAGCAAAGAGCTCTTTGCACTTATTGCACACATAAGACCTCTCACCAACTGGGGGAAAATCATATATGTAACACTCAGCGTAATTAATACTGGATAGCCCCCAACTTGCTGCTGGACAGCTGTCTGCATCTTAGATTTAAAGATTTCTTTTAGCTATTTAAAGTTGTTAAGTTATGTAAAGTTGCTAGGGGAATAGGGATACTTGATTTTTAGTGTTCACCTCAAGGTAAACTGCCAGAAGTTAATTAATTTGTTTCTAAGGCCTAATAACCTGCTGATAAAGATCAGTTAAACCTGACAGTGAGTAGGACCACCCCCTTCCCCTTAACTGGTTTAGGAGGCTAAAAATCAAAGTGCCCAGGGTGGGTGGGAGGGATGACCTATTTATATCTGTACTTCTAAGGCAATCTCTTAATTTTCTGGGTGATTCACACTGCCCTTGGTTTGCTAGAGGGAGCCTTTCAAGTTGCCCCTTTGATCTGTCACTTGGCTTTAACACCTATTTAAAACAATTTCACAGTTGTCTCCTAACTGGAAGGCTTCTATGTTAAAGGTTTCTAGAAAACAATTTCTCTCTATATACTCAAAGAATATTTACCCTATTCTACTTTCTATGTTAAGATATACCCTAACTGGCTTTAATTTAAGTGAAAGCTGGCTTGTAGTACTATGCCCTAACTGACTTAATAAAACACTAAATTTTAAAATACACAGTGTTTATCAGTTTTAAGTCAAATAATTCCCTTTTCCTGAAGATTTAGAGAATTTCTCTGGAGGTAAGTACTTACAAGTGCAGATATCTTCCCAGCAGTGGCAGCCCTCTTGGTAGTCCTCTTTCCTCAGCTTGCAACCTTGTAGCCATCTTTGATTCTACTGTCTGTTTCTCTGTGCACATCCTACAGATAGCTAAAACCTGCCATTTCTTTCTATATAACATCAGCATAATTCATCCCTTTCTTTCTGAGCACATAGTAAGACTCTTATCCACTCTCTAGACACCACCTGCTTAGACTATTGCAGCCTGCTCCTCGTTGGTCTCCCACTGATTCATCTCTCTCCCCTTCAATCCATTCAGAAGTCAGCCACCTGGTTAATCTTCCACCACTATTGCTATGCCCACATAATCCCTCTTCTAAAGTCACTTTATCTGTTTGCATATCTATTTCAAACTTCTCCTCCTGACCTACAAGTGCATTCATTCTACAGCTCTTCATAACTTCTCGTCTCTCAACTCTCCCTACACACCTTCTTGAGAACTCTACTCATCAGGTAAAATGCTTTTTTCTCTTCCATTGCCAACTCCAGACTCCGTTTATTCCATCCTGCTGCACTGTATGCCTGAAACAGACTAGCTAAGTCAGTACACCGGGCTCCAACCCTGGTCTTACTGAAATCCAGACTAAAAGCCTACCTCTTCAAGGCTGCAATTGGATCCCAGTCTCCTTATTTTCCTGTTTACCACTCTTGTGTATTACAACCATTTCCTTTTAATATACTCTGGTCACCTGGTTTGTAAGCTCTACTGAGCAGGGGTTGTCTCTCATGTGCATATGTATACTGCTGCGTATTTCTTGTAGCGATATAGAAATGTTAAGTAGTAGCAGTAGTAGGTTGTCACAGCAGAGTGGACAGATCCATTTTACTATGGCACTCCCCTTTAGGAGTGATTACAGTGGCATAGTTCAGGGTGTGAGTTAGTGAATCTCCTGAAGATTAGAATCAGAGGATTTTGGATCATGGAAGGAGGTGGTCAGCCTCCTATTCCTGAGGGCCTTTGTAGCTGGAAGGAGTGGAAGCCTCCTCCTGTCTAGTGTCCAACAGTGTGAGCATAAAGACACATAGCAACAGCCTCGTGGTACTGCTTCTGATGCTGCACTGGAAGTAGCTGTTCCTGAGGGATCCAGCAGGAGAGAGGGGATCTGATCTGAGTAGCAGGAAAGCATAGTTACTCACTTGTAACAGCTGATCTCCGGGGACAGCAGGAATCAGTCCTCACATATGGGTGTCATCGGCGCTGAAGGAGCCTGCGCGGTAGCTTCTCTCCAGCTTTCAAAGAAAGCCATTGGGAGATGCACCATGCATACGTGGTCCCCTTCCTACCCAAGGGTATCATCTTGCCTCAGCATGATGACATAGCTCAAGGCAAAAAAAGATACAAAAAGCAACTACAGAGGGAGGAGGGAGGTTTGTGAGGACTGATTCCTGCTGTCCCCAGAGAATACCTGTTACAGGTAACTACGTTTTCTCTGGGAAAAAGCAGGAAGTCAGTCCTCACATATGGGACTCCCTACCTATAGGCTACCAAAGACCTGTAAAAGCCTGGGTAACTAGAAAAGGGTGAGCCATGAGCAGCAGCAATGAGTCCTGAGAAGACAAACTCTCGAGTGACCCAAGTGTCCAGCGAGAAACCAGCACTCCGGTAGCCTGAATACACAAAGTGCCAGAGGGCAGGAGTTGCCTACACCCTGAATAGATGATGGAGTATCACTTGGCCAAAGGCATTGTCCGTACAGAACTCCCTCTCCAGGCAGTAATGAGCTGTGAAAGTATGGACTACCAGGTGGCGGCCCGGCAGATTTCCAACAGAGGAATAGAACACAAGTTTGCCACGGATACCACCATGGCCCTGACACTGTGCGCCATGACCCAGCACTCCAGTGAGAGCACAGCCTGCTCGTAGGGGAGGGCAATGTGGTCTGCCACCCACGTCACTGCTGCCCCCATCTGATTGGGTTCATAGGAGACGAAAAGCTGTGAGGCTTTGCGGTGGCCCTGAATACATTGGAGGTAGAAGAACAGGGCCCTCTTACAGTCCAGGGTATGAAGGATGGTCTCCACCCTGCCAGCACGAGGCCGCAGAAAGAAGATGGGGAGCACCACCTCCTGATTGAGATGGAAAGGTGATACCACCTTGGGAAGAAACTTGGGTGTGTGCAGAGCACGACCCTGTTCTTCTAGACCCTAGTGTAATGTGGATCCACCACCAGTGCCTGGAGCTCGCTGACCCTGCAAGCTGCCGTGAGTGCCACCAAGAACGCGACCTTCAGAGGAAAGGTACTGTAGGCGGCAGGTAGCCAGGGGCTCAAACAGTGGGCCAAAGAGCTGCGACAGCACCACGTTGAGGTTCCACACTCCCGCCTGCAGGCAGACAGGAGGCTTGGACAACAAGAGACCCCACAGGAAACAGGTCACGAGGGGTTGGACAGAGAGGGACTTGCCCTCAATAAGGTGATGGTGCGCCACAAGTGCACTCAGGTGGACTGTGACAGAGTTGGACTTCAGACCGGCCTGAGACAGGTGAAGCAAATATTGCAGCACAAGCTGCACAGAGTACAAGAACTGGTCAACCCGACGCTCTGCGCACCACATTGAAACCTGTGCCATTTGAAGGCTTAAGTCCGTCTTGTGGAGGTCCTATGGGAGTCTAGGAGGATCACCTCCACTTCCCCTGAGAGATTGAAAGAGGCCAAGGCTACCTTTTCAGTAGCCAGGCCATTAGTGTCAGAGACCCCAAGTTGGGGTGTAAGAGGGAGCCCTCCTCCTGTGACAGCAGTAGCAGGGGAACCGGGGGCACCATGAATAAGCAGAGGAGCAATGGGAACCACGGTTGCCTGGGCCACCGAGGGGCTACTAGTATGATCGATGCCCTATCGTGTTAGACCTTGAACAAGGTTTTGGCAATCAGCGGTGTGGGCAGAAGGTGTAGAGAAGGCCCTCCATACACGGGATGAGGAATGCATCTGCACCACCTGGGAGGACTGTGGCTACCTGGAGCAGAAGCGGGGCAGCTGGGGGTTGGCTGGACTGGCAAAGAGGACCATCCATGGAGTCCCCCAGAGCAGGAAGAGCTGATAGGCCACTCAGGGTCTAGCCACCACTCGTGCAGCTAGAGGAACCTGCTTAGTCTGTCCACCGGGGCATTGTCCTGGCCCAGCAGATACATCACTACAGAAGCATCCCGTGATGGCTTGCATATGAGCAGAGAGCTACTGCCTCCTGGCAGAAGATGTACAATCCCGAGCCCCCCTGCTTGTTGATGTAGAACATCACCATTTGATTGTCCATCTGGACCAGCACTGACTGGTGCTGCAGGTGGTGATAGAAGGCTTGAAGAGCCAGGAATATGGCCTGAAGTTCCAAGAGATTGATCTATTGCAGTCTGTCCGTCAGCGACCAACTGCCCTGAGTGCAGAGATCATCGCAATGGGCTCCCTGGGATGCCATCCTGGCCTGAAGATGCTGGGTGGCTTGCCACCAGGTGAGGGAGTTCGCCAGCTGGTGGGTCACCACCACCCTGTTTCATAGCTGGTTTGTGCCTGGGTCCACTGGGAGCGGAGACCCCACTGGGCCGCCCTCATGTGAAGACAGGCATTTGGGGTAACGTGAACTGTGGATGATATGTGACCCAACAGGTGGAGCCGAAGACGGGTGGACACTGAGTGTTGGTGCTGCATGGCAGCGGCTAGCGCTCTGAGGCGATCGATCCTGTCCCAAGAGAGGAAGGCTCTGCCCCTATAAACTCCAGACAATGTGTTGGAAGAAGATGGGAGTTTGGGTGGTTTATCATGTACCCCAAGTGCTGCAGGATGAGGATGGTGTGCGCCATTGCGTGTTTGCACCTCAGCAGCTGTTCTTCCTCTTATGAGTCAGTCGTCCAGGTAGGGGGGGGGGGAAAAAAGGCCTCCTGGAGCCGAAGGTAAGCTGCGATCACTGTCAGGCACTTAATGAATACCCTCTGTGTGAAGGTCAGTCCGAAGGGTAGCACCCTGTACTGGTAGTAGCCATCTCCCACCATGAATACTGAAGGAACTTGGGGATGTTCTAGCAGCTCCACTGACTGACCTTTTCAATGCCTCTTTGGAGTCGGGGGTGGTGCCAGAGGACTGGAGAGAGGCACATGTGGTCCCTTTACACAAAAGTGGAAGTAAGAATGTGGTTGAAAACTACAGGCTGATTAGTTTAATCTCAGTGATGAGTAAATGATTGGAAACGCTGCTGAAGAGAAAATAGTGAGGTTTCTAGAGTCCAACGGATTACCGGATCCGAGGCAGCATGGATTCAACAGAGGCAGGTTTGTCAGACAAATCTGATTGATTTCTTTGACTGGGTGACCAAGGAGTGGGACCGAGGGAGAGTCCTAGATGTGGTGTATTTAGATTTCAGTATGTCTTTCAGTAAAAGACTTTGACACTGTTCCGCACAGGCGACTTATAAACAAACTGAGCACCCTAGGGATGCACCCTAAAGTTACTGCTTGGGTTAGAAATTAGTTGAGTGGGAGATGACAAAGGGTACAGGTAAATGGAGTTCACTCTGAGGAGAAGGAGGTGACCAGTGGAGTACCGCAGGGATCTGTCCTTGGTCTGATTCTTTTTAACATCTTTGTTAGTGATATTGTAGAAGGGCTGTCAGGTAAGGTTTGCCTCTTTGCGGATAATTCCAAAATCTGAAACAGAGTAGACACCCCAGAAAGTGTAGAAAACATGAGGAGGGATCCAGCTAAGTTTGAAGAATGGTCTAGAATTTGTCAGTTGAGATTCAGTGCTAAAAAATGTAGGGTCATGCATTTGGGCTGCAACAATTCAAGGGAGCGGTACAGTATGGGGGGTGACATACTTCTGTCCACGAAAGAAGAACGGGACCTAGGCGTGATTGTGTCTGATAATCTCAAAGTAGCTAAACAGGCGAAAGCTAGAAGGATGCTCGGGCGCATAGGAAGAGGAATGGCCAGCAGAAGAAAGGAGGTGATAGTGCCTTTGTATAAGTCTTTGCTGCAACCTCATTTGGAATTTTGTGTGCAATTCTGGAGACCACACCTTCAAAAGGATATAAACAGGTTGGAGTCTGTGCAGAGGGAGGCTACTAAAATGGTTAGTGGTCTTCATTATAAAGCATATGAGGACAGACTTAAGGACCTTAATATGTATACTTTAGAGGACAGTCAGGATAGAGGAAATACGATTGAGATGTTTAAATACTTCCATGACATAAATGCACAGGAGGAGAGCCTCTTCCAATTGAAGACTCTGCTAAGAAGGGACATGGGATGAGGGTGAAAGGGAATAGACTCAGGAGTAATATGTGGAAATATTTCTTTTTACGGAAAGAGTGGTAGATGCATGGAATAGTCTCCCAGTGGAAGTGGTAGAGATAAGGACAGTATCTAAATTTAAAAAAACATAGGACAAACACAGAGGATCTCTAAAGGGAAAAAGTGGACTATTGTAGTGGTTGATATGGAAGGGCAGACTAGATAGGCCATGTGTTTTTTTTTCTGCCATCATGTTTCTATGTTTCTATGAACCTGAGATATTGCCTGTGGCTGGGATGGATGAGGATGTGTGTGTGTACGCATTCTTTAGGTCCAAAGAGGATAGCCAGTCTCCCGACTGGAGGTATGGCAGCAATGTTCCAAGGGAGAGCATTTTGAACTTCACCAGGAACCTGTTTAGATCCTGCAGGTCCAGAATGGGCTAGAAGCCTCCAGTCTTCTTGGGTACGAGGAAGTCCCGGGAATAGAACCCTCTGCCCCTGAGGTGAGTGGGCACCTATTTCACTGTCCCAGCCTTGAGAAAGCCTGCAATCTCCTGTAATAAAAAGGTTTGGTGGAGAGGAATCCTGAAGGGCTCTCCCGAAAAGAATGGAGGGGGTATCTTTGCTAGGTGGAGGAGGTAATCCTCCCTCACCACCTGCAGTGCCCAGGAGTTGGTGGTGATGGATGGCCACTGGTAGGCATAGAGAACCAGATGCCCCGCTATGGGCTGCTGAGCTGGGCCTCCTGGGGGAAGAGTGGCCATGTCCAAGGAGTCAAAAGCTCCCGCCTGGCTGGGCCAGAGCCAGTGCCTGGGGTTTGGGAGCCTTAGGCTTACGAGGGCCATGCCCTTGTCCCTTGGCCTGCTTCCCATGTTGGGGAGCTGGAAAGGCCTGGTACTGAGGGTAGTTTCCATAAACCTTCCTTTTCTTCAGGTAGAAGGACTTTTTACCCAAAGGCTTCTGTCAGGAAGGGTCAGTGGTCTTCTTGGAGAGCCTAGTACTCATCAGGAACTCAGACTTCAACTTTGCAGCCTTATCAGTCATGGGTTTGCCGAAGAGATTCTCTCCCCAGCAAGGGACATCAACCAGCTTGTCCTGAACCCACTGCTCCAGGTCGGAGGATTGTAACTAAGTCTGGCATCGGGCACCAAAGCCTGCTGAAGTTACTTTAGCTGCTGACTCAAAGCTGTCATAGGCTGCCCAAGTTATAAACTTGGCGCACTCTGACACCCGAAGCCAGGATCCGGAACCACTGGAGGGGTTCCTAAGAGACACCAGCCAAGAACCCAGCGAGTTCCTTCACCAGGTCCCTCAGATACATGCCCATGCACAGCTGGTAAGCCTGGATTCGGCCAATGAGCATACAGCCCTGGTAGCACTTCCTGTCCAGGGCAGCCAAGGAGTGGGCCTCTCTATCCGGGGCCACCAAGGAGTGTGTCTTTTGGTTCTTGAGCCAATGCATGGTCGACTCCACCACCATGGAACTGAGTGGCAGCTGTGCTTTTTGGAAACCAGGGCTCCGGCGGACCGGTACAGCCAGGGACGGCTCAAGGTAATCTGCTGCCTGAGGCAAAGGATGAGATGGCACCCCCATCCCCCCCCCCATAGAGTGGGGGAGGGGCCTTCTCAAAACTCTGTCAGGGACTGAACCAAACCAAAAAGCTAATTATATAATATGGAGGAAATGGAAGATGTTTGCACACCAAGGAACTAAAAGAATGAGCGAGAACCACAGCACACTTTCTAAAACTAAATTATAACTCATTTTTATTTTGTTATAAACTCTGTTATGGTTCTTGCTTTTTCTTTTTGAACATATATTTTGCACCCACAGAATCCCTTCCATCAACAGTGGGTGCAGAGCAGAACTAGAACATTCACCCACAGAACTCAATATCTTAAAAAAAAATCAGATTCTGGTCATCTCACTAACAAATATTCTCCAGTACCAGGAATATTGGAAGCAACAGTAATATAAAACCCTACAAAAGTCACCAAAGATCTACAAGGCCAAATCTACCATACCATTACCAGCATAAACCTCCAAAACCCATACAAAAAAAGCAGCACTATAAATACTGCAGCGGGCCCTAGAACATCTAACACTTATTTGAAAAGCTGAACAAGGCAAATTGCTACAGTACAGATCCCTGCGTACAGATTTCATGTTAACAGAACACACAGCCTTGGTCACACACTAGGAACACAGATTCCCACCAAGAACAGAATAAGCGTTCACAGCCTAAAGTAAAAATAAAATATTTAGAGAAAAATTAAACTGAAACCCCAAGAAGCCAGACTGCATGCAGTGCAACACCAGATAAGAGATGCAGTATCCCATACTGTGTAAACTATGAAGATAGCACAAAGTCCAATCACTAAATTGAAAATAAAATTATTTTTTTCTACCTCTGTTGTCTGACCATTTTATTCTCTGGTCATGCTGGTCCTTATCTGAGGCTTCTGCTTTCCTGTCTTCTCTTAGCACTCTATCTGCCATTTCTTGTCTTTTTGTTTTCTTCACTTCCTTCCATCAGCCTATTTCCAGTCCCAATGACTCTCCACACGTGTATGCTCCCTGCCAGCCTCCTCCATATTACCCAGTCACCTACCAGTCTCATCCCCAAATGTCAGCTCCCTCCAGTCCCACCCCCAGGTGTCAGCTCCCTTCTATCCCCCTCTTTCCCCCCATGTCAGTTCCCTTCCAGCCATCAGTTCCCTTCAGCCATCTCCTTCCCCTCCTCTCAGTTCCCTTTCAGCCATCTCTTTCCCCTCTCTCAGTTCCCTTCAGCCATCTCTTTCCCTTCTCTCAGTTCCGTTTCAACCATCTCCTTCCCCTCCCTCAGTGCCCTTTCAGCCATCTCCTTCCCCTCTCTCAGTTCCCTTCAGCCATCCCCTCCCCTCTCTCAGTTCCCTTAAGCCATCTTCTTCCCCTCTCTCATTTCCCTTTCAGACATCTCTTTCCCCTCTCTCAGTTTTCTTTCAGCCATCTCCTTTCTCTCTCTCAGTTCCCTTTCAGCCATCTCTTTCCCCTCTCTCAGTTCTCTTCAGCCATCTCTTTCCCCTCTCAGTTCCCTTTCAGCCATCTCCTTCCCCTCTCTCAGTTCCCTTAAGCCATTTCCTTCCCCTCTCTCAGTTCCCTTTCAGCCATCTCCTTCCCTTCTCTCAGTTCCCTTTCAGCCATCCCCTTCCCCTCTCTCTCAGTTCCCTTTCAGCCATCCCCTTCCCCTCTCTCAGTTCCCTTTTAGCCATCTCCTTCTCTTCTCTCAGTTCCCTTTCAGCCATCTCCATCCCCTCTCTCAGTTCCCTTTCAGCCATCTCCTTCCCCTCTCTGTTCCCTTCAGCCATTTCTTTCACCTCTCTCAGTTCCCTTCAGCCATCTCTTTCCCCTCTCTGTTCCCTTTTAACCATCTCCTTCCCCTCTCTCAGTGCCCTTTGAGCCATCTTTTTCCTCCTCTATCAGCTCCCTTCCAACCCTCTTTTCCCCCTATGTTAGCTTTCATCCAACCCCCATCAGCTCCCTCTCCTTCCCCCCAGTGCAGCTAATATCTTTTCTCTCCTCACCCGCCCCCCCCCCCCCGTGCAGCTCGTAACTCTTCTCTCCTTCTCCTCCCGTGCAGCTCGTATCTCTTCTCTCCTCCTCTCCCCCCGTGCAGCTCGTATCCCTTCTCTTCTCCCCCCCGTGCAGCTTGTATCCCTTCTCTCCTCCCCCCCCCCCCCCCGTGCAGCTCGTTCCTGTTCCTCTTCTCTTCTTGCTTCCCTGTTGTTTGTTCTGCTCTTCGTTTGAAATGACAGGAAACCGGTGCGGAATCTCCCGATGGTAAGGAACCTCTGCTGCTGCTGCGTCCTGCTCTAGCGTCACTTCCTTTTGGGGGCGGCACACAGCAGCAGCAGAGGTTTCTTACTGCCAGGAGGCTCCGCACTGGTTTCCTGTCATTTCATAACGCAGAGCAGAGTGAACGATGGGGGACGGGCAGCAGTTTGTACGCGTTTTCTTTTTTTTAACTGAAGACAGAGTGAGGCGGCTCTTTTGGGGGTATTTCTGCCGCCCCCAAAGGTTTTCCGCCTGAGGCCACAGCCTCACTTCGCCTAATGATAGAGCCGCCTCTGAGTCCAGCTGTCTGCTCACTATGGGTACTGACCTGGGGGTCTCCAACATGCGGAGGAACAGCTGTTCCAGGATCAGGGGAACGGGCACTGTGAGTGCCTCCTTTTGGAGGGGCCTTGTACTGGAGAATCTCAAGTTCCTCCATCCAAGGGTCCTCCTCTGACTTGGTGTCGAAGGCTAGTGCCTTGACCATGTCCCTCATGCTGTATCCTCAGGGGCAGGAACCAGCACCAGGTCTCAGGGAGAGACAGGTTGGAAGGCACATCTCAGAGATGAATGATGTCTGGGGATTCCTCATCCTCAGTTTCCCAGTCTGACTCGTAGTTGGTGGACATGTTGAGTGTGTTCCAGGCTACAGGGTCAGACCCTGATCCCAATGGTCCCTGCCCTCCAGCAGCCCTGCAATCAGAGCCACAGGCACTCATGGTGGAGTACCTCGGCCCTGAGGACCAGGTTCAGGACCAATGTCGAGGGACATCACGAGGCTGGTGGCACTCGAGGATCAGCTCGACATCTGGGAAAGTCTTCAAGGTCAAGGGCCCCGTAGTTGAGAGTGATGACCCGGAAGAACTGGGCATCACTGCTGGGCTATGAAGGCAGACAAACTGCGCTTCAAAGCCGTCATCTTGGTCTTGAGGTCAGATGGCTCCAGAGCCTTTGGTGCGGGCACCGAGGGACTCTGGCCCGGCTCCATCGATGGGGAGTCCTCAACCAGGATGGAATCGTGAGTCCGAGGCTGATCACCGGATGCCTATGATTCCCATCGGGGTATTTTGGTCGGCTGTTCCCGCTCCTTCCCCTCAGATTCATAATGGGGGCTGCGGGTCCGGGACCCATGGGGCTTTCCCACTTTCCCAGACTTGTCAGCTGATGCAGTCTTTGAGGGTTTCCAACTCTTCTTGGGCTCTTCCTCTAGGGTGTTCCAGCTGGTTGACTCATGGCCTTGGGGCTCCGAGACAGCATGGTCTCCCTGGGGTTCTGAGGTTCCAGAAGTGGCTCTGGAGTGCAGTGTCACTGGAGACTCTGGTGCAGAGTCCATTTTATGGAAGAAGCTGCTGCTGCTGACGGCTCCTTATGACCTTTGTGGTCATCTTGTTACAGAGACCACAGTCCAAGGGATCATAGTCCGACCCAAGGCAGCAGAGCCAGAAATTATGTGGATCAGTGCGTGACATGGTATGGGCACATTGATCACACAGTTTAATACCACTGGCAGAGACTATAGTAGGGAAGACGGCCCTCACAAGGTCAAAAGCCTCAGGCCCAGCCAAGGAAGAAAGGTGTGAAGCCGGTCGAGAAAAAAATCAAAAAAAGGAAAAAAATGAACCCGAGACACAATGCCAAGGCAAGTGGGCTCGGGGGCAGGAAAGGGAAACCGGAATGCGACTGAAAAAAAGGAGAAATTCAAGAGAAAAAGCAAACACTTTTTCCAGGGAAAACAGACACACGGAAAAAGGAGACTGAGGCAATATGGCACCCTTGGGTGGGAAGGGGACCACGCATGTGTGGTGCATCTCCCAAAGACTTTCTTTGAAAGCTGGGGAGAGGTTACCATGCAGGCTCCGTTGGCGCTGACGTCACCCATATGTGAGGACTGACTTCCTGCTTGTTCCCGGAGAATGAAGCAAATCTACACAGGAGTAGTAAGAAATACAGTATGTATCAGGTGCCAATCCAGAGGTGAAAGGAAGTAAATAAGAGATTCAAGCAAGTCTGGCCTTCTGCATGAGTGAAAGTGTTCTTTGCATACAGCCTCACTCTGACCAGGAACTCCATGCCCTCTGGCACCATAGTTCTGGCATTTCTGACTTCTTCTTGTAACATGTCCTGCTGTTTCTTCCTCCCATGTGGTTCAATGAGGTGTGGCTGTACAGAGCATGTGCAGTTCAGAGACAGGAGGAGGAACTGCATGGAAGGAGGAAGGGCCAGCAAGTGCTGCAACAAGAAGCAGACGTTACCAGTGCTAGCTGCCTCCTCCTCCCTCCATGCCCCTTTTCCCCCCAACTCTACAAGCTTTGAGTTGTCCTTCTGTCACTCCCACCCATCTCTCTTCCTCCAGCTGCAGCAGCTCAGCACCCAAGGGACTCTATAAAGGCACTGTGTCTTCTGTGCCTTTATAAAGTGCCACAGCCCCTGTCTTTTCCTCCATTTCTTAAGAAGGGAGAGACTAGAGGAGGTTCACAGAAACAGGAAGTGCAGCAGCTTTCTGCCCCTGCAGAACTGATCTTCATGCTTTTTAGTTCCATGGAGGCTCTTGCTGAGCTCTACATGTGGCGACAGGACTTCAGCATGGCATGAGGAGAAAACAGGAGGCTGCAAGGTCCGTAGACAGCCCACTTCATCGTCTATAACAGTCTCTGCTGACGTTGCACCCAGCATACCCCTCCAACCAGGGCCGGATTTACCTATACGCCATGTACGCCATGGCGTAGGGCCCACAGCTGGCAAGGGCCCACCCGGGGCCGGCCCACACACCGCAGGGCTTCAGAGGGAGCAGGGTAAGCTCGCGCGAGGCCCCGGCTCCCTCTGTACAGCCGCCAGCGTGAAGAGCCTTTTCTTTCATGCTGGCGGCTGTATCTGTAAAGCCGCGATTGCTGGGAAAGGTTAAAGGCAATGCCCTTTAACCTTTCCCAACATTCACGGCTTCACAGATACAGCCGCCAGCATGAAGGAAAAGGCTCTTCACGCTGGCGGCTGTACAGAGGGAGCCGGGGCCTCGCGCGAGCTTACCCAGCTCCCTCTGAAGCCTCTCAGACAGCCGCGGTGCTGGTCGGGGGGCCAAGGACTGCATGGGCTGTGATTGGGGGGGGGGGACCTGGACCGTAAAAGGGCTATGGGGGGGGGACTTGGACTGGAAATGGGTTGTGATGGGAGGGGGACCTGGACCGGAAAAGGGCTATGGTGGGGGGGGGGGGACTTGGACTGGAAAGAAATGGGCTGTGATGGGGGGACGGGACCTGAACTGTAAAAGGGCTATGGGGGGGGGGGGGACATGGACTGGAAATGGGTTGTGATGGGGAAGGGGACCTGGACCGGAAAAGGGCTATGGGGGGGGGGGGGGACTTGGACTGGAAATGGGTTGTGATGGGGGGGGGACCTGGACCGGAAAAGGGCTATGGGGGGGTAACTTGGACTGCAAATGGGCTGTGATGGTGGGGGGGGGGAACTAGGACTGCAAAAGGGCTGTGATGGTGCAGGGGGACTCGGACTGCAAATTGGACGTGCGGGTGGGGGCTAGGACTGGAAATAGGCTGTGTGATGGGGGGGGCTAGGACTGGAAATGGCCTGTGATGTGAAGGCTAGCACTGGAAATGGGCTGATGAAGAGCTAGAATAGGACTGGAAATGGGCTGATGTGGGGCATGGGAGAATGGGACTAGAAGGAAGTGGATGCTGGGTGGGTCTAGAACTATAAGGGAACTGATTTTGGGAGAGGACTAGAATGGATGGGGAATGAGAATGGAGAGGGGAAAAATATTTTGTTTGGAAGAAAAGTCTATGATGGGCTGGGTATTGGGAGAGTAAGAGGGGCTTGAAAATGGAAGGGTTAAATTTAAATGGATGATAAAGGATAAGGAAAGAATTGGGGGAAAGAGCAAAAGGGAAACAATCAGTATGTTAAAGCAGAAATAGAGAGAGAATGGAAAACATCTAAAAGAGAAGAAAGGACAAATGGATAGCTCGCAGAAGACATGAAGAAACCAGAAGAAAGTGACTGGAGCAATTGCAACTGAAAAATGCCCAAACAGAAGGTAGAAAAATACTTTTTATTTTGAATTTATTAACTGGAATATGTCTTTTTTAATGTATTTCTTGAATTCCGATGCTGATTTTGTCCCTATTGCCTCTTTATGTCAGGCAATTCTATACATCTATTGCCATTTCTGTTTTGGTAAGTTGTTCTCGTTTTTATTTTTTCTGGGGGCCCACAAGTTTTGTTGGCGTAGGGCCTCACTCAAGGTAAATCCGGCCCTGCCTCCAACAGTAATCCAAATGTAGATTGATTGTTTATGTTATCAGAATATAGAAAGACTAGGGGAACATGCAATGAAGCTACAGGGTAAACTATTTAAGACTAATAAAAGAAAATATTTTTTCACTCAACGTGTAATCAAACTCTGGAATTTGTTACCGGAGGATGTAGTAAAGGCTGTTAGTGTAGCTGGGTTTAAAAAAGGTTTACACAAGTTCCTGGAGGAAAGGTCCATAAACCATTATTAAGAAGGGACCCAGGATATCAATGCTTGACCCAGTACAAGCATTGTGGAACCTGTGTCTTTTGGGGAAACTGCTAGGTACGTATGACCTAGATTGGCCACTGTTGGAAACAGGATACTGGGCTTGATGGACCTTGGTCTGACCCAGTATGGCATATCTTATGTTATGTTCTTATGTTCAAACCCACTGCCCCACCACAGAATAGGCTGATACAACACTAGGAAGCAGAAATCACGCAGAAGCAAGAACAAACCAACCTGAAGTGTGAGTGGATGGAAAGACAGAGTCCTTTATTAACCCTTAGGCCGCCTGACACAGGCCGTGTTTCGTCACCCTTCGTCAGGGGCTGGCCAGGCACAAAAACTAGACCATCTTCTTTTCCTTTTTCTTTCACTTTGGATTAATGAAAGATATGGAATCAAGTTACAAGATTTTTAATTATCCTGTTTTTGTTTTCCTAGCAACGTTTTTTAGATTTCACTTCATTAGTGTGGTGTAATACTTTTTAGAGCCCACAACAGAGGTTGGTAATCTAATTTATTATATCATTTTATTTTTATGTATGTATATGATTTTATGATGATTAGTACCTTCGAGCACATTTATTTATTTCACATTATTTATTGATTTTATGGTATTGCATTTTGTAAGGTTTTAATGTTTTTATTGTTGTTTAAGTATCGATATGTATGATGTTGTTTTACAAGTTTGTCAGTCTGTTCCTTTATGTTTTTAATGTATGTTAATGGTTGTTATTTATGATTTTAGTTTTTGTGCCTGGCCAGCCCCTGACGAAGGGTGACGAAACACGGCCTGTGTCGGGCGGCCTAAAGGTTAATAAAGGACTCTGTCTTTCCATCCACTCACGCTTCAGGTTGGTTTGTTCCACCACAGAATAGGTACATCATAAACAACCATAGTGCAAGAGTCGCACACGCACTGCTCTACCGATGTGCCTGAATTCTAATTTGGGAAGATCTCTAGGAGGGAAGGCAGGAAAATTCAGTTTCCCCGAGTCTGCCAGCTAGATGCTAAGATCTGATGATGTTTTTATTCCTATAGACACTGTCCTCTGGGAACTAGAGTGATGCTAACCAGCACATTTCTACAGACAGATTCCTGACTTATTTGCAGGTGGAGACTTCAGCTAATTTCTAACTCATTTCCAAGTGGAGATTCCCAGTTCAGTTCTGTGAGGATCAAACCACAAGTTAGGCTTACCCTCTTGAAGCTCATCGTAGGCCTCCTTGTAGGGTTTTAAGGAGTTTATTTGCTCCCATGATGCTTGTAACTGTAGCTGCAAGTTCTGGACACAAGCCTTGAGTTTGTAGATTTGTTCCACCAGTTTCTCCACCTGTGTCTGTCTGTCCTTCTGGAGTCTGATGACAAGTGCAAAGGTTTCAGAACAATGTAAATAGGGTTGCTCTAGCATAACACAGATGTTTTGTTATAAATCTCATTAGTTTACATTTGTTTGCATTGCATTATGTGTGGAGAGACAGAAGATCCTCAAGTACCTAAAAATACAGTCGGAGAGTAAGAAAATGTTTTGGGTGCCACTGGCCTAATCGAAAAGAACTTCCAAGCATACCATGATAAGTTACCTATATGAAACGTCAAAGCCGGACTTTCCCCTACATTATTAGGCCTTCTAAGTTTTTATTTATTTTATTTATTTAACAAAATTGTATATACTGCCTCTTCCCGTGATCAGAGGTGGTTTACATTGAACATAAGTACAACTTTTACAATAAACACTGGAACTATATACATTTAACATGTAACATATTTGAACTATATACAGAGAACTATGTACAATATCATTGCAAAGTCAGGGTGAAATAGCTTGTTTAGTTTGTTGGAGTCGCTGTTAGGCTTCTGTGTAGACTCGTTAGGTTTCTTGGGAGTTTGTGGGCTTCCCTGAGTGACCAAAATGTTCTATAAACAGGTAAGTTTTTAGGTCCCTACAGAATTGCATAAGGTCTTTTGTTGCTCTTAGCTGATCAGGGAGGGAGTTCCACAGTGTTGGGGCCACATAGGTAAAGGCTCTTGTGCTGGTGTATTGTCTTGTGTTACGGATGTGTGAAGGGATAATATGTGTGTTTTGGAAGCAGTTTCTCCTTACTCTATAGTTGTCAGTTGTTGTGAGGAGCGTTGATAGGGTGGTGGATACAATGTTGTAGTAATGCTTAAATGTAATCATTATATATTTGTATTTCACACTTGAGGTTATTGGTAGTCAGTGGAGGTCGCTCAGAATTGGTGTAATGTGGTAGGTGCATCTTGAGTTTGTGGCTATGTAAGCTGCCAGATTTTTGAGCGAGCTGGAGCTGGTGTATATTTTTTTTTAGGAAGCCCCTGGAGGATACTGTTACAGTAATCCAAGAGTGGGGTTATTAGTGACTGCAGTGCATTCCTGAAATCGTGGTCTTCCAAGAGTGGCCTAAGGCACTGGATAGTTTTCAGTTTGAAATATATACCTTTTGTGACTGATTTTATGTGAGGAATCATGTTTAAGTTTCTATTTAGAACTAATCCTAATTATCTGACTTCATCCTTGAATTCTATGTCTGTGTCTGTGTCTTGTAGTGTAATTGTATTAGGTACAGTTAGTTTCACAACTCACATTAAGAAAATAACAAAAACAATTTACTACAAGCTTCGTTCCATTCAACAACTGAGACCTCTTTTAGAAAATGATGATTTTAGAACTATCACACAAGCCCTAATAACCCCACACTTTGACTTTTGTAATGGCATACTACAAGGCATAACAAAGAAGAATTTAAAAGTCCTTCAAATGGCACAAAATGTTACTGCAAGAATAATATTCAAAGCCAAGCTAACTGACCACATTACCCCGATCCTATCCAATCTACATTGGCTACCTATCACTAGCAGGATTCAATATAAAATACTGTTGACTACCTTCAAATTAATTAATAAGATTGCCCCATCATACCTATCAACGCTTATCCATAGCCCTCCTGAAAACAGAATAAGACGAAGAAGAAACCTTAATACTATCATAGTGCCTGAACTAATAAGGAAGACAAAACATGCAACAAGCAATAGCGCCTTCTCATTTGTAGCACCAACCTTATGGAACAACCTCCCAGATCAATTAAGAGAGAAAAAAGATCTTCAAAAATTCCGAAAGGACCTAAAAACATATCTGTTCACTCAACACTACTCCAACACAGCTTGTGACTTAGGAATGGCCCCCCAACCTCCATAACTCGACATGAATACATCCATTCAAATTGATTCACTACAATTCTGATTAATGATCTTAAGACCAATCTTTAAACATGTATATATGTAAAAATATGTAATAATTTGTAAATAGTTCTGAATCTGTTATATTACTTGTTTATAGTTGCTTACAGTTCCATGTATTTGTTATATAGTTGCACATTGTTCCATGTATTTTGATATTGTTTGATGTAAACTGCCACTGATCCTGGGAATTGGCGGTATATAAAAGGTTTGCAAATAAATAAATAAATAAAAGTTCAGGTTTCTTGAGATGTACATTGCCTCAGTTTTTTTTAGGTTAATTTTAAGATTCTGACTGTTCAGCCAAGAGGAGATTTCTGACATACATGCTGTTATTTTAGAGAAATTTGGATTGTTGGTGTTACAGGGGAGGTACATCATGATATCATCTGCGTATAGATGATAGTTGATGTTATATGTTTTGAATATGTTGCAGATTGGCTGAATGTAGATATTAAAAAGAAGTGCAGAGACAGAGGATCCTTGGAGGATTCCTTGTTTCTGGGCAAAAGTTGAGGAAGATGAGTGTGCTATTTGTACTTTTTGGGTTCAGTTGTTTAGGTAGGAGATAAACCATTGTATCACATTACCTTGCAGTCCAATCTGTTTTAGTCTGTTTATTAATAGGGTGTGGTTTATACTGTCGAAAGAAGCTGCTATGTCAATGAAGATAAGTATAAAGACTTGTTTACAGGAGTCCAGGCCACGTGTACGTTTGTCAAATAAAGAGAGCATGAGTGTCTCGACGCTGTGTTGAGGTCTGAACCGATGTTGATTTTCATCTAAGGGGGCGTTTAGTTCAATGTAATCCTGGAGCTGTAATTGCACAACCTTTTCTATCACCTTTGATAGGAAGGGTAAGCTTGAAATTGGACAGTAGGAGCTCAGTTGGTTTTTGTCAGAATTTGCAGTTTTAAGTATGGGGTGGATTGTTGCCTGTCTCAAAGCATCAGGCATGTACCCTTGGTTCAGAGAGGCGTTAACTATTTTGCAGATAGTTGGAGTAAATTCATCTTTTGTTGATTTTAACTAACTAAATGGGTATGGGTCATTTGGTGAGGTGCTTGTGTTAATGCTAGTTATGATGTTTTTTAGGCGTTTGTTGTCCATGAGACTGAAAGTTGTCCAGGATTAGTTGAAGTGTGTTTTAGGGGTGTGATAGTGGGACTGGGCGATCCAGTGGGAGCCATATCTGATCCAGGTTGTTTGATATTTTCTATATCAAAATTTGCTAGCTTTTGTGGGTGAATTTGTATGGTTTTGTCTTCATGGGTGTGGGTTCTGGTAAAGCACAGTTACTTACCTGTAACAGGTGATCTCTGGGAACAGCAGGAATAAGTCTTCACATATGGGTATCGTCGGTACCGACGGAGCCTGCGCGGGAACGCTCCCCAGCATCCAGAAATGAAAGCTTTTGGGAGCATCCCACAGCGCCTACGCGCTGCCTTCCCGCCTTTTCCAACTGCCTCTCTCCAGTTCGAGTTTTAAAGCTGAGGCAAAGAGAGAGAGAGAGGAAAGGAAAGATAGATAGAGAGATACAACTCCTAGGGGAGGTGGGTGGGTTCTGAAGACTTATTCCTGCTGTTCCCAGAGATCACCTGTTACAGGTAAGTAACTGTGCTATCTCCAGGAACAAGCAGGAATGAGTCTTCACATATGGGGACTCCCCAGCTAGAGATGCCTGGGAGATCACCCAGATTGTGAGTCCCTGGGAAGGGCTCTACCTCTACCCATGAATCTCAGGCATCCAGATCAGGGATGGAGGGTAGGAGTTGATTAGGTATGGAACAGGTGTTTGAGAACAGCCTGACCAAACAAGGCATCCCGGCGGGAGTCCTTGTCCAAGCAGTAATGGGCTGTGAAGGTATGAACCGATGCCCAGGTGGCTGCTGGACAGATTTGGTTGATGGACACAGAGTTAAGATGAGCCATAGAGGCTGCCATGGCCCTCACATTGTGAGCTGTGACATGGCCCTCCAGAGAAAGATTCTTGCTCTGGTAGGCGAAGGAAATACACTGAGCAATCCAATTAGACAGAGTTCTCTTGGAGACTGGAAGTCCTAAATGAGAAGGATCAAAAGCAACAAAAGGTTGAGAGGACTTTCTATGTTGCTGTGTCCTTTGTAAGTAGAAAGCAAGTGCTCTTTTACAATCCAGGGTATGAAGATTCCTCTCTGCACTTGATGCATGAGGCCATGGAAAAAAGACAGGTAAATACACCTCCTGGTTCAGATGAAAAGGTGAGACCATTTTAGGCATAAAGTGTGGATTAGTTCTGAGGACTACCTTGTCATGATGGAATCTTGTATAAGGAGGATTAGCCACTAAAGCTTGCAACTCACTGATACGGCGAGCTGAGGTGATTGCAATGAGAAAAATAACCTTCCAGGAAAGGAATTTCAAGGAGGTAGTGGCTAAGGGTTCAAAGGGTGGCTTCATAAGCTGGCCAAGAACCAGATTCAAGTCCCATGCCACTGGAGGTGGTCTAATGGGAGGCTTAGTCAAAAGAAGGTCTCTTATGAATCTTGCTATAAGAGGATGAGAGGAAATAGGTTGTCCATTGAGAGGCTTAAGGGATGCTGCAATAGCACTCAAATGGACTCTGATTGAATTTGTTTTAAGACCTGCATGGGATAAATGCAGCAAATAGTCTAGTAAAGAATTCAAAGGTATTGCAAGAGGGTTGAGACCCTTCTCTGCACACCAAATGGAAAACCTTTTCCATTTAAAAGCATATGAACGTCTGGTGGAAGGCTTTCTGGAAGCATGAAGGATATCCTTCACTTGCTGAGAAAGGTGTAAATCTTGAAGGTCTAGGCCTTCAGCAACCAGGCCCTGAGATGAAGAGACTGAGGATTTGCATGCCACAAGGTTCCCTCCTCCTGGGAGAGGAGATCTGGATCAGACCCCAGGTCTAGGGAGAGAGCTTGAGAGAGATGCAGAAGTAGAGGGTACCACACTTGGCGTGGCCAAAGTGGTGCTATGAGGATCATAGACCCCTTGTCTCTCTGAAGCTTGAACAGAGTCTTGGGGATGAGGGGAATAGGTGGAAAGGCATAGAGGAAGTCTTGCCCCCAATGAAGGAGGAAGGCATCCCTGGCCTGAACTCCCTGACATGGAATCCTGGAACAGAACCGGGGAAGTTTGGCATTCCACGGACTTGCAAACAGGTCTATGTCTGGGGTACCCCAAATCCGAAAAATCCTGGCTATCTGGTCCCCATGGAGGGACCATTCGTGCGGAAGCAGAACTCGACTGAGTTTGTCTGCCCAAGAGTTTTGAACCCCTGGAAGATACACTGCCATGAGATGGATTTGATGCTCTCTGGCAAAGGCCCACAATCTCAGAGCTTCGTTGCAAAGCGACAGAGAGCCAGTCCCTCCCTGCTTGTTCACGTAGAACATGGCTACCTGGTTGTCCGTGTGGATGAGGACTGTCTTGTAGCTGAGCAGCGTGTGGAAGACTCTGAGAGCCAGAAAGAGGTTGATATGAAGAGATGTCTCCTGTGGAGACCAGATGCCCTGGGTCGAGAGATCTTGTAGATGAGCCCCCCAACCCTTTGGAGAGGCATCTGTTGTAAGGGTTGCTTGGGGTAACACCTGTTGAAAGGGGGACCCCAGCAACAGATTGTGAGTGGACTTCCACCAGTGGAGGGACCAAAATAGGCGACTGGAGGTTGCTATTTTGTCTGACAGGCAACCTGATGCCTGGGTCCATTGGGTGGATAGGGTCCACTGAGCTGCTCTCATGTGAAGGCGAGCATAGGGAACCACATGCACCGTGGATGCCCTGTGGCCTAAGAGTTGCAACATCTCTCGAGCAGTTAAATGGGATTTCAACTGAATCTGGCAGGCTAACTGCACCAAGCTTAGGCAACAGGCCTGGGGAAGATAGGCCCTTGCAGTTGTGGTATCCTGTAAGGCCCCTATGAACTCTACAGACTGAGTAGGGGTGAGATGGGATTTTGGAATGTTGATTACCAGTCCCAGATACTGAAGAACACGCCTTGTGCAGGCTAGAGAAGTCTGGGCCTCTGACTGGGATGGAGCTCGGATGAGCCAGTCGTCAAGATATGGGAATACGAATATTCCTAGAGTGCGTAGGAATGCAGCTACTACTGCCATGCATTTTGTGAACACTCTTGGAGCAGAGGCCAGACCAAAAGGAAGCACTTTGTATTGGTAGTGCTTTCCTTGGTACAGGAAGCGAAGGAATCTTCTGTGTGTTGGATGGATGAGAACATGGGTGTACGCATCCTTGAGATCTAGAGAACAAAGCCAGTCCTGACTCTGGAGGTATGGAAGGAGAGTTCCGAGAGAAGTCATCTTGAATTTCTCCTTGCATAGAAACTTGTTCAATTCTCTGAGATCTAATATGGGTCTGTAGCCCCCTGTTTTCTTTGGAATGAGAAAATAGGGGGAGTAGAACCCTGAGCCCTGTTGAAGAAGGGGTACTTTTTCTATTGCCCCTTGAGCAAGAAGGGTAGCAATCTCCTGACCTAGAAGGTTGAGGAGAGATGTTGGAGAATTGAACTGTTTCACCATGGTGTGAGGAGGAAGGTTTAAGAAATGAAGTTTGTACCCTTCCCTTATGATGGAGAGGGTCCACTGTTCTGCTGTGATTTGTTCCCATCTGGGAGCAAAGTGAGCTAACCTTCCTGGGATGGTGAGGGGCTCTGGATGTTTCTAGAGCCAGAAAGGCTAAGTTCTCTAGTGGAAAGTCAAAGGCCCTGAGGAGGCTGAGGCTGTTGGGACGTAGCAGTCCTCGCAGCCTGGGTTTTGGCCTGTTTTGGTTGTTGCTGTCTCTTTGTAGCAAAACGACCTTGAGAAGAGGCCTGACCATAAGAAGAAAATTTCCCTTTCTTTGGGAAAGATCCCTTTTTGAACAACCTCTTTTTAAAAGGAGCAGTAGTAGACTTTGAAAGTCTATCTAAAGCAGAATTTTCAGCATCCATCTGGTTGGCCTTTGCTTGCCAATCTTTGCCAAACAGGTTTTCGCCTGTACAGGGAAGGTTACCTAGACCATCCTGTACCCAGGATTCCAAATCAGAGGCTTGCAACCAAGCAACTCTGCGTGCACCTATGGCAATAGCCGAGGCTCTACTGGCCCCCTCAAAAGAGTCAAAGGCTGCACGGTTGGAAAACTTGGATACATCCTGTGCCTGTTTAAGCCAGGTGATATATTCTTCTCTCTTATCTTCTGACATAAAAGGAGATAAGGTTTGCAGATGATCTGTAACTTCTTTGAGAAACATCCCCATATAGAGACTATAGGAGTTGATTCTGGCTACAAGCATACTGGCCTGGAAGATTTTCCTGCCAAAGGCATCTAGGGTTCTGCATTCTCTTCCTGGAGGAGCAGAGGAGTGCCTTTTTGTACTCTTGATCTTCTTCATAGCAGACTCTACCACAATGGAGTGGTGAGGAAGCTGAATCTTATGAAACCCAGGACAAGGAGGAACACGATACATGGTGTCCAACCTTCTGGAATGAGGGGAGGTGGAAAGAGGAGTCTCCCATATGCCCAACATGTGTTCATAAAGAATCTCATATATTGGTAAGGTGGCTGCCTCTTTAGGAGCCTTAGGATATTGTAGAATATCTAATTTTTTGGCTCTAGGTTCAGTTTCAGAGGTCACTGAGATGGAC
Organism: Ichthyophis bannanicus; assembly: GCA_033557465.1. Classification (NCBI taxonomy): domain Eukaryota; kingdom Metazoa; phylum Chordata; class Amphibia; order Gymnophiona; family Ichthyophiidae; genus Ichthyophis; species Ichthyophis bannanicus. Next base: position 1,012,960,116 of record CM066034.1, on the reverse strand, counting down.
AGGCCTTTGGCCACCTCCCTAATAAAGTCCTGAAAAGACAAGTCTTCAGGAGGAGACATTCTCCTTTTTGGAGAAGAGGGTTCCTGAGGAAGGATCCCCGATGCTTCAATTGAGGCCTCTGAAGAATCAGAGTCTTCAGAAGAATCAAAGTATCGACTGTCTGGATGCTCTCGTAGAGCCCGATACGCGTACCGGGAGGTATTGACATTGGGAGTAATCGGTACCGGGCCGGTACTGATAGGCATCACTGGATAGCGTACCGCTGCCGTCGATGCTGATGTCGATGCAAGCGGTACTGGTATCAGAACCGGAATCGGATCCTGTACCGGAATTGGTACGGGTACCGACAACGGGGTTTGTTGCGGTACCATAGGAGTTGCAGCTTGAATGAATGCCGTGATGGCACGCTGCATGGTCAGAATATTCTGATCCATTGACACCACCAATGTCTGGATATCGGTACCGGTAGAAACTGCTGGTACCCCAGAACATTGTAACAGGTGATCGGTCGAGGCTGAGCCATCGATGTCAACCTGTGACCCCATAGGTAGTGCTTTGGAAGCCGGAGCCTCCCGCCGGGGTAATTTTGCCGGTGTGGTATCCTCAAGAGTAAACCCGGGGGCATCTCGATACTTAGAGGGAGATGAACTCTTTGAGGACCGGCCAGATTTAAGTTTGGTTACCTGAGATCCATGGGATGAAGAAGAAGCCCTGGAAGACGTCGATGCCACGAAAGTTGCATCGGAGGGAAACAGGGTACTGAGCTTAGCTGCCCGATTCTGTAACCCTCTTTTGGACATCATGGAACAGGACTCACAATCCGCAATGGAGTGGTCAGGACCTAAACATTTTAGACACCAGTCATGGGTGTCAGTGACAGAAATAGTGCTACTGCACTTTGTGCATTTTTTAAACCCGGAGGCGGGTTTTTCCATGAGGGAAAAATATATCTGTAGGCCTAAGGCCCACTGAAAAGAGTAGAAGTTTTTTTTTTGGTTTTTTTTTTTAAAGAAAGAAAAAGAACCGGTGGTATCGATGTGGAATCGAGAAGGCAGACACGTGACTAAAGAAAAATAAAAGAAAATAAGAAATTCTTCAGCGGTGACAGGAAACACGACCTGCTGGCTCCGCGGAAAAGAAGAACTGGAGAGAGGCAGTTGGAAAAGGCGGGAAGGCAGCACGCAGGCGCTGTGGGATGCTCCCAAAAGCTTTCATTTCTGGACGCTGGGGAGCGTTCCCGCGCAGGCTCCGTCGGTACCAGCGATACCCATATGTGAAGACTACATTCCTGCTTGTTCCTGGAGATATGGAATTAACGCATGCATCATTAGTATGCACTAAAAAGTAAAGGAAATGTCATCATCTTTTTTAGAATAAGATTTACAGAATTGCTAGTGAGATTTTTTGTCCAATCAAGAAGCAGTATATTAAATACAAATAAACCATAAACTATTTCAGTACAGTTTCAGGCTCAGTCCCTGGGACTATATATATTGTGTGATGAAATCTCCAAGGATTAACCCAACCAATTGGGGAAGCTAGAGATATCTCATGGACTCCTTTAGGCCTCTGCAAATACAACTCAACCCACCGTTTCCGCTCCTCGCTCTTCATTCTCACATCTTCTTCTAGAGCAGCAATGGCCTGGCGTAGGGTTTGGCACTTTTTCTGCAATTCTTCAGTGTCTCTCTTCTGTTGTAACGTTATTTCTTCTCTTTCTGACAGGCTAAATAGGGAAAGGATTAAATCTGCTGAGCACAGAGCAGTCTCTAAATTCTATTTTATTTTACATGTCACTGATGATTCTGAGCCATCAAGGAAATCTGAGCTAACCCTGGGGTTTTGTCCCACTGTAAACATGGACTCACGGTTCTGATGCACCAAAGAAACGTAGGAACTGCATGGCCAGATGAGTAGTAGGAAGGGACCCTAAATCCAGGATAGGCTCAGCCTGTCCCTGACAGCCTAAAGCTAGTTGGTAATTCCCATTTCTTTCTCGTTTCAGTGGAATAAGCAAGTGAAATGATAAAAAGACCACTATCAGATCTGTCAAAGAAGCATGTGATTTCTCTGTGGGCTTCTTCTCTGGCTGCAACAGTTCTTAACTGTAACTGAAAAAAGAAGAGCAGGGATCCAGGAGTTACCTCGGCAATAAAAGGTCCCACCTGTGGATCGGGAAAAGCGGGGACATCTGAGCAAGTGGGGGTTGGGAGCAGGAAGCAAGGGCAATATGCCGAAAAGCTATCAAACCAAAGCTGGAGCACATTCCAAGCCATGAGTAAAGGAAAAAGGAAACAGTAGGGCATCATGTGTCCAAGGTTTGCTCCAGAGGTATCAATATTCTGGTATTTTCAGAGACAAAGATGTTGGGGCTAATCTGGAACACATCTTGGCTACATCTGTCTCAAGTTTCAAGCATCTTTAAATCATTTCCACAACGCAAGGGTCATTTAAATGGTGTGTATGTGCGTTTCCCTCTTTATAGCATAAAATTAGAATTGTGGCGTGCTGGAAGCACTAAGCTGATTATGAATAATATTTGGTCATATCCGTCATGGGGCGGACTGAGCTGCCTCTCTTTGCAATAAATAAATGTTCTAAATGTTTGCACTCTGAGGTCTTTTCCTGAACTCAAGTGTAAGTTATCTAAACAGTTGAAAAAAGATTTATAGTTATGAAGAGGCCTCTCTGTCAGGCAAGGTTTTATGATATCTTCCGTAGTAAATTAGCAATAAATGGATGCAGGTGACTGTGGAATTTGTGGCTTTTAATGTTTTAATACTGCACTAAAAGAAACCCCATTATTAGGGTCTTAAAGGGTAATGCAGAAATATCAAGTACAAATTGTCAGATTAAATAGTTGTTGCAGGGTCATTGAGCTGGAGAAGATTTGATTCATCCCAGCAGCAAGAGAGGAGGGCAGATGGAGGGCCAAGAGCTCCAAACGCCACAAATTCATTCAGGAAATTGGGTTTATTGACACTTTCACAGTTTTGAGGGGGAGGGGGGGTTGCTGTTGTGGCAATGCTGACTCCTGTTGACCCAGCAGCCCCTGGGTTTTCTTGGCAAGGCAGGACAGGAGTAGATTGCCAGGCCTTTCTTCTGAGATAAAGTGACTTACCCAAGGCCATAAGGAGGGCCAGTGCAAATCAAACCGTAGTCTCTTGGTAACCAGGCTTCTGCGCTAAGCACTAGGCTACATTTATTTTTTATTTTATTTAACAAGCTTTTATATACCGCCCCTTCCTGAGATCAAGGGTGGTTTATATGAAACATCACAGTAACATTTACATTAAAACTTTGAAACTATGTACATTTAACTTGTTACAATTATATACAATATACTTTTTATATCTATATACAATAGTCTGTGTGTGGTATGGTTGTATACATTGGTATCATGAGGTGTGTTCTGTAATTATGTTATGAATTTTGCATTACCATTTGGTTATTTTTATAATGTTTTAGATGTCTTGGAATTTATTGATACTATTTGGATCACCAAAATAATCAATGAAAAGAAATGTTTTTAAGTCCTTATGGAATTGCAGGAGGTCCTTTGTTGCTCTTAAGTCATTGGGAAGTGAGGTCCACAATATTGGAGCAATGTAAGAGAAAGCTCTGGAACTAGTACATTGGTTTGTGTTGCGGATATGGGAGGGGATTTTGTAGGTGTTTTGGGAACAGTTTCTTCGTTCCCTTGAAGAGTTAAGTGTTGTGAGGACGGCTGAAAGTGGGGTTGTGGAAATGTTATTATGGTGCTTAAATATGATTATTAGGTATTTATATTTTATTCTAGAGGGGACTGGTAACCAATGGAGGTCATAGAGTATGCGGGTGATGTGTTCAACTTGCCTTGTTTTTGTTGCCATGTGTGCAGCAAGGTTTTGAGCTAGTTGGAGCTGCTACTATTCCTGATACTCCCCCCCTCCCCACCCCACCCCCACATAGCCATTGCTACCTTCTCTTTGCCTAACTTCCCTTTTACCAGCTGCCAAACCTGCCTGTGACTCCATTTTATAGAAAGCAAGTAGTGATGCAACTAGATAAGGGGTACTGGTAATACATGGATCAGGAAAAGACCCGACTGTAAGATGATCTAAATGTTTCCGTGGTCGGACAAAGGATCCTAAGCAGGAAATTCAGACAATATGTTGTCAGGTGTTTAAACTACAGAAAGTATAGCACAGGGTTGCAGATGGATTGGGGATGTCAGTCCCAGCAAAAGCATGATGATGGTGGGGAAAATAATAAAAGAAATCATCTTAATAATTCACTGTTTAGGAACACATTAGAGAAAGCCAAGTGTAGGGCTAAGCAGGATGTCAGCAAGTCGCCTATGAACAGAAAGGCTTGGAGCCTAAGCAATGATGTTCCAGAGCTGAAAGTCCTAATGGACCATGGTGGAAGTGGACTTAGATACTGTGGCCATTACGGAGACGTGGTTCATGGGTCCCATGAATGGCATATGGGCTAATCTCCAGGAACAAGCAGGAATGAGTCTTCACATATGGGTATCGTCGGTACCGACGGAGCCTGCGCGGGAACGCTCCCCAGCGTCCAGTAAGAAAGCTTTTGGGAGCATCCTACAGTGCCTGCGCGCTGCCTTCCCACCTTTCCCAACCGCCTCTCTCCAGTTCTTCTTTTCCGCGGAGCCAGCAGGTCGTGTTCCTGTCACCGCAGAAGAATTCTTTATTTTTTCTTTATTTTTCTGTGTCGCGTCTGCCTTCTTTGACGTCAGACCGGTACCGCCGGACTTTTCTTTTCTTTTCTTACCAAAAAAAAAAAAACCCTTTTCTTTCTTCAACTAGTGCATTTTCGGTTTGGGCCTTAGGCCTGAACATTTTTTCTCCTCATGGAGAAGCCCGCTTCCGGGTTTAAAAAGTGCACGAATTGTGGCGGTACTATTTCTGTCACTGACACCCATGACTGGTGTCTAAAATGTTTGGGTCCTGACCATTCCATCACGGATTGTGTGTCCTGTACCATGATGTCTAAAAGAGGTCGGCAGAACCGAGCAGCCAAGCTCAGTACCCTGTTTTCCTCTGATGCAGCCTCGGTGGCATCGACGTCTTCCAGGGCTTCCTCTTCCTCCCATGGATCTCAGGTAACCAAACATAAATCTAGCCGGTCCTTGAAGGGCAAATCTCCCTCCAAGCATCGAGATGCCTCCGGGCTTGTCCTCGAGGATTCCGCACCGGCAAAATTACCCCGGCGGGAAGTTCCGGCTTCTAAAGCATTGTCTATGGGGTCACAGGTTGACATCAATGGCTCGGCCTTGACCGATCACCTGTTGCCATGTTCTGGGGTACCGGTGGCCTCCACCGGTACCGACATCCAGACTCTGGTGGCGTCGATGGATCAGAAGATTCTGTCCATGCAGCGCACCCTAACAGCGTTTATGCAGGCTTCAACGCCTCCGGTACCGCAACAATCTCCGTTGCCGGTACCGACTCCGGCACCAGCATCGTTCCCGGTGCCGGTACCGATTGCATCGACATCGGCTTCGGTGTCGACTGCAGCGGTGCCCTGTCCGATGATGCCCATCGGTACCGAACCGGTACCACTTACTCCCGATGTCGATCCCACTCGGTATGCGTATCGGGCTTTACAGGAGCATCCAGACAGGCGATACTTCGATTCCTCCGAAGACTCTGATGAGTCGGAGGCTTCTGTCGAGGCACCGGTACTTCTTCCTCAGGAGTCTGATTCTCCGAAACGAAGAATGTCTCCTCCAGAAGACTTGTCCTTTCAGGACTTCATTAGGGAAGTGGCTAGGGGCCTCTCCATTACAGTGGCCCCTGAGTCAGAGCCTAGAGCCAAGTAACTAGATATTTTGCAATATCCTAAGGCTCCTAAAGAAGCAGCTACTTTACCTATTCATGAGATTCTCTATGATCTCATGTTGAGCATGTGGGAAACTCCTCTTACCACCTCTCCTCATTCTCGTAGATTAGACACCATGTACCGTGTCCCTCCTTGTCCTGGCTTTCATAAGTCTCAGCTTCCTCACCACTCTATTGTGGTAGAGTCTGCCATGAGGAAAATAAAGAGTGCAAAGAGACACTCATCTAATCCTCCAGGACGTGAATGCAGGACCCTTGATGCTTTTAGCCGAAGGGTCTTCCAAGCCAATATGCTTGCTGCCAGAATCAACTCCTATAGTCTCTATATGGGGATGTTTCTAAAAGAAGTCACAGATCATCTGCAGACTTTAGCCCCTTTTATTTCAGAAGATAAAAGGCAGGAATATCTCACTTGGCTTAAACATGCCCAAGATGTTTCCAAATTTTCCAACCGTGCAGCCTTTGACTCTTTTGAGTGTGTAAGCAGAGCCTTGGCTATTGCCATAGGTGCACGCAGAATTGCTTGGTTACAAGCCTCTGATTTGGAACTTTGGGTCCAAGATGAACTGGGAAATCTTCCTTGTACAGGTGAAAACCTTTTTGGCAGGGATTGGAAAGAAAAGGCCACTCAGATGGATGCTGAGAACTCTGCTTTGGATCGACTTTCAAAGTCTACCTCTGCTCCTGCTAAGAAAAGATTGTTCAAAAAGACAACTTTTTCTAAAAAGGGAAGATACTATCCTGCTTATGGTCAGCAGGCATCTTCTGCAGGTCGTTTTGCTGCAAAGCGTCAGCAACCAACTAAACAGGCCAAGTCAAAGGCTGCCAGGCCTCCCATGGCTCAGCAGCCTCAGCCTCCTCAGGGCCTTTGACTTGCAACTAGAGAACTTAGCCTTTCTAGCTCTGGAAGTACCAGAGCCCCTCACCATTCCAGGAAGGTTGGCTTACTTTGCTCCCAGATGGGAGCAAATCACAGCAGAGCAATGGACCCTCTCCATTATAAGGGAAGGGTACAAGCTTCATTTCTTAAACCTTCCTCCCCACACCATGGTGAAACAGTTCAATTCTCCAACATCTCTCCTCAACCTTCTGGGTCAGGAGATTGATACCCTTCTTGACCATGGGGCAATAGAAAAAGTACCCCTTCTTCAACAGGGCTCAGGGTTCTACTCCCCTTATTTTCTTATTCCAAAGAAAACAGGGGGCTACAGACCCATATTAGATCTCAGAGAATTGAACAAGTTTCTATTCAAAGAGAAATTCAAGATGATTTCTCTCGGTACTCTGCTGCCATACCTTCAGAGTCAGGATTGGCTTTGTTCTCTAGATCTCAAGGATGCGTACACCCATGTCCTCATCCATCCAACACACAGAAGGTTCCTTCGGTTCCTTTTTCAAGGAAAGCACTACCAATACAGGGTGCTTCCTTTTGGTCTGGCCTCTGCACCAAGGGTGTTCACAAAATGCATGGCAGTAGTAGCTGCATTTCTACGCACCCTAGGAATATTTGTTTTCCCATATCTGGACGACTGGCTCATTCGAGCTCCATCCCAGTCAGAGGCCCAGATTTGTCTAACCTGCACAATGCGTATCCTTCAGTATTTGGGACTGGTAATAAATATCCCAAAATCCCATCTCACCCCTACTCAGTCTCTGGAGTTTATAGGGGCCTTGCTGGATACCACAACTGCAAGGGCCTATCTTCCTCAGGCCCGTTGCCTATGCTTGGTGCAGTTAGCCTCCCAGATACAGTTAAAGTCCCATTTAACTGCTCGAGAAATGTTACAACTATTAGGTCACATGGCATCCACCGTGCATGTGGTTCCATATGCTCGCCTTCACATGAGGGCAGCTCAATGGACTTTGTCCACCCAATGGACTCAGGTATCAGGTTGCCTGTCAGACAAAATAGCAAACTCCAGTCGCCTATTTTGGTCTCTCCAGTGGTGGAAGTCCCCTCCAAATTTGTTGCTGGGGTCCCCTTTTCAGCAGTCGCTACCCCAAGCAACTCTGACAACAGATGCTTCTCCAATGGGTTGGGGAGCTCATCTGCAGGATCTCTCCACCCAGGGCATCTGGTCTCCACAGGAGACTTCTCTGCATATCAATCTCTTGGAACTCAGAGCAATATTCTTAGCTCTCAGAGTGTTCCATTCCCTGCTCAGCTACAGGACAGTCCTCATCCATACGGACAACCAAGTAGCCATGTTCTATGTAAACAAGCAGGGCGGGACTGGCTCTCTGTCGCTTTGCAACGAAGCTTTGCGACTGTGGGCCTTCGTCAGAGAGCATCACATCCATCTTCTGGCAGTATATCTTCCAGGCATTCAAAACTCTTGGGCGGACAGACTCAGTCGAGTTCTGCTCCCACACGAGTGGTCCCTCCACATGGACCAGGTAGCCAGGGTTTTTCGAATTTGGGGAACCTCGGACATAGACCTCTTTGCAAGTCCGTGGAATACCAAACTTCCCCGGTTCTGTTCCAGAATTCCGTGTCAGGGAGTTCAGGCCAAGGATGCCTTCCTCCTTCACTGGGGTCAAGACTTCCTTTATGCCTTTCCACCAATTCCCCTAATTCCCAAAACACTATTCAAGCTTCAGAGAGATCGAGGGACCATGATCCTCATAGCACCACATTGGCCACGCCAAGTGTGGTATCCTCTACTTCTGCATCTCTCTCAAGCTCCTTCCCTGGACTTGGGCTCTGCACCAGACCTTCTGTCCCAGGAAGAGGGAACGTTGTGGCACCCAAACCCCCAGTCGCTCCATCTCAGGGCTTGGTTGCTGAGGGCCTAGACCTTCAAGATTTTCATCTCTCTCAGCAAGTCAGAGATGTTATTCATGCCTCTAGAAAGCCTTCTACTAGGCGTTCCTATGCTTTCAAATGGAAAAGATTTACCATTTGGTGTTCAGAGAAGGGTCTAAACCCTCTTGCAATACCTCTGAATTCTCTACTAGAGTATCTCCTGCATCTATCCCATGCAGGCCTGAAAACAAATTCAGTAAGAGTCCATTTGAGTGCTATTACAGCGTCCCTCAAGCCTCTCAATGGACAACCTATTTCCTCTCACCCTCTTATAGCAAGATTCATGAAAGGCCTTCTTTTAACTAAACCTCCCATTAGACCACCTCCAGTGGCATGGGACTTAAACCTGGTTCTTGGGCAGCTTATGAAGCCACCCTTTGAACCTTTAGCCACCACCTCCTTGAAATTTCTTTCTTGGAAAGTTGTTTTTCTCATTGCAGTCACCTCAGCATGCCGCATCAGTGAGTTGCAAGCTTTGGTGGCTAATCCACCTTATACAAGGTTCCATCATGCCTAAAGTGGTCTCGCCTTTTCATCTGAACCAAGAGGTATATTTACCTGTCTTTTTTCGAGGACCTCATGCATCAAATGCAGAGAGGAATCTTCATACCTTGGATTGTAAGAGAGCTCTCGCTTTTTACTTACAAAGAACACAGCAACATAGAAAGTCTTCTCAGCTCTTTGTTGCTTTTGATCCTTCTCATTTAGGACTTCCAGTCTCTAAGAGAACACTGTCCAACTGGATTGCTCAGTGTATTTCTTTCGCCTACCAGAGTAGGAACATTTCTCTGGAGGGCCATGTCACAGCTCACAATGTGAGAGCCATGGCAGCCTCAATGGCTCATCTAAACTCTGTGTCCATCGACCAAATCTGTCGAGCGGCCACCTGGGCCTCGGTTCATACCTTCACAGCCCATTACTGTTTGGACAAGGACTCCCGCCGGGATGCCTCGTTTGGTCAGGCTGTCCTCAAACACCTGTTCCATTCCTAATCAACTCCTACCCACCTACCCTGGTCGGATGCCAGAGATCCATGGGGGGAGGTAGAGTCCTTTTCAAGGACACACAACCTGGGGTTTCTCCCTGGCATCTGCAGCTAGGGAGTCCCCATATGTGAAGACTCATTCCTGCTTGTTCCTGGAGATAGCACAGTTACTTACCTGTAACAGGTGATCTCTGGGAAGCAGGAATAAGTCTTCACAACCCACCCACCTCCCCTAGGAGTTGTATCTCTCTATCTATCTTTCCTTTCCTCTCTCTCTCTTTGTCTCAGCTTTAAAACTCGAACTGAAGAGAGGCGGTTGGGAAAGGCGGGAAGGCGGCGCGCAGGCGCTGTGGGATGCTCCCAAAAGCTTTCTTACTCGACGCTGGGGAGCGTTCCTGCGCAGGCTCCGTCGGTACCGACAATACCCATATGTGAAGACTTATTCCTGCTGTTCCCAGAGATCACCTGTTACAGGTAAGTAACTGTGCTTTATCTGTTTAGGAGGACTAGAGATGATAGAAAAGGAGGGTACACAGGAGCGGAGGACGTGCTATTCATGGTCTTGGAAAGAAAAAGTAGCATGATTGCCATATTAGTCCACTTTAATCGTACTCAAAGAAAAACAAAAATAAGCTGATACCTTTTTATTGGACTAACTTAATACATCTTTGGACTAGCTTTTGAAGACTGAAAGCACCTTCCTCAGATCAGGACAGTATGAGCAACAGATGACAACATAGAGGAAGCAGAGTAAAAGACTAACCGAGAAGAACCAGGGTTCAGATTCCACCGACACTCCTTGTGGCCTTGGGCAAGTCACTGAATCCTCCAATGCCTCAGGTCCAAACAGATTGTAAGCCATCTAGGGACACGGAAACACCTGAATGTAACTCACCGTGAACTACCACTGGAAAGGCCTGAGCTAAATACTAATAAAGGCATCATCTGCTGCTCACACTGTCTTGATCTGAAGAAGGTTTTAATCTTCAGACAAATAAGAGAATTTGTTACCGGAGGATGTAGTAGCTGTTAGTGTAGCTGGGTTTAAAAAAGGTTTGGACACGTTCCTGGAGGAAAGGTCCATAAACCATTATTAAGAAGGGACCCAGGATATCAATGCTTGACCCAGTACAAGCATTGTGGAACCTGTGTCTTTTGGGGAAACTGCTAGGTACGTATGACCTAGATTGGCCACTGTTGGAAACAGGATACTGGGCTTGATGGACCTTGGTCTGACCCAGTATGGCATATCTTATGTTCTTATCTTTGAAAGCTAGTCCAAGAATGTATTAAGTTAGTCCAACAAAAAGGTATCACCTTTTAATGTTTTTCTTATTATTTAACTACTGGGAAAGAGAGGAGGAATAGCCTAATGGTTAGAGCACTGGCTTGGTAACTAAGAGACCAGGGTTCAATTCCCACTAGCACTCCTTGTGGCCTTGGACAAATCACTTAACCCTCCATTGCCTTGGAAGAAAGGCCTGGCAATCTACTTCCGGTCACACTGCCAAGAAAACCCAGGAGCTGCTGGGTCAATAGGAATCATCATTTGACTTGAAGGCACATATCTCTAACTACTTGGAAAGAAAAAACAATACTTCCATGTACACTAACATAGATCTGGTTTATTTATTTGAGTGTTTTCTATACCACTAAAAGGCTGGCAATCTACATCCGGTGATACATTGCCAAGAAAACCCAGAGGTAGCTGGGTCATTATGAGTCAACACTGACTTGATGGCACTAAATATATATATATATATATATATATATCAGGTAATCATAGCAGTTTACAATTGAACAAGTACATAGAACATATTAACAGAATAACTGGTGCTGCAATCAGTACTGTAATTTACATGATTCAGGAGAAAATAACTTATTTACAATTAATATACAAGAAACGTTATGAAGCAAAAGGGTAAGTTCAGGCGTTACTGGCGGGGGAGATTGTTATATTATGGATTTGTATAGTTTGAATAGTAGGGGGAGAGTAGTTATTTATGTAGGATCTGTGTTGAATTGTGGTGAGTTTTAACCAAAATGATCAGTAAAGAGGTGAGTTTTGAGGTGGGAATGAAAAGTAGTGAGGTCTGTGATGTTTCGAAGGCTAGCTGGTAAAGCATTCCAGAGTATAGGGGAGATATATTTGAAAACTCTATTGCTTGTGCATTTTTCAGTTTTACAGAATTCAGATGGAGTAACCAGGGTGTTATTCAATTATTCAATTGGTTAAAGACATTTGAATGAAGAGAGAGGTACTGTTGGTGGGAGACTTTAACCAGCTGACTATGGATTAGAGTATCCCATCTGCTGAACTGGTAAGAAGTAGGGAGATCACTGATAAATTTCCAGGGGCTCTACTCAGTCAAATGCTAATGAAATTGCAAGAGGACCTTGAAGAATTGGAAAACTGGATGTCAAAATGGCAGAAGAAATTTAATGTGGACAAGTGCAGTTATACATTTAGGGAAGAACAACCCAAATTACGGTTACCCGATGCAAGGTACCACCTTAGACATCACCACCTAGGAAAAAGATTTAAGAATCGTATAATGCCTCTGTATCATTCCATGGTGCGACCGCCCCTTGAATATTGTGTGCAATTCTGGTCGCCATATTTTAAAAAGGACATAGTGGAATTAGAAAAGGTACAGAGAAGAGCGACAAAAATGGTAAAGGGGATGGAAGGATATCCCTACAAGAAAAGGCTTAAAAAGTTAGGGCTCTTCGACCTGGAAAAGAGACGACTGAGGGGAGATATGATAGAGGTCTATAAAATAATGAATGAAGTAGATCGGGTAAATGTAGATAGGTTGTTTACACCCTCAAAAAGTAGAAAGACTAAGGACACATAATGAAGTTACAATATAGCACATTTAAGACTAATCGGAGAAAATATTTTTTCACTCAACACATAATTAAATTGGAATTCGTTACAAGAGGATGTAGTAAAAGCTGTTAGTGTAGCTGGGCTCAAAAGAGGCTTGGACGAGTTCCTAGAGGAAAAGTCCATAAACCATTATTAAAGTGGACTGGGGAAATCCACTTCTTACCCCTGGCACAAGCAGCGTGGAATTTGTGTACCTTTTGGGAACCGGACAGGTAATTGTGACCTAGATTGGCCCCTGTTGGAAACAGGATACTGGGCTTGATGGACCTTGGTCTGACCCAGTGCGGCATATCTTATGTTCTTATCCATAAGGAAAGGGGAGATGCTGGGCCTAACACTCAATGAAGACAATGTACTTCATTTATTCACCTGCATTAACGTTTAAACATACATTAATTTATTTTATTTATTTAACACTCATTTTTATACCGCATCTTCCAGAGATCAGATGCGGTGTACAATTAACAACAATTAACAAAGCTAAGTTTGTTTTACATAGAACATCTTAATTTTTACATAGAACATCTTAACATATCATAAAATAAACAAGGTGGGTTTTTGAACTGGGACCGTGTAAAAACAGTTAACTAACAAAGTGTAGTATCTATATACGTGAGACAGTACATAACTGATACAACTATATACATGCGTAGGTATTAGGTATTAATGCAAATTAAGGTGCATCGTTAGTAAAATTCCTCTTTGAGAATGAGACTTGCATTAAACAATATGTTAACCTGTATTGACACACATTAGTAAACGAGGCCCAGTGTGTTTAATGTCCAAGTAGTATACACCTGAGCACCAGTGATCATCCTAACTTTATGCAGTTCAGCTATCAAGTTAACAGCTGAATATCGCCACTACCGCACAGCTGCTGCGACTGCCAGAGAAACTGGACATTTGGCACTGGATGCCAGATAGGCACTGGTTTTAATTTCAATGGCAGCGGAAGGGCGTTTTCAAAGCACTGATCATTGGCACTGACTAGTGGCCCCAAGGCATATATACACTTGTGTCTAAGGTTTGCTGCTAGGATGAATGGAGAACTGTTTGATATTCGTGTTTTGTATCTCTGGAGGAATGCTTTGGGACATTCCAAGGGTGGGATAGTATAGTTACTCACCTGTAACAGGTATTCTCCAGGGACACCAGGAATCAGTCCTCACATATGGGTGATGTCAGCACCGACAGAGTCCATGTGGAGCATTTCCCCAGCTTTCAAAGAAAGATTTTGGGACATGCTACCATGCATGCATGGTCCCCTTCCAGCCCAAGGGTGTCATCTTGCTCAGTCAGATGACATAGCTAGGACAGCAGTAAAACTAAAACAGGGTAGGGAGGCAACTCCCAGGGGAGGAGGGAGGGTTGTGAGGACTGATTCCTGCTGTCCCTGGAGAACACCTGTTACAGGTGAGTAACTACATTTTCTCCAGGAACAAGCAGGAAGTCAGTTCTCACATATAGGACTCCCTAGCTCCAGGCTGCTGAAGATTGAACCATGACAGCACCAATGGCGACCAATCAGGTAGCCGTGAGTTGCATAAGGTTAGTCCCCATTGAGAGAGACTCTGCAGACCCTAGCATCCAGTGACACTCCAGTAGCCTGAACACAGAAGGGTTGGAGGGCAGGAGCTGCCTACACCCCGAAAATATCACAAAGTACTGCCTGACCAAAGGCACTGTCCCTGTAGGACTTGCTCTCCAGGCAGTAGTGAGCTGCGAACATGTGTATCAAATACCATGTGGTGGCCTAGAAGATCTCAGTCACCGGCACTGAGCAGAGGTGGCCACCAACATAGCCACTGCCCTCACGCAATGCGCTGTGATCCGGTTGTCGAAGAAGAGGCCAGCTCGCTTATAGGCAAGGGCAATACAGTCCGCCACCCAAGTGGACAGAGTTCGCTTAGTCACTGGGAACCCCAGTCTGCTGGGGTCAAAAGACATGAAAAACTGAGGAGCTCTGCGGTGGACCTGGGTCTACTGTAAGTAGAAGGACAGGGCCTGTTTGCAATCCGGTGTATGAAGTACCAGTTCCTCCCTGCCGGCGTGAGGTTGCGGGAAAAAGGTAGGGAGGACCACCTCTTGGTTGAGGAGGAAAGGAGATACCGCCTTTGGGAGAAATTTGGAGTGTATGCGGAGCACTACCCTGTTCTTGTAGAACCTTGTATATGGTGGATCTGCCATCAGAGCCTGGAGTTCGCTCACTCTTCGAGCGGACATAAGGGCCACCAGAAAGATCACTTTCTAAGACAGGTACCACAGGTGGCAAGTGGCTAGGGGCTCGAACAGCAGTTTGGTGAGCTGGGAGAGCATCACGTTGAGGTCCCACTCTGCCACTGGAGGGCGGAGAGGGGTCTTGGATAACAAGAGAACCCGGAGGATCCTGGAGATCAGGGGCTGGCTTGAGAGGGGTTTTCCCTCGATAGGGTGCTGGTGAGCAGCTATGGCACTCAGATGTACCCTCACTGAGTTAGATTTCAGCCTGGTGTGTGACAGGTGCAGTAGGTACTGTGATGAACCTGACACCACTGAGCCTATGGAGTTAGAAAAAAACACTGATTCTGTTAAAGAATCAGACATGTGTAGAGTGCAATTAGATAGAAGTGCAGCTAGAGGGAGCAAGCAAGGACTCTCATGAGGAAAGCTGACATGCCCTAGAGTAGAGGAGGCAAAGCCTAATTCAAAGAGTAATCAAACACACCAGTTTAGAATGCCAGGAACTTTAGCTGAGGAACGCTCTTACAAGCAGTCCCCAAATAGGAGAGAGAGAAGTCCACAAGAAAGGAGCCCTCAGGAGGGAGGTCCTCAGGAAAGGAGTCCTCAGGAAAGAAGTCTTCAGAAGGGAAATCTTCAAGGGAGAAGTCTTCCAGGGAGAGGAGCTGAAAGCGTTGCTGCTGTAGAGAGGAGGAGAGCTCCTACTGATACTGAGGAGAAAGAAAGCAGAAGGCTCCAATTACAAAAGGAAAGACAGCTGAACTGGAAGTCCTTACAGGGAAAATACAAGTTCCAGGAAGGACAGTCTCATATTGGAAAGCCCCAGAGAGAGGTCTTCAGAGGAGACAGAGAAAGCAGGAGAGTGCCTTGCAGACGATACGCTGGAGATCCACAGCTCAGAGAGCCAAGGTACAGATACAATTCCTTTCCTAGATCTGAGCCAGGTCTTAGAGAAGCCTGGAAGTCAGGGAGCCGAGGCTATAACAAACCTAGTTGGCAGAAGGTGTGGAAACCTGTACAGAAAGTACTAGCCAAAGAGCACATTACCTGTTTGCCAGAACAAGCAGAGCAGGGCTGGCAAGTCCTGGAGAGAACCACTGACGTATTGCCAGACTTACCGAAGGGAAACCCAGGTTTAGCAATTAACGTAGCAGAGCCAGAGGCTATGCAATTGGACTTTGTGGAACCTGAATTAGCCCACTCTGAATGTCCTATGGATTGCACACTATGTATTGCAGAGAGTGTGGTATCCCTACCTGAACTATAGTGGCTAGGACGTACTTGAAAACACTGTTTGCTTAAGCTGAGAAGAAGAAGCTTTGACTTTGATTTATTTGACCTGTTTGTTTGCTTTCAACCTGCCTAAGTAACAAGAACTGTGAAACACATATAACAGTTTGGACTATGTAAATGTTTGGTGATAATCCAGAATAAGGTGAAACCTGTTTGCTTTCATTTGGAAACCTTTTTGTGCTGTATGGGAATAAAACCCTTTACCTTACCACTTATATTGGCATTCACAACTATTCATTACAAAGAGGTGAACTACTAGTCCCAGAATCCCTCTGGGCAAAAGAAGTTTCTCACTTCAAGAAAGAAATAAATGTCCACCCTGACCTCCAAGCACGTTGCCAAAGGGAAGGGCTGTGACAGTACTGAAGTACTAATTGCACATGGCAGGAGAAGGGATTCTCCTCCCTTTCTGCACACCCGATGGAGAATCTTCTCCACTTAAAGGCATAAGCCCGTCTGGTGAAGAGCTTTTGGGAGGCCAGTAGAATCACAGCTTCCCCTGGAAGACTGAAAGGGGCCGACGCTACCCTTTCAGCAGCCATGCTGTTAGCGTTAGCGACCCCAAATTGGGGTGCAGGAGGTCCGGGGTTTGGCCCAGAGCGATTGGGAGTGTCACCGAAAGGGAGAGCAGCAGAGGGAACCAAGGTTACCTGGGCCACCTGGGGGCATCAGTATAACTGATGCCCTTTCGCTCTGGACTTTGAAAAGGTCCTGGTGACTGGGGGGGGGGGGGGTCAGTAGGAACGCATAGATTAGACCCTCGGACCACGAGATCAGGAAAGCATCTGCCGCCACTCTCACTTGGTGCAGCTGATGGGAGCAGAAGCAGGGTAGCTGCGTGTTGTCCGGAGAGGTGAACAGGTCCATCACAGGCCTGACCCAGAGGTGGAAGAGCTGCTTTGTTACCCTGGGGTTTAACCGCCACTCGTGTGGATGAAGGACTCTGCTCAGCCTGTCTGCTAGGCAGTTGTCTTGGGCCGGGTGGTACACTGCTTGCAGAAGCATGCTGCGAAGGAGAGGAGGGCCAGAACATCCTGGCAGAGGAAGTACGAACCCATGCCCCCCTGTTTGTTGAAATAAAACATGACAACCTGGTTGTCTGTCTGGATCAGTACAGGCTGGTGTCGCAGGCGGTGGCAGAACGCTCATAGGGCCAAGAAGATTGTTCTGGGCTCCATGAAATTGATCTGGAGTGACTCCTCCTGAGACCAGCAGCCGTGTGTACAGCGGTCTCCACAATGAGCCCCAACCCAGGAGGGAGGCATCTGTGGTCAGGGTCCTCTGCAGTGCGAATGCTTGGAAGGGCATTCCCGCCTGGAGGTGGTGCAAGTTTTGCCATCAGTTGAGGGACTCTGCCAGCTGATCCTGATCCTGTCCTGTAGCCTGCTGGTGGCCTGACTCCACTACGAGCATAGGCACCACGGAGCTGCCACATGTGTAAGAAGGCTGAGGGCATGACATGGACCATTGAGGCCATATGGCCCCGTAGTCACAGAAGGAGATGAGCCGGCACTGACCGGCAGCATTGTACCTTTCCTGCCAGTTGCCTGAGGCATTCTGTTCTTTCTCTTGGGAGGACAGCCTTGATCTGTAACATGTCCAACTGAGCACCTATGAACTCCAGGCTCTGGGCTGGAGAGAGATGGGATTTGGGGTAATTGATGATGAACCCCAGGTGCTGCAGAAGGAGGGTTGCACGCTCTGTGGCCTGACTGACCTCTGAGGCCGTACTGCCCCTGATGAGCCAGTCGCTCAGGTAGGGGAAGACAAAAGTCCTTTATAAGCGCAGGTAGGTGGCTACCATCGCCAGGTATTTGATAAAGACTCTTGGCGAGGAGGCCAGGCAGAAGGGTAGCACCCTGTACTGGTAGTGCCTTCCTCCCACCATGAACCATAAGTACTGCCTGTGAGAGGGGTGGATCAGGATGTGAGTATATGCATCCTTTAGGTCCAAGGAGCATAGACAATCTCCCTGGTGGAGGTAGGGCAGCAGTGTTCCAAGGGAGAGCATCTTGAACTTCTCCCTCACCAGAAACTTGTTTAAGTTTCTCAGGTCTAGTATGGGCCTGAGGCCCCCAGTTCTCTTTGGGACAAGGAAGTATCTGGAGTAGAAGCCTTTTCCCCATAGATGTTTGGGTACAACTTCACTGCATTGTCTCTGAGCAGACCTGCAAGTTCTGAGAGCAGGAGGCTCTGGTGAAGGAGAGGTCGCAATGGCTCTCCTGGGAAGAACCTGGGTGGTACCTACTGTAGGTGGAAGAGGTATCCTTCCCTTACCACCTGCAGCACCCACTGGCCAAAGGCGACACTGGCCCACTTGTAGGTGAAGAATGCCAGGCAGACCCTGCGGGCTGGTGAAGGTCTCCCGGGGGAGGGGAGGCTGTGCCCCAGGAGTCAAATGTTCCCCCCGGACAGGGCAGGAGCTGGAGCCTGGGGCTTCTGCGCCTTCAGCTTCTAAGCCCCATGGCTTTGTCTTCTAGGGTAAAAATCCTTGGGGGCTTGGCATAGCCAGAACTGATTTTTGGAGAGGTGCAAGGCTAACATTGTGGGGAGGCACTAAGCATACAGGTTTCCGTCACACTAGCTACACTCTTAGTGCCATGGCATCCACAGAAATAACAAGGCTGTGGACACATATCGTGTGCTAAACTCTTTAGTAAACAAGCACCATATTGTCAGATAATGTCTTTATGTGCACCTAAAAAATGGATTTCTGCATCGTGGACGACACGTTACATATTTTATACTCAGTTATTTCAAGCATTTACCACGGACACCCCTATGGAAACAATTCAATTCTATTTAAAGATGTCCCAAGTGGCAGTGTCCCATCAGTAAACCCAGAGAGCCCAGATGCAGTCTAGCCTTTCTGGCAAAGGTCGCGCAGCTTCAGCTCCAGGGTCACCTCGACTGGCGTGCACCTCCTGACCCACAACAGCAC
The DNA here is from genome assembly GCA_033557465.1 of Ichthyophis bannanicus. Lineage (NCBI taxonomy): Eukaryota > Metazoa > Chordata > Amphibia > Gymnophiona > Ichthyophiidae > Ichthyophis > Ichthyophis bannanicus. The sequence continues at coordinate 1,012,941,135 of CM066034.1, read as the reverse complement.
AGATTTAGGCCCAATCATGGCATAGAGACCCTTCTAACTGCACTCATGGACACATTAACACAAGACATTCAAAGACCTCATCAAGGACTCATCCTACTGTTCCTGGACGCGGTTCCTCACAATGCGTTACTTCAGCACCTGCAATCCATAGGATTAGGCAACAAGACACTAAAATGCTTCATTCTTACTTAACACAGCACCAGCAGCAAGTAGGAGCAGCAGGAATTGAATCCATACAAACGACACCAAGGAGTTCCTCAAGGCCCTGCACTGTCCTCGCTCCTGCAATATATTCCTGCAGCCCATTTGCTCAATTATTCAAGCACATAACTTTTACTACGATATTTATGCAAACGATATTCTGCTTTATGTGCCCTACTGTACCACATAGCACATCTGCACCTCACTATTAAAATGCCTTACATCAATCACCCAATTGTTATCCAAACACAACCTGCTAGTGAACTATAGAGGTGCTCTGTATTACAAGAGAGACACGCTTTGACCCACCAACATCTACAGGAATCCCAGGAGCACAGCTAAAAGTGAAATCGCTTGTGCGTTACTTGGGAATAACCCTCGACCAGCAGCTAATCCTACAATCTCACATCAGCAACACCATCAAATGCATCTAGCACAAAATAAAAACAGTGCAGTGCCTACGACCATTACTGAGCATCCAGGACTTCCATAGAGTTTTTCAAGCCCTAGTCTGCCCACACTGGGATTATTGCAACAGAGCCATACCCAGGGCTGTGCACAAAAAACAGCTGCCCGAATCCTTGATGGAGCAGCCAGAACAGATCATGTAACCCCAATCCTTGGACACTTACACTGGCTCCGCATAGCAAGCTGCACAAATACAAGGCCTTGCTTACCATTTTCAAAATCTCACATAACCTTTGCTCGATATACCACAGTCTTTATTACACAACATACTAGACAGCAGACAGAGAAGAAGCAATGCATAAAATTCCTTCACCATCCCCACAGCAAAAGTGAAGAGCAACCAGAGCGCCTCATAAGAACATAAGATATGCCATACTGGGTCAGACCAAGGTCCATCAAGCCCAGTATTCTGTTTCCAACAGTGGCCAATCTAGGTCATATGTACCTAGCAGTTTCCCCAAGAGACACAAGTTCCACAATGCTTGTACTGGGTCAAGCATTGATATCTTCGGTCACTTCTTAATAATGGATAAGAACATAAGATATGCCTCAAATCAAGCCTTCCCGCTAAATACCCCAAACATATGGAACGCGCTCCCTCAGAGCTTATGAGCCATCTATGACCTATTAGACTTCCGCAAGAGACGAAAAGCTCACTTGTTTGTTGAGCACTTGGGTAGAGAGGACTAGTTCTCCTGCTACCATTAAGTGCACAGAACTCTACCCTCCAGTTAGCTATTCTGATCACACTATAATTCACTCAGTCATGTTCCCTGGTTCACACCCCCCTTTCCCTCTCATCCATGTTGATTCTCCATCAATATGCATATCGTTCCTTACTTTCATTTGTTGCTATTTGTTCATATGTAACTACAATGTTCTTGTTAAGCTGTCAATATGTAAACCGCCTTGACATTCTGATAAGGCAATATATAAAAGTACAGTAGTTACATAAATATTTAACCTGAACTGACACAAGTCTGCCTTATAGACGACGAGCTCGGTAACCCATCACGTCCTGCAAAACGTTCTAAAGCCTTGTCTGATATTTATAACAGACTAAAATTATATTCACATTTTCAGGTCTCCTCAGTAAGATCAATATTCTGCAGAAAACCATGTAAAAAGACACTTGGAGCCCTACCATACCAGAACTAAAACAGCAAGAACATTATCTGCGGTAAGGCAGAAGGGAAAATATTACACCTGGCCCAAGAAGACCATTCCCCACCTAATGAGAAAACAGAAATGCTATAGGTCTCTACACAGAAACGGCATGCTAGCAGAATACCGCGCCTCGGGCACACATGCAAGACACAAACAGGCCATCACGAAACACAAAGTAAGGGAGCACAGATTGGCAGTAGAGACATGAAGGAGTCAGACTCTGCGTGTTCTGCAGCATTGAAGAAAGCTCTGCCGGCTCCAAGGTGGGAGTAACTTCGTGTCTGTCTGTGCAGGTAGGAACTGACGCTTCTGTCGGCACTTTGTAAGATTACACCCTGGGGAATTATGCACTTATGTTCTGTGTGCATAGAATTGCCTACGATTGCATAATTGCCTGAGTTGAGAGGAAGCAGACTGTGCAGCCTTTGCCAACCGGCTTGCTGGCATCCTGCCTGCAGGAGGGGGAGACGCAGGCTGCCTGGTCAGACATGTGGAGCAAGTGCCCTGTGAAAGGGGAAAGCAGCCTGCATTGTGCTACAGTATATGATGATTAGTTCATCCTCTCCTCTTTGCACTGAGCAGTTCCTTTCCATGCTCTTTCGAGCGGGAAGGGGAGACTAAGGATGCCCGTGCCAGGGCCAGAACTGAGGAGCAGGCATCAGATGGGGGGAAGTATCAGGGCCTGTGAAGTTATGCTTGGGCGGCAGGAGGATCTATGGCACTGCGAGCCTGCAGTCCCACGCCACGCTTGCTTGCTGGCGTAGGCTGCATATCTTTCAGAGCAGAAGTGAGCAACGCATTGCTGCTGACCTCCTGCTGCACTGCCTCAGGACCTTGAGAGAGCAGAGCAGGCACTGAATGAACGCTGCCAGAGAAGCAGCTGCCTTGCCCGCTGTGCCATGCTGGTGCTGTGCCCATGCCTGCCCACTCTAGAGTCAAGTGCAGAGGAAGCAGGGCAGAAGAGGAGGTTTCTCTGCTGGCAGAACGTCCGTCCACGCTGCACCCTGCTCTAACTGCTCCCCAACCTATGTGATGACTTATGGCTTCATTCATCTCCTTAAATTCAAACAGTTGCATACAGAAAAAGAGGTACGGGTGAGATGCTGGATTCAGGAAAGAAGGAGGTGAGATGCTGGATGCAGAAAAGAAGGAGGTGAGATGCTGGATGCAGGAAAGGGGGAGGTGAGATGGGGTGAGATGCTGGATGCAGGAAAGGGGGAGGTGAGAGGGGTGAGGTACTGGATGCAGGAAAGGGGGAGGTGAGATGGGGTGAGATGCTGGATGCAGGAAAGGGGGAGGTGAGAGGGGTGAGATGCTGGATGCAGGAAAGGGGGAGGTGAGAGGGGTGAGATACTGGATGCAGGAAATGGGGAGGTGAGAAGGGTGAGATGCTGGATGCAGGAAAGGGGGAGGTGAGAGGGGGGAGATGCTGGATGCAGGAAAGGGGGAGGTGAGAGGGTGAGATGCTAGATGCAGGAAAGGGGGAGGTGAGAGGGGTGAGATGCAGGATGCAGGAAAGCGGGAGGTGAGAGGGGTGAGATGCTGGATTCAGGAAAGGGGGACGTGAGAGCGGGTGAGATGCCGGATTCAGGAAAGGGGGAGATGAGAGGGGTGAGATGCTGGATGCAGGAAAGGGGGAGGTGAGAGGGGTGAGATGCTGGATGCAGGAAAGGGGGAGGTGAGAGGGGTGAGATGCTGGATGCAGGAAAGGGGGAGGTGAGAGGGGTGAGATGCAGGATGCAGGAAAGGGGGAGGTGAGAGGGGTGAGATGCTGGATGCAGGAAAGGGGGAGGTGAGAGAGGGGAGATGCTGGATGCAGGAAAGGGGGAGGTGAGAGGGGGTGAGATGCTGGATGCAGGAAAAGGGGAGGTGAGAGAGGGGGTGAGATTCTGGATGCAGGAAAGGGGGAGGTGAGAGGGGTAAGATACCGGATGCAGGAAAGGGGGAGGTAAGAGGGGTGAGATGCAGGATGCAGGAAAGGGGGAGGTGAGAGGGGTGAGATGCTGGATGCAGGAAAGGGGGAGGTGAGAGGGGTGAGATGCTGGATGCAGGAAAGGGGGAGGTGAGAGAGGGGAGATGCTGGATGCAGGAAAGGGGGAGGTGAGAGGGGGGAGATGCAGGATTGTTTATTGTTTATTGTTTATACAACATTTGATATACCGCCCCCCGTTACATCGGGGCGGTTTACAATATAAATAAAAACAGTAAATCAGAGACAGAAAAGAAAGAAAAAGTTACAATTACTTGAGAAAAAGAGAAAAGAAAGTAGAAAAAAAACAGGAGAAGCTAGAAAGAAGAGTCAGAGAAGTCAGCTAGATCCAGGAAAGGCACAGGAGAACAGATGGGTTTTGAGAAGGGAGCGAAATTTGGGGTATGATTCTTCGAGACGGAGGGCAGTGGGTAGTGAGTTCCAGAGGGAAGGACCAAGGTAGAAAAATGCTGATTTGCGGGTGGATTGGAGATGTGCACGGGAAGGAGCTGGGAGGTGAAGACGGTTGATATGGATGGAGCGAAGGCTTCGGGAAGGGACATGAAAAGAGAGCAGGTCAGAGAGGTATTGGGGTCTGTGCAGGTAAATTGCGCGATGAACCATAGTAAGAACCTTGAAAGGGATCCGGAATTGCAGTGGTAGCCAGTGAAGGTGTTGTAGTAGGGGGGTGATGTGATCGCGAGGAGAGGCAGGTAGGAGCATCCGGGCAGCTGTATTTTGGATTAACTGTAGACGATGTAACTGATACTGAGGGATACCGGCATAAATAGAATTACAGAAGTCTAAACGAGTTATGACTAGGGAAAGAAGAAGGGTAGTGAGCGCCTGGGGAGATAGAAAAGGTCTAATGGCACGGATCTGTCGGAGGCAGTAGAAGGAGCGCTGAGAAATAGAAGAGATGTGGTCTTGAAACGTGAGTGCACTGTCAAGAATGACACCGAGATACCGAAGTTTGGGCACTGTGAGAATAGGAACACCAGAGAGAGAAGGAGTGAGAGATGGAGTAGGGGAACCATGGGTGAACCAAACAGCAGCTGTCTTGGAAATATTCAGAACTAGACCATTTGAGGAAAGCCAGGAAGAAACCGAGGATAAACAGACCTCCAGTGAGGCAATGTCAGGATGTGATGAGGAGGTGTGGTGCAGAAGGAGAATGTCGTCAGCATAGTAAAAGCCCGAAATACCCAGTTGCTGGATAAGAAGAGAGAGAGGTGCTAGAAAAAGATTAAACAACAAAGGAGCCAGGATAGAACCCTGAGGGACACCACAGGTCAAAGGGAAACGATCTGAAGTGGAAAGACCAGAAGTAACTGCAAAAGAGCGAGAAAATAGAAAAGAGTGAAACCATCGATAAATAACACCACGAATACCCGCATCCCGCAGACGAGAGAGGAGAAGGGGGTGATCCACAAGATCGAAGGCGGCAGAGAGGTCAAGAGACACAGCGATGGTGATGTCACCTCGATCTTGGGAAGTGCGTATTTCATTCAGAACTGCAGTGATAGTAGTCTCTACGCTATACCCAGACCGAAACCCAGATTGGCGAGGGTGCAGAAAGTGTGTCGAGTCTAAGTGATGGGAGAGTTGTGAAAAAACCACTTTTTCAAGAAGCTTAGAGGCAAAAGGGAGATTAGACACGGGGCGATAATTAGCGGGGATAGAAGGGTCAAGGGAGGAGTGCTTCAAGAGGGGACGAACCAGGGCGTGTTTCCAGGGGCCAGGGAAAATACCACAAGATAGGCTGGTGTTCACAATAGTAAGAAGAGAGTGTAGAAGAGCAGGGGAAGGCTTAGTGAACCAAGAGGAGGGAATGGGATCAAGGGGACAGGTAGTCTTGTGGGTGGTAGACAGCAGCTGGATGAGCTCTGGAGAGGTGATTTGGGAGAAATGGGACCAAGTATGAGAGAGAGAGGGGGACACGGGAGGCGAGATGGGGAGCGGTGGAGGGAGGGGTTGGGGACAAGAGGGAAGAGAGGAACGAAGGTTGTGGACTTTAGAGGAAAAGAAAGAAGCCAAAGTGGTTGGGTCAGGAGCTTGCGAAGCAGAAGCTGATGTGTGTTTGGGAGGTGTCTGAAGCTGGGAGTGTGTATGTAAGGTAGCGAAGAGTTGGCGTGAACGACTGGGAGCAGAGATAATAGACGTAGAGTAAAAGGTGCACTTAGCATGGTGAATGCTTGAGCGATAATGAGCGTGGGCAAGCTTAAAACGCTGATAAGAAGCATTATCGCGGGATTTCCGCCAGGAATGCTCAGCTCTCCTTAATTGAGAGCGCAGCAGGTGAAGACCTGGATGGAACCAGGGGTGGCGAAAGGTACGATGGGGATTAGTAGGCTGAAGAGGAGCAACTTGGTCTAAAGCAGAGGAAAGACCATCTGACCAGAGGGTTACTTGAGAGGAAGGTGATAAGGAGGAGAAATCCGAAGGAGGAGGGCAGTAGGTCGCAGAGAAAGCGTGAAAAGAGGCAGAGTTTAGCTGACGAGAGAGACGGACAGGTGGGGAAGGAGGGGAGGGGAGAGGAGGGCTATACAGCAAGGAGAAAGCAATATACGCGTGATCAGACCACGGAACGGCTTCCACAGTGAGAGACGAGATCTGAAAAAGAGAGCTTTGAGAGGAAATTACTAAGTCCAGTGTGTGTCCAGCTACATGAGTAGGAGAAGCTACATATTGTAGCAAGGAAAGATCGTAAAGAAGAGTAGAGAAAGCAATATCCCTAGTGGAGACGGGTGCATCAAAATGTACATTGAAATCACCAAGAATAATCATGTGAGGAAATTGGAGAGAAAGGTCAGAAATAGTGGAAAGGAGGGAATCCCAAGAGGAAGAAGAAGAAGAAGGAGGATTATAGATAAGAAGAAACTGTAAGGCCGGCTGGCCAGCCAGTTGGAGGAGCAAAGCTTCCGGATACCGTAGAGAAGTGGAAGAAAGTTGGGACAGGGGGACTGAGGAACGGAATATGACTGCAACTCCCCCACCTGCCCGTGACTTCCGGTGGAGGGAGAAAGCTTGGTAATTCGGAGGCAGGCAGCGTGCCAAAAGAGGGTCTTCACCCTCCTTTAGCCAAGTCTCGACGAGAAAAAGAGCGTCAAGGCCCTCACGCTCAAGGAGGTCGTAGATAAGAACGGCTTTAGATCGGAGGGAACGACAATTGAGTAAACGAAGTCGAAAGGATCGGGTATATGCCAGGCCTGGAAACAATGGCAGAGACGCATGGAATAATGCAGGGGCCGGGGAAAGGGGCAGAGGCGTGCCGACGGACGTAGGGGGTGGCAACATCGAAGCACAGGAGAGTAAGGCAACGCGAGAGAGTATGCGAGGTCGAGGGGGAACATGGGAGGGAGTTGGAGACCGACGGCCCCAGACCACTGGGATAGCCGACATAAGTAATAGACAGAAAAGAGTGAAATAGACCTGCCAAAAACGCCGAGATAGCGGTCGAGGTGTGGACGCCACAGAGGCCTTGCGAGTGCGACTCGCAATATCGGAGGTGCAGTTTCGGGCGTGGCAGACAGAAGAAAACAAGGAAAGCCATATACAAAAGCCACGAATCGGCGATGAAACAGAACAGAGTACTTTGAAGAGAAGAAGATCGCCCTCGTCGTCGCCCCAAGGAGCTCGCCCAAGGAGCACGTCCTGCTCCTTGGGCGCGCGCCACCACGGCACAAGACGCCGCAGGCAGCGTCTTTAAATAATGGCCTGCTGGGCGCGCGTGCGCAGCTGCAGGGCACAACTGTACAGCTTCCGGGGCAGAGCTGAGGAGGGTTACAGCAGGAACTAGAAACGAAGAAAAGAATGTGAAACCCACAAAGAAAGAAAGAGAAACAAGGGAAAAACAAAATGATAGAAGCGGGAGAGACAGGTCAGAGCACAATAATAAGAGCGGGACAGTAAAATCAGAACAATAAAACCACCGGGGCTAAAACGATATCACAGTACAACACGGGAGTAAAATCCAAATCATATAAAAGCAACGTTAAGACACATGTCAGATAAAAAACAGCTCACATCGTACTTTTGTTGGCACAGTAGCAGTGGAGTAGTGAGTAGCACAGGCAGGCAGCGTCTTTAAATAATGGCCTGCTCGGCGCGCGTGCGCAGCTGCAGGGCACAACTGCACAGCTTCCGGGGCAGAGCTGAGGAGGGTTACAGCAGGAATTTTGTTGGCACAGTAGCAGTGGAGTAGTGAGGATGCAGGAAAGGGGGAGGTGAGAGGGGTGAGATGCAGGATGAAGGAATGGGGGAGGTGAGAGAGGGGAGAAGCAGGATGCAGGAATGGGGGAGGTGAGAGGGGTGAGATGCAGGATGCAGGAAAGGGGGAGGTGAGAGAGGGGGGTGAGATGCCGGATTCAGGGAAGGGGAAGTGAGAGAGGGTGAGATGCCGGATGCAGGAAAGGGGGAGGTGAGAGAGGAGAGATGCCGGATGCAGGAAAGGGGGAGGTGAGAGAGGGGTGAGATGCAGGATGCAGGAACGGGGGAGGTGAGAGGGGTGAGATGCCGAATGCAGGAAAGGGGGACGTGAGAGGGGTGAGATGCAGGATGCAGGAAAGGGGGAGGTGAAAGGGGTGAGATGCCGGATGCAGGAAAGGGGGAGCTGAGAGGGGTGAGATGCTAAAATCAGGAAAGGGGGAGGTGAGAGAGGGGGTGAGATGCTGGATGCAGGAAAGGGGGACGTGAGAGGGGGTGAGATGCTGGATGCAGGAAAGGGGGAGGTGAGAGGGGTGAGATGCAGCATGCAGGAAAGGGGGAGGTGAGAGGGGTGAGATGCTGGATGCAGGAAAGGGGGAGGTGAGAGGGGGTGAGATGCCGGATGCAGGAAAGGGGGAGCTGAGAGGGGGTGAGATGCTGGATACAGGAAAGGGGGAGGTGAGAGACGGGTGAGATGCTGGATGCAGGAATGGGGGAGGTGAGAGGGGTGAGATGCTGGATGCAGGAAAGGGGGAGGTGAGAGAGGGGGTGAGATTCTGGATGCAGGAAAGGGGGAGGTGAGAGGGGTGAGATGCAGGATGCAGGAAAGGGGGACGTGAGAGGGGGTGAGATGGTGGATGCAGGATAGGGGGCGGTGAGAGGGGGGAGATGCAGGATGCAGGAAAGGGGGAGGTGAGAGGGGTGAGATGCAGGATGCAGGAATGGGGGAGGTGAGAGAGCAGAGAAGTAGGATGCAGGAATGGGGGAGGTGAGAGGGGTGAGATGCAGGATGCAGGAAAAGGGGAGGTGAGAGGGGGGTGACAAGCTGGATGCAGGAAAGGGGGAGGTGAGAGGGGGGAGATGCAGGATGCAGGAAAGGAGGAGCTGAGAGTGGGGAGATGCTGGATGCAGGAAAGGGGGAGGTGAGAGAGGGGTGAGATGCAGGATGCAGGAAAGGGGGAGGTGACAGGGGGGAGATGCTGGATGCAGGAAAGGGGGAGGTGAGAGAGGGGTGAAATGCTGGATGCAGGAAAGGGGGAGGTGAGAGGGGGTGAGATTCTGGATGCAGGAAAGGGGGAGGTGAGAGGGGGTGAGATGCTGGATGCAGGAAAGGAGGAGGTGAGAGGGGGTGAGATGCTGGATGCAGGGAAGGGGGAGGTGAGAGAGGGGAGATGCAGGATGCAGGAAAGGGGGAGGTGAGAGGGGGTGAGATGCTGGATGCAGGAAAGGGGGAGGTGAGAGGGGGGAGATGCCGGATTCAGGAAAGGGGGAGGTGAGAGGGGGGAGATGCAGGATGCAGGAAAGGGGGAGGTGAGAGAGGAGAGATGCCGGATGCAGGAAAGGGGGAGGTGAGAGGGGTGAGATGCTGGATGCAGGAAAGGGGGAGGTGAGAGGGGTGAGATGCAGGATGCAGGAAAGGGGGAGGTGAGAGGGGTGAGATGCTGGATGCAGGAAAGGGGGAGGTGAGAGGGGTGAGATTCTGGATGCAGGAAAGGGGGAGCTGAGAGGGGTGAGATTCTGGATGCAGGAAAGGGGGAGGTGAGAGAGGGGTGAGATGCTGGATGCAGGAAAGGGGGAGGTGAGAAAGGGGGTGAGATTCTAGATGCAGGAAAGGGGGAGGTGAGAGGGGTGAGATGCCGGATGCAGGAAAGGGAGACGTGAGAGGGGGTGAGATGGTGGATGCAGGAAAGGGGGAGCTGAGAGGGGTGAGATTCTGGATGCAGGAAAGGGGGAGGTGGGTGAGATGCAGGATGCAGGAAAGGGGGACGTGAGAGGGGGTGAGATGGCGGATGCAGGAAACGGGGATATATGAGAGGGGGTGAGATTCTGGATGCAGGAAAGGGGGAGGTGAGAGAGGGGTTGAGTTTCTGGATGCAGGAAAGGGGGAGGTGAGTGGTGTGATGCTGGATGCAGGAATGGGGGAGGTGAGAGAGAGAGGGGGTGAGATGCTGGATGCAGGAAATGGGGAGGTGAGAGGGGGGAGATGCCGGATGCAGGAAAGGGGGAGCTGAGAGGGGTGAGATGCTTTATTCAGGAATGGGGGAGGTGAGAGAGGGGTGAGATGCAGGATGCAGGAAAGGGGGACGCGAGAGGGGGTGAGATGCCGGATGCAGGAAACGGGGAGGTGAGAGGGGGTGAGATGCCGGATGCAGGAAAGGGGGAAGTGAGAGGGGTGAGATGCTGGATGCAGGAAAGGGGGAGGTGAGATGCTGGATGCAGGAAAGGGGGAGGTGAGAGGGGGTGAGATGCTGGATGCAGGAAAGGGGGTGGTGAGAGGGGTGAGATTCTGGATGCAGGAAAGGGGGAGGTGAGAGGGGTGAGATGCTGGATGCAGGAAAGGGGGAGGGGAGAGGGGTGAGATGCTTGGATGCAGGAAAGGGGGAGGTGAGATGCTGGATGCAGGAAAGGGGGAGGTGAGATGCTGGATGTAGGAAAGGGGGAGGTGAGAGGATGTGAGATGCTGGATGCAGGAAAGGGGGAGGTGAGAGAGGGGTGAGATGCTGGATGCAGGAAAGGGGGAGGTGAGATGGGGGTGAGATGCTGGCTGCAGGAAAGGGGGCGGTGAGAGGGGTGAGATGCTGGATGCAGGAAAGGCGGAGGTGAGAGGGGGTGAGATGCTGGATGCAGGAAAGGGGCAGGTGAGAGAGGGGGTGAGATGCTGGATGCAGGAAAGGGGGAGGTGAGAGAGGGGGGAGATGCTGGATGCAGGAAAGGGGGAGGTGAGAGATGGGAGAGAAGCAGGATGCAGGAAAGGGGGAAGGTGAGAGGGGGTGAGATGCTGGATGCAGGAAAGGGGGAGGTGAGAGAGGGGGAGATGCTGGATGCAGGAAAGGGGGAGGTGAGAGGGGGGTGAGATGCTGGATGCAGGAAAGGGGGAGGTGAGAGAGGGGGGAGATGCTGGATGCAGGAAAGGGGGAGGTGAGAGAGGGGTGATATGCCGTAAGCAGGAAAGGGGGAGGTGAGAGGGGTGAGATGCTGGATGCAGGAAAGGGGGAGGTGAGAGGGGTGAGATGCCGGATGCAGGAAAGGGGACGTGAGAGGGGGGAGATGCTGGATTCAGGAAAGTGGGAGGTGAGAGGGGGGGGAGATGCAGGATGCAGGAAAGGGGAGGTGAGAGGGGTGAGATGCTGGATGCAGGAAAGGGGGAGGTGAGAGCGGGGTGAGATGCAGGATGCAGGAAAGGGGGAGGTGAGAGGGGTGAGATGCTGGATGCAGGAAAGGGGGAGGTGAGAGGGGTGAGAGGGTGGATGCAGGAAAGGGGACGTGAGAGGGGGTGAGATGGTGGATGCAGGAAAGGGGGAGGTGAGAGGGGGGAGATGCTGGATGCAGGAAAGGGGGAGGTGAGAGGGGGGTGAGATGCTGGATGCAGGAAAGGGGGAGGTAAGAGGGGGGTGAGATGCTGGATGCAGGAAAGGGGGAGGTGAGAGAGGGGAGATGATGTATGAAGGAAAGGGGAGGTGAGAGGGGGGATATGCAGGATGCAGGAAAGGGGGAGGTGAGAGGGGTGAGATGCTGGATGCAGGAAAGGGGGAGGTGAGAGGGGGGAGATGCTGGATGCAGGAAAGGGGGAGGTGAGAGGGGTGAGATGCAGGATGCAGGAAAGGGGGAGGTGAGAGAGGGGTGAGATGCTGGATGCAGGAAAGGGGGAGGTAAGAGGGGTGAGATACCGGATGCAGGAAAGGGGGAGGTGAGAGGGGTGACATGCAGGATGCAGGAAAGGGGGAGGTGAGAGGGGTGAGATGCCGGATGCAGGAAAGGGGGAGCTGAGAGGGGTGAGATGCTAAAATCAGGAAAGGGGGAGGTGAGAGAGGGGGTGAGATGCAGGATGCAGGAAAGGGGGACGTGAGAGGGGGTGAGATGCCGGATGCAGGAAAGGGGGAGGTGAGAGGGGTGAGATGCAGGATGCAGGAAAGGGGGAGGTGAGAGGGGAGATGCTGGATGCAGGAAAGGGGGAGGTGAGGGGGGAGAGGCAGGATGCAGGAATGGTGGAGGTGAGAGGGGTGAGATGCTGGATGCAGGAAGGGGAAGTGAGAGAGGGGGTGAGATTCTGGATGCAGGAAAGGGGGAGGTGAGAGGGGTGAGATGCAGGATGCAGGAAAGGGGGAGGTGAGAGGGGTGAGATGCCGGATTCAGGAAGGGGAGGTGAGAGAGGGGGTGAGATTCTGGATGCAGGAAAGGGGGAGGTGAGAGGGGTGAGATGCAGGATGCAGGAAAGGGGGAGGTGAGAGGGGTGAGATGCCGGATGCAGGAAAGGGGGAGGTGAGAGAGGGGAGATGCCGGATGCAGGAAGGGGAGGTGAGAGAGGGGGTGAGATTCTGGATGCAGGAAAGGGGGAGGTGAGAGGGGTGAGATGCAGGATGCAGGAAAGGGGGACGTGAGAGGGGGTGAGATGGTGGATGCAGGAAAGGGGGAGCTGAGAGGGGGTGAGAGGCTGGATGCAGGAAAGGGGGAGGTGAGAGAGGGGTGAGATGCAGGATGCAGGAAAGGGGGACGTGAGAGGGGGTGAGATGCTGGATGCAGGAAAGGGGGAGCTGAGAGGGGGTGAGATTCTGGATGCAGCATAGGGGGAGGTGACAGAGGGGTGAGATGCTGGATGCAGGAAAGGGGGAGGTGAGAGGGGTGAGATGCTGGATGCAGGAAAGGGGGAGGTGAGAGAGGTGAGATGCTGGATGCAGGAAAAGGGGAGGTGAGAGGGGTGAGATGCAGGATGCAGGAAAGGGGGAGCTGAGAGGGGTGAGATGCCGGATGCAGGAAAGGGGGGGAGCTGAGAGGGGTGAGATGCTAAATTCAGGAAGGGGAGGTGAGAGAGGGGGTGAGATGCAGGATGCAGGAAAGGGGGATATGAGAGGGGGTGAGATGCCGGATGCAGGAAACGGGGAGGTGAGAGGGGGTGAGATGCCGGATGCAGGAAAGGGGGACGTTGAGAAGGGGTGAGATGCCGGATGCAGGAAAGGGGGAGGTGAGAGGGGGTGAGATGCTGGATGCAGGAAAGGGGGAGGTGAGAGGGGGTGAGATGCTGGATACAGGAAAGGGGGACGTGAGAGGGGGTGAGAGATGCTGGATGCAGGAAAAGGGGGACGTGAGAGGGGGTGAGACGCTGGATGCAGGACAGGGCGACGTGAGAGGGGGTGAGATGCTGGATTCAGGAAAGGGGGGGGTGAGAGGGGTGAGATGCTGGATGCAGGAAAACGGGGAGGTGAGAGGGGGTGAGATGCCGTATGCAAGAAAGGGGGACGAGAGAGGGGGTGAGATGGTGGATGCAGGAAAGGGGGAGGTGACACGGGGTGAGATGCCGGATGCAGGAAAGGGGAGGTGAGGGGGTGGTGAGATGCAGGATGCAGGAAAGGGGGAGGTGAGAGGGGGTGAGATGCCAGATGCAGGAAAGGGGGAGGTGAGAGGAGTGAGATGCCGGATGCAGGAAAGGGGGAGGTGAGAGCGGGGTGAGATGCCGGATGCAGGAAAGGGGGTGGTGAGAGGGGGTGAGATGCCGGATGCAGGAAAGGGGGACGTGAGAGGGGGTGAGATGCCGGATGCAGGAAAGGGGGAGGTGAGAGAGGGGGTGAGATGTTGGATGCAGGAAAGGGGGAGGTGAGAGGGGGTGAGATGCCGGATGCAGGAAATGGGGAGGTGAGAGAGGGGTGAGATGCTGGATTCAGGAAAGAGGAGGTGAGAGGGGGTGAGATGCTGTATGCAGGAAAGGGGGAGGTGAGAGAGGGGTGAGATGCAGGATGCAGGAAAGGGGGAGCTGAGAGGGGTGAGATTCTGGATTCAGGAAAGGGGGAGGTGAGAGAGGGGTGAGATGCTTGATTCAGGAAAGGGGGAGGTGAGAGGGGTGAGATGCCGAATGCAGGAAAGGGGGAGGTGAGAGAGGGTGAGATGCCGGAAGCAGGAAAAGGGGGAGGTGAGAGGGGGGTGAGATTCAGGATGCAGGAAAGGGGGAGGTGAGAGAGGGTGAGATGCCGCATGCAGGAAAGGGGGAGGTGAGAGAGGGTGAGATGCCGGATGCAGGAAAGGGGGAGGTGAGAGGGGTGAGATGCCGGATGCAGGAAAGGGGGAGGTGAGAGGGGTGAGATGCCGGATGCAGGAAAGGGGGAGGTGAGAGAGGGTGAGATGCCGGAAGCAGGAAAGGGGGAGGTGAGAGGGGGGTGAGATGCAGGATGCAGGAAAGGGGGAGGTGAGAGAGGGTGAGATGCCGGATGCAGGAAAGGGGGAGGTGAGAGAGGGTGAGATGCCGGATGCAGGAAAGGGGAGGTGAGAGGGGTGAGATGCCGGATGCAGGAAAGGGGGAGGGGAGATTGGGGTGGAGATGCCGGATGCAGGAAATTGGGAGGTGAGAGAGGGGTGAGATGCAGGATGCAGGAAAGGGGGAGGTGAGATAGGGGTGAGATGCCGGATGCAGGAAAGGGGGAGGTGAGAGAGGGGTGAGATGCCAGATGCAGGAAAGGGGAGGTGAGGGGGGGTGAGATGCCGGATGCAGGAAAGGGGGAGGTGAGAGAGGTGAGATGCTGGATGCAGGAAAGGGGGAGGTGAGAGAGGGGTGAGATGCAGGATGCAGGAAAGGGGGAGGTGAGAGGGGTGAGATGCCGGATGCAGGAAAGGGGGAGGTGAGAGAGGGGTGAGATGCCGGATGCAGGAAAGGGGAGGTGAGGGGGGGTGAGATGCCGGATGCAGGAAAGGGGGCGGTGAGAGAGGGGTGAGATGCCGTATGCAGGAAAGGGGAAGGTGAGAGGGGTGAGATGCAGGATGCAGGAAAGGGGGAGGTGAGAGAGGGGTGAGATGCTGGATGCAGGAAAGGGGAGGTGAGGGGGGTGAGATGCCGGATGCAGGAAAGGGGGAGGTGAGAGTGGGGTGAGATGCCGGATGCAGGAAAGGGGAAGGTGAGAGGGGTGAGATGCAGGATGCAGGAAAGGGGGAGGTGAGAGAGGGGTGAGATGCAGGATGCAGGAAAGGGGGAGGTGAGAGGGGTGAGATGCCGCATGCAGGAAAGGGGAGGTGAGAGGGGTGAGATGCTGGATGCAGGAAAGGGGAGGTGAGAAGGGGGGGTGAGATGCTGGATGCAGGAAAGGGGGAGCTGAGAGGGGTGAGATTCTGGATTCAGGAAAGGGGGAGGTGAGAGCGGGGGTGAGATGCTGGATTCAGGAAAGGGGGAGGTGAGAGAGGGTGATATCCCGCATGCAGGAAAGGGGGAGGTGAGAGGGGTGAGATGCCAGATGCAGGAAAGGGGGAGGTGAGAGGGGTGAGATGCAGGATGCAGGAAAGGGGGAGGTGAGAGGGGTGAGATGCCGGATGCAGCAAAGGGGGGAGGTGAGAGAGGGGTGAGATGCAGGATGCAGGAAAGGGGGAGGTGAGAGAGGGGTGACATGCAGGATGCAGGAAAGGGGGAGGTGAGGGGGGTGAGATGCAGGATGCAGGAAAGGGGGAGGTGAGAGAGGGGTGAGATGCTGGATGCAGGAAAGGGGGAGGTGAGAGGGGGGAGATGCAGGATGCAGGAAAGGGGGAGGTGAGAGAGGGGGGGAGGTACTGGATGCAGGAAAGGGGGAGGTGAGAGTGGGGAGATGCAGGATGCAGGAAAGGGGAGGTGAGAGAGGGTGAGATGCTGGATGCAGGAAAGGGGGCGGTGCGGGGGGTGAGAGGCCGGATGCAGGAAAGGGGGAGGTGAGAGGGGTGAGATGCCAGAAGCAGGAAAGGGGGAGGTGAGAGGGGGTGAGATGGTAAATGCAGGAAAGGGGGAGGTGAGAGAGGGGTGAGATGCCGGATGCAGGAAAGGGGGAGGTGAGAGGGGTGAGATGCCGGATGCAGGAAAGGGGGAGGTGAGAGGGGTGAGATGCAGGATGCAGGAAAGGGGGAGGTGAGAGGGGGTGAGATGCCGGATGCAGGAAAGGGGGAGGTGAGAGGGGGTGAGATGGTGGGATGCAGGAAAGGGGGACGTGAGAGGGGGGTGAGATGCAGGATGCAGGAAAGGGGGAGGTTGAGAGGGGTGAGATGCCGGATGCAGGAATGGGGGTGGTGAGAGAGGGGTGAGATGCTGGATGCAGGAAAGGGGGAGGTGAGAGGGGTGAGATGCCGGATGCAGGAAAGGGGGAGGTGAGAGGGGGTGAGATGGTGGATGCAGGAAAGGGGGACGTGAGAGAGGGGGGTGAGATGCTGGATGCAGGAAAGGGGGAGGTGAGAGGGGGTGAGATGCTTAATTCAGGAAAGGGGGACGTGAGAGAGGGGGTGAGATGCAGGATGCAGGAAAGGGGGACGTGAGAGGGGGGTGAGATGCCGGATGCAGGGAAAACGGGGACGTGAGAGGGGGTGAGATGCCGGATGCAGGAAAGGGGGACGTGAGAGGGGGTGAGATTCTGGATGCAGGAAAGGGGGAGGTGAGAGGGGGTGAGATGGTGGATGCAGGAAAGGGGGACGGGAGAGGGGGGTGAGATGCTGGATGCAGGAAAGGGGGAGGTGAGAGGGGGTGAGATGCTGGATACAGGAAAGGGGGACGTGAGAGGGGGTGAGATACTGGATGAAGGAAAGGGGTACGTGAGAGGGCTAGAGATTCTGGATGCAGGAAAGGGGGACGTGAGAGGGGGTGAGATGCTGGATTCAGGAAAGGGGGGTTGTGAGAGGGGTGAGATGCCGGATGCAGGAAAGGGGGAGGTGAGAGGGGGTGAGATGCCGGATGCAGGAAAAGGGGGAGGTGAGAGGGGGTGAGATGCCGGATGCCGGAACGGGGGACGTGAGAGGGGGTGAGATGGTGGATGCAGGAAAGGGGGACGTGAGAGGGGGTGAGATGCAGGATGCAGGAAAGGGGGAGGTGAGAGGGGGTGAGATGCCGGATGCAGGAAAGGGGGAGGTGAGAGAGGGGGTGAGATGTTGGATGCAGGAAAGGGGAGGTGAGAGGGGGGTGAGATGCTGGATGCAGGAAAGGGGGAGGTGAGAGAGGGGGTGAGATCCCGGATGCAGGAAAGGGGGAGGTGAGAGAGGGGGTGAGATGCCGGATGCAGGAAAGGGGGAGGTGAGAGAGGGGGTGAGATGCCGAATGCAGGAAAGGGGGAGGTGAGAGAGGGGAGATGCCGGATGCAGGAAAGGGGGAGGTGAGAGGGGGGTGAGATGCCTGATGCAGGAAAGGGGGAGGTGAGATGGGGGTGAGATGCCGGATGCAGGAAAGGGGGAGGTGAGATGGGGGTGAGATGCAGGATGCAGGAAAGGGGGAGGTGAGAGGGGATGAGATGCAGGATGCAAGAAAGGGGGACGTGGGAGGGGATGAGATGCCGGATGCAGGAAAGGGGGAGGTGAGAGGGGTGAGATGCAGGAAGCGGGAAAGGGGGAGGGGAGAGGGGTGAGATGCAGGATGCAGGAGAGGGGGAGGTGAGAGGGGTGAGATGCCGGATGCAGGAAAGGGGGAGGTGAGAGAGGGGTGAGATGCCGGATGCAGGAAAGGGGGTGGTGAGAGAGGGGTGAGATGCCGGATGCAGGAAAGGGGGAGGTGAGAAGGGGTGAGATGCTGGATGCAGGAAAGGAGGAGGTGAGATGGGGGTGAGATGCCGGATGCAGGAAAGGGGGAGGTGAGAGAGGGGTGAGATGCAGGATGCAGGAAAGGGGGAGGTGAGAGGGGTGAGATGCAGGATGCAGGAAAGGGGGAGGTGAGAGGGGTGAGATGCAGGATGCAGGAAAGGGGGAGGTGAGAGGGGTGAGATGCCGGATGCAGGAAAGGGGGAGGTGAGAGGGGTGAGATGCGGATGCAGGAAAGGGGGAGGAGAGAGAGGGGGTGAGATGCTGGATGCAGGAAAGGGGAGGTGAGGTGAGAGGGGGGTGAGATGCTGGATGCAGGAAAGGGGGAGATGAGAGGGGGGTGAAATGCTGGATGCAGGAAAGGGGGAGGTGAGAGAGGGTGAGATGCCGGATGCAGGAAAGGGGGAGGTGAGAGAGGGTGAGATGCCGGATGCAGGAAAGGGGGAGGTGAGAGGGGGTGAGATGCAGGATGCAGGAAAGGGGGAGGTGAGAGCGGGTGAGATGCTGGATGCAGGAAAGGGGGAGGTGAGAGAGGGTGAGATCCCGTATCCAGGAAAGGGGGAGGTGAGAGGGGGGAGATGCCGGATGCAGGAAAGGGGGAGGTGACAGAGGGGTGAGATGCAGGAAGCAGGAAAGGGGGAGATGAGAGGGGTGAGATGCTGGATGCAGGAAAGGGGGAGGTGAGAGAGGGGAGATGCTGGATGCAGGAAAGGGGGAGGTGAGAGAGGGGAGATGCTGGATGCAGGAAAGGGGGAGGTGAGAGGGGGGAGAAGCAGGATGCAGGAAAGGGGGAGGTGAGAGGGGTGAGATGCCGGATGCAGGAAAGGGGGAGGTGACAGAGGGGTGAGATGCTGGACGCAGGAAAGGGGGAGGTGAGAGAGGGGAGATGCTGGATGCAGGAAAGGGGGATGTGAGAGGGGTGAGATGCCGGATGCAGGAAAGGGGGAGGTGACAGAGGGGTGAGTTGCAGGATGCAGGAAAGGGGGAGATGAGAGGGGTGAGATGCTGGATGCAGGAAAGGGGGAGGTGAGAGAGGGGAGATGCAGGATGCAGGAAAGGGGGAGGTGAGAGGGGGGGAGATGCCGGATGCAGGAAAGGGGGAGGTGAGAGAGGGGAGATGCCGGATGCAGGAATGGGGGAGGTGAGAGAGGGGGGAGATGCAGGATGCAGGAAAGGGGGAGGTGAGAGAGGGGAGATGCCGGATGCAGGATTGGGGGAGGTGAGAGAGGGGTGTGATGCAGGTTGCAGGAATGGGGGAGGTGAGAGTGGGGTGAGATGCTGGATGCAGGAAAGGGGGACGTGAGAGGGGTGAGATGCTGGATGCAGGAAAGGGTAGGTGAGGGGGTGAGATGCTGGATGCAGGAAAGGGGAGTTGAGGGGGTGAGATTTTGGATGCAGGAAAGGGGGAGGTGAGAGGGGGTGAGATGCTAAATTCAGGAAAGGGGGAGGTGAGGGGGGGTGAGATGCTGGATGCAGGAAAGGGGGAGGTGAGAGAGGGGGTGAGGTACTGGATTTATTTATTTTATTTAACAATGATTTATATACCGCATCTTCCATAGTTCAGTTGCGGTTCACAATAAACAACAGTTAACAAATCGGAGTTTGTTTTACATAAAACATCATATAACCAAATAACAATAAGATAAACAACTAGTGTTAATACCGAACAGTATAGAACAGTGTAAACTATATACATTATTTACAAATACACATTATGTGGGGCTTAAGCGTTATTCAAAGTACAGTATCATCTATGAAGAATTGTATGTGTAGGTCATTTGGGATTTGTTAGATAAAAACTGGTTAGCCATTATCTAAGTGTATTGAGGGATGATCTGAGTTGTTGTAATGTTTAGAAAAGAGATAGGTTTTCACTTTTTTGCGGAATTCGATGATCTCGGTTAGCAATCTTAGATCATCTGGGAGGGAATTCCAGATTGTTGGAGCTGCATGAGAAAAAGCTCTATTGTTTGTGAGTTTATTTGCTTTTATGAAGTCTTTGGGAGTTTTTAGTTTATTTGTTTGTCCTTTTCTTTGAGTAGATTTTGAGTGCTCTTTGCTGATTAGGTTACTTAGGGTGACTGGGGCCATGTCGTTTAGAGTTTTAAATGTGGTTATCAATGTTTTGTATACTATCCTACTTGTATAGGCAGCCAGTGAAGGGATTCTAGTATTGGTGTTATATGTTGATGTGCGTGTACTTTCGTTATTATCCGAGCTGCTGCATTCTGGGCAAGTTGAATTCTTTTAATGTTTTGTTTTGTTATACCCAATAAAATTAGGCTAGTGAAGTTAAAGTGGGGGGTTATGATGGCTTGTATTATGCTGATGAAATCATGTATGTATACAAGGGGTCTTAGTTGTTTAAGGATTTTGAGTTTGAAATAGATTTTCTTTGTGGTGTTTCTAATGTGGGTGTCTAATGTAAGGTGTTTATCTAGAATAACACCTAGATATCTTACTTCAATTTTTATTTTAATTTCTTGGTTTTGAAGTGTTAGGTGTGTAGGTGGAGTATAGGATTGGTTTTTGGTGACGATTAGCACTTCAGTTTTGGAGTGATTTATTTGGAGATTGTGGGTATTTAGCCAGGATGTGACTTCATTGAAGCAATCTGACAGAGTTTGCATCGGTAAGTTGGGAATCGTGAACAGAATGTACATCATGATATCATCTGCATATAGATGATAGAGTACACCAAATTTTTTAAAGATATTGCAAACAGGTTTTATGTATATGTTAAATAGGAGTGCTGATAACGCTGATCCTTGAGGTAAACCGGTTTCCAGTTTGTATGAATCAGAGGTTTGATTACCTATTTTGTACATTTTGTGTCCTATTATCTAGATAAGAGGAGAACCATTTATGAACTGTGGCATTTATTCCTATTTGATTCAGACTATTGAGCATTATGGTATGGTGGACACTATCAAAAGCAGCTGAAATATCAATAAATAATAGAATGAATGCTTGTTTGTGATTGTCGATTCCTCTTAATAGCGTATCTGTTAGAGCTGTGAGGAGTGTTTCCACTCCATGCTTTGGGCGAAAACCATATTGCTGTTCATCGAGTGGGAAAGATCAGTCTAGGTGCTCAGGTGCTCAGGGAGGTGAGAGGGGTGAGATGCTGGATGCAGGAAAGGGGGAGGTGAGAGGGGTGAGATGCCGGATGCAGGAAAGGGGGAGGTGAGAGAGGGGTGAGATGCAGGATGCAGGAAAGGGGGAGGTGAGAGGGTGAGATGCCGGATGCAGGAAAGGGGGAGGTGAAAGAGGGGTGAGATGCAGGATGCAGGAAAGGGGGAGGTGAGAGAGGGGTGAGATGCTGGATGCAGGAAAGGGGGAGGTGAGAGGGGGGGAGAAGCAGGATGCAGGAAAGGGGGAGGTGAGAGAGGGGGGAGGTACTGGATGCAGGAAAGGGGGAGGTGAGAGGGGGGAGATGCCGGATGCAGGAAAGGGGGAGGTGAGAGGGGTGAAATGCCGGATGCAGGAAAGGGGGAGGTGAGAGGGGTGAGATGCCGGATGCAGGAAAGGGGGAGGTGAGAGAGGGGTGAGATGCCGGATGCAGGAAAGAGGGAGGTGAGAGAGGGTGAGATGCCGGATGCAGGAAAGGGGGAGGTGAGAGGGGTGAGATGCCGGATGCAGGAAAGGGGGAGGTGAGAGAGGGGTGAGATGCAGGATGCAGGAAAGGGGGAGGTGAGAGGGGTGAGATGCCGGATGCAGGAAAGGGGGAGGTGAGAGGGGTGAGATGCCGGATGCAGGAAAGGGGGAGGTGAGAGGGGTGAGATGCAGGATGCAGGAAAGGGGGAGGTGAGAGGGGTGAGATGCTGGATGCAGGAAAGGGGGAGGTGAGAGAGGGGGTGAGATGCTGGATGCAGGAAAGGGGGAGCTGAGAGGGGTGAGATGCTGGATGCAGGAAAGGGGGAGGTGAGAGGGGGGAGAAGCAAAATGCAGGAAAGGGGGAGGTGAGAGGGGTGAGATGCCGGTTGCAGCAAAGGGGGAGGTGATAGAGGGGAGATGCAGGATGCAGCAAAGGGGGAGGTGAGAGGGGTGAGATGCCGGATGCAGCAAAGGGGGAGGTGAGAGGGGTGAGATGCCGGATGCAGCAAAGGGGGAGGTGAGAGGGGTGAGATGCCGGATGCAGGAAAGGGGGAGGTGAGAGGGGGGTGAGATGCCGGATGCAGGAAAGGGGGAGGTGAGAGAGGGTGAGATGCAGGATGCAGGAAAGGGGGAGGTGGGAGGGGGGAGATGCAGGATGCAGGCACGGGGGAGGGGAGAGGGGTGAGAGGCCGGATGCAGGAAAGGGGGAGGTGAGAGGGGGGAGATGCAGGATGCAGGAAAGGGGGAGGTGAGAGAGGGGAGATGCCGGATGCAGGAAAGGGGGAGGTGAGAGGGGCGAGATGCTGGATGCAGGAAAGGGGGAGGTGAGAGGGGTGAGATGCTGGATGCAGGAAAGGGGGAGGTGAGAGGGGTGAGATGCCGGATGCAGCAAAGGGGGAGGTGAAAGAGGGGTGAGATGCTGGATGCAGGAAAGGGGGAGGTGAGAGGGGTGAGATGCAGGATGCAGGAAAGGGGGAGGTGAGAGGGGTGAGATGCTGGATGCAGGAAAGGGGGAGGTGAGAGGGGGGAGATGCAGGATGCAGGAAAGGGGGAGGTGAGAGAGGGGGGAGGTACTGGATGCAGGAAAGGGGGAGGTGAGAGTGGGGAGATGCAGGATGCAGGAAAGGGGGAGGTCAGAGAGGGTGAGAGGCTGGATGCAGGAAAGGGGGAGGTGACGGAGGGGTGAGATGCTGGATGAAGCACAGGGGGAGGTGACGGAGGGGTGAGATGCTGGATGCAGCAAAGGGGGAGGTGAGAGGGGGGAGATGCAGGATGCAGGAAAGGGGGAGGTGAGAGGGGGGAGATGCAGGACGCAGGAAAGGGGGAGGTGAGAGGGGTGAGATGCTGGATGCAGGAAAGGGGGAGGTCAGAGAGGGGTGAGATGCAGGATGCAGGAAAGGGGGAGGTGAGAGGGGGGATATGCAGGATGCAGGAAATGGGGAGGTGAGAGGGGGAGATGCTGGATGCAGGAAAGGGGGAGCTGAGAGGGGGGAGTTGCTGGATGCAGGAAAGGGGGAGCTGAGAGGGGGGAGATGCTGGATGCAGGAAAGGGGGAGCTGAGAGGGGTGAGATTCTGGATTCAGGAAAGGGGGAGGTGAGAGGGGGGAGATGCTGGATGCAGGAAAGGGGGAGCTGAGCGGGGGGAGATGCTGGATGCAGGAAAGGGGGAGCTGAGAGGGGTGAGATTCTGGATGCAGGAAAGGGGGAGGTGAGAGGGGGGTGAGATGCTGGAGGCCGGAACGGGGGCGGTGAGCGAGGGGTGAGATGCAGGATGCAGGAAACGGGGAGGTGAGTGGGGTGTGAGAGCAGGATTCAGGAAAGGGGGAGCTGAGAGGGGTGAGATGCTGGATGCAGGAAAGGGGGAGGTGAGAGCGGGGGTGAGATGCTGGATGCAGGAAAGGGGGAGGTGAGAGGGGGGTGAGATGCTGGATTCAGGAAAGGGGGAGGTGAGAGGGGCGGAGATGCTGGATGCAGGAAAGGGGGAGGTGAGAGGGGTGAGATGCCGGATGCAGGAAAGGGGGAGGTGAGAGGGGTGAGATGCCGGATGCAGGAAAGGGGACGTGAGAGGGGTGAGATGCTGGATTCAGGAAAGGGGGCGGGGAGAGGGGGGGGAGATGCTGGATGCAGGAAAGGGGGAGGTGAGAGAGGGGAGATGCTGCATGCAGGAAAGGGGGAGGTGAGAGAGGGGAGATGCTGGATGCAGGAAAGGGGGAGGTGAGCGGGGGGTGAGATGCTGGATGCAGGAAAGGGGGAGGTGAGAGGGGGGGAGATGCTGATGCAGGAATGGAGGAGCTGAGAGTGGGGAGCTGCTGGATGCAGGACCGGGGGAGGTGAGAGAGGGGTGAGATGCCGGATGCAGGAAAGGGGACGTGAGAGGGGGGAGATGCTGAATGCAGGAAAGGGGGAGGTGAGAGGGGTGAGATTCTGGATTCAGGAAAGGGCGAGGTGAGAGGGGAGATGCAGGATGCAGGAAAGGGGGAGCTGAGAGGGGTGAGATGCTGGATGCAGGAAAGGGGGAGGTGAGAGAGGGGGTGAGATGCTGGATGCAGGAAAGGGGGAGCTGAGAGGGGTGAGATTCTGGATTCAGGAAAGGGGGAGGTGAGAGGGGGGAGAGAAGCTGGATTCAGGAAAGGGGGAGGGGAGAGGGGGGAGATGCTGGATGCAGGAAAGGGGGAGGTGAGAGGGGGGTGAGATGCTGGATGCAGGAAAGGGGGAGGTGAGAGAGGGGATGAGATGCTGGATGCAGGAAAGGGGGAGGTGAGCGGGGGCTGAGATGCTGGATGCAGGAAAGGGGGAGGTGAGAGAGGGGTGAGATGCAGTATGCAGGAAAGGGGGAGGTGAGAGAGGGGTGAGATGCAGGATGCAGGAAAGGGGGAGGTGAGTGGGGGGAGATGCTGGATGCAGGAAAGGGGGAGCTGAGAGGGGTGAGATTCTGGATTCAGGAAAGGGGGAGGTGAGAGGGGGGAGATGCTGGATGCAGGAAAGGGGGAGCTGAGAGGGGGGAGATGCTGGATGCAGGAAAGGGGGAGCTGAGAGGGGTGAGATTCTGGATGCAGGAAAGGGGGAGGTGAGAGAGGGGTAGGATGCAGGATGCAGGAAAGGGGGAGGTGAGTGGGGTGAGATGCTGGATGCAGGAACGGGGGAGCTGAGAGGGGTGAGATGCTGGATGCAGGAAAGGGGGAGGTGAGAGCGGGGGTGAGATGCTGGATGCAGGAAAGGGGTAGCTGAGAGGGGTGAGATTCTGGATTCAAGAAAGGGGGAGGTGAGAGGGGGAGATGCTGGATGCAGGAAAGGGGGAGGTGAGAGGGGTGAGATTCTGGATTCAGGAAAGGGGGAGGTGAGAGGGGGAGATGCAGGATGCAGGAAAGGGGGAGCTGAGAGGGGTGAGATGCTGGATGCAGGAAAGGGGGAGGTGAGAGAGGGGTGAGATGCTGGATGCAGGAAAGGGGGAGCTGAGATGGGTGAGATTCTGGATTCAGGAAAGGGGAAGGTGAGATGGGGGAGATGCTGGATTCAGGAAAGGGGGAGTTGAGAGGGGGGAGATGCTGGATGCAGGAAAGGGGGAGGTGAGAGGGGGTGAGTGAGAGGCTGGATGCAGGAAAGGGGGACGAGAGCGGGGGTGAGATGCTGGATGCAGGGAAGGGGGAGGTGAGAGAGGGGAGATGCAGGATGCAGGAAAGGGGGAGGTGAGAGAGGGTGAGATGCTGGATGCAGGAAAGGGGGAGGTGAGAGGGGGGAGATGCCGGATTCAGAAAAGGGGGAGGTGAGAGGGGGAGATGCAGGATGCAGGAAAGGGGGAGGTGAGAGAGGGGAGATGCTGGATGCAGGAAAGGGGGAGGTGAGAGGGGGGTGAGATGCTGGATGCAGGAAAGGGGGAGGTGAGAGGGGGTGAGATGCTGGATGCAGGAAAGGGGGAGGTGAGAGAGGGGAGATGCTGGATGCAGGAAAGGGGGAGGTGAGAGGGGGGTGAGATGCTGGATGCAGGAAAGGGGGAGGTGAGAGGGGGGTGAGATGCTGGAAGCAGGAAAGTGGGAGTAGAGAGGGGGGAGATGCTGGATGCAGGAAAGGGGGAGGTGAGAGAGGGGAGATGCTGGATGCAGGAAAGCGGGAGGTGAGAGAGCGGAGATGCTGGATGCAGGAAAGGGGGAGGTGAGAGAGGAGTGAGATGCTGGATGCAGGAAAGGGGGAGGTGAGAGGGGGAGATGCTGGATGCAGGAAAGGGGGAGGTGAGGGGGGTGAGATGCTGGATGCAGGAAAGGGGGAGGTGAGAGGGGGGGTGAGATGCTGGATTCAGGAAAGGGGGAGGTGAGAGGGGCGGATATGCTGGATGCCGGAATGGGGGTGGTGAGAGGGGTGAGATGCTGGATGCAGGAAAGGGGGAGGTGAGAGGGGTGAGATGCCGGATGCAGGAAAGGGGACGTGAGAGGGGGGAGATGCTGGATTCAGGAAAGGGGGATGTGAGAGGGGGGGAGATGCTGGATGCAGGAAAGGGGGAGAGGTGAGAGAGGGGAGATGCTGGATGCAGGAAAGGGGGAGGTGAGAGGGGAGTGAGATGCTGAATGCAGGAAAGGGGGAGGTGAGAGAGGGGTGAGAAGCAGGATCCAGGAAAGGGGGAGCAGAGAGGGGGGAGAGATGCAGGATGCAGGAAAGGGGGAGGGGAGGTGAGAGGGGGGAGATGCTGGATGCAGGAAAGGGGGAGCTGAGAGGGGGGAGATGCTGGATGCAGGAAAGGGGGAGCTGAGAGGGGTGAGATTCTGGATTCAGGAAAGGGGGAGGTGAGAGAGGGGTGACATGCAGGATGCAGGAAAGGGGGAGCTGAGAAGGGGGGAGATCCTGGATGCAGGAAAGGGGGAGCTGAGAGGGGTGAGATTCTGGATTCAGGAAAGGGGGAGGTGAGAGAGGGGTGAGATGCAGGATGCAGGAAAGGGGGAGGTGAGAGAGGGGTGAGATGCAGGATGCAGGAAAGGGGGAGGTGAGTGGGGTGAGATGCAGGATGCAGGAAAGGGGGAGCTGAGAGGGGTGAGATGCTGGATGCAGGAAAGGGGGAGGTGAGAGCGGGGGGTGAGATGCTGGATGCAGGAAAGGGGGAGCTGAGAGGGGTGAGATTCTGGATTCAAGAAAGGGGGAGGTGAGAGGGGGGAGATGCTGGATGCAGGAAAGGGGGAGGTGAGAGAGGGGTGAGATTCTGGATTCAGGAAAGGGGGAGGTGAGAGGGGGAGATGCTGGATGCAGGAAAGGGGGAGGTGAGAGGGAGGAGATGCTGGATGCAGGAAAGGGGGAGGTGAGAGGGATGAGATTCTGGATTCAGGAAAGGGGGAGGTGAGAGGGGGGAGATGCTGGATGCAGGAAAGGGGGGAGGTGAGAGGGGGTGAGATGCTGGATGCAGGAAAGGGGGAGGTGAGAGGGGGGGGAGATGCTGGTTGCAGGAAAGGGGGCGGTGTGAGCGGGGAGATGCTGGATGCAGGAAAGGGGGAGGTGAGAGGGGGTGAGATGCTAGATTCAGGAAAGGGGGAGGTGCGGGGGGGGAGATGCTGGCTGCAGGAAAGGGGGAGGTGAGAGGGGGGTGAGATTCTGGATTCAGGAAAGGGGACGTGAGAGAGGGGTGAGATGCTGGATGCAGGAAAGGGGGAGCTGAGAGGGGTGAGATGCTGGATGCAGGAAAGGGGGAGGTGAGAGGGGGGTGAGATGCTGGATGCAGGAAAGGGGGAGTTGAGAGAGGGGTGAGATGCAGGATGCAGGAAAGGGGGAGGTGAGAGAGGAGTGAGATGCTGGATGCAGGAAAGGGGGAGGTGAGAGGGGTTTGATGCCGGATGCAGGAAAGGGGGAGGTGAGAGTGGGGTGAGATGCAGGATGCAGGAAAGGGGGAGGTGAGAGAGGGGCTGTGATGCTGGATGCAGGAAAGGGGGAGGTGAGAGAGGGGAGATGCAGGATGCAGGAAAGGGGGAGCTGAGAGGGGTGAGATGCTGGATGCAGGAAAGGGGGAGGTGAGAGGGGGGAGATGCAGGAAAGGGGGAGGTGAGAGGGGGGTGAGATTCTGGATGCAGGAAAGGGGGAGGTGAGAGGGGTGAGATTCTGGATTCAGGAAAGGGGGAGGTGAGAGGGGGAGATGCAGGATGCAGGAAAGGGGGAGCTGAGAGGGGTGAGATGCTGGATGCAGGAAAGGGGGAGGTGAGAGAGGGGGTGTGAAATGCTGGATGCAGGAAAGGGGGAGCTGAGAGGGGTGAGATTCTGGATTCAGGAAAAGGGGGAGGTGAGAGGGGGGAGATGCTGGATTAAGGAAAGGGGGAGGTGAGAGGGGGGAGATGCTGGATGCAGGAAAGGGGGAGGTGAGAGGGGGGAGAGATGCAGGATGCAGGAAAGGGGGAGGTGAGAGGGGAGATGCTGGATGCAGGAAAGGGGGAGCTGAGAGGGGTGAGATGCTGAATGCAGGAAAGGGGGAGGTGAGAGAGGGGGTGAGATGCTGGATGCAGGAAAGGGGGAGGTGAGAGGGGGAGATGCTGGATACAGGAAAGGGGGAGGTGAGAGGGGGGTGAGATGCTGGATGCAGGAAAGGGGGAGGTGAGAGGGGGGTGAGATGCTGTATTCAGTAAAGGGGGAGGTGAGAGGGGGGGAGATGCTGGATGCAGGAAAGAGGGAGGTGAGAGGGGTGAGATGCGGGATGCAGGAAAAGGGGGACGTGAGAGGGGGAGATGCTGGATTCAGGAAAGGGGGAGGTGAGGGGGGGGGAGATGCTGGATGCAGGAAAGGGGGAGGTGAGAGAGGGGAGATGCCGGATGCAGGAAAGGGGGAGGTGAGAGAGGGGTGAGATGCCGGATGCAGGAAAGGGGACGTGAGAGAAGGGAGATGCTGGATTCAGGAAAGGGGGAGGTGAGAGGGAGGAGATGCTGGATGCAGGAAAGGGGGAGGTGAGAGGGGGAGATGCAGGATGCAGGAAAGGAGGAGCTGAGAGGGGTGAGATGCTGGATGCAGGAAAGGGGGAGGTGAGAGTGGGGTTGAGATGCTGGATGGAGGAAAGGGGGAGGGTAGAGGGTGGAGATGCTGGATGCAGGAAAGGGGGAGGTGAGAGGGGGGTGAGATGCTGGATGCCGGATAGGGGGCGGTGAGAGAGGGGTGAGATGCTGGATTCAGGAAAGGGGGAGGTGAGAGGGGGGAGATGCCAGATTCAGGAAAGGGGGAGGTGAGAGGGGGGGAGATGCAGGATGCAGGAAAGGGGGAGGTGAGAGGGATGAGATTCTGGATTCAGGAAAGTGGGAGGTGAGAGTGGGGAGATGCTGGATGCAGGAAAGGGGGAGGTGAGAGAGGGGTGAGATTGCTGGATGCAGGGGGGGAGGGGGAGGTGAGAGGGGGTGAGATGCTGGATGCAGGAAAGGGGGAGGTGAGAGAGGGTGAGATGCTGGATGCAGGAAAGGGGGAGGTGAGAGGGGGGAGATGCCAGATTCAGGAAAGGGGGAGGTGAGAGAGGGGAGATGCTGGAAGCAGGAAAGGGGGAGGTGAGAGGGGGGAGATGCAGGATGCAGGAAAGGGGGAGGTGAGAGGCGTGAGATGCTGGATGCATGAAAGGGGGGAGGTGAGAGGGGGTGAGATTCTGGATTCAGGA
The DNA here is from genome assembly GCA_033557465.1 of Ichthyophis bannanicus. NCBI lineage: Eukaryota > Metazoa > Chordata > Amphibia > Gymnophiona > Ichthyophiidae > Ichthyophis > Ichthyophis bannanicus. The sequence continues at coordinate 1,012,912,216 of CM066034.1, read as the reverse complement.
AAGGGGGAGGTGAGAGAGGGGTGAGATGCAGTATGCAGGAAAGGGGGAGGTGAGAGAGGGGAGATGCTGGATGCAGGAAAGGGGGAGGTGAGAGGGGGTGAGATGCAGGATGCAGGAAAAGGGGGAGGTGTGAGAGAGGGGGAGATGCTGGATGCAGGAAAGGGGGCGGTGAGAGGGGGTGAGATGCTGGATGCAGGAAAGGGGGAGGTGAGAGGGGGGTGATGCTGGATGCAGGAAAGGGGGAGGTGAGAGTGGAGTGAGATGCTGGATGGCAGGAAAGGGGGAGGTGAGAGGGGGGAGATGCCGGATTCAGAAAAGGGGGAGGTGAGAGAGGGGGGAGATGCTGGATGCAGGAAAGGGGGAGGTGAGAGAGGGGGGAGATGCTGGTTGCAGGAAAGGGGGAGGTGAGAGAGAGGAGTGAGATGCTGGATGCAGGAAATGGGGAGGTGAGAGGGGTGAGATGCCGGATGCAGGAAAGGGGGAGGTGAGAGGGAGGAGATGCCGGATTCAGGAAAGGGGGAGGTGAGAGGGGGGAGATGCTGGATTCAGGAAAGGGGGAGGTGAGAGGGGTGAGATGCTGGGTGCAGGAAAGGGGGAGGTGAGAGGGGGGTGAGATGCAGGATGCAGGAAAGGGGGAGGTGTGCGTGGGGCTGTGATGCTGGATGCCGGAACGGGGGAGGTGAGAGAGGGGAGATGCAGGATGCAGGAAAGGGGGAGCTGAGAGGGGTGAGATGCTGGATGCAGGAAAGGGGGAGGTGAGAGAGGGGGTGAGTTGCTGGATGCAGGACAGGGGGAGGTGAGTGGGGGGAGATGCTGGATGCAGGAAAGGGGGAGGTGAGAGGGGGGTGAGATGCTGGATGCAGGAAAGGGGGAGGTGAGAGGGGGGTGAGATACTGGATTCAGGAAAGGGGGAGGTGAGAGGGGGGAGATGCTGGATGCAGGAAAGGGGGAGCTGAGAGGGGTGAGATGCTGGATGCAGGAAAGGGGGAGGTGAGAGAGCGGTGAGATGCTGGATGCAGGAAAGGGGGAGGTGAGAGGGGGTGAGATGCTGGATGCAGGAAAGGGGGAGGTGAGAGAGGGGTGAGATGCAGGATGCAGGAAAGGGGGAGGTGAGAGGGGGATGAGATGCTGGATGCAGGAAAGGGGGAGGTGAGAGGGGGTTGAGATGCTGGATGCAGGAAAGGGGGAGGTGAGCGGGGGGTGAGATGCTGGATGCAGGAAAGGGGGAGGTCAGTGAGGGGTGAGATGCTGGATGCAGGAAAGGGGGAGGTGAGAGAGGGGTGAGATGCAGGATGCAGGATAGGGGGAGGTGAGAGGGGGATGAGATGCTGGATGCAGGAAAGGGGGAGGTGAGAGGGGGAGATGCAGGATGCAGGAAAGGGGGAGGTGAAATATGGGCGAGATGGTGGATGCAGGAAAGGGGGCGGTGAGAGCGGGGTGAGATGCCGGATGCAGGAATGGGGGAGGTGAGAGGGGTGCGATGCTGGATGCAGGAAAGGGGGAGGTGAGAGGGGGTGTGATGCTGGATGCAGGAAAGGGGGAGGGGAGAGGGGGGGGATGGTGGATGCCGGAAAGGGGGAGGTGAGAGGGGGGTGAGATGCTGGATGCAGGAAAGGGGGAGGTGAGAGGGGGAGGGGGATGAGATGCTGGATGCAGGAAAGGGGGAGGTGAGAGGGGGAGATGCAGGATGCAGGAAAGGGGGAGGTGAAATATGGGTGAGATGGTGGATGCAGGAAAGGGGGAGGTGAGAGAGGGGTGAGATGCCGGATGCAGGAATGGGGGAGGTGAGAGGGGTGAGATGCCGGATTCAGGAAAGGGGGAGGTGAGAGGGGGGAGATGCTGGATGCAGGAAAGGGGGAGGTGAGAGGGGGTGAGATGCTGGATGGTTGATTGGGGGAGGTGAGAGGGGGGAGATGCAGGATGCAGGAAAGGGGGAGGTGAGAGGGGGGAGATGCAGGATGCAGGAAAGGGGGAGGTGAGAGAGGGTGAGATGCCGGATGCAGGAAAGGGGGAGGTGAGAGAGGGGTGAGATTCTGGATGCAGGAAAGGGGACGTGAGAGAGGGGTGAGATGCTGGATTCAGGAAAGGGGACGTGAGAGAGGGGTGAGATGCTGGATTCAGGAAAGGGGACGTGAGAGAGGGGTGAGATGCTGGATTCAGGAAAGGGGACGTGAGAGAGGGGTGAGATGCTGGATTCAGGAAAGGGGACGTGAGAGAGGGGTGAGATGCTGGATTCAGGAAAGGGGACGTGAGAGAGGGGTGAGATGCTGGATTCAGGAAAGGGGACGTGAGAGAGGGGTGAGATGCTGTATTCAGGAAAGGGGACGTGAGAGAGGGGTGAGATGCTGGATTCAGGAAAGGGGATGTGAGAGAGGGGTGAGATGCTGGATTCAGGAAAGGGGACGTGAGAGAGGGGTGAGATGCTGGATTGCTGGTGGGGTGTGATCCTGACTTTTTGCCCCAGGTGCAAAAAAAGCTGATCCCGGCTCTGCCCATTAGAGGGGAGACCTAATGGGTTATTAGGAAGGGCACATCCTAAGGGAAGAAAGGGACCTGATGGGGAGTGGCAAAAGAAGAGTAAAAGATGTTGTTTCATGTGAGAGAAAAGGGTTCGTTGATGGGGACGCGGGAAGAAAGGTGGGAAGGTGGTGCTTGAGGTCAGAGAATTTGGACAGAGAAAGGGTAGTCTCTGATGGGAAAGGAATCCAGATGAAGTATGCCTAAGAACACAGGAACATAAGATATGCCATAGTGGGTCAGACCAAGGTCCATCAAGCCCAGTATCCTGTTTCCAACAGTGGCCAATCTAGGTCATATTTATCTAGCAGTTTCCCCAAAAGACACAGGTCCCACAATGCTTGTACCGGGTCAAGCATTGATATCTTGGGTCCCTTCTTAATAATGGTTTATTGACCTTTCCTCCAGGAACTTGTCCAAACCTTTTTCAAACCCAGCTACACTAACAGCCTTTACTACATCCTCCGGTAACAAATTCCAGAGTTTGATTACACGTTGAGTGAAGAAATATTTTCTTTTATTAGTTTTAAATAGGTTACCCTGTAGCTTCATTGCATGTCCCCTAGTCTTTCTATATTCTGATAACGTAAACAGTCGATCTACGTTTACCCGTTCCACTCCGTTCATTAATTTATAGACTTCTATCATATCTCCCCTCAGCCGTCTCTTTTCCAGGTTGAAGAGCCCCAACCTTTTTAGCCTTTCTTCATAGAGGTATCCTTCCATCCCCTTTACTATTTTAGTGGCTCTTCTCTGTACCTCTTCTAATAACACTATATCCTATTTAAGATACAGCGACCAGAATTGCACACAATATTCAAGGTGCGGTCGCACCATGGAACGATACAGAGGCATTGTAATATCCTTTTGTTAGGCATTACAGATGATTTTAATGATAGTTCACAGATTACTAATAGTAGGTCTGCAATCTCATATTTCAGTTCTTTCAACACCCTTGGATGTATACCACCAGTCCAGATGATTTGCTACTCTTCGGTTTATCAAATAGTTGTAATATAACTTCCCGTTGTATCAATATTTCTTTCAATTCTTCTGCGGCATCACCTTTAAATACCACTTCAGTCATGGGTAACATCCTTACATCTTCCTCAGCAAAGAATTCATTCAGTCTCCCTGCTTTGGCCTTGTCCCCTCTTATGCCCCTTTTTACCACTCTATCATCTAATGGTTCAACTGACTCTCTCACAGATCATTTGCTATGAATGCACTTGAAAAAGCCTTTATTATGCTTTTTTGCATCCACAGCAAGGCTTCTTCTCAAATTTTTTCTTTGCCTGCCTTATCAATGCCTTGCATCTAACTTGCCAGTGCTTATGTTGTTTCCAGTTTTCGTCATTTGGCTCCTTTTTCCATTTCCTGAAAGATGCTTTTTAGGCAACAACAGTCTCTCTTATCTCACCTTTAAACCATGCTGGCAGTTTTTGGACTTCTTTCCACTTTTCTTAAAATGTGAAATACAGTTGGTCTGGGCTTCCAAGATAGTATTTTTAAACACCACCCATGCTTGATGTAGTACTGTTGATTTCCTTTCTGTCTTTCCTCAATTTATTAAATCAACACGATCATGCTAGGTAGGATCACTATTGACAAGTGGCTCCAACACCCTTATCTCTTGCACCAGATCTTGTGTTCCACTAAGGACTAGGTTCCTGATGTGGAAGGCGGAGCCCAAAGATAGATGAGTAGGTGTGCCTTATGGGAACGGGCAGAAGAAGGGGGCAGCAAGGAGAGAGAGCATGGAAGTCAGGGAAGTAGGAAGAGGGAGAGCTCTGTAATCAGTGGGTGCCCCTTGCACCTGCATCCTCATACATGTTGCACTCCCCATTCCTGCAATATAGGATAACAAAATTAATAAACATCAAGCGCAGTGTATAAATATCGGGCTGTATATGTTCCTACTCCCTACTTCTGTGTAATTATGCTGACCTATACATGCATGTCCAAGATGCTCATAAAATTACCCCCAAAGAAAGGAATTTTGTAGCAGTGTGCTTCATCTGTGAAGACCTATGGGTCCATGTGCGTGGCCTGTTTTGTAAAGGCAACATATGCATCTAGGCATCTTTATCAAATTGTCAAAGCCGGCAGAATGTTTCCACACAAGTTTAGGAGTCTATGTGTTTATGTTATAAGATGCATTGCATAAGTGCCCGACGGTGTTATATATGGGGAGAACATCTTTAAACTCACCAAAGAACCTTCTGATCTATAGGAAAAGGGAGGTGGTTAGACTTTCTCCAACGGACTTTCCTGCTAAAATTCAAATTCAAATTTCCCATCTCAATCCCACCAATCTTGTTTGAGGATTACTATATAAAAGAACAGACATCCACTGCTTAACCATGTCACCGTGAAGAAAATCATAGTATGACCTGAAAAACTGCAAAGACCATCATACTGGCTGCAGAAGCCTAAGAGAACTGTGTTATAACTGCTTTATACAATCTGTCCTAATTACAGACAAATAGGTCATTTGAAAATTGCCCACCATTCCTGTAGGTTACAGTAAGCTCTCTGAGTTTGCATAACTCTCACAACCTATTGTTTTATTTTAATTTAATGAGAGTTTCCTTATCATCCTGCTAGAAAAGTCTAGACATATGGGTTATGCTCCCTTGCCAGCAGGTGGAGACAAATGTGAGTAACTTTCAATGATGTCGTCACTCAGTGTCTTCTGGTGCCGCACTGAGGGAAGCCAGTACTGTCTGCCCCCAGCACTTTGCAAGTTGTGTGGCCTGGTGCAGCAGCACAAATAAGCCTGTCTCCCTGGCCCAGATCATGGTATTGTGGCCTGTGTGTTTGAGACCTTGGCCCAACATTTGCTCAGAGCTTGGGTGCGTCTATTGTGTTCTGGAGCTGACAGTTATCCTGTATCCAGTGCTGTTAGTGGTAGGCTGGAGAGCGAGCAGGAGAATCTCACATGGCCCCTGAGCGGGGTTGGCAAGTCTAGATCCAGGCCTCCCTTCCCTTTCCACATGTTCTGCTGTTTTTCTAGTTTTTGCTAATGTTTTGAATTTGTTTCTATTACCTTAATTGACTCTTTTGTGCTGCTTGAATAAAGCAGATTCAAACTTTAAAAAAAGCCTTTGTAAGTGGCTGGAAAGGCCCTTCTCAGGTGAGAGCCAGGTGACAGGATTCCCTTACCAATTAGAGATTCCATTTTCAGTGTGGTTTTGTTTTTCATTGGCTTTTTATCTTCATGTTTTTCTTTTAACTGTGTCTGAGCTGTGCAGCAATCCCCAGTGCACGGAGGTGTGCTGTTTCCAGCTTCCATCGAGTGAGCTCCACAGCTGGCTCCTTTTGCCACAAGTGTTATAGAGAAGCCTCGGAGTAGGGTTGCCAACTGCCTCCAGATCCACCCGACAGGCTTCATCCAGTCCTGGGTTTACCCCATTACATGCAAGGACTTGTAGTTTTGCTTTTTTTATGGAGTGCAATAGAGAAATTAGAATACACATTCCTGCATACAATGGGCTAAACTCAGGACTGGATTTGCCTGTTGGGCACATCTGGAGCCAGTTGGCAACCATAGCCTGGGGGCACACTTCTTTTTTGCATTGTCAGGACCCTTCTGCGGGGGCCCTGGGGACCAATGCCAATTTTGCTACCTCTTCTGCATCTATTGCGATTGTGACACCAGTGGGGATGGTGGCCATCTTGGAGGCCTAAATGATCCCAGCTGAAAGGGAGCATGGTGAGGTGGCTGTAGCCTGAGGTCCTTTGGAAACCAGTCAGGAACCGTGGCAGGAGGTTCAAAGTAACCTTTATTGATCCACGGATAAGGTGCGCCAAACCCAACACAGGCCGTGTTTCGTACACCACTTCCTCAGGGGTTATAGGCTCACTATAAAAGTATATACACATACATGTGAAAACCACAGCAAACAGAAATGGTTGTATAAACATGAATACAAAAGGACAAATCATATTATACCACATTAAATAAATGAATCTGTAAATGAATAAATAAAAAAATAAAATATAAAAAATAAATATTAAATAAAAATTATTAATTAAAAATATATTTAACAAAAAACTTTAATAATAATGATAAACAATAAATAAATTAATTAATTTTTTTTAAAAAAACATGTAAAATCTCATGATGCGATAACTCACTTGCTAAAATTATAACATATTGTGTTACAATAAAAAATATATTTTTCCATAATAGTGATAATGACAGTGAAAAATAAATTATAGTAATAACACTTAAAAACTGAATGTATCAACTATATATATGTATTTTTCCATAAATAACTTCTTATTTAAAATCCCGAGAACTAAAGAAAAAGGAGAAACGAAAGGAGAAAATGAGGAGGAGGAGGACTTAAAAACCAAAAATTATATAAATTGTGAATGCCAATGCCCAACTTGAAGTAAAACTAAGTATGAATTAAATTATATAAAAAAAATAAATAAATAAATAAATAAAAAATAAAAAAATAAAAAATAATAAAAAATAAAAACAAATAAAAATATATTAATAAATACATTAAAAAACATAATGAATGATTGTATATGCACACACGTGTGTAAATTAATTAAAACAATAATAAAATAATAAATAATAAAATAATAAAATAATAATATAATAGTATAATATAAAATAATAATAAAATAATCAAAAAATTGTGTGAACATGGAATCATTATTGTTTAAATATTACAAAAAAATGACAATAAAATAAAAAATAAAAAATAATAAATAAAACCATATAGCTATAAAAAATATTAGAACCTACCACTGCACCAAGCCAAATACAGAAAGCCTTTTGCTGAGCAGAGGCACATTTCCACCTGCCTCTGGTGCGCGATGCAATTAAGATTGCATGTAAAGGAAAACTAAAACAATAAACAAATAAAATCAACAAAAGGGTTAAACATTGGCAAAGTCAACTTAGGTGAGATTTTATCTCTCAGGGTGATCATAAGCATAAGAACCATCATAAGATGAGGGGAAACGTGAGGTGAGGAGAGCCAAGTAATCCACCGGTTGGAACATATACAAAAAAAGTCGGGCGATGTGATCCTTAGAGAGATGTGATCCTTAGAGAGATTGTAAGCTATGAAGTGTGTCTTACTTTAATACTATACTAATTTTCACAATCTAACCCGACAAAAATTGAAGATTTTACCAAGAGATTATTTGTCTTAAAACCATACAACCAGCCACTGGCATGTTGCCAATATAGCGAACCCAAAGTAAAGGTGAGAAGGGGAAGGTACCGTCTTGCTTATACTGTGTGTTAAAGGCTGACCATGTACATATTAGCATTTAGTGCTACTAGAATAAGAATGTTATGTGTAAAGTGGACTTCTTGCTAAGGCGAAAAAGGGACTATGAAAGCGGCGGAACATAGTGAAAAACATGTGACTGTCGGAAAAACGAGTGCTCTTATCCATTTTTCAATTATTCAAGCGGCACTATGTTAAACCTGCTCAAATCATAAATTAATTGTTCTTGCGACAGGACTAATGAGGAAAAATTTAGTGAAAATCAAAAACATTTTGTGCCGGAGACAGCGAGCCCCTAACCGCCGTCACCTCATAGCATGATTGAAGAAATGTTAATGAAGAAGCGATCTGTGTTCATGTACTCGTTACTTTTAGGGCATCAGTGAAAGACCCAAAATTATCCTTGAACAATTGTGGGATACCTCTATAGCTTATAAAATTGCTGCATCTTATAAATTATCTAGCCTGGAAATAAACTGAAAATAAACTAGGTACTTTCGTGAACAGGGCACCTCGCACTGCTTATAACTTCACTATTTATTTGCTCATCCATTGTTTGGCGGGAAACCAGAAACATTCAAAACTGCAAACCCTCATCACATTCGTAATGTTGTGCAAAAATGTTTCAACAAAGAGTGTTTTAATTTTTAAACTTTTTAAACAGAACGGAGGGTGGCCTGTGATTAAAAAATATTAAACTTAACAGTATTGCTGAACCATTAGTTGGTTAAAATCCAAGAAACATCTGTACCGGAGATGCTGAGTAACTGACCGCCGCGTATTGACATAAGTTAAAATTGTAAAAGTGAAATAAAACACCGTGTACATGTTACTTTAAAAGACTAAATGGAGTATGTAATACCTTAACAAATGTAAAATACCTCCATAACCCCAAAAAAACATACCACATATGATGGGTTATCCAAACTTAAAAACCACTTGATACAGTCACAAGACCGGGCACCTCGCACTAATTCTGACATTGCAGATAACTGCACATGCGTGCTTCTTTAAGGCGCCGTTTTGGCGGGAAAAAACGGACATTTAAAACCCCAGCTCATTGTTGTTTAAAGGGTTTATGCCGCACCAAAACCATTGCATTTTCTAAAATCGGGGGATGACACAAACACAAAAGCACTGATGACAATGTTATGGGAACCCAAAGGGAAAAACAAAAATTAACTAGTTAAAACGTTAACCAATTAAATTATAATATTAAGAACATTAACCAATTAGATTATAATATAAAAAATAAATAAATCAATAATAAATATAATAATAATAAATAAAAAATATTAAAAAATATATTTTGTATGAAAAACTGTTAAAAACAAAGCCCTAAATTGGAGGTACTTTGAACATTAGAAGGTGTGTCTATCAGAAAAAAAATTTTTTATTAATAAAAAATTAAAAAATTAAAGTATTAATTAAAAATTTAAAATATTAATTAAAAAATAAATAAAAAACCAAGGAGGGAACATAAGCGTGCCTGACTCAGCTACAGAAACACTGATAAATCTTGATCCATGTTTAATCCATGTGGTACCATGGAATTTAACAAAAAAATATATTTTTGTTCCAATCTGGCTGTAGTTTTAACTAAATCTCCCCCTCTCCAGTTTACTTTTATTTTTTTCAACACAAAGAATTTTATGTCAGCCAAAGCATGTCCCATGTCTAACCAATGTTGTACAATGGGTTTATCGGTTAATCTTCTTCGTACGCAACTTTTATGTTCCACTATACGTGTTCGTATACAACGGTTGGTCCTACCTACATACAGTTTGCCACAAGGGCACTGTATCACGTATATTACATTTGCTGTTGCACAATTTGAAAAGTCAGTAATGTAAAATCTTTTTTGAGTGTCTGGATGCGTAAAAAACCCCCTCACGGGCAAAACATTAAGACATACCGAGCAATGACCACACTGAAACTGGCCCTTGAATTTTGACAACCGTCTGCGTTCAGTAAAAGCTGATGGAACCAACAAATTCCTAAGGTTAATATTTCTTTTATGGGCAACAATAAGAGAGGTGTCACGAAAACCAGGAAGAGACTGGATAAGATGCCATTCTTTTTTGAGGATATGTACTATCTTCCGCGACTGTAAAGAATATAGAAGGGGGCAAACCAGTGTAGATTGTTGGTGGACCCTTCGTGTTTGAAGTAAATTGTCACGCGGCTCTCTTCGTGCTCTCGTGTATGCATCTTCGATGCAACGAGAAGGATATTGTCGTGTCTTAAAGCGCTGGGTCAAATCTTGTGCGTGCCTTTCAAAATCTTGTGTAGTAGAACAGACTCTCTTCACTCTAAGAAATTATCCCACGGGTAAATTGGTCTTAAGAGCGGGATTGTGAAAACTTGTGTAATGAAGAAACTGGTTTTTATCTGTGGGTTTTCTATACAATGTAGTGGTAAGTGAACCTCCATTTTTTTGAACAAGGAGATCTAAGAACGGGATGCGTGAGGGGTCATACGTGAGCTGGAACCTAAGATTGTTGTCTAGACTATTAATCCAATTGTTAAATTCTGAAAGCAAATTTACAGAGCCCTTCCATAGAATAAAAATGTCATCAATGTACCTGACCCAGAGCAGTACCTCATTTTTAAATGGGTGTTGCCTCAAAAAATCCTTTTCAAACTGATACATGTAGAGATTGGCGATGTCGGGAGCCATGGAGGACCCCATGGCTACCCCCTTTATCTGCTGATAAAAAAGCTCTCGGAAACAAAAATAATTTTTGCACATTGCTAGTTCTGCTAGTGATAGAAGAAAACTGGTGGGAATACGTTTGTGATCTTGTCTAACCATTAAAAAATGCTCAATAACCTTTAAGGCCCCATCTTGTGGGATATTTGTATACAAGGATTCAACGTCAAGTGTGACCAAAATCACGTCATCTCCCAGACCGCTAAAGGAGGAGAAAATATTGATAGCGTGGGAGGAATCACGTATGTATGACTCCATTTCCATAACAAAGGGCCGCAAAATAACGTCAATTAACTGTGAAAGCGGTTCCAAAAGTGAACCTATGGCAGACACAATAGGTCTGCCAGGAGGTTTTTCTAAAGATTTATGTATCTTCGGGATTATGTATATTGTGGGGATCACTGGTTTATCCACTATGAGAAACTCTTTCTCCTTTTTGGTGATGTACCCTATTTCATACGCATTAAGAACCAAATTGTCAATGTAGCGTTTAAGTGCCTCTGTGGGATCATCATCTAACCTTTGATAAAATTTTCTGTCACTGAGTTGTCTGTTAACTTCTTCCACATACATATCTTTATCTAAAACCACTATGGCGCCTCCTTTATCAGCCGGTTTTATAATTATAGTGGAATTTTCTTGCAAAGATTTAATGGCTCGCTTTTCACCTACTGTTAGGTTATGATATGGCAACTTCCCGTTTTCATCTATTGCTTCTATTTGTTGCAAAACAACTCGTTCGAAAGCTTCAATAAGAGGATCTGTTAGGGGGGGTGGAATCCATTTCGATTTCTTAGTAATGACTGATATATCTGCAGAGGGTGTTGTTTGAGTACTAAAAAAATGCTGAATGCGTATTTTCCTGAAAAATTTGTATAAATCTACCCGTGTTTCAAAAGGGTCGTACCGCTTAGTGGGAACGAAAGATAGACCTTTATTTAAAACTGATGCTTCGTCTGTTGTCAATTGATATTTTGAAATATTAACCACTACATCATCTGTCAATGGTCTCTCTCGTATGAGTAGTCCCCTCTCCACTGACCTCTCCCTCGTCCACGACCCCGCCCGCGGCCGCGACCTCTGTGAACAAAACCTGACTTGTTCGAATATGGATCCCGTCCTTGATCTTGATTCGGAAGAGAGGACAGGCGTTTCCGGGAAGATTCCAGGCCGCCCCCCTTCCAAAACCTGAGGAAGTGGTGTACGAAACACGGCCTGTGTTGGGTTTGGCGCACCTTATCCGTGGATCAATAAAGGTTACTTTGAACCTCCTGCCACGGTTCCTGACTGGTTTCTGTTGCCTACGTGGTAGTTTGCTGTTTCTTGGTGGAGCCTGAGGTCCTTTGGGACATCAGAGCCCATTCTTGTCCAGCTTTAACCAGCACTCCTGAAATAGTTCATGGGCTATTTTCAGTCTTTAGCAGCTACCTGGAAAACCCTCTCACTGGCCTCCCCTACAGGAAACGGAGGGCCTCCAACTCTTGCAGTAAGAGGATTAAGTGCACCCACTGTGCTTTTTGCCTATCCGTTCTTTCAGGAGCCCAGCCTTATCCCCTATGGGCAGAAGATTTGTTTATGTTTATTTATTTATTTATTTAACATCTTTTATATACCGCGCTATTTGTTATCAGTGCGGTTTACATTTAACAAAGGTTGCTCAATTCAGTCGAGACTGTTTTGCGCTTACATTCTAACAGGAGATAAAACTTGGAACAAATAGAGGGTAACTATATACATATTGACATAGAGCATAAGATTATGACTTGGCCGGTATTGTCACGAAATACTAATAGGTGGAGCTGCTATTACTTGAGACCCATTTGTTTATGTAGTTTGTGGAGAGTTGGGGGGTGATTGATCAGGGGCAGGGTGGATGTTTGTGCGAAGTGTAGCAGGAAGATGTGGTGTTTGATTGCCTTCCGGAACTGAATGAGGTCTTTGATCGATCTTATTTCCGGTAGGGAGATCGTTCCAGCATTTTGGGGCATAGAAGGCGAAGGCTCTTCTCCTGGTTGTTTGGGTGCACTTTATGGAGTCTTTAGAGATGATCAAACTGTTGTCTGTTATTGTCCTCCTCATTCTGTTTTTCGGGGTAGGGGTGATGAGGTCCTTGAGTGTCAGCATTTGATATATGCAGCATTTATTTATTTAGGCTTATATACTGCTTTTCACTGGGTCAAAGCGGTTTACATTGAACAAAACATTAAGTACATAAGAACATAAGAGATGCCATACTGGGACAGACCAAGGTCCATCAAGCCCAGTATCCTGTTTCCAACCGTGGCCAATCTAGGTCATACGTACCTAGCAGTTTCCCCAAGAGACACAGGTTCTACAATGCTTGTATTGGGTCAAGCATTGATATCCTGGGTCCCTTCTTAATAATGGTTTATGGACCTTTCCTCCAGGAACTTGTCCAAACCTTTTTTAAACCCAGCTACACTAACAGCCTTTACTACATCCACCGGGAACAAATTCCAGAGTTTGATTACACGTTGAATGAAAAAATATTTTCTTTTATTAGTCTTAAATAGTTTACCCTGTAGCTTCATTGCATGTCCCCTAGTCTTTCTATATTCTGATAACGTAAACAATCGACCTACGTTTACCCGTTTCACTCCGTTCATTAATTTATAAACTTCAATCATATCTCCCCTCAGCCATCTCTTTTCCAGGTTAAAGAGCCCTAACCTTTGTAGCCTCTCTTCATAGGAGTATCCTTCCATCCCCTTTACCATTTTGATGGCTCTTCTCTGAACCTTTTCTAATAACGCTATATCCTTTTTAAGATACGGCGGCCAGAATTGCACACAATATTCAAAGTGCGGTCTCACCATGGAACGATACAGAGGTATTATAATATCATTTGTTTTATTCTCCATTCCTTTCCTTATGATACCTAGCATTCTATTTGCTCTCTTGGTCGCCGCTGCACACTGGGCAGAGGGTTTTAACATGTTATCCAGAATGACGCCTAAATCTTTTTCCTGGGTGGTGTACATAGAACAAAAGAGATCTTAGCTAACAAATAACAGAGTTATCCTAACAATTAATTTACTAGTTACATAGAGGTCAATTCCATTAATGCACGTCCAGCCCGCTGTACAGCTAGGCAGAATCGGGCATACAAAGTTAGACCTGATTCTGATCTCACAGCCCCCACAGGATCAGAATCGGGTCTAGCACCTGGACGTGCAGGTCTGGACCTAATTCTGTCCTGCCATACGTCCCAGCGACTATCCGGCTAACTCAGCTGGTCCCGTGAATGGAGCTGTGGTGCCATGGCTCTATTCACGAGCCACGATCCTGGTCCACCGAACCCGGAAGCCTGTTCCCAAGGCCTGGGTCAGGCTGCGGGGAACCCCCTGTACCCCCTTACTTGTGTTCCCGGCTCCTGCACCACGATCCCCTTCTGTAAGTCCCCCATCTAGATTCAAGGACCCGGACATACAGGACCGACTTCTGAATCGGCCCTGTATGTCCAGGGTCAGGGCCTGTCCATGCCCCTCCCTCGCTCCGCCTCTTGAATGCCCCCTCCCGCCTCCATCTAGGCCTTCCTGTACAAACCTGCTGTACGTACAGGGAGGGTTTTGATGAGGCCAGCAGGACGACCGATAGTGGAGAAGGACGTCCTGTTGGGACGTCCAACCCCGCTATTCGCGGGACAGAATGACTCCATAGTGATTAAGGCCATTATTTGCAACAAAGAACTATATATATTAATGAACTATATACAATTGGACAGTTATATACAATGGTATATATTTTGTTATCAGAAATAGTCTCCAGTGGGTGAGAGTCAGTAGAGGAGGGGGGAGCTATCCCTGGCAGAATGAGGAGATCCTTCAGTGATCTGCCTTTTCCACAAGGAGGACCTGGCAGCCTTGTCCACTGCAGACCCTCCTCTAGTACAGGTTTCTCAAGTGGACCCTATCCTGGATGGGTAGCCTCAGCCCTCCAACCTTTTTTATCCCTTCCTGAGCCCTTGCGAAAGCTTGGGTCCTCTCATTGGGAGGCACTGAGGCTGGGTGAGGGGCATTAAGGTCCTGGCTCAGCTGTTACCTCTGCCCCAAAGGGAGATGAAATAACCTTTCGGGGGTTCAATGGTGAATGTCCTGATCGTGGAGGTAATGAGCTCTAAGACCATTCCGGTGAAGGTGACAGTGCATCGAAGGAAACTCACAAGGCGAATGCCTTTAGAACTCCGGCCTTGGACACTCAGGCGGTGCTTTATGCGGCCATTTATTTATTTATTTATTTATTTTAAATAATTTTTATAATACCTGTTCCTAAAATCAAAGCGATTTACAATACAACTAAGTCTGTTACAATAAACAAGGGCAGTGGGGCATGCAGGTGGTCAGCAGTGGGGATTTATACAATGTATTCAGAAAGCATTGCTATTTACATGTCAGAAAGCATCATTATTTACAAAGAGCGCTATATACAACTTGAGCTATATACAGGTAGAACGTATTCAATCAATGAGGGAGCTAGCCTGAGTGCTATTGTGCTGGATCCTGTAATTACCTAACAGCTCAGAGGTCATGAGATTGGAGTCTAGAGCATCATTTGTGGCGAATGCCCTGTAAAATCCGATTAGGATCTCCTTTAAGGCTATGGCGGCAGCTGTGGGTCCAGAATTCATTTGCTGATACCGCATCAAAGCTGCAGCTGAGCACATTGCCCTTAAAGGGCAAGTTGTTATTTGGAAAAGATCTACAAAAAGTGGAGAAGGACCTGGGAAAGGTTTGCCAACAGAGGCTCTCAGCTCGGAGGTTCATTGGCCTTCCCTTCCATTTCTGTATCTGATACAAACTACTCCTTTTGACCTGTAAGTGCATTCATTCTATTGCTCCTCATTACCTTTCCTCTCTCCTTTCTCCCTAAATTCCTCCTCAGGAACTCTGCTCTTCCTCTGGTTGCTTCTCTCTATGCCCTTCTCGTCAACAACCAAGTCCAGATTTCGCTCCTTTCACCTTGCTGCTCCTTATGCCTGGAACAAACTACCCGTATCTTTAAGTCAGGTTTCATCTCTCCCCTTGCTAAAGGCTCACCTCTTTCAGGCCACCTTTGGATCTTGATCCTTTGTTCTCCCTCTGTCTCATTGCCCTTCCCTGCTGTATCCTTGCTCTCATCCGTTGTAAGTTCCGATGAGTATGTGCAGTGCAGCCTGCACCTTGTAGCGCTATAGAAATGATTAGTAGTAGCTTCTTCTCACGGCTCAGTTGGGGAGCATGGGGGTGCTTCAGGACTGGAAAGAGCTCTGGCATGGCCTATTCCTCCTATGGGTATAAACTAGGGGCTTGATATTGAACTGGGCAGGCTATGCGCTGCTACGGTGCATTGCTCTGCCCGCCGACCCTTAAATCCAGAGAGTCAATGCTATGGAGACAGCACATGCCCCGGGGCCGCCAATGCTAACCAGTTAGCGCTGATATTGCACCAATAACCCAGTTAGTTTCTGCGGGTAAAACGAAGCCAGCTTTTGCTACACTGAGTTTTACCCGCCAATCACTAACCAGGTAACGGCTCAATATCACCGCTACCCACTTAGCGATAGTTTCCACCTCCGCCACGCCCCGGAACACCCAACACACCCTGATGCTAACTGCATAACATTGGGGCATATCGTGGGGTTAGAAGGGGATATTCAACGGCACTAACCAAGTAAGGGCCGTTGAATATCCCAATTTAAGGCATTTACATGATTTACTGGGCTGTGAAATATGTAAAGTAAATGCCTTTCAAATATCAGGCCCTAAGAACATAAGTTGGGCCAGACCAAGGGTGCATCAAGCCCAGTATCCTGTTTCCAACACTGGCGATTCCAAGTCCCAAAGATAAACACATTCCATAAGCAGTGGATTTCCCCAGTCCTTTTTTTTTTTTTTTTTTTGTTTAACCTAGCACCTCCTGGGTTTTCTTGGCAAAATATAACCAGAAGTAGATTGCTAGGCCTTTTCTTCTGAGACAATGGAGGGTAAAGTGACTTGCCCAACATCACAAGGAGTGTCAGTGAGAATCAAATTCTGAGAAGTTGGGTACTAGGCCGGTGCTCTAACCACTAGGTTACTCCTTCTCTCCAGCTCTCTATAATAATGGTTTACTGACTTTTCATCCAGAAACTTGTCTAAATCTGTTTGAACCCAGCTGCACTAACAGCTCTTACTACATCTTTCGGTAATAAATTACAGAGTTTGATTGCATGCTGAGTGAAAAAATATTTCATCCAATTAATCTACAATGTGCCACATTGTAGCTTTATTGCGTGTCCCCTAGTCTTTCTACTTTTTGAAGGAGTAAACAATCGATTTATGTTTACCAGTTCCACTCCATTCATTATTTTATAGACCTCTATCGTATCTCACCTCAGCTGTCTCTTTTCTAAGTTGAAGAGCCCTTCATCAAGAAGTAAAAAGACTAGGGACATGCAATAAAGCTACAGTGTAACCCAATTTCAGACTAATCAGAGAAAATATTTTTCATGCAATGCGTAATCAAACTTTGGAATCTGTTACTGGAGGATGTAACATCAGAAATTAAGAAAATCCATAGTGGGTCAGACCAATGTCCATTAAGTCCAGTATCCTGTTTCCAACAGTGGCCAATCCAGGTCACAAGTACCTGGCAGGTTCCCAAAAAGGTACATAGATTCCATAATGCTTATCCCGGGACAAGCAGTGGATTTCCCGGGTCCTCTTTAATAATGGTTTATGGACCTTTCCTCCAGGAACTTGTCCAAACCTTTTTTAAACCCAGATACACTAAAAGCTTTCACTACATCCTCCGATAATGGATTCCAGTGTTTGATTACGCATTGCGTGAAAAAATATTTTCTCTTATTACCCTGAAATGGGTTACAATGTAGCTTCATTGCATGTCCTCTAGTCTTTCTTTTTTTGATGGAGTAAACAACCGATCTACATTTACCCATTCCACTCCATTCATTAATTTATAGACCTCTATCATATTGCCCCCTCAGCCATCTCTTTTCCAAGTTGAAAAGCCGTATATTCAGTATATTGAGGAGAGGAGGAAAATTAGAGGTAGAATTGCAGGACTCAAAAGTGCCGGGAACGGATTTGTGGAAAGTGACATTGAAAAAGTTAAAATGTTAAACAACTACTTCTGTTCTGTTTTTACTAAAGAAAATCCTGGAGAAAGACCACCTGTGATTGACAAATATACAAATGAGAATGGAGTAGATACCACATCATTCACAGATGATGATGTGTTAGAACAGCTTGCAAGACTGAAAGTGGACAAGGCCATGGGACCGGATGGGATACACCCCAGGAAACTGAAAGAGCTCAGAGAGGTTCTTGCAAGGACATTAAAGGATATTTTTACTAGATCCTTGGAGACAGGAGAAGTTCCACAGGAGAAGGGCTGATGTGGTACCTCTTCACAAAAGTGGTAATAAGGAAGAAGTGTCAAACTACAGGCCAGTAAGCTTTACCTCTGTGGTAGCAAAAGTAATGGAGGGGCTCCTGAAAGAGTGAATAGTGGACTTTCTCGAAACCAACAGGTTGCGTGATCTAAAGCAGCATGGTTTTACCAAAGGATGATCTTGCCAAACAAATATGATTGAGTTGTTTGACTAGGTGACCAGAGAACTAGATCAAGGGCATGCAATGGATGTGATCTACCTAGATTTCAGCAAAGCCTTTGATACTGTTCCTCATAGGAGGCTTATCGATAAACTCAACAACTTGGGAATGGGTCTCAAGCTGGTGAACTGGATCAGAAATTGGTTGACTGGCAGATGACAGAAGGTGATGGTAAAATGAACTCACTCAGATGAGAGAAAGGTGATTAGCGGTGTGCCCCAGGGTTTGGTCCTGGGGCCGGTACTGTTCAATGTATTTGTGAGGGATATTGTTGAAGGACTGAATGGAAAAGTCTGTCTTTTTGCAGAAGACACGAAAATTTGCAACAGAGTGGACTCCCCTGAGGGAGTGCATAACATGAGGAAAGATCTACAAAAGCTGGAATAATGGTCTAATGCTTGGCAGTTGATGTAATGTGAAGAAGTGCAGTGTCATGCACTTGGGAAGCACAAATCCAAGGGAACTGTATACAATAAGGGGTGAGAGGTTGGTGTGCACGACCAGGAGAATTCCTCAGAGTGATTGTTTCTGAGGAATTCAAGGTGGAGAAACTGTGTGACAAAGCGGTGGCAAAATTTGCATACAGAGAGGAATTACCAGCAGAAAGGAAGAGGTACTAATGCCACTGTACAAATCACTGGCCATATCTCACAAAGGATATAAAAAGACTGGAAATGGTTCAGAGGAAGGCAACCAAAATGCTTTGGAGCCTGCATCAGAAGACATATGAGAAGAGACTTGAAGACCTAAATATGTACACTCTGGAGCAGAGGAGGGACAGGGGAGATATGGTTCAGACCTTTAAATACTTAAATGGTATTAACAAACAAAAAAACCTCTTCCAAAGAGGGGGAAGCTGTAAAGCTAGAGTGCAAAACATGCAGCTGCAAGGGGGTAAACCTAAAGGCAATGTTAGGAAATACTTTTTCACTGAAAGGGTGGTGGATGCTTGGAATGCCCTCCCGATGGAAGTGGTGGGGGCAAATACAGTGACAGAATTCAAAATGGCATGGGACAGACACAGTGGATTCCTTTATAGCAACAGGATAAAATCAAAATAAACATAACTATCTCTTATATCTCAACAAATAGAGGTGATCTACAAGGAGGGGCAGGCATGGGGAGGGGTGACCTGCATGAAGCGGCAGATGCACCTACTCTTGCCGCCTTGCTGGGCAGACTAGATGGACTATGCTGGTCTTTATCTGCCATCATATACGAGGGGGTACCCAAAAAAAACAGGAATTATTTTTTAAAAGCTATTTATTTCAAATTCTTTACAAAACAACCTTATCCCCTTCAAAATGCTCTCCATTACAACTGATACATTTGTCCCACCGGTGCTTCCACTGTTCGAAACATTTTTTGTTGTCATCTTTAGAAACGGCTGACAGCTCCTCCCTCCTTTTTTTCTTGACTTCTTCAATGTTGTCAAATCGGTGTCCTTTCATGTCCCTTTTCATGCGTGGAAATAAGAAAAAGTCGCACGGAGCCAGGTCAGGCGAGTAAGGTGCGTTGGGCAGCGGAATCATGCCATTTTTAGCCAAAAACTGTCTAACAGAGATGGCTGTGTGTGCAGGTGCGTTGTCGTGGTGGAAGAACCAGTCTCCTGTCTGCCACAAATCGGGTCTTTTTTGACGAACACTGTTGCGCAATCTTCTTAAAACTTCCAAATAAAAGGTTTGATTGACGGTCTGACCTGGGGGAACAAACTCTGAATGAACTACCCCCGGCATCAAAAAAGCAAATCAGCATTGTTTTGATGTTTGATTTGACTTGACAACATTTTTTCAGACAGGGTGACAATGACGTCTTCCATTGGCTTGACTGCTGCTTTGTTTCTGGGTCGTAACCATAGCACCATGACTCATCACCTGTAATGACCTTTGACAGAAAATCTGGATCAGTTTCAAGCTGTTGTTTCAAAACACGACATGTTTCAACTCAATGTTCCTTTTGATTGTCAGTTAGAACCCGAGGAACAAATTTGGCAGCAACCCTTTTCATTCCCAAATCTTCCATTAAAATTCGCTGAACCGAGCTCCAAGATAACCCACTAATCTCTGACAGTTGATCAATTGTCTGTCGACGGTCTGTGAGCACAAGCTCTTTAATTTTTTCAATAT
Source organism: Ichthyophis bannanicus (assembly GCA_033557465.1). Taxonomy (NCBI): domain Eukaryota; kingdom Metazoa; phylum Chordata; class Amphibia; order Gymnophiona; family Ichthyophiidae; genus Ichthyophis; species Ichthyophis bannanicus. Next base: position 1,012,891,989 of record CM066034.1, on the reverse strand, counting down.
TTTCGTCGATTCGGGCAGTTGATGGACGCCCAGAACGAGGTTTGTCATCAATCGACATGTCGCCATTTTTAAACCGAGCAAACCACAGGTACACTTGACTTTTTCCCATAGCGTCATCTTGATAAGCTGTTTTCAACATTAAAACAGTTTCAGCAGCATTTTTACCGAGTAGAAAACAAAATTTCACAGCTGCACGTTGCTCACTTAAACTTGTCATCATAAAAAAAGAAACAAGAACAAAACAGCGCTAGCAAAAACAATCACTGCAGATGAATAGAACAAGCCAGGTTGACAACACAGGCGGCACTGAACTGACAATGAGTTGCACTATACACGCCTACCGGCAGAAGTGCGTACTACACAAGCTCCGCCCACGGAAATGTTATTCCTGTTTTTTTTTGGGTACCCCCTCGTACTATGGGCCTGAAACAGAGGTGGGCAGGCTATGTGCCGCGGTGGCGCATAGCCTGCCCGCCAACCCCCCTAACCTGGATATTCACTTCCGCGCTGGTGGACGTGAATATCTGGGTTAGCCTAGATGCCCTGGCAGCTGCAGAGGCTACACGAGTAGCAGCGATTTTCTCACCTATCTTTAAGGCACAGAGGGCTACACGGGTAGCAATGAAAATCGCTGCTACCCATGTAGCCCCTTCCTCCACCTTCGCTCCACCCCATAACGCCACTAACATGCCCCAATGCTATGCACATAGCATCTGGGCGCATTAGGGATTTAGCCGGGATATTCGAAGGGCACTACCCGTGTAGGTGCCCTTCGAACATCCCAGATAAGGCCCTTACACGGCTAACTAAGGAAGTTACCCATGTAAGGGCCTTCGAATATCAGGCCCTATGTTACTATGTAACCTTTTAAGCCTTTCCTCATAGAGGTATCCTTCCATCCCCTTTACCATTTTGATGGCTCTTCTCTGTACCCTTTCTAATTCTGCTATATCCTTTTTAAGATATGGCGACCAGAACTGCACACAATATTCATGGTGTGGTCGCACCATGGAATGATACATGGGCATTATAATATCTTTCATTTTATTCTCCATTCCTTTCCTTTTGATTCCTGACATTTTATTTGCCTTCTTGGCTACCGCTGCACACTGGGTGGAGGGTTTCAACATATTATCCATGATGACGCCTAAATCTTTTTCCTAGGTGGTGGTTCCTAATGTGGAACCTTGCATTGCGTAACCATAATTCGGATTATTCTTCCCTAAATGCATAACTTTGCACTTGTCCACATTAAATGTCATTTGCCATTTGGATGTCCAGTCTTCTAATTTATTAAGATCCTCTTGCAATTTTTCACAATCCTCTTGGGTTTTAGCAACTTTGATTAATTTTGTGTCATCTGCAAATTTGATCACCTCACTCAGTATTCCCATTTCCAGGTCATTTACGAATATGTTAAAAAGCAGCAGACCCAGCACAGATCCCTGGGCTACTCCACTATTCACCTTTCTCCATTGGGAAAATTGGCCATTTAGCCCTACTCTCACTTGGTTTGCAGCTTGTCGTGCTGTGAGGGCTTGCGTGCATCAGTGATGCTGAGAGCTAAACTATCGGTAGTTTAACTATTGGCAGGGTCTCCCAAGATGGACAGGTCTCAGCTGAGGTACCAGACCAAGACAAACCACCCATCTGGGCAGCAGCAGAATGGGATAGTGTTGATGGCGGAGGATCACATTTTTGTGACAACGACAACACCACCAAACTTAAACTGCGCGGAAGAAAGGCCCGGCAATCTACTTCTGTATCTTGCCATGAAAACCCAATGGATAGTTACAACAAAACAAATTGTGCTATGGTGCTGGAAGATGAGACCCCCAGGTCGGAAGGCACTCAACTAGCTACTGGGGAAGAGCTGAAGACTTTTCAGAGTAAAGCCAGCATTTATGATGTGGTTGGATCAAATCCCTCGGGAAGTCTGACTGCTGATGTAGCTGCGCATGAAATGAGAGTCAGAAGTTGTAAAGATGTCTTACACATTGGAACATGGAACGTACAAAGCATGAACCAAGGGAAGTTGGAGGTGGTCAAGAATGAAATGGAACGTGTACAACTTGATCTGCTGGGTGTCAGCGGACTGAAATGGACTGGCATCGGGCACTTTGTATCAGATGATCACATGGTCTACTATGCTGGAAATGAAAGACAAAGAAGAAATGGTGTTGCATTTATAATAAAGAAGAAATTTGCAAGAACTATAATGAAATACAATGCAGTCAGCGAACGCTTAATCTCTATTCGTCTACGAGGATTGCCTATCAACACAACTATAATTCAAGTATATGCCCCAACAACAGCTGCAGAAGAGAATGAAATTGAAGAGTTCTATGAACAAGTACAAGCTGAAATTGACAGAACATGCAAACAGGATATCCTGATAGTCATGGGTGACTGGAATGCAAAAGTTGGCAACAAAGAAGAAGGCAAAGTAGTTGGAAAATATGGACTTGGCAACAAAATGAAGCTGGAGAAAGACTGATAGAATTCTGCAAGACCAATGATCTATTCATCTCAAACACCTTCTTCCAGCAAAACAAGCGGTGACTGTACACATGGACTTCACCCAATGGATTGTATAAAAATCTAATTGACTACATCTGTGGAAGTCAACGATGGAAAAGCTCTATAACATCAACCAAGACAAAACCTGGAGCTGACTGTGGTACAGATCATCAATTACTAGTATGCAAACTCAAGCTAAAGTTGAAAAAGAGCAAACCACTCATGAATGCAGCAAAATATGACCTTGAGAATATACCACTGGAATTTAAAGACTGCCTGCAAAATCGATTTGCTGCTTTAGATACAAATGACAGAGCTCCGGAAGAGTTATGGAATGACATCAAGAAGGTTGTGTTGGAAGAAAGCGAGAAGTCTCTACAAAAGGTGAAAAAGCAAAAACGGCCAAAATGGATGACGGAAGAAACTCTGAAAATTGCCCAGAAACGCAGAGAAGCTAAAGCCAGAGGAGAAAGAAAGACAATCGCAGAACTCAACAGAGATTTCCAACGTGCAGCAAGACAGGACAAGGAAAAGTACTACAACGACGCATGCAAGGAAATAGAAGCAGAAACTATTAGAGGAAGAACAAGATCGACTTTCCTAAAGCTACGAGAGTTAAAGAAAAAGTTCCAGCCTCGAATTGGAATGTTACAAGATGCTCAAGGTTCTATGTTGAATGATGCTGAGAAGATCAAGAAAAGGTGGAAGGAATATACAGAGTTTCTATATGATAAAGATCAAGTGGACCAACAGCCGTTTAAACCTGTACCTTATGATCGGGAACCATTGGTGATGAAAGAAGAAGTTGAAGCAGCATTGAAAGCCTTATCAAAGAACAAAGCACCAAGCATTGATAGCATTCCCATAGAAGTATTACAGCAATCTGATGCAGCTGTTACCATACTTACAAGGCTCTGCCAAGAAATATGGAAGACAACATCATGGCCAACTGACTGGAAAAGATCTGTTTATACCAATACTAAAGAAAGGTGATCCAACTGACTGTGGAAATTATTGAACAATCGCTCTGATCCCACATGCCAGCAAGTTTCAACTGAAGATGATTCAAAAGAGACTACAACCATACCTGGAACAAGAACTACCTGAAGTGCAAGCAGGGTTCAGGAAAGGGCGAGGAACGAGAGACATCACTGCGGATGTGAGATGGATCCTTGAAAAGACTAAAGAATACCAAAAGGATATCTATTTGTGCTTTATCGACTATAGCAAGGCTTTTGACTGTGTAAACCATGAGAAACTCTGGGCCACATTAAGAAGCATGGGTATACCAGAACACCTGATCGTTCTCTTGCGCAATTTGTACATTGATCAAGAAGCAACAGTTCGAACGGAACAAGGAGAAACAGAATTGTTTAAAATAAGCAAAGGTGTAAGACAAGGCTGCATACTTTCCCCCTACCTGTTTAATTTATATGCAGAACAAATCATCAGAGAAGCAGGATTGTATGAAGACAACAGAGATGTGAAGATTGGTGGAAGACTCATCAACAACCTTCGCTATGCTGATGATACTACATTACTGGCTGAAAGTGAAGATGAACTGAAACATTTGCTTCTCACAATCAAAGAACATAGTCTCAAAATAGGCCTGCACCTTAATGTAAAGAAGACAAAGATCATGACAATTGGCATAATCAACAGGTTCGTCGTTGAAGGAGAAGAAATTGAAATTGTGAACAACTTTAACCGACTTGGATCAACTATCAATAAAGAAGCAACAAGCAGTCAAGAAATCAAATGACGCATTGCTCTTGGCAGAATGGCTATGAAAGACCTAGATAAGATTCTCAAGGGCAGAGATGTCTCTCTCCATACAAAGATTCGACTTGTTCAAGCCATGCTATTTTCAATAACATCATATGGATGTGAAAGCTGGACAGTGAAAAAGACAGACAGGAAGAAAATTGATGCCTTTGAATTATGGTGCTGGCGGCGAATACTGTGTATACCATGGACTGCCCGAAGAACAAACCAGTCGGTACTAGAGGAGATCAAACCTAAGCTTTCTTTAGAAGCTCAGATGACAAGAGTTCGACTTTCATACTTTGGACACATCATGCGAAGAGAGAGATCATTAGAGAAAGACATCATGCTTGGCAAGATAGAAGGTAAAAGCAAAAGAGGAAGGCCAGCATTGAGATGGATCGATATAATAACAGCAGCTACGGGTACCAGTCTGTCAACAATGAGCCGCCTGACTGAAGACCGAACACAATTTAGGATAGCTATCCAGAGGGTCGCCATGAGTCGACTCAGACTCGATGGCATTTAACAACAACAACAACAACTCTGCTTTCTGTCTTTTAACCAGTTCCTGATCACAACTGTACACTGCCTCCTATCCCATGACTTTTTAATTTCCACAAATGTCTTTCATGAGGGACCTTGCCAAAGGCTTTCTGAAAATTCAGATACACTATATCAACCAGCTCCTTCCTTAGCTCAATCCATGTTGGTTTTCTCCCATTAAACCATGATTATCTATATGTACATTCATTTTATTCTTTATAATTGCTTCTACCATTTTGCCTAGTACTGATGTTAGGCTCACTGGTCTGTAGTTTCCCAGATCACTCCTAGAACCCTTTTAAAAACTGGTGTTACATGGGCCATTATCCAATCTTTAGGTAGTACAGATTATTTTAATGATGGTTCACAGATTACTTAGTAGGTCTGCAATCTCATATTTTAGTTCTTTCAACACCCTTAGATGTATACCATCCTGTCCAGGTGATTTGCTACTCTTTAGTTTATCAAATAGTTGTAATACATCTTTCCGGTTTATCAAAATTTGTTTCAATTCTTCTGATACATCACCTTTAAATACCATTTCAGACAATGGAAACTTCCCTACATGTTTTTCAGTAAAGACCAAAGCAAAGAATTCATTCAGTCTCTCCGTTATGGCCTTGTCCTTCCATAGCGCCCTTTTCCCCCTCTATCGTCTAATGGTCCAACTGCCTCTTTCACAGGTTTTTTGCTATGAATGTACTTGAAAAGTTTTAATGTGTATTTTTGCTTCCATGGCAAACTTTTTTTCAAATTCTCTCTTTGTCTGTATTCTCAATGCCTTGCATCTAACTTCCCAGTGCTTATATTGTTTCCTGTTTTCGTCATTTGGTTCATTTCTCCATTTCTTGAAAGATGCTTTTTTGGTTACAACAACTTCTCTGACCTCTGACTTCATGCCGGCAGTTTTTTAATCTTCCTTCCACCTTTTTTAAAGCATGGAATACATGTGGTCTGAGCTTCCAAAATAGTATTTTCAAACAACGCATATTTTTGATGTAAACCTTTAACCTTTGCAGCTGCTCCTTTTAGTTTTTTTCTTAATTATTTTCCTCATTTTTATCATAGACTCCCTTTTGAAAGTGCAAAGGTAGTACTGAGGACTTCCTTGCCACCCTCCCTCCATTTATTAAATGGAGTGGAGGAGTGGTCTAGTGGTTGGGGCAAGGTACTTCAGGCCGGAAGGTCGGGGGTTCATATCCCACTAGAGGACAGCAACCTTGGGCCGGAAGGACTGGGGTTTCTAGTTCCACAGGTGCTCCTTGTGGTCTTGGGCAAGCCACTTAATCCTCCATAGCCCATGTTCCCTGTAAAATAGTTATCTCCAAGTTATAATGCCCTGTTCAATGTAATTTCAGTTTGTTCAATGTAAACTGCACTGATGCAGAATAGCACAGTATATAAGAGAATGTAAATAAATAAATGTGATCATACTATGATCATTATTGTCAAGTAGCCTTAATACTGTTATCTCTTGCACCAGATCCTGTGTTCCACTAAGGACTAGGTCCAAAATAGCTTCCCCTCTTGTCAATTCATGAACCAGGTGCTGCAAGAAGCAGTCATTTATTTTCATCTAGAAACATTATCTTCCTAGCATGTCCTGCTGTGACATTGATCCAGTCAATACTGAGGTAATTGAAATCACCTATTATTACTGTGTTGTAATTTTTGTTAGCTTCCCTGATTTCTTTCAACATTTCATAATCCTTCTGTTCATTCTGGCCAGGTGGTTGGTAGTACACCCCCACTGCTATTGCCTTCCCCTTTTTACATAGAATTTCTATCCATAGAGATTCAAGGGAAACACCCCACCTGCAGAGAATCAGCACACAAAACGAAAGCTTCCTGTTCTCGTTTTGTGTATCCATAGAGATTCTACAGTGTGTTTTGTTTCCTGCAAAACTTGTATCCCATGTGAGTCTTCAAGAGATGCTGTTCCTCTCAGGCCCTGAATGCCAAGATAGCAGACATAGTGGCCATTTTGTCCTTCTTTCAGTCTGATTTGGAACAGGGTTTAGCTCTGATCTCTATCAGGGGTCAGGTGGCAGCCCTTGCATACTAACAAGGGTGTGTTCAAGGTATGTTCTTAGTGGTGCATCTCCTCATGTGGCAGGTGGTGCCACAGTAGAGCCTTTCTTGGGTACTGAAGGCACTCAATGGTTCCTCTTTTGATCCCTTTGAAAGGCCTTCCTCGAGGATTTGATCCTGAAGTTGGTATCTCTGATAGCTATTGCTTCTGCCAGACAAGTGTCAGAGCTATAGGCCTTGTCCTGTAGGGAGTCCCTTCTGGTATCTCGTCAGCCTCTATCCTCCATGCCAGCCTTTCTTCCCAAGGTGTTGTCTCCCTTTTTCTTAATCAAGCAGTGATCTTGATTTCATTCTTGGAGGAAGACTTTTGCTCAGATCCCTTGCTGTGTCAGTTAAACATGAGGAGGTCATTGGTGAAGTACCTGGAGACTACTAATTCCTTCTGGAGGTTGGAACATTTTTTTTTTATTTATTTTATTTTATTTAGCAAGCATTTGTAGCCCGCTCCTTCCAGCGATCAGAAGCGGGTAGGATTACTATTGTGAAACTGCCGAATCAAAGCAGGTACAAATTTTGTTTACATACAGATTGTCAGAAAAGCACATCATACAGAGTTAACACTTCTTAGCTATGGGGGAGTTCATTTACATATATACATAAATACATATATACAGGATAATCTTCTTGGACTGTCGAATCAAGGCAGGTACAAATTTTGCTTACATACAGATTGTCAGAAAAGCACATCATACAGAGTTAACACTTCTTAGCTATGGGGGAGTTCATTTACAGATATACATAAATACATATACAGTCAAACCTCGGTTTTCATGATTAATCCGTTCGAAAAAGTCTGACTAAAACCGAAACGTATGAAAACTGAAGCAATATTTCCCATAAGAAATAATGTAAATCCAATTAATCCGTTCCAGACACCCAAAAATATTCACAAAAAATACATTTTATAGAGAATAACTATATTTTTACATACAGAAAACAATGAGAAATAAATATAAATGACTAATGAAATGGATAAATGAACATTTAACATCACTGAAAGCAAGCTAAGTACAGTACTGTACAGTACAGTATGTTAACATCTGGCCTTAGCCACCCCTGACAAGCTGCTGTGCCCAGCTCTCTTCGGAATCACATTGAATTCAGTCCATTAAAATACCTTTACATTATCTGCTCAATGCTTCAGAATGGCAGAAAATCTTAATGATATAGCTTCAGATGTACCCTGCAAGAGAAAGAACTGCCTCCCACATTCATGCAACATCTCCTGCTTACGTTGACAGCTTTTCTTCCCTGCTACCGGGACAAAATCTCAGTCAAAAGGCGTTGAAAACCGAAGCAATGCATGAAAACCGGGACAAAATCTCAGTCAGAAAAAACGTTGAAAACCGAAGCGTATGAAAACCGGGGCAAATGAAAACCGAGGTTTGACTGTATACAGGATAATCTTCTTGGACACAGTGGTCAGGGGCTGCTCCATCTGTGGGTTTAGTTCAGGTTGAAATGTGATTGGAAAATGTGCGTTTTGAGTTTCTTTCTGAAGTCTAGAAGGTCATTGCTAGCTCGTAGTTCTGGTGGGAGTTGGTTCCACAGTGTTGGCGCCACATATGAGAAAGCCCTGTGGCTGGTGTTAGTTTTGGCAGATCTTATATCTGTTGGAGTGTGAAGGATGTTGGAATTGTGGGTTCTTCTGTTTCGGGTAGGAGGTTGCAATCTTACTAGGTTGTTGAGGAAGGAAGGTGCTAAGTTGTGGATGAGTTTGAAGGTGGTTGTTAGTATTTTGTATTTTGTGCGAGCTGTTATGGGTAACCAGTGTAATTGAATTAGCACTGGTGTGATGTGGTCACTTAGATTTTTCTTCATTATGACCCTGGCAGCTACATTTTGTGCCATTTGTAATATGTTTAGGGTTTTTTTAGGTAAACCTTGTAGGATGGCGTTGCAGTAGTCAAAATGTGGCATGATGAGTGCTTGGGCCACTGTTCTGAAGTCTTGGGGATCAATAATATTCCGAATGGGTTGGAGCACTCTAAGCTTGTGGAAAACTGCTCTGTTGGTCTTTCGAAGGTGTTTTTCCATCTTTAGGTCACAGTCAAATGTGACTCCTAGATACTTTATTTCTTTTTTTGTTTGGTAAGTGTTGTTACATAGTGTTATTGATGTGGGAGGGTCAAAATTCGGTTCTTTGGAGATATACATTACTTCGGGTTTTTTGTGATTAATTGACATGCTACTTTGTTGTAACCAGTCTTGCATCTCTCCGATACATGTCTCCAGTGGGTTGTAGTCTGGGTTTTTAGTGTCTAGTTGTGTGTATAGCATGATATCATCGGCATAGATGTGGTAATTAATTTCGTGCCGTGAGAAAATTTTGCATAGTGGCTGCATATATATGTAAACAGAAGTGCTGAGAGAGCAGAGCCTTGGGGGATTCCCTGTGTTTGTGAGAAAGATTCTGCTTTTTCTCCGTTGAATTGAACCTGTTGTGTTCGATTTGAGATGTAGGATGAGAACCATTTTAGTGGGGTTCCTGTTATTCCTATTGATTTTATCCTATTTATGAGGGTCCCATGATTAACTGTATCAAAGGCAGCTGAGATGTCAATGAATACAAGAATGTACATTTTCTTTTTGTTTTCAAGGCCCTTTAGGAGGTTGTTAAGTAGAACTAGTAACAGGGTTTCAACTCCATGATGTTGCCTGAAGCCATATTGCTGGTCATCAAGAGGAGCACTGTCAGTCAGATGGTCTTGGAGTTGTAGAAGGACCGTTTTTTCTATGATCTTTGCCAGGAATGAGATACTTGATATGGGACGGTAGGAGGCTGGGTCTTCTCCGTTGAGTGTAGTGTTTTTTAGGATTGGTCTAATGACTGATTTCTTTAGTTCTGAGGGCATGATTCCTTGTTGTAGGGATAGGTTAACTATGTGTGCTATGTGAGGTGCTATGTCTTGTTTCACTGCCTTGATCCAGGATGCAGGACAGGGATCTAGTGGGGAGGTGGTGCTTTTCAGGCTTGTGACAATGGCTGTGATTTGCTGGGTTCCTATTTTGTGGAAGTGCTCCCATAACTGGTTTTGCGTTGTGTTGTTCTCACTTCTGATTTGTGGTGTTGGTGGGGGGGGGGGGGTGGAGGACCAGGGGCCGTCAGTTTGGTCGCGTAGTGGTTTGCCAGTGTTTGGACCTTGATGGATTTGTTGAGGTTGGCATTTTGGTCGGTTTTGGTTAGTGATTTGACTAGTTCAAATAACTCTCGTGGGCGATTGATTGCCTTGTTTAGGATGTTGGTGTGATGTAATTTTTTTGCATTGTTCACGTCGTCTTTGTATTTTGCGAGATGGGCCATGTATTTAGTTTTGAGATCGGAGGATTTGGTTTGTCTCCATTTTCTCTCTATTTTACGGAGCTCCCTTTTTGATTTTATTAGAGTTCCTGTGTACCAGGGTTCCGAGTTGATCTTATGTGGGTTTGATGTGTGTTTCAAAGTTGGGTTAGATGTATTTTGGATGTGTGTGTTCCATCTGTTAGTTAGTTCGTCTAGGTCTGTGGAATCTAGGTTTATGTGGGATGCAATGGTGCTTATGAGGTGTTCCTCGTTGAGTTTGCTGAATTTCCTAATGGGGTTGGTCATTCTCATCTCCTTTGAGTTTTTGGGTTGGCACTGTAGTTTAAGTTTACAGTTGATTTGGTGGTGGTCTGACCATGGTACTTGAGTTATGTTTATTATAGGTGGTTCATTGCTTTGTTGTGGATTTCTGGGTATGAAAATCATATCTAGGATGTTTCCTCTATCGTGTGTGGGGTTGCTTATTATTTGTTGGAAACCCAATTGGTCGATGGCTTCATAGAAGGAGTCCATGTGGGACGGAGGAATTGATGCTAGGTTCAAATCTCCGAGGATGATCTGGAATTTTTTGCTTTGTGTGGATGTGATGGTTTCTAGTGCTGTGGCTAGTGTTTCGTGCTGTGGTGAGGGAGGTCGATAGATTAGGCAGATGGATAATGCCATGCTCTCGACTTTAAGTAGGTCAAGATCGGGATTTGTGACCGTAGATGTGGTTGTGAGTTGAAGGCTGGTTTTGGCTGCTATAAGGACTCCGCCTCCTCTTCTGTTGATGCGTGGGCAGTTGTATAGTTGGTATCCGGGCTTCTGTATTTGATTCATTGTTGCAGAGTCTGAGTCAGTGAGCCATGTTTCTGTTATGCATAGGATATCTGGTTGTTCGTCAGTTAGAATGTTGTGGATAATATGCGTTTTATTCCTTATTGACCTAGCATTAATAAGGATAATGTGACATGTGTGATGTTCTTGGTGTGTGGTTCGTGTGAGTTGTATTTGAGATCCAATAGTGTTCTTTGCTTTGGTTTTAGGGTGTTTTTGAGATTTGTTCCCTTTGATATGGGTGTGTCGTTGGGGTAATTTACTTGGTGTTTGTGTGGTGGTGATAGGATTTAAGTTGTATTGATGCAGGATGGGTAATGGAGGGGGGGGTGGAGAAGGTAGATTGGTGTATATAGTAGAGGAATGCAGTATTGTGAGTGTGGGATGGTTCTATATGAAGATGTTAGTATACACATGCACAAAATCAGGAAGGTGTGAGCAGGCTCCATTTTATGTCTGCCAGAAATATTTGGATTTTGGATTCGAGTGGCGCAGTGTGGGGTGAAGTCAAGGCAGCTGGCCTAGAGATGTGTTAGTGTAGGCCGACAAGATAGTTGTTGGGTACCAACAGTCTAGCAGGGATAGATGGGTTGGGGTACAGCGTTTCTTATTACTTTAACAAAATAGGGATACAGTCCTAACGTTCCTTATCACTCAGTATAAACAGATACAGTATTGTGCGATACAGTCCTATCGTTACCTATCACTCAGTATAAACAGATACAGTATTGTGCGATACAGTCTTAAGGTTATTGCAATAAGGTTATTGGGTTACTGCATTGAAATGTAACAACTTGCTGGTTAGAGATACTTGGTTTCATTTAGCTCTAAATAAACAGTAGTAGCCTTTAGAGTTGGTAGGGGTTTACAATGTAACAGCTGGCTTGAGGAGAACAGGGCTTGTGACAGTGGGGAATTTACACATTATATATACAGAGGTATGTTGGCTCCTACCTTGGGGGGGGGGGGGGGTTAGGCCAGGGTTGCACAGTGGTCTTTTGCATCAGGAGGTAGATAAGTCCAGTAATTGATTACCTGGGTGATATCGTTGTAGTTGAAAGCTCTTGATGTCGAATTTTGGTCCAGCTATGGGAATCTCGTGGAGCGTGGTGGTCGGGACCGGCGAGCTCAGACCCGGCCTGGGGAGCTCAAGCTGTCAGTCATTTGATTGCTGCACTTTCGTTTTCTGTCCGTTATCGGAGTTTTGGTCATGTGAGTCAGGCTTCTTGATACTTGCAGCCTTGTTGCGGTTCAGTGGATGATGTTTCAACTGCGCCTAATCTCCACCGCCTAAGGGCCACCGCCAAAGGGCCCTCTGGCGAGGCCCTCAGGCGCGGGCCCGCAAGGCGCGGGCGCGCCCTGTAGGGACGCCGCTTTTATGCGGTTCTGCCTGCGTGCGTGTGAGCCTCCCACTGCCCGGATTGGGCAGGAGTGTGTGGAAGGGATAGACATCAGCTAAGTCCTCAGTTGCTCACTCTGGCTTAAGTAGGCTCTTAGTTCAGTCTACCTCCTTTCTGGAAGGCACAAGAAGGAGGGCATCAGAGCTCGCTCCACTAGGGCTCAGCTCACCATGAGCTGAGTCTGCCTTGGTGTCTCTGGAAGACATTTGTAAGGCAGCTATTTGGTCATCCCTGAGCACCACAGGTTGTATGTGGCAACTGGAGCAGATGGCACCTTTGACACAGCAGTTCTGATCAGAAAGTTGTCTTCCTTCTACCCTGGGTCATGACTGCTTGGATACATCCTACTCATCTGGACTGATCTAGCAGGTTGATAAGGAAGAGGAATGTTTACTTACCTGTTAATTTCCTTTCCTTGAATCCTGCTAGACCATTCCAGGATCCACCCTGGGAAAGCTACTCCTACAGGTTTGGGGCCCTCTGCCTTTTAACTGCATTATCAGTTTCAGTGCCTGATGTAGAGTCAAGTGTGGTAAGAGAGCCAAAATGTGTTTGTACAAATTATTGTTGATTATTACTTTTCTGAGTTTTTCAGTCTTGCTTCTGCTTGGAAAATGTTATACTGGCTTCTCTCAGTGCTGCACCAGAGTATATACACCAGTGATGACTACTGAAAGTTGTTCTGGTCTGCCTCCATCTGCTGGCTCAGGAGCATAACAAACTTCTCTGGACTGGTCAAGCAGGATTCAAGGAAAAGAAATTAGCAGGTATTTAAAGTTTCAAAATGGAAGAGTTGCTTAATGGTTCAAGCAATGGGCTGAGAACCAGGTTCCAAACCCACTACTACTTATTATGATCTTGGGCAAATCTCTTAAGCCCCCTCCCCCCCATTGCCTCAGGTGCAAACTTACATTGTAAGCCCTCTGGGGCTACAGTACCTTAAACTTCTGAAAAAGGCATGAGCTAAATCCAGTTCTCCCCCTTCTCCCAAGCCCAGGAAGTAGCTACCCTAGGCACTCTTCGAATCCGCCTAATGGTTGCAGCAACAGCATCTCAGGCAAACTGACTTTGACTATATCCTTCCTACAAAAGAAAATGAAAACTTTTCTTAAGGGCTGTTCAGAGTTTAGAAGACCAAATGGAAACATGATTTGACAATGTGGCATTTAAAAATAAACCAATGACTCCAGGAATCCTCCTGGACTGATGTTTATTTGGTGTTCTGGAAAAAAGCGCAAAAACAAAAAGGAATGTCACATATTATCTCTATGTATATTATACTTGCATTTTCTTAACTGGTTCTTTATGTTCTCTGTCACATGCATCAGAAGGATCTTTTTTGAATTATATTTCTGTGTGTGGACTCCAGAAACAAATAAAGTTAAAACAAAAAAGAAGTGTAAGACCGCTGAGACCTCAGAGGCTCAAGAAACTCTTCAATTTGATTCGGCTGTTGATGCTCAGTGCCATAAATTGAAGAAAGAATTGACTTCAACTCTTAACAGAAAAAATACAATCCTTCGGGGTATAGCCTGAGAACTTATCTAACCTCCTGCGAGCAAAAAAATTAAGACCATTGGGGGCTGAATGCGCCTTTAAGGGTTTTTTGCAAGAAAACATTACAACTCTTTTCAGGAAAATGTTAGACGTGAGGTATGACAATTCACTTAAGACTGAGAAGACCTACAGAACTACTAAATGTAGGAATATTTTTTTAACAGTTTCTCTTCTCGCTCTCTGTCTGATCTCTCAGATCGAAAAAACATGCTGGAAAGTGGGATGGCCGAGTTCCTGGGAAGAGGACTTGTTGGCATTCCCTACACCCAAGCAAAAGAAATAAATTATCTTTGGAATCCGGGCCTGGGACCTCTCCATATTCTGCCCTCGATGTACTACTAGGGCAACTGCTGGGTTTTTTGTGTCCCTTTTGCTATAGTTAATTAGCGAGGAAGAAAACGATGCAAGCATAGCTTTTTTGTATTTTCATTCAATGGATAAGTTATGTCTGTGTATTGCATTAAGAAACAGAGACTCTGATGGCAGAAAAAACCCTTGGATCCTGATCTTCCTGATTCCTACCCCTTATATTAAACATGTTTCTACTGTAGTACTTAAGTGAGTCCTTGAAATGATTTGCGTTGTCTGCGCATCTCAACCGCCCTAAAGGATAGAACAGAAGGCATGCAAAACGCATTCAAAACAGCCAAACATAAAATTGCTTCCAATGTAAAAAATTGCACTGAAACTTAGTGCAATTTTTTACTTGTCCCTTAATGATGAATCTTTAGGCATCTCAGTGCTGGTACAAAGATGCAGCCAGGGAGCAAAATGGTCATCTGAGGTGAAGTGTCACATGTCACCTCAGATAATCAAAAATCTCTGGTGGCTCACATGGGCCATAGACAATCTGATCCATCCCCTGTAACTCTCCACTGCACCAGCATAACTTCCCCATCCCCCCTCCCTGAAGTCCCTGGCCCAGGGGTGGCTGAAGGCAATCTGCTGCCTGAGGTGAGGGATGAGAGGGTGCCCCCCCCCCACAGCCAATGTGGGGGGGGGGGGGGAGGGCGGAGGCTTTCTAAAAACTGCAGTCAGGGACTGAACCAAATTAAAAAGTCAATTAGATAATGTGGGGGAAATAAAAAGATGGTTTGCACACCACGGAAGTAAAAGAGAGAGCGAGAACCACTGCACAGTTTATAACACCAAATTATAACTCATTTCTATTTTGTTATAAACTGTTTTATGGTTGCTGCTTTTTCTTTTTGAACATATATTTTGCATTTGCAGAAGCCCCTCCCCCAACAATGGGTGCAGAGCAGAACTAGCACATCCGCCCACAAAACTCAATATCTAATTTAAAAAAAAATCGGAATCTGGCCATCTCACTAACAACATTCTCCTGTGCATAATAGGAGTGGAGGAACAGCCTAATAGTTAGGGGTCTGGCTTAGGAACCAAAGGCCCAGTTTTTGAAAGGATCTACAGTTTATAGCCCAGTAAACTGTGGAGATGCCTTTGTTGGGGATATTCAACGGTACTTACATGGTTAGTGCCATTGGAAGTCCCCTCCTAAGTGCCCTACACGCCCCGATGCTATCCGGTTAGCATCAGGGCGTGTTTGAGACGTTTTGGGGAGGAGAATGGGGCTAATCGAGTAGCAGTGACAGTGGATGCTGTCCAGTTAGTGCATGTGCCTTAAAAGGTAAGCGAGGAAAACCCTCGACTATCTTTAAAGCGCAGATCGCTAACAGGGTAGCATCCAATATTGCTGCGGCCTGGTTAGCATCGGCAGTTTCTGGCTTTTGCAGCGATCACTGGATATTCAGTTCCGTCGCCGTGGCATTAAATATCCAGTTTAGGGGTCGGCGGGGAGGGCTATGTGCCAATGAGGCTCATAGCCCTTTCAAAATTGGCACAGTTGAATATTGTGCCCCAAGAGACCAGGGCTCAATTCCCACTGTCACTCCTTGTGACCTTGGGCAAGTTACTTAACCCTCCATTGCTACAGAAGAATCCAATCTTATCAATGTCCCTGTTTAACGTACAATATCAGTACATCAAGCTCCAACTCTGGCACTATTCAAATCCAAATCAAAAAATATAACCCAAGCTTCAAACCTCCGTGTATATCATTAAAACCCAAAAGTGCAATTCTTTTTCTTTTTTTTTTTTTTTTTTTGGGGTTTTAATGATATACACGGAGGTTTGAAGCTTGGGTTATATTTTTTGATTTGGTATTTCTCTGCCTTGAGCTGGGTACTTTCTTTGTTTGTAACTATTCAAATCCAAGCAAAAAACCCACCTTGTCAAGGCTGCTTTTGGATCCTAATCTTATTCTCCTGTTCATCATCTATGTGTAGCTTTATCATTCCCCACCAACAAATGATCCACTTTAAAGACGAGTACAAAAGACAGAGCACTGAACTGCGGCAGGAATGCACCCAGTTGCAGCGGGAAATGGAGGGTGAGGGTTCGTATAAGCGGGAAGAGCTCTTGAAACAGCTGCAGGTGGAGAACGCGGAAGAGGCTTGGGCCCTGTGGGAGCACGACAAGCTCCTCGCACAGCTGAAAGAAGACAGTGAGGCCCAGGCACTTATCTTAAAAGAACATAACATAAGAACATAAGATATGCCATACTGGGTCAGACCAAGGTCCATCAAGCCCAGTATCCTGTTTCCAACAGTGGCCAATCTAGGTCATACGTACCTAGCAGTTTCCCCAAAAGACACAGGTTCCACAATGCTTGTACTGGGTCAAGCATTGATATCCTGGGTCCCTTCTTAATAATGGTTTATGGAGCTTTCCTCCAGGAACTTGTCCAAACCTTTTTTAAACCCAGCTACACTAACAGCTTTTACTACATCCTCCGGTAACAAATTCCAGAGTTTGATTACACGTTGAGTGAAAAAATATTTTCTTTTATAAGTCTTAAATAGTTTACCCTGTAGCTTCATTGCATGTCCCCTAGTCTTTCTATATTCTGATGACGTAAACAATCGATCTACGTTTACCCGTTCCACTCCGTTCATTAATTTATAGACTTCTATCATATCTCCCCTCAGCCGTCTCTTTTCCAGGTTAAAGAGCCCTAACCTTTTTAGCCTTTCTTCATAGGAGTATCCTTCCATCCTCTTTACCATTTTGGTGGCTCTTCTCTGAATCTTTTCTAATAACGCTACATCCTTTTTAAGATATGGCGACCAGAATTGCACACAATATTCAAGGTGCGGTCTCACCATGGAACGGTATAGAGGCATTATAATATCTTTTGTTTTATTTTCCATTCCTTTCCTTATGATACCTAGCATTCTATTTGCTCTCTTGGCCGCCGCTGTACACTAGGTGGAGGGTTTTAACATGTTATCCACGATGACTCCTAAATCTTTTTCCTGGTTGGTGGTTCCCAATGTGGAACCTTGCATTGTGTAACCATGTTCTTTCCTGGGTGCATAACTTTGCACTTGTCCACATTAAATTTCCCCTTTCTTCATTCCTTTTATCTGACAATCTTGCCTAATCTTCTGCACCAATGGCTCCACTGTGAACACAAACAGAAGCAGCGACATACCATTCTGCTTCTTGATTGTGCTCTGTGGGCTCCTCGTATAGCTTTCTCCAGAAGGTTTCTGTTTCAGCTTTGGTTGGTAGTGTTTTTGCCATATTAATACTCTTTCCCAAATCCCTGTAGAACTGTTTTGAGTTCTAAGTAGTTTGTTTTGATCTCTTTCTTCTGTTTTCTTTATATCTTTGCAGTTTTTGTGCTTCTACTGCTACTTTCAATTTATTGTTAGAAGATTTAAATTTCAGGTCTTCTTTTGTTAACGTAGCACGTTTCAGCTTGATGTTTTGGATCGATCTCTGATGATCTTAATCCTTTTAGATACCCATCTAGCAGGGTTACCTCTACACGTGATAATTTTGTTCTTCTTTCGATGCACTTTTTCCAAGGAGGAACTATTTCTCTTTTTCTTCTGGCTCTGCATTTTAGTTGGTAGTATTCTTAATAAATCTAGTATTGTGCAGCTAAAATTATTTCAGAGGAGCCATTTCAGAAATGAAAGATGTGAATGCTCCGCTAGTTTCACACTGGCTGCAGTACAGTATATTCATGTATCTAAAAAACTATAGTTGTGTATTAACAGCTAGTCAAACAAAACCCCCATGGAGGTGACCAATTACAACCACTGAGGTGTAAACAAAAATAATTTTTTTTTCATTAAACACTTAAGAACCTTTTAGATAAAAAAGATAAACCAGTCAATTTCTGTTTTCAAAGTTTGTTCTTTTAAATACTTTACAGTGCAGTTGCATCTTGAGCGTCGGAAGATTGGAATGTGATGACATTAATCCCATCAGCCTGGGGGGGGGGGGGGGGGAGACCAGGGCTGCCATTTGAATGAGTGGAGCCATTTTTGAAAGCGAACAATATGCATGCAGATCATTGCTCCGATAAAGACCTTTGTCAGGCACTTTTGATCTGAGTTGATATCCCTTCACAAATTAGATGAGTCCAAAAGTACAAGCAATGGCTTGACGACATGTTCTGTTCTTCATATAAAATACATTTATCACAGATTCTGGTTGTCCCCTTTTTTTTCTATTCCTTAGGTCAACAAAAACGGAGTGTGCAGGAGAGTTTAAAAGTTTGAGAACGACGGCCCACCTAGGACAACACTCAGGAAACTCCTGGGGAGTTTTCAAGGGCTTGCAACCAACGTTTTTCAGACACTAAAATGAAAGTCCACATGAACACAAACATACAAAACAGCAATTTTTATATTACACATAAAAGGCCTCATACCCCAGCATACCTCCATCATAAAACACTTAATGATGAGAGAGTAATAGTGTAAGAGTTGAGCATCATATCATGTCACAAACATCCTGAAGAGCGGGAAGAACATCGGGTGACTGGAGGAGAAACCGCCAACTCTTAACAAATACAGAGAAGCAGCGGGCGCGGGCAGGGAATTGAGGACCAGCAGTGACGGTGGTGAGGGGAGACGGAAGAGCAGTGCGACCAACTTGAGCGGCTGAACTGGGAGAAAAACAAACTGCTGCAGCTCTCTATGGAGCGGGGCCAGCTCATCCAGGACAGGCTGCAGCAGGTGTCGTGGCTGGAGGAGGAGCTGCAGACAGTGAAAGAAGAATGAAGTCGCACGTTAGACTGGGCCGGGGAGGATGGGCTGGAGGTGTGCAAGCTACTGCAGTGTCTGCAGGAGGCTGAGCAGGCGTGAGTTTGGAGCTTGCAGCACAGTGCCAACCTGCTCTCCGAGGAATGCACGCTCAACGCAAAACTCTCCGGCTCTCTTTTCATTTTAGATTTTTCCGCCTCTGGCCTGCCTCTGTCTTCCCGTGAAGGAAGGCAGAGGCAGGCCAGAGGGCAGCAAAATCTAAAATAAAAACAGAGCTGGAGAGTGCCGCTGCTGTTGGAGTGCCACCCCCTGCAAACTGCCGCCTGAGGCCACCGCCTCAGTTGGCCTCATGAAAGAGTCACCCTTGCCCTGGCCCCACAAATATCCACAACTCCTCAATGAAATGATTGGTGTCCCATGATTCAACTCTCATGTCCCTGACCTCTCTTGTATATTCTCTGTACCCCTTACCCACCTTGAGCACCTTCAAGATTGGGAGACAGGAGTAATGCCCACTTGCTCCTCACACCATCTTGGAAAATTATGGCATTTGACCCTACGTAATGTCAAGTGCTGCCATTTTCCAAGATGGCAGCATGGAGTTGACAGCAAGTGGGCATCGTTCCTGCCTCCCAGTGTTGAGGGAGCATGAGATAGGATGGTACTTTCCTATCCCTTGGAGGGCTTACAATCTAAATCTGTACCCGAGGTAATGGAAGGTTAAGTGACTTGCCCAAGATCACAAAGAGTAGCATCAGAATTTGAACCCTCCGCTTCTCTTGATCCAACCCACTGCTCCAATCATTAGATTACTCCTACACTGCTGAGAAAGTTGGGAAGGTGGAATACCCCCCCCCCCCCAAAAAAAAAGTATATCGCTCAGGGTAGTTTCTCCAAATAGGTTACTTTTGTGCATACTATGGCAGGCATGAACCTCACTTCTAAGCCAGGGTATGTGGAGTATGATCTTAGTCTCTCAAATTTACTGCTAATGCTCAGCGTAATACTTGCACTGTGACAAAGAAAGCTTCCTTCTGGCGTTCTTAAGATGTAATAGGTATAGGTAGTTTGTCAAGATGTGCTTGGAAATTCTTTTTTTTATCAAGCCTGTCATTCCCAGTACAATGGGAAAGATTTCTGTATCTTTCTGCCACATTTTCTTTGTCTCTGACTGCATTTCTTGATACTTAGGATCGTCACAGAATAATCACTCAGTACCGACATTTTGATAATCAATGCCATTCTGGCATTCTTCTCTTTTACCACTATGTCAGGTTTCCTGGCATCCAGTTTCTTATCCATCAGAATGGGAATGTGCCAGGTGATCTTAACCTCTTCATTCTCTGTTATTCTTTTAGGGTCATGATCTCAGTGCTTTTCAGGGACAGTGATGTTGTAGTGTTTACAGAGTTTCCAGTGGAGGAAGTGTGCTACTTTGTTGTGCCTTTCGGTATAGAAATTTTCCACCATCAGAACTTCACAGCCTGCTATAAGATGAGTCACCGTTTCCAACTCATTCTTACAGAATTAACATATATCTGTTTTGCCAGTTTTTTCAATACTCGCCCATAAACCATCTCGTCCATAATCTGCTGTCCTGGACTGCAATTATCAATCTTTCATCCTTAAGTTTCAGTTTTCTCCTTAACCATTCATGTGTCCGTTCTTGATCGACAAAAGGTTCTTGGAGTAACACTGTATTTTCTACTGTATTTGTGCATTTGACACTTGTTTTTCCTTGCCTGCTGATCTAATTCTTTGAAGAGTTTTTTCTCTTGTTTTGCAAATTCCGTTACTTCCTTTCCCATGCATTCCTGTGAATTCTCACTCATTCCTTCTAATCGTCGGAACACTTGTTCAAGTTTGATGAGAGAGACAGATTCTGGATGTTTACTTTCATATTTCAACACTTTTGTGTATTTGGATCTGATGATGCTGTCAAGTAGGCCTGAGGGCCTATGATAGTAGCTCTGTAGGTATAACCAATCGCCTAGCCCTCCTTCAGCTCTAGGGATGCACAGCCTTGGCATACACTGATTCTTGTAAATTACTTCATGAACATAGAGGAGTTTTCTTGTTCACACATCCAGTTTTTCAAGATCTTCATGAGGCCAGTCCACAATCCCAAAGCTGTATGAGAGAACAGGAATTGCCAGCTGATTGATGGCTTGTATCTTATTCCGTGATGTTAAAGCACTTTTCATGGGTGTTGGGACCAAAGTCCTTTCACAGGAGTATCCATGAAATAGAGGCAGTGGATGAGAAATGAGTGAACTAGAGAATTGTTAACTACGTGATTACGGAAGGGACTGTAACTAGCTGCTGAGGAGTTTACTCTGAACTTTGGGGCAATTTAACTTTGTATAACAAATCCTTGAAGCAAAGGTGGAGTTTCAGCGTTATATCACTATGTGCTGTGGATTTATTTCCCCTTCTACCCCAAATGAGGAAAGCAACAGGAGATTGAATGAATAGTGAGTGGGAAGAGTCTCTCCTCCCCATCCCTTAGGACCCACCAAAAAATAAAACCTTCTAATCCGCTGACCACTGAGGGGGTTTGCCTAGGGCCCCGCGACACTATCTTTCATTGTGTGGTATTGGATAGGGTAGGGGACGGTGATAGCTACTGTTATCTCTGTAACATGCTCCGAGCTTGGTTAAGTAATGGAAAAATATAAATAGTATGAATGTTGTTTCACAGTATATCTTGTAATTCCCATCTACTGATCGCACAGGGTGTACCTGCGTGTGATTACAATATTTATTCATTTCTTTACTGCAGCTTCCTATATAAGAGCTTGCTGTGATCTACAAAAGTTTGCATAACAATTTTGTATGAAAGAATATCAATAATATGCTTAAATATTGTCAGACTATTTGCATGGTTGTATAATCAATTGAATATGACAGTAAAGGGTTAAAGAAACATTTTCCCTCTGATTTTGCCCTTCTGTCCATCTCAGCTCCATCACCTCCTCCTCCTGAGACGCTCTAGCTTTCATTTTGCTCTCATATGTCCCTTTGCTCTTGTTCTTCCCACTCTCCTTCTCCATGGCGACCTCTGACTCCTCCTCTTTCCCTTCACAGCTTTCTCACACCTTCCCCTTCTCTTTCATCACAACCTCTTCTCCCTCTATCCACCACCTTCTTTCTCTGGGAGATGGAGAAGTACCTGAGGGAGAGGGGGGGGGGAGATGGAGAAGTACCTGAGGGAGAGGAGGGGGGGAGATGGAGAAGTACCTGAGGGAGAGGAGGGGGGAGATGGAGAAGTACCTGAGGGAGAGGAGGGGAGGGGGGAGATGGAGAAGTACCTGAGGGAGAGGAGGGGGGGCGCTGGAGAAGGACCTGAGGGAGAGGAGGGGGGAGATGGAGCAGTACCTGAGGGAGAGGAGGGGAGGGGGGAGATGGAGAAGTACCTGAGGGAGGAGAGAAGGGGAGGAGGGAGATGGAGAAGTACCTGAGGGAGAGGGGGGGGGGAGATGGAGAAGTACCTGAGGGAGAGGAGGGGAGGGGGGAGATGGAGAAGTACCTGAGGGAGAGGAGGGGAGGGGGAGATGGAGAAGTACCTGAGGGAGAGGAGGGGGGGGAGATGGAGAAGTACCTGAGGGAGAGGAGGGGAGGGGGAGATGGAGATGGAGAAGTACCTGAGGGAGAGGAGGGGGGGAGATGGAGAAGGACCTGAGGGAGAGGAGGGGAGGGGGGAGATGGAGAAGTACCTGAGGGAGAGGGGGGAGATGGAGAAGTACCTGAGGGAGAGGAGGGGGGGGGAGATGGTGAAGTACCTGAGGGTGAGGAGGGGAGGGGGGAGATGGAGAAGTACCTGCGGGAGAGGTGGGGTGGGGGGAGATGGAGAAGTACCTGAGGGAGAGGGGGGAGATGGAGAAGTACCTGAGGGAGAGGAGGGGAGAGGGGAGATGGAGAAGTACCTGAGGGAGAGGAGGGGAGATGGAGAAGTACCTGAGGGAGAGGAGGGGAGAGGGGAGATGGAGAAGTAACTGAGGGAGAGGAGGGGGAGATGGAGAAGTACATGGAGGGAGAGGAGGGGGGAGATGGAGAAGTACCTGAGGGAGAGGAGGGGAGGGGGGAGATGGAGAAGTACCTGAGGGAGAGGAGGGGAGGGGGGAGATGGAGAAGTACCTGAGAGAGAGGAGGGGGGGAGAGATGGAGAAGTACCTGAGGGAGAGGAGGGGAGGGGGGGAGATGGAGAAGTACCTGAGGGAGAGGAGGGGGAGGGGGAGATGGAGAAGTACCTGATGGAGAGGAGGGGGAGGGAGGAGATGGAGAAGTACCTGATGGAGAGGAGGGGGAGGGGAGGGGGGGGAGATGGAGAAGTACCTGAGGGAGAGGAGGGGGTTAGATGGAGAAGTACCTGAGGGAGAGGAGGGGAGGGGGGAGATGGAGAAGTACATGAGGGAGAGGAGGGGAGGGGGGAGATGGAGAAGTACCTGAGAGGAGAGGAGGGGGAGATGGAGAAGTACCTGAGGGAGAGGAGGGGAGGGGAGATGGAGAAGTACCTGAGGGAGAGGAGGGGAGGGGGGAGTTGGTGAAGTACCTGAGGGAGAGGTGGGGAGGGGGGAGATGGAGAAGTACCTGAGGGAGAGGAGGGGAGGGGGGAGTTGGAGAAATACCTGAGGGAGAGGAGGGGGGGGAGATGGAGAACTACCTGAGGGAGAGGAGGGGAGGGGGGAGGGGGGAGATGGAGAAGTCCCTGAGGGAGAGGAGGGGAGGGGGGAGATGGAGAAGTACCTGAGGGAGAGGAGGGGGGGGAGAGATGGAGAAGTACCTGCGGGAGTGGAGGGGAGGGGGGGAGATGGAGAAGTACCTGAGGGAGAGGAGGAGGAGGGGGGAGATGGAGAAGTACCTGATGGAGAGGAGGGGGAGGGAGGAGATGGAGAAGTACCTGATGGAGAGGAGGGGGAGGGGGGGAGATGGAGAAGTACCTGAGGGAGAGGAGGGGGGGAAATGGAGAAGTACCTGAGGGAGAGGAGCGGAGGGGGGAGATGGAGAAGTACCTGAGGGAGAGGAGGGGGGGGGGAGATGGAGAAGTACCTGAGGGAGGGGAGGGGGAGATGGAGAAGTACCTGAGGGAGAGGAGGGGGAGGGGGGAGATGGCGAAGTACCTGAGGGAGAGGAGGGGAGGGGGGAGATGGAGAAGTACCTGAGGGAGAGGAGGGGAGGGGGAGATGGAGAAGTACCTGAGGGAGAGGAGGGGGAGGGGGAGATGGAGAAGTACCTGAGGGAGAGGAGGGGGGAGATGGAGAAGTACCTGAGGGAGAGGAGGAGGAGGGGGGAGATGGAGAAGTACCTGAGGGAGAGGAGGGGGGGAGATGGAGAAGTACCTGAGGGAGAGGGGGGGGAGATGGAGAAGTACCTGTGGGTGTGGAGGGGGAGGGGGGAGATGGAGAAGTACCTGAGGGAGAGGAGGGGAGGGGGGAGATGGAGAAGTACCTGAGGGATAGGAAGGGGAGGAGGAGATGGAGAAGTACCTGAGGGAGAGGAGGGGGAGATGGGGAAGTACCTGAGGGAGAGGAGGGGAGGGGGGAGGGGGAGATGGAGAAGTACCTGAGGGAGAGGAGGGGGGAGATGGAGAAGTACCTGAGGGAGAGGAGGGGAGGTGGGAGATGGAGAAGTACCTGAGGGAGAGGAGGGGGGGGGGTATGGAGAAGTACCTGAGGGAGAGGAGGGGGGAGGGAGGGAGATGGAGAAGTACCTGAGGGAGAGGAGGGGGAGGGGGGAGATGGAGAAGTACCTGAGGGAGAGGAGGGGAGGGGGGAGAGATGGATAAGTACCTGAGGGAGAGGAGGGGAGGGGGGAGATGGAGAAGTACCTGAGGGAGAGGAGGGGAGGGGGGGAGATGGAGAAGTTACCTGAGGGAGAGGAGGGGAGGGGGGGGAGATGGAGAAGTACCTGAGGGAGGGAGAGGAGGGGGAGGGGGGAGGGGGGAGATGGAGAAGTACCTGAGGGAGAGGAGGGGGGATGGAGAAGTACCTGAGGGAGAGGAGGGGAGGGAGGGAGATGGAGAAGTACCTGAGGGAGAGGAGGGGGGATGGAGAAGTACCTGAGGGAGAGGAGGGGAGGGAGGGAGATGGAGAAGTACCTGAGGGAGAGGAGGGGGAGGGGGGAGATGGAGAAGTACCTGAGGGAGAGGAGGGGAGGGGGGAGAGATGGAGAAGTACCTGAGGGAGAGGAGGGGAGGGGGGGAGATGGAGAAGTACCTGAGGGAGAGGAGGAGGAGGGGGAGATGGAGAAGTAGCGGAGGGAGGGGGGGGAGATAGAGAAGTACCTGAGGGAGAGGAGGGGAGGGGGGAGATGGAGAAGTACCTGAGGGAGAGGGGGGGGAGATGGAGAAGTACCTGAGGGAGAGGAGGGGAGGGGGGAGATGGAGAAGTACCTGAGGGAGAGGAGGGGAGGGGGGAGATGGGGAAGTACCTGAGGGAGAGGAGGGGAGGGGGGAGATGGAGAAGTACCTGAGGGAGAGGAAGGGGAGGAGGAGCACGAGAGAAGATGAGAGACAGAGAGAGAGGGACAAAGTAGGGGAATGATAATGTGCCGCAGGTTTGTGCGCCACTTTTTTACAAATCCTGCATCTTGCTTTTATTAACAGCAGTATCAGTAGTAGGATTTCTTTTTTTTTTGAATGCTTTATTTTCGTTTTACAACAACAAAGGAAAGGAAGACATACAGCTAAAAGACAAATACATACATGGAATATGATACATACATCAAAGTAAACCCCTGCCACCCCCCTCCCCCCTGCTTCTTCTCTAGGAAACTGAATCATTCTCGAAGCGGGCGTGTACTGACATTATTGTGTTACAATACCTAACAGCGATCTGAAACATGATGTGTACATTAAACAGACATATCGAAGCAATGAGCAGATTGTACATGATCTTTGAGCATCTGCCGTTTAAACAAGCGAGAGTGAGTTTGGGTATGGAAAATAGCTCACCGAGGTATCTGCTCATATTTACTATATAAGCAGACAAGGTTCCACTATTCATTGACAGTAAGTCGAGAGCTATCCTTCCAAGTCCTCGTGATTAAACATATGGCTATACCCAGCATGAAATCAGGAGAAAGCGACCCTTCTTAGGAAGAGAGGGGAACTCCGCCACTGAGCGGAGTCCCATAGTCTTCCAAGAAAGAGGCTCGTGAAGGTGTAAGATAAATGGAATACGACCCCAGACCCGCCCCCAGTAAACCTGTAGTTAAGGACATTCATAAAGTACATGAGCGAGGGTCCGACATTAGTATGGCAAGACCTACACTGATCCCTGGCAGTTGTGTTCCATTTGGCTATTTTCTGGAATATAAAAACATCTATGTGCAAAAGGGAAGAGAGTTTAGGTAACTGAGGCAGACCAGGAAACCCGCACTATTTTGCTCCAGAAAACGCTCTAATGCACAGGGGTTAAAGTGGTTTGCGGTTAGCGATCCCAGGCTTGTTGAACTCTACAAGTGACAGTATCTGTACCCTGACATAATAGTTATAAAAGTTAGAGGCTACCCCATGTGTGCTACTAATAAAGTGAATTAGTTCTAATAGCCCGTCCTTAGTAGGGACAGAGGGCGGCATGATTGGAGCGCTTTTGAGGCAGCATGGAAGCTGCAGCGATTAAAAGTAAAATTTCGCTAGTAACGCAAATTCCCTGTATAAATCAGAAAAGGTTTTCCAACGAGCTGCAGAGAAGAGCTGTTGGGGCGTCCAGATCCCCCTGGAGTACCAGGGTCTGGAAGTAATCATACATGGCTGCTCGAATTTCTAACCGGAACGCTGACTGAGTTAATAGGGCTCTATCAAAGAACCAGGCCCCCGGATTCCCTTGGAGTGCAGTAGTATGTTATTGAAAAGAAATAGCAGCATGATCTGAAAGATACTGAGAGTGAATCTTTGCAACGTCCACCTGAGGAACCAACAGTTTTGATATCAGAAAGAAATCGATGCGAAACTGGGATTGATGAGGGGAAGTGAAGAAGGTAAAGTCAAGCTCATTGGGGTGTAGTAACCTCCATAGATCGACTAGAACAATATCTGTGTTCACAGAGATTAGCGCGATGTGACTCTTGGGGGGACCACTTGTCCTAGACGGCTATTTGTCAATCAGGGGATCAAGAACTAAATTGAAATCCCCCCAATATCAATGAAGTAGTAGCAGAGGCCTGCGTAACCTGAGCAATAGTAGCAAAAGGGCAGGGTCATCTACATTAGGAGCATAACGGCATATACATGTAACTTTAAAGTTACCTATCTTGAGGTGAACTCGGGACCATCTACCCGCTGTATCTGAGCAAGTCGCTATAATAGTAGCATGCAGAGAGTTCCTATCCAATATGGCAACCTCACATTCCCTAGAAACGGCTGGGTAAGAGGCGGCCACCATGTAAGGTTTAATATTGAGTTTGAAAGTTTCCTTCGAATTGAAATGTGTTTCTTGGAGGAAAATCAGGTCCGCAGCGTCATGACTTAAATAACTTAGGATTTTCCTCCATTTTATCGGATTATTGATTCATTGTACGTTCAATGAGAAAATCTTACATGGTGCCATCAATCGATAACAGACATTTTAGGTAAGAGCGCTTGAAAGCTTACAACATAATCAGAAGCTGTACAATAATGACATAAGCACCAAGTATGCTGGCCAATACACCCATATTGAAAAGTATGTACCAAAGTAACTTAGAGAAGAAGCAAAACCCCCAATGAATATGGCGACCAGATGTCTGCGGGAGGAGGCCCTAGAGAGGAAGATAGAGACATAGTAAAAGAAAAGAAACACCAGAGTCCATAAGTAACACTGTCTCTGATACTCGTCGAGGCTGCTATGGGTAGATGGAGTCGGGTCCCCGATATCTTCAAAATAAGGCAACAAACCGCCCTCGACAGACTCTTCGCAGAGCCGCGGCAAATCCAATATGGCAGGCACAGCGAATATGAGAGTACTGGTAGGAATATTCTGGAAGTCAGCGCATCAAGTCGGCTTCTTTAGAGTCCAAAAACTCCGCTAGTAGATCAGGGTCCTCAAATGTTCTTGTCTGATTGTGAAGCGTGACTCGGAGCTTGGCCGGGTACATCAGGCCATAGCGTGCTTGTAGTTGTTGAAGCCTCGGCCGAAATTCCAGAAAGCGCTTTCGGCGGTCGACCGTGGGTTTAGCCAAGTCAGGATAGAAGGAGACCTTATGGCTCTCAAACTCCATATGGCCCTTAGCCCGGGAGGCACTGAGAATTTGTTCTACATGTTGATATCTCAAAAGTCGAAAGATAATAGGCCGCGGGGTCTTCCTGTTGAGCGTTATGTTTGTGGGTACACGATGAGCGCGATCGATCTCCAATTCTTTAGTAAAGGTGATTTGGAGTAGGGAAGGGAGGATTTTACCTAAAAACTCCTTCATGTCTCCCAATTCCGCTCCCTCCGGTATGCCCACGAGTCGTAGGTTGTTGCGGCGCGCTCTATTATTGCCATCTTCCACTTCTTTCTTCAAGGCCCGCACCTGACGTTCAACTTTGTCGAGTTTGGACAGCCGGACCGCATGGGAGTCTAATATACTCTCCATTTTGTCCTGACGCGAAGAGAGCCCCTCCAGCCTGCCTTGCAGTACACCAAGATCTTCCCTCAGCGCTCGAAGTGCTTCACCGTTGGACTGCACGAGGTCCTTAACCCCTCTAATTTCTGCGAGGATTTCCTGCTGCATTTCGGGGCCCTCGCGCAAAGCCAGCCCCTTCTGCGGGGACGGGGGTTCAGTTTTGGAGCGTTTACCGTGAGAAGCCGCTGGAGATCCAAATTCCAGGCGCGTGGGTTTGGTCCCCGCCATCTCACCAATGTGCCCCGGCAAGATCAGAGCAGAAATTCAAGTATGTCCGGCGTTAATTCAGGATTCTGAGTAGGCCTCTCGGGAGCCTCAGCGTTATGC
This sequence comes from Ichthyophis bannanicus, assembly GCA_033557465.1. Classification (NCBI taxonomy): domain Eukaryota; kingdom Metazoa; phylum Chordata; class Amphibia; order Gymnophiona; family Ichthyophiidae; genus Ichthyophis; species Ichthyophis bannanicus. The sequence goes on along the minus strand of CM066034.1, from coordinate 1,012,862,998 downwards.
GACCATCCCGCTGGACATCGGGCTCCGCCCCCCCAGTAGTAGGATTTCTTCAAAAACATGACTCTCCTGTATCCATAGGATGCCTGGACTTATCACTGGGGACAGACGGTCTACCTTTCCCCAGGGGATTCAGATACCAGCAGTCTGAGCAGGATCACAAAGTGCTGTCAGAGTTCCCCCTCCCAACTCTTCGGAATAGCCCGGGAATTTCTTTAATTAGCTCTTTGGGGAAGTAAGAGTCAAGGAACAAGTTTGTTGTTGAATGAGAAGACATGAATGACCTGTGGTTTTCAGCTTGTCGTGTCTCAAGGGCTTGTGCGTCTCAATGATGCTGAGAGCTATGATATCAGTAGCTCAACTACTGGCAGGGTCTCCCAAGACAGACGGCTCTCAGTGGAGGATCCAGACTAAGAAAAACCATCCATCTGGGCAGTAGCAGCAGTCTGAGATGGTCACATTACTACAACAGCAACAACACTGGCATTTTTGCTTTTCAGTGTCACTTTCCTCAAAGGTGCCGAGAATGGATTTGTGGAAAGTGATATTGAAAAAGCGAAAATGCTAAACAAAATATTTCTGTTCTGGTTTTATTAAAGAAAATCCTGGAGAAGGACCACCTGTGATTGACAAATATACAAATGGGAATGGAGCAGAAACTATACCATTCACAGAAGATGATGTGTATGAACAGCCTGTGGATGGGTCCCAAGGCGGTGAACTGGATCAGAAATTGGTTAACGGACAGACGATAGAAGGTGATGGTAAACAACACTCACTCGGATGAAAGGAAAGTGAGAAGGGTGTGCCTCAGATATTGGTCCTGGCACCAGCACTGTTCAATGTATCTGGGAATAATATTATGAAGAACTGAATGGAAAATCTCTTTTTGCAGATGACATGGAAATTTGCAACAGAGTGGACTCCCCTGAAGGAGTGGATAACATGAGGAAAGATCTATAAAAGCTGGAAGAATGGTCTAATACTTGGCATTACGATTTAATGTGAAGAAGTGCAGTGTCATGCACCTGGGATGCAGAAATCCAAGGGAATTGTATGCAATAGGGGGCGAGAGGTTGGTGTGCACGGACCAGAAAAAGGACCTTGGAGTGATTGTTTCTGAGGATCTCAAGATGGCTAAACGGTGTGAAAAGGTGGTGGCCAAAGCCATAAAGGTTGCATACAGAAAGGAATTATTTATTTATTTGGTTTTATATACAGCACTATTTTAAGTCAGTGCGGTTTACAGTATAACAACTTATACATAGAACAGGTTTACACTGAACAAGTAACAGATAACAGGGCTTACAATTAGAACGGTACAACAGTATACTTCATAACAGTGTGAACATAGTTTTAGCGACTACCACCAGAATTAACAGCAGAAAGGAGGAGGTATTAATGCCACTGTACAAGTCACTGGTGAGGCTTCACATGGAATGGTATGTTAAGTTTTGAGACCATATCTCACAAAAGATATTAAAAAAACTGGAAACGGTTCAGAGAAAGGCGACCAAAATAATTTGGAGCCTGTGCCAGAAGACATATGATAACAGATTTGAAGACCTAAATATATATACTCTAGAGGAGGGAAAGGGGAGATATGATTCAGACCTTTAAATACTTAAAGAGTATTAATGAACAAACAAATCGTTTTCAAAGATCGGCAAGCTGTAAAACTAGAGGGCATAACATGAAGCTGTAAAGGAGTAAACTGAAAGGCAATGTCAGGAAATAATTTTTCACTGAAAGGGTGGTGGATGCTTGGCATGACCTCCCGATGGACGTGGTGGGGGCAAACACAGTGACAGAATTCAAAATGACATGACATGGAACAGACACAGTGGATCCCTTTATAACAACAGGATAAAATCAAAATAACCTTAACTGTTCTGCTATCTCAACAAAATAGGAGTGACCTGCACAGGGCAGTGGGTATAACCCTAAACAAAGGCATGGGAAGGGGGGACCTCACGGAATGACAGGTGTACCTACTCTTGCCACCTTGCTGGGCAGACTAGATGGATCATGATAGTGTTTATCTGCTGTCATATACTATGTTACCACGTATGTTACCTGCACTGAAGAAAGGCCTGTCAATCTAATTTCATATCTTGCCAGAAAAACCCAATGGATAGTCACAACAAACAAAGTGCTAGAAGATGAGAGCCCAGGTCAGAAGGACCTCGACAGGCTACTGAGAAAGATCTAAAGACCAGCATTTATGATGTGGTTGGTAAAAGGTCCTCAGGATCAGACTACTGATGTAGCTGCACATGAAATGAGAGTCAGAAACTACAAAGAGGTCTTACATATTCGGACGTCATGGAACATGCAAAGTATGAACCAAGGGAAGCTAGAGGCAATCAAGAATTAACTGAAATGTGCACAACGCGATCTGCTGGGTATCAGTGAACTGACTGGGAACTCTGAATCTGACGATCACATGGTATATACGATGCTGGAAAAGAAAGACAAGGAAGAAATGGTGTTACATTTATAATTAAGAAAAACTTGCAAGAACTGTAATGAAATACAATGCAGTCAATGAATGCTTAATTTCTGGTCTTTATCTGCCGTCATTTACTATGTTACCTGGAATGCCCGTCAACAAAACTGTTATTCAGGTATATGCACCAACAACAAATGCATAAGAGGGCACAGGAAATTTGGAAGACAACATCATGGCCAACTGGCTGGAAAAGATCTGGGCTCTATGAACAAGTATAAATAGAAACTGACAGAGCATGCAAACAAGATACACTGAAAATCATGGGCGAAGGCAAAGTTATTGGAAAATAGGGGCTTGGCAACAAAAACATAGCTGGAGAAAGACTGATAGAATTCTGCAAGACCAACAAGCCATTCATCTCAAACACCTACATAAGAACATAAGATATGCCATACTGGGTCAGACCAAGGGTCCATCAAGCCCAGTATCCTGTTTCAAACCGTGGCCATTCCAAGTCTCAAGTACTTGTCAGGTTCCAAAGAGTATACAGTACACATTCCATTCTACTTGTCCCAAGGGTAAGCAGTGGACATCTCTAATGCACTTTAATAATGGTTTATGGACTTTTCCTCCAAACCTCCAAACCCACCAAACCTCTTTTAAACCCACCTACACTAAAGCGTAGTTACTCACCTGTAACAGGTGTTCTTCAGGGACAGCAGGAATCAGTTCTCACTTATGGGTGACGTCGGCACCAACAGAGCCCACGTGAAGCAATTCCCCAGCTTTCAAAGAAAGCCTTTGGGATTGCTACCATGCATGCGTGGTCCTCTTCCCACCCAAGGGTGCCATCTTACTCAGTCAGGTCCCTTAGCTTGAGCCCTACCAAGCAGATGGCAAGGGAAGGATAAAAATCTAGCAACTCATCAGGAGAGGTGGGAGAGTAGTGAGGACTGATTCCTGCTGTCCCTGGAGAACACCTGTTACAGGTGAGTAACTACGCTTTCTCCAGAAACAAGCAGGAAGTCAGTCCTCACTTATGGGACTCCCCAGCTACAGGCTACTGAAACTGTAACCAAAACACGCCTCCACGAGGTCGTGAGCAGAAGCCGATGCCCGAAGGAGCCCGATTCCTTGGGTCCTCGGGGCGAAGCCCTCGGTAGCCTTGAAGAAGGGTCGGAGGGCAGGAGTTGCTTATACCCTTAACGGCGTATGGCCTGGCCGAAGGCACTGTCCCGACGGGACTCCCTCTCCAGGTAGCAGTGTGCAGCGAAGGTATTCGCTGAAGACCAGGTCGCTGCTCCGCAGATCGCTCGCAGGGGCAATGAACGCAGCGAGGCCACTGAAGTTGCCTTGGCTCGGACACCATGTGCAGTGACTCATCAATCCAAAGGGGCACCCGCTTTCGTATGTGTGAAGCCAATGCAGTCCACCACCCAAATAGAGAGGGTGCATTTAGCGACTGCCTGCACCAGTGGATTGGGATCGTAAGTCACAAAGAGTCGGCAAGATTTGTGATGAGCCTGGGTGCGCTGCAGATAGAAGGTAAGAGTCCACTTGCAGTCGAGTGTATGCAAAGCCGCCAACGTCTGGTCAGACTGGGGTCTCAGGAAGAAGGTTGGTAAGACTATCTCCTGATTGAGATGGAAATCCAAGACAACTTTCAGCAGGAATTTGGGGTGGGTATAGAGGACCCCCCTATTCCTATACAATCTAGTATAAGGGGCTTCAGCCATGAGAGCCTGGAGCTCACTGACTCGGCCGGCCGAGGTCAGAGCCAAAAGAAAGACCTCCTTCCAGGACAGGTGCCGAAGCGAACACGTCGCCATCGGCTCGAAGGCATAGTGCTCATGCAGCTTATGCATCGGCTCATGCGTAAGCTACATGAGCACTACGTTCAGGTCCCAGTCCACCAGAGGTGGCTGGATGGGAGGCTTGGAGAGAAAGAGATCCCGCATAAAGCAGGAGACCAAGGGCTGCCCCGAGAGAGGTTTTCCCTCAACGGGGAGGTGATTCGCTGAGATGGTGCTCAGGTGTACCCTGATAGAGTTTGACTTCAGGCCTTTCTTCAAGAGATGGAGGAGGTACTGAAGGAACCACCGAGTGGGACAGGAGAATGGGTTGACCTGGAGCTTGGAGCACCAGATCGAGAAGCGTTGCCACTTGAAGGCGTAAGCTCATCTAGTCAAGGTTTTCCTCGATGTGAGGAGGACCTCCTTGACCACCTCCGGGAGGTCCAGCAGGGCTAGGGAGATCCGTTCATCCGCCAGACTGTGAAGGATAATTAGGTCAGGTTCGGGTGTAGTACCCACCCCTCCTCCTACATTAGCAGGCCTGGGGCACAGCCCAGGGGGACTGGAAGCTCCGAAGACAGCCGGAGCAGGAGCGGGAACGACGGCTGTTGAGGCCACGAGGGGACTACGAGGATCATCAATGCCCGTTCCCGCTGAGCTTTGTGGAAGGTCCTCGCGATGAGAGGAGTGGGAGGGGACGCATAGAGCAGGCCAGAAGACCAGCTCAGAAGGAACGCATCTGGGCCTTCCCTGTTCGTGTGCGGTACTGTGCCACAGAAATGGGGAAGCTATGCATTTGACGGGCTGGCAAATAGGTCCATGGTCAGAGTTCCCCACCGATGGAACAGCCAGCCCGCTACCCCTGGGTCCAGCCACCATTCGTGAGGGTGGAGGATCCTGTTGAGTTTGTCCACGAGGACATTCTCCTGACCTGGGAGGTAGACCACTCTGAGGGTCACCCCCCCACGGAGGACGAAGGAGCAGAGGAGGACCGCTTCCCGTCAGAGGGGGTGTGATCCTGTGCCCCCTTCCTTGTTGATGTAGATCACCACCACTCGGTTGTCGGCCTGCACTAGCACTGACTTCTGCTTGAGGTGATCCTCGAAGGCCCTTAGGGCCCACCGAAACACCCAGAGCTTGAGCAAATTTATTTGCTGTTGAGACTCCTGAGGTGACCATTGTCCCTGCATGCACAATGCACCACAGTGAGCTCCCCACCCCAGCAGGGAGGCATCCGTTGTCAGCAATAGCTTGTGCTGTGGTGCCTGGAAGGGCAACCCCCGGAGAAGGTTGCAGGGGTCCTGCCACAAGTCTAGGGACAGGCAAAGGTTGTGAGAGACCCGGACAGGGTCCCTGAGGTGGCCAACTGACAGACTCCACTGGGCGCTGAGGCACCACTGGGCCATCCGCATGTGCAGGCGGATGTGGGGAATCACATGAATGGTAGAGGCCATGTGCCCCAGGAGGCGCAACATAGTCTGGGCCGTCACCTGAGGGGTGCTCTGGACCTGGGCTGCTAGGGCTTGGAGGCGGTCGGCACGATCCGCTGGCAGAAAGGCGGTCACCCGCCGAGTGTCGAGGCATGCGCCTATGAATTCTAGGGCCTGCACTGGTTCGAGGTGGGACTTGGGATAGTTGACCAAGAAGCCCAGATGCTCGAGCAGGAGGATCGTGCGTGACACTGTCAGGCAGTTTTCCTCGACCGAGGATCCCGTGACGAGCCAGTCATCAAGGTAAGGGAAGAACGGTATGCCCTGTCGCCTGAGGGAGGCAGCGACCACAGAGAGGCACTTCGTGAAGACCCGCGAGGCGGGACGCGAGGCCAAAGCGGAGCACCCTGTACTGAAAGTGCTCCCCCTGCACCCTGACGCACAGGTACTGCCTGTGCTGGGGGTGAATCAGAATGTGGGCGTAAGCGTCTTTTAAATCTAAGGAACATAGCCAGTCACCCTGCTGGAGGAAGGGCAGAAGAATGCCAAGGATAACATCTTCAACTTTTCCTGCACCAAGAACTTGTTTAGTTTTCAGAGGTCAAGGATGGGCCGCAGACCCCCCCCCCCCCCCCCACAATCATCTTTTTTGGGCGAGGAAGTACCGGGAATAAAAGTCCTGACCTCGGAGGTGTGCTGGCACCCTCTCGACTGCCCGTTGTGCGAGGAGGTTGTCTAGTTTCCGTTGCAGGCAGACCTGATAAACAGGGAGCCGAGGAGGCTCCATCAGGGAGAAGGGAGAGGGAAGCGGAAGCCTTTTCAAGCGGAGGCGATAGCCATCTCGGATTACCCGGAGGACCCAGGTGTCCAAGGTGATGGAAGCCCACTGAGGGGTAAAGGAGGACAGGCGTCCCCCCATCGGCTGCTTTGTTGCCGGGTGTGAAAGGCTATGGAGGTGGCATCAAAACCCCTGTGAGGACTGAGGCGGTGCCAGGGTTTGGACCTTGGGCCCTTTCGGCTTGCGGTGACCCTGGGGCCCGGGCTTCCCTTATGCCGCAGTTGTCAGTGTGGGAGTGGGTGGGTACGGTGGGTAGCCCCTATAGGGCAGGCCCTTCTTTGGAAAGAAAGGCTTTTTAGTTTCTGTTTCTTTTGAGGGAGCGTGAAGTTCTTACGTGAGAGACAGGTTTGGGTAACGAACTCCGTCTCTATCTCAGCGGCTTTGTCCTCCATTGGTTTGCCGAAGAGCTGCTCACCGAGGCAGGGTACGTCCAGGAGCTTTCTCCTGTACCCACTGCTCCAAATCCGAAAATTGGAGCCATGCCTGGCGATGGGCCCCGATGCCACCGGCCGTAACTCGAGCTGAGGACTCAAAGCCATCGTATGCGGCACGAGAGATGTACTTTGAGCACTATGTGATGGACTTTAACAGGGTCTGGAACCTATTGAGGGGTTCGTCCTCAAGGCCTGCGGAGAAACTCCTGAGTTCCTTGTCCAGGTCGCGCAAGAACATGCCCGTATGTAGCTGGTATGCCTGAATACGGCAGGAGAGCATGGACCCCTGGTAGGCTTTGCGGCCTAGGGTGTCGAGGGCTCTCGACTCCCCATCCAGAGGAACCCAAGAATGCAACTTCGGGCTCTTTTGTTTCCTCATGGCTGATTCCACCACCATGGATGTGTGAGGAAGCTGGGTTTTTGTAACTCGGGACCGCACTGGATCTTGTACATGGAGTCGAGGCGCTTACTCATGATAGGAACCGAGGCAGGTGCCTCCCACATGCAGAGTAGCAGCCTGGACAGGATGGGAGGAACCAGGACAGTAAGAAATTCCCAAGGTGGGGACTCATACTGAAGAATGCCGAACTCTTCAGCTCGAGGGTCCTCCTCAGCCTGGGTGGCCAGGTTGAGAGCCCATGCCATATCCTGGAACGCAACCCTGGATGTACAGGGATGATTCTGAGGTAAGCCCTGTATGTTCAGGGTTGGCCATGTAGACAGGGGACCTATTCCACCTCTGAGGTGGAATATCCCCTTGGACATCGGAGGACCATGGAGCCAGGCAAAATCAAAGAGATGAGGGGGCGCAGGGGGTTCCCTGCAGCCCGACCCTGGCCATGGAAAGCCAGATTGGGGATCGGGCTTCGGCAAAAGAAGTTTATTTTCTGCAGCCTGCGGTCATGGCTCCATGCCATGGTGATGGGACACCATGGCACTGAGGCTCCATTCAGGAGCCTTGCTGAGTTAGCTGGATATGTGGTTGGGCATGTGGTCGATCAGAATCGGGGCTCGGCTTGCACGTCCAGGCAGTTAGATCCGATTTTGATCCCACGGACATGTCTAGCCCCCATGGGATCAGAATCAGGTGTTACTGCTGCATGCCATGATTCTGATCGGCCATACAGGGGCAGGACATGCAAAACAGAATTGGACTCTACATGTTTCAGATTAAGCTGGGCACAGACATATTGACCACATCTAGCCATGACAAGCATTCTGCAAAACATAAACATTCTGTCTTGCAAGATATAACCTTGAGTGCCTCTGTGAACCTGTCAGCATATTCAGCCTGGCTTCAGCAACCTTTTAAAAAAGCTGTGATCAGCCACCCGGCCTTTCCTCCAGCACCAGAATGATCGGAGGCACCAGCAGGGAGCAGGAAGGTAAGCTCCTCCCCTCCCCCCACTGGCACAGCCAATCAGCCCGGCTTCAGCCACCTTTAAAAAAAATGCAATCAGGCGTGCCTGTGCCTGAGGGCCTCGCCAGAGGGCCCTTTGGCGTGGCCCTTAGGTGGGGACCAGCACATTAATGCACAAAAGATAAGACCTCGCCACCCCACTAAAGATCCACTCAGCACACAAGCTACCTCAGTAAGGACCGCACCATACATCTACAATACATACAACAAACAACCCGGCCACAACACAGCAGAATGCTCCAGCAAGAGCTCAAAACTTTGAGGACCACCTCAAATCAACAATCGCACCATGTTGCTCCTACCCTGAATGGTTCCCACCTGTGCTGTTGTCCTCCTGACTCCACCCCCGGAACTTGCGTGATCGCGCACAACGCAGCGCGATCACGTCTGTGCCCTGCTCCTGGCACTCTATTTAAAGACGCTCCCAACGGCGTCCTGTCTGCTCCTACCCTGAATGGTTCCCACCATATGTAATAGCTGTATTCTGTCTCATATCATTGTCACTGTACATTTATACTTTATACCCTGCTATTATTTACTGCTTTCTGTGTTTTACCGACTGTCTGTTATTCTTTATTGCTGTTCCTTATTGTCCTCTCTCTATTATTCATTATTTACCTCCTATTTACCTCCTTCTCTGGCTTTTGTTTCTCCTAGTGTGCTGTTGTCCTCCTGACTCCACCCCCGGAACTTGCGTGATCTCCTTCCAGGCTCCTCCCCCTGCTCCTCCCCCTCCCTCCCCTCCTGTCCGCCCCTCCCGGCGTCTTCACTCGACTACCCTGCAGGCTTTCCTCTCCACCCTTCACTCTCCCCCAGCTGATTTTTCATCTCTTTCACCATCGTCCCAGGTCACCATGTGGAACTCTGAACAGTTACGTACCCTGGATCACGTTGCCCCTGTTAAACCCTTCAAACCCCGGCGTCGGGCTCACCAATCTTGGTATCATGCCGGGCTCCTTCTGCTTCGTTCCCAATTGCGGAGAGCCGAGCGACTTTGGCGCAAAGTCCCCTCTGCCTCGTCTTATCAGCATTTCAAATCCTGTCACGCCTACTACCGGTCTGCCATCCACCAGGCAAAATATTCCTTCTACTCCTCCTCGATCATAGCTGCCCCGAATAGGTCTCGTCAACTCTTTGCGACATTGACTACCCTCTCTCGACTGCAGTCCCCTATAGCTCAGGATGCTCTCCTTCTTGAAAAAGCTCCCAGCCCCACTTCTTTGGCGACATACTTTTTCTCTAAAGTTGAGAATCTTCGCTCCTCTCTTCCTCACTGTCCTCCGGCCTTGATGTCACCTCCCCCTGTCTCCCCTCCTTCCTCCCCTTCTCTCTCCCATGCTTGGTCTGCTTTTTCTCCAATCTCCTCCCCAGAACTGCTCCAACTTTTGTCAACTACCCGCAAAACCACCTGTGCCTTGGATCCCATTCCCTCCGTCTGGTTCTCTGAACCTCCCGCTGTACTCCTTCAACCCCTCCTGACAATCATTAATTCCAGCCTTTTGTCCGGTCTTTTCCCTACCCCCTGGAAGCATGCCACAGTTCGCCCTGTATTGAAACAACCCTCCCTTGCTCCCTCGGTCTCCGTGCACTATCGTCCAGTCTCCAATCTCTCCTTCTCTTCCAAGCTCCTGGAAAAGGTAGTGTTTTCACAGCTTTCTCACTATCTTGACTCAACCCTTTTTCTTCATCCCAGACAATCCGGGTTTCGACCTGGCTTTAGTGTTGAGACCACAATTGCAGCAGTTCTGAATGAAATTCACACCTCTCATGATCAGGGCAATATCACTCTAGCTGTCTCACTTGACCTTTCTGCAGCCTTCGACTTGGTGGATCACGCTCTTCTCCTCTCTCTCGCCTTCGGGACGCTGGCATCCGTGGCTTGGTGTATCACTGGTTTCACTCATTCCTCTGTCACCGGTCCTTTGCTGTCTCTTCTGCTTTTTCCACCTCCGGCCGTTTCCCGCTCCACTGTGGTGTCCCTCAGGGATCAATTTTGGCCCCCCTACTGTTTAATATTTTTCTTGCCCCCCTGGCTCTGCTCATCCAGCAATCTGGGATCTCTAGCTACTTCTATGCTGATGATATCTTTCTTCTGCACCACACTTCATCATCCCACCCTGATATATCTCCTTTAAATGATTGTCTGGCCTCTATCTCTTCCTGGCTCTCCTCTAACTGTCTAGTACTTAACGTCACCAAGACTGCTGCCATCTGGTTCCCGCACACCTCTCCTACTCCTTCACTCGCTCCATCCCTTTCAGGCTCCAGCATTGCTCTAGTCCCTCAACTCCGTTATCTTGGAGTTTTTCTTGATAGTGCCCTCAGTTTTCACAACCATATCTCTCATGTCTCCAGGTGCTCCTTCCTGTGCCTTCGGCAAATCCGTGCTATACGTCCCTTCTTGTCCACTCAGGCTATCACCACTCTCCTTCTTTCCCTGATCATCACCAGACTAGACTTCTGCAATATTATTTTTGCCGGTATCCCCCAGTATCAAAGACGCCGCTTACAACTAATTCAGAATACCGCCGCTCGTATGATTTTACATGCTTCACCCCGCGATCATGTCACCCCTTTACTATCCCATCTACATTGGCTGCCAATCGATTTCCGGATATCGTTCAAGGTCCTTACTTTAGCCCATAGAGCTATCTATCTGTCTACACCTACCTACCTCTCGGATCTGCTTACTTATCATACTCCCTCCCGCAGTCTTCGGTCCATTCACATCAGCCGCCTTCACTTACCAGCACCCTCCAAAGCTCATTTGCAATCCACCAGGAAAGCAGCATTTTTCTACTTGGCTCCATCTCTCTGGAATTCCCTTCCCACTGCCCTCCGTACAGAAGAATCATACCCCAAATTCCGTTCCCTCCTTAAGACCCATCTGTTTTCCCTAGCCTTCCCCTCTTGAGTCTCAATATTCTGTTCTTATAACTCTATTTGTCTAACTGTTCTATCCTTACTCTCTTCTCTGCTCTATCATTTATTGTAGTTCTATCTTTCCTTTTTCTATAATTGATATTAATTTTGTTTTTGTAAACCGCCCCGATGTTATGGGGGGCGGTATAACAAGTGTACAATAAACAATAAACAATGTTCTTCCCTGCTGCTCACATTATCATCTTGCTCCTTGCCTGCCACACATTCATGCAAGCTTCAGAACCTATTACAACATCTTACATGCCAATCATTCATACAACAGGATCCAACCCTTCTTCATCAAGCCTCGAACCAGGAGCGCCCACCACCTACTCCAGATACAGCCCTCCCACATATCTCCCACTACTACTAATATACCTCTCATCACCCAACCCCTCAAATGTGTCCTCATAAACAGCAGATCCTCCTGTAACAAAATCCCTATCCTGACCGACTACATAAGGGATAATCATATTGACATACTCTGTATAACTGAATCCTGGCTTGATGAGAGTGACACAGTCCTACTAAACCAACTCAGCATCCATTCTTACCATCTTTTTCACCAACCAAGAGCACACAAAAGAGGAGGAGGGGTACTCATAATAGCCAAGGAGGACCTTAGCTTCAAAACCATAAGCTCCAGCTCTAATACCACCATAGATAACATAAGCAATCCTCATTTATCACTCTGCCTAACATACAGAACACCAACTGCAGGACTCAGTGACCTCTCTCCACTCATTGAAGAAGCATGTTCAGACCACCACAAAAACAAGTGGTTTATTCTCCTAGGGGACCCCTACCTCCCTACCTTACCCAACAAAAAAGCCACCCTTTTCCTCCAAGCACTTGAAGCACTCCAGCTCAACCAGAACATCACAACATCAATGCACAACAGGGGAGGCACCCTTGACCTCATTTTCACACCAGCAACGTGGCAACACCAAAATCTTACCACCATGACTCAAGTCATGATAGTACCTTGGTTTGACCATAACCTAATTACATTATACCTTCCAAACTACTCTAAAACAAACACCCTTAAATCATCTTCGACCAATCCACAACATTTTAAAGCATTTGACAATGACTCGTTCATCAGCAGTATACCACCCATACTGCAAAACAACCTTGATGCCTTCATATCCGGTGGAATATGCCATCATACATGCCAACACCACCACGTCGAAGAGACCACCCATGCACCCTGGTTAAACCTTCATCTTAAAGCACTAAAAAACAAGCTCAGCAACTAGAACGGAGATGGAGACGACCCAGAAATCAATCTAATCACGCAGTTTACACAAGGGCTCTAGCGAACTATTGCGCCATCACCATACAGAAGAAAAAGGAGTATCATTCCAACCTACTTAATGTATCTCTTAATCGCCCCATGGAGCTATTCAATATAGCCCTGAATTTGCTCAAAACCCCAAACAGCACAAACACCAAGCCCACCCTCTCACCAAATGACATGGCATTATATTTCCAAACAAAGCAATCTTCGACCACACCTCAACCCCAAACTACCATTGACCTAGACACCACAGATGCAACAACCTAGTCATCGTTCAGACAACTGTTTGCTTGGGAGATTATAGACATTTTAACAAACCTCAACTGCACCACCTCATCATTTGGCCCTTGCCCATTCTCCTGAATTAAGATGACCAAGCAGAGTCTTGCCCCAACCAGCCTGCATATCATCCAAACATCACTATCACTGGAATTTATGCCAGCTGCCCTTAAACAAGCCTCCATCAGGCCCCTACTAAAAAGACCCTCAGCAGACCCTGCAGCACCATCATCCTATCTCCAGTATCCCATCCATAACCAATATCATTGAAAAGGCTGTGCAACTCCAGACCCCAGGAGTTCACAGATACCAACGCTACACATGACTGTCATCAACATGGATTCAAACCTTATCACAGAACAGAAATGCTCCTTACATCCCTCCTGGACACATTGATCAAAGGCACACAGAAAGTCACCCAAGGATTCATTCTCATCTTTCTCGATGTCTCTGCAGCCTTCGACTCAGTCTCCCACCCAGGACTGTACCGAGCCCTGTGCGAGTGGTGCGGCCGCACAGGACGCAAAGACTTAAAGGGCGCATTTCGTCTCTCTGCCGTTGCCTGCCGCCGCCACTTTTTCGGCGGCAGACAGCAGCAGAGAGACCAAATGCGCCCCTTAAGTCTTCGCGCTGGCACACTAAGCAGGTCTGGTCTCTCCGGGAGGGACCAGACCTGCTTAGCGTGCCGGCGACCTGCAGATCAGGCATGCGCCCCCCCTCCCGCACCCCCATAAAGTGTCTAAATGGAGGTGTGGGGGGGCGCGCGCCCGATGTGCAAGTCGCACAGAGCGCATTTCAGTCTTGGTACGGCCCTGCTCCCACCCCCATCTAATCACACGATTCCACTCAATTGGTTTCAGAGGTACAACCCTACAGTGATTTCGCTCATACCTTTCCGACCAATCCCAACAGGTCAGAATTCAAAACCGAATCCTCTAAACCTTTTAAAGTGGAGGAGTGGCCTAGTGGTTGGGGCAAGGTACTTCAGGCCGGAAGGTTGGGGGTTCAAATCCCACTAGAGGACAGCAACCTTGGGCCGGAAGGACTGGGGTTTCTAGTCCCACAGGTGCTCCTTGTGGTCTTGGGCAAGCCACTTAACCCCTCCATAGCCCATGTTCCCTGTAAAATAGTTATCTCCAAGTTATAATGCCCTGTTCAATGTAATTTCAGTTTGTTCAATGTAAACCGCACTGATGCAGAATAGCGCGGTATATAAGAGAATGTAAATAAATAAATAAATACAACAAGGATTACTTCAAGGCTCTGTTTTATCATCACTGCTTTTTAACATCTTTATCCAGCCCCTATATAAAATCATACAAAATCACAAAATCCTCTACCAAATATATGCAGATGACATTCTAATCTACACTCCATTCTCCACCGCCAACCCTGACTACTCCGCCATTAGCCAATGCCATGAATCCATGATCCAATGGCTCAACAACCATGGCATGCATATCAACCCAAACAAAACAGAAGTCCTCCACATAACCAGATTCTCCTCCTTCACCCCACCAGCCACACTCAAACTGGCCAACTTAACCCTACAAGTTAAACAACCAGTTAAATATCTTGGCATAACCCTGTTTCCACCAACACATCAAACAAACTACCAAAGCAGTTTACTTCTGGATGAGAACATTCCGACACCTGCCCCCCTACTGGATCACAGTGACTTCAGAACTATCTGCCAGGCACTTATCTCCCTTATACTTGACTACGCAAACATCAGGGTCTCCAAAATCATCCTTGCTCCGGTTACAGCTCGCTTAAAATACAGCAGCCAGAATAATCACAGGCACCAGTCCACAAGATCACATTGCCCTCTCTCTAAGACAGCTTCACTGGCTCCCCATCAACATGAGGATCAAATACAAAAAGTCTCCTTGACCATTAAGACCATTCACCACCTCTTGGTGAACATCCTTTACACTCTCCTGCAACATCCTCCCAACAAAAGAGTGAAAAGATCAACCAATCACAACTTCTTCTGTTCCCAGTGCATTCACCCACTCCAACTCCACCACAACCAACAGAGCCTTCTCCTTCTATGCCCCTATCAACTGGAACACCCTCACACCAGATCTACGCCAACTCACGGACCTAGGAGAGTTCCATCGCAAACTGAAAACCCTCCTTTTCCTGGAGCACTTTGGACCAAACTCTTAACTACCCACTCACTATACCTGGACTACGTACACTGAACCCCACTCCCACATGTAAATAGTTCTATGTATTTATTTGTTTATTTAGCCAGTTTCGTATACCACCTTTTCCTTCAATCAAAGTGGTTAGGGACATGACAAGGGGTCTACATTGAACAGGGAGCCATTTTTAGATGTTCCCATATTCTTTCATGGTGGATCCCCCCTGCTTTGGGGCCTTTCAGATATTTAGCTTGGGAGCTTCAATTTGAATTTCTGCCACTGATCACTGCGGATGGTAGATGGATCTTTAAAAAGACAAAAGAATTTCATGGATTACAGCAAAGCCACATTAAGATGCATAGGTATACCGGAACGCATGAGAGTTCTTGTGCAGAACCTTTATATTTATCAACAAGCAAGAGTTCGAATGGAACAAGAAGAAACAGAATGGTTTAAAACTGGCAAAGGTGTACGACAAGGCTGCGTATGTTCCGCACACCTGTTCTATTTCTATGCAAAACAAATCACCAGAGAAGAAGAGCTGAAGACAACTGAGCTGTGAATATTAGTGATAACTCATCGACAACCTTCGCTATGCTGACAATAGTAGGTTACTGGCCGAAAGTGAAAACATTCTAAACTATCTGCAATTAAAATCAAGGAACATGGGCTTGCAAAGATCCTGACAGCAGGTAAAAATCAATAAGTTCATTCTTGATGGAGAAGAGATAGAAATAGTAGATAACTTTAATCTACTTGGATCAACAATCAATAATGACAAAACAAGTCGTCAAGAAATCCGATGACATGCTGCTCTTGGCAGAGTAGCTATGAAGGACCTGAATAAGATTTTTAAGTATCTCTCTGCACAAAAACTTGACTAGTCCAAGCCATTGCAATTTCAATAACATCTTATGGATGCAAAAGTTGGACAGTGAAAAAAAAAAGACAGAAAGAAAATCAATGCCTTTGAATTATGATGCTGGCAAAGATCACTGTGTATACCACGGACTGACTGAAGAACAAATCAATTGGTACTAGAGGAGATCAAACCGAAGCTTTCTTTAGAAGCTTAAATGACAAGACTTCAATTTTTATACTTTGGACACATCATGTGAAGAAAAAGGTCAACACAAAAGAGAAAGGCCAGCAATGCAATAGATTGATGCAGTAGAAACAGCTACGGATACCACTCTATCAACAATTAGCCACCTGACTTAAGACCGAACACTGTTTAGGAGAACTATCCACAGGGTCACCATGAGTCGACATCAACTTGGTGGCACTTAACAACAACACCGAAGAAATGAAACAGTCATGAAAGTAGTCAGACAAGGTGAGCCTTATAGGTCTTCTCTACCATCATGTTCTACGTATGTTCCTGTTTACTGAAGTTCATTGGTTATTTCTTTGGGTTGAAATGGACTAACACAGCGATCACACCACTTATTCCTGCCTCGAAGCAAATCATATCACTTATTTGTTCAATCCTAAGAAGGCTTTCTTTAGAGATCTTGGAGCATTCTTCACCGTACTCAAAATTGTTACTTGCAAAATACTCTCATGGCTTACGAGATGACCTCAGGCTCCAAAAAAACTAACTCCCACCAACAGAAAAAGCAATCTGTGCAGTAAAACAACATGAAAATAAATCAATATGTAATAAAAAACTGCAGTAGGGAAAAATACTAAGATTTTAACATGCAGTGGCACACACCAATGAGGAGCAAAAAGACCTCAGTGTCAGGAAAAGCCAGAACGACTGCCGGCTTTACAGTCAATTCTAGATCAATAATGGCCTTAAAAGTATTGTATCAACACTGCATCATCAGTCATTAAAAAAACGCCTCTGATATATATCCAAAATGTATCTGCTTAAGTAAGACGGAATGCGATCTTAGGTAAACAAACAATACTTAGCTTGTCTTGAAACGCAAAACAGCGTCTCCACTCCAGTGCTAAGCATTTCGCTTCCGCTGCTTCAGGGAGTAGGACTGCACTGTTTGCCCACGAAACAAAGCATTCCAACATCACATTCAAGAGGTCAGCCATTCAACGTAATCGTGTTGAATGTGATGTTGGAATGCTTACCAGGAAATGCAGTCAGACACCAAGATCATGTGGCAGAAAGATACAGAAATATTTCCCATCGTGTTGGGTGCCACAGGCTTGATAAAGAAGAATTTCCAAGCACATCCTGACAAACTACCCATGCATGCTACATCTTACGAACTCCAGCAGGAGGCGCTCTTAGGCATGATGATGCAAGTACTACGCCGAGCCTTAGCAGTAAATTTGAGAGACTGAGATCAAACTCAGGAGGGAGGAGTGGCCTAGTGGTTGGGGTAACGTACCTCAGGCCGGAGGTTCAAATCCCACTAGAGGACAGCAACCTTGGGCCGGAAGGACTGGGGTTTCTAGTCCCACAGGTGCTCCTTGTGGTCTTGGGCAAGCCACTTAACCCTCCATAGCCCATGTTCCCTGTAAAATAGTTACCTCCAAGTTATAATGCCCTGTTCAATGTAATTTCAGTTTGTTCAATGGAAACCGCCTTGATATCATGAAAGGCGGTATATAAGAAAGGTTAAATAAGTAAATACTCCCCATACCCTGGCTTAGAAGTGAGGTTCAGGACTGTCATATACACAAAAAAAAACCCATTTGGAGGAACTGCCCCGAGACATGGGCTGGCTTGCACTGAGTGAACCTTACAACTAGGCTGGATGGTATTCGTCTTTATCAGCTCTCACTTATTATGGGATCGTGTTACTATGTGAGCAGATTGCAAACCACTTTGTGTTGCAAAGAACAGTCTCAATGCTAACCGAAAGAAATGTAATATCCAGTGATTACAGCCTCAAGCTGCAGATTTTACACCTAGCAGATAAACCAAAACACTGGCTATCATGATTTTCCTACTGAGCGAATATTTCTCTGCCCATGCATGTCGCATTACTCTTTCCCAGACAGCACGAAGGTCGGATAAACTGTTGCAGCCATCCCCCAAGAACTGATTATGTTTCATATCGTTGCCCCACCTGTCGGAATTACAGTTTCATGCATAGGGGCTGCGCGTTCTCCTAGTAAGACGTGATACATACATCTTGTTGGCATGCTGGAGTTCTGAAATCGCCTTTTCTGCTTCTTCATTCCTGTGAACACATCAAATGACATTTTTTGGTTATTAAGATACCGGATCATTGACTATCCTGGGTGCCTGTTATCTCTCAATAAGCCAAATCAGGAGGTCAGGGCCGGCCCCGTAGTTGGTTCAAGGTGTTGGCGCCCTAGGTACTCCTTAAGCCTTACGTGCCATCCACTCACCCCCACCTCCCAGCTATCAGAATCTATTGTTTAGCTTTGAATGCCCTCCTCTTTGCTGCCTCCCCTGGGGCAACTGCTTAGTTTGCGTAATGGTTGGGCCGAGCCCGATATGGAGTCACACAGGGCAGTGGAGGTGCTGCACCAGTCACTTGGGACGAGATCACAAGAGCTTCTAAACTTTTATATGACTGAAAGATTAATACAGTCATCTCAAAGGTGGACAGCACGGAGGTTGGGAAATGATGACGACACCTGAAGTAGAGGACATGGGCTGATTTGCGTTGAGTGGCACTTACAACGCTAAGTTCCTTATTGGGCAGGCTTTATAGGCCGTATCAGGCTTCGTCGGCTTTCACTTATTATGGGGTCCATATTCACCTGCAGGATATTGATGATAACCACATACGTTACCTGCTTACCTTTCAGGGGCTGGTTAGTTTACTGCATTTTACTATCATGAAATTTACCACACGTCGTTAACCTGTACTGCTGCCCTTCCGCTATCGACACCGCAGGACAGTCCTAGTGAACATGATGAACTCCTGGAGGCGCCGTCCTTGCAGTGTTGATACCACAGGGAGGCGCTGCAGTGCTACAGGTGCTGCCTCTTCCATTTCCGTTTTCTCCCAGGAGTAAGCAGAGAGCTTTAGGGAAGCAATCTTCAAAGCTGCCCCATTAATTCAAAGGGCGCGTCTCAAAGGGAAAGCACGTGCACGCTTTCTCTTTGAAAATCGCTCTCAGGCAAAATATCCTAGAGCTGTGCAGCCACCTCTTCTGTGGGTGCTTCTTCCCTTGGCAGTAATATGCACAGACCAGAAAATGCAACTTAAACCCAACCCCCAGGACGCCTCCTCCTACTGGGGTTAAAGGCCCAGCGCATAAGAACATAAGGACTGCCATACTGGGTCAGACCAAAGCTCCATCAAGCCCAGTATCCTGTTTCCAACAGCGGCCAATCCAAGTCACAAGTACCTGGCAGGTTCCCAAAAAGGTACATAGGTTCCACAATGCTTCTCCTGGGGCAAGCAGTGGTCTACCTTTCACCTGGTAAGGGGCGGGCAACATTGGCATATCCAGTTTGCCCCAGTAAATCAGTGCTTTAAAAAGCAGCGTCAGAAAACTCCGGGGGAGGTAGTGTTGAGCTGACCCTGAAATCCAAGGCGGCCTGCAGTTCCCGTTACACCACAGGGATCAGCATCAAACTGACAACATTTCCCAAGTTCACATCCAGCACAGAAACATTTCTGAACTGTCTTTATCATTACCGTTCATCCTGTATCCTTGTGAGCAAGGTGAAGTAGGGTATCTGTGTGACCTCCTCCGCTGGCTGTGAGGGCAGAGCAGAATTCCCGGTAAGACACGGACTGTAAACAGCACCTGCCGAGATATGTAAAGCGTCAAACAATGTCACGCCCAATGAGATACAGCAGCAAGTTTGTTTCATATTCATTTGTTTGTATAATAGCAGGTCTCTTGGTAGGAGAGGGAAGATGACCTCCCAGTTAGAATAAAAAGCTAGGAACCAGGAGACTTGAGTTGAAATCCTGATTCTTGGACAAATCACTTTACCTTCCTTTATCTTAGGTACCAATTTAGACTGCAAGCTCACTGAAGCAACTTCCAAAAGGATTTCCATGGGTAAATGGGTGTTGAGCCATGGAAAAACCCTCTTTCAAAACTGTTCTAGACTTTCAATGGAGAAGGGTGGCTGCGCTCAGCGCGAGGTCAAAAAAGAACACAAAATGCTCCATACTGACTCAGAGCAAAGGCCCTCAAGCCCAGTGTCCTACATCCTAAAAGTGACTGAGCCCTTTCTTCTTGCTGGATTTTATGTTTACCTGCAATTAGTTCAAAATGTGGTGGCATGGGTTTTGTCATAGGTTAAAATTCGGGAGCCTACTACTCTGATTATATTTGACCTTCCTTGGTTACCTGTGTTATTGGAGATTCGGTTTAGTAGCATGGCAGAGAAAAACCGGCATGGTCCATGTAGTCTGTCCCGTATGGCGGCAAGAGTCGTAGAGCTGCACCTTCCGCTCTATGCAGGTTACTCCCCCTCTACTCGTGACGTTATTTACATTTGTTTTGATTCCACCCCCTTGTTAATGTAGTGATCCTCTGTAATGATATTGGCTTTTAAGATGCTAAAGGGTGTGGGCCTGCAGTATTTGAAGGACAGTATAGTCCCAGGTGTTGTTGGTGTTCCCATAGAGAGGTTCGGTTGGACATGCCTGGTACAGATGTAGCTCGTAAATGTATAGAAAATGTATCCTCACAAGGAGCAAAACTCTAAGTATACATATACAAAAAAAACTCCTTACTTAGGAAGATCGTAAAGCATTATTGCACCTTCTGAAATAGCATCCATAGAGCAAATACTGAGAGGAAAAGACCTCAGTTGACCCTTGAGTTAATAGAAAAAGACTCAAAAGAAGGGGGAGTTAACCAATCAAACGGTATTTTGGTCAACCCTTATGCTGGGACAATAAATACTCAAAACATAGTTGTAACAGCAAACTGAATATACTTAGCTTCCAAAGGCCAATCGTCTCAACCCCGACACCAGGTGTTTCGCCGGTTACGCTTCATCAGGGAGTGGGATAGACCTAGCCGGTCGGAAGACTATCAAGCTGTTACCAGCCATTTCCAGTTTGGGGCTGACGGGGCACTGGGAGGAACAGGCCCGTCTATAGTTTTAGGTCTGCATTCATGTAAGCCTGGGCTTTTTGTAAGGGTGGGCTAAATATCTAAATAAATAAATTTATCAGGAGAACGTGCAGACTGGCAGGATAAAGCTGGTTAATTCCTTGCCGGTGCTCGCTGCATTGACTGACGAAGATTAAAAGCAAAGCAGACACAAGAAGCACATTTACTTTCAAGAAGATTTCATTAAAAGTGACTAAAGGCTTTGGGATCTGTAATGAATGAGGAGAAGCGGGAGGGAGGCGGGAGGAGGGAGCGCAGATATCCTGGCATTAAAAGATTAGCGCATTCAGTTCAGTTTCAGACGCAATTTCAGCCTGACAGAAACCTCTATTTTCTTTTCCTTCCAGCAGTCTTTTGGAAAAGTGCTCTGCATCAAGCAATCCTCATGGTTCTTGGACAAGAGATCACCTCAAGGGGCAGAAGATCTTGCTGGGGAGCAATGCAAACAGAACGCCAGCTCAACACCCCAAAACCAAATATAAATTCTATTTCTTGTGCATCTAGGCAAGGGCAGACACAAGTCTACACAGGTCTCTCCACTGCTCTTCGTCACCGTCACCACCTTTGCTGTCTCATACCTGCTTGGAAAAGAGGCTTTTATTTGCTACTGCCCAACAAATGAAACAGAGAAATAATTAATTCTGGCCCCAAAGAGCTTACAATCCATAGGAATATGCGAGAACAGGAGGTATAGTGACAAGCCAAGATCACAGTGAGGGTGAGAGACAGAAGCAGGATTTGCACTTGTCTTTCCACTAGGCCATGCCCTTTCCAGGCCCTAAGTTTGCAAGTTAAAATGACCTTTTTACTCACTAAGGGATTATGTTATAAACAACTTGAATGTGTAGACAAGCCTTTCACACTTTTACGTAGGTGCCTAAAAGACATACACAAAAGAAGATGCCCAAAGATACTGCACCTGCTTGTACTTACTTATAATCATTTATATTTTGCAGATCCAACAATGTAGATTATAATAAAAATACTTAAAGCAGCAGCATCAAGTGTTACAAGATGCGTACACCTGCGACCACACTCTTCACTCATAGGCCTGAGTAAATCAATGCTTTTTTGCAATATACATCTAGGCATGCTTCCCAGGGAAGAAGAATGAGTGCCGATGTGCAGGTAAGATCAGAGCTATGCTTGTATTTAAATTAAACACATGCATACAGTCCTGACACGTACACAGATTTATGCTTGCCCTGAAGCAAGTGTGCCAGAATTTTCCAGAAGGCTATTTTATAAAAGTGCCTAGACATATATGCTGCCTGTGTAAAACTGGCGTAACATAGGATGCCCAGGTGAGAAGGAACGTAGGCAGCTAAGCTACTGCTGAAAATAATGTGCCGTGTCTGCTTCTGACAAATGTGCAGTGATGGCACGGTGACTTCCTGAGGAGATAAGCTACAATCTGGGGAAGGGGACTTCCTGCACTTTGCTTTAGTCCAGCAGTTTCCTGCAACGTTCCCTCAAGGCTGCTCAAGAAATCCTTCACTGGCGCTGCTGCCATCGGTGGAGGGGGGTGGGTGCTCCTCACGGTATCGCAACCCCCGCCCCCCACCACCAACAGACGCAGCATGACTAGACAACTCCTGAACTGCCTCGAGGGAAGGTTGGTTTCCTCCTATCCCTTTGAGCTCCAGCTCCATCAGACCAGCCTCTACTGGGCCATGGCACTGGAAGTCTCTCATTTACAGCTACCAAGGGATATCCTTCACCTAGCAGGTCTTCGGCGGGGACCATAGACTACAGCGTCCTCTACAGCAGAGGTTTTCAACTCAGTCCTTTATATGCACATAGCTGGTTGAGTTTTCAGGATATCCGCAGAATTAACAAGCAGTCTCTACTGTATGCAGATGTATCTGATGCCTGTTCGTTGACGGTCATTTTAGACATCCCATTCGTGAGTTGGACATTTGAAAACCTGAAGCTAGGTATGGAGACGCCCCCAGTGCAAGAACGTCTACATCATACAGGGGTATGGCGGAGGCGTGTCCAGGGACCTTCTGTAAAGAGATACTTCTACACCTGATTTCAGAACCAGTAAGCACGTCTCTTTCCAGCAGGGGTAAAGTCTAAGCCTGTACCCACTCCAGGGCACGAACAGACATCAGAAAAGCTCTCGTTGGGCCACTGAAACACATGCAGGGAGTAAAGCAGGAGCTACTGTGAAATACCTATTACGTTTCTCACCTATAAAGAAGACTGGAGGGAAATGAGGACTCTTCTTTTACGGTCGGAATGCCAATGCACATCCGCACTAGTAGGCACGGATGTACTGTACATTTCCCATGGGATAGATGCCCTGATCCGGAAATATTATCGCAGGGACATCTATGAAGCTGTTTACACTGATGTCCATGTCAGGCACATAAAAAATTGCAATGCAATGTGTGCCTTTGAGTCAATGCTGACTCCTGGCGACCCAGAAGCTCCTGGGTTTTCTTGGCAGTGTGACCGGAAGTAGATTGCCAGGCCTTTCTTCCGAGGCAATGGAGGGTTAAGTGACTTGCCCAAGGCCACAACGTGTGCCAGTGGGAAGAAAACCCTGGACTCTTGGCTACCAAGCCAGTGCTCTAACCACTAGGGACCTCCTCCACTACTTCAGGAATGTGCACCTTTCTGAAATTGCCCCTGAACTTTATGCGTTTAACAGATTTTTAACAGGATCTTGCATATTGCTGGCATTTTTTTCAGGCATTTTGGCCTGGACAAACAAGATTATACCTAGACATCATTTCTAAAATGCCCCTTTTATGTGCATATTCTGATAACCAGACTGGCTGGGGGTACTCTGTGCCAGGTTTGGGAAACACTGTAGTATGTCTCAGAATACGGCCACTAGATGTCGCCACTGAGCAAAGGCTGAGATTCTCCCCAGCTGTGGCCTTGGGCAAGTCACTTAACCCTCCACTGCCTCGGAAGAAAGGCCTGGCAATCTGCTTCCGGTCACACTGCCAAGAAAACCCAGGAGCTTCTGGGTCGCCAGGAGTCAGGACTGACTCGAAGGCACACATTGCATTGCAACCCAGGAAGCAGGTCTAGGAATCAAAGCCATGTCTTCCACCTAGCAGCGACCCACATCCTAAACTTTGAATACACTTTCACCAGACAATAACTCTAAAGACAGAAAATGGCCTTGAAACTATGTATCAAACAGTATGAGCAAGAATTCCTGTGAAGGATTTATAATGAGCTTTATCATGGATAGTGCAGATTAGAACATTAAGGTGTTTTGGTTACAATCTATGTCACATTTTCTCCTGATTTCTTCCCGTCTCCTACAGGGGCATGTTGCAGGTCGCATAGAGACCACACTGCCCCAAGGCTGGGGAGTCTCCTCAGAAAAGACTCTCAGTACCCCTTGTTAGTGCATAGGAGCCTCCATTAACGTGGGTGCTTCCTTCACTCTCTCCCCAAGATTGAGCGCAGTCAAGCATAACTGAACCCAAGAGATGGACGATCCAAGCCCAGTTCTCGCACACCACAGCAGCCGGGACCACGAGGACCAGCCTTTAGCACACATTTAAAACTTACCATAAATCTCTTCTGCGATGAGTTTTACCAGTTCCGAGTACACGCCTAGCTCAGGTATCAATCGGTGCAGGACCTGGAATACCAGCTGTATTCGTGCTTCAGACGGTGCTTCGAAGGAGACAGATTTTTTGTCTTCCAGCAGCTGAACTAGGTACAGATTAGCTGACAGGAGAAATACAGACAATGAACGGTCAGAAGGGGGAAAAAAGCAGTTGTCTCTTTATTCCATAAGCTTTTATCTAAGCAACTGGGCAATTTCCTCTTACCACTACATTCAAATACACAACACCACCAGAAAATACATTTGTTGACATTTTCTACAGAGTAATGAACTATTTACAGTCTCCAAAAATTATTAGGCTGGAAAGAAACCAGAGAGGCCAACAAGATCAGAGACACTATAGAAACATGAGCATTGGATCTGCTGTTTAAAACTAGCAAGAGCTGCTGGCTCCAGCACCAACCTGTTCCCACAATGAGAAAGGTCTGCAAAATGTCTAACCTTGGTCTCCCCTGCTGCAGCTCACTTCTTATCCTGACCCTAGTGCAGGGGTGGGCAATTTTGGTCCTGGAGGGCCACAGACCAGTCAGGTTTTCATGATGTCCCTAATGAATATTCATGGACCTATTTCCATACAATGGAAGGCAGTGGATGCAAATAGATCTCATGAATATTCATTAGGGACATCATGAAAACCTGACTGGTCTGCAGCCCTCCAGGACCGGAATTGCCCACCCCTGCCCTAGTGGATGGAGAGCAACCTATTACCACCCTCTAGGCCAGGAGTTCTCAACCCAGTCCTCAGGATGCCTAGCCAGTCAGCTCTTCAGGATAACCACAATGAATATGCATAAGATAGATTTGCATACATCTCATGCATATTCATTGTGCTTCTCCTGAAAAGCTGACTGGCTAGATCTGTCCCGAGAACCATTGCTCTAGGTAACATTTTCCTACCCTGAACCCCATCCCTTGTGGCTCTGGATATAGTTATCGATCTCCTCTCAGTCAAAGCACTTGGGATTGCTTAGGGCTCGTCCTAGGGTAGCGCACACCAAATGCTTGACCCTAAGCACTTTACCTGGACTGGAGAGCTGTGAATTTCATGCCTAAATTGGGGAACATATTTCCAAGATAGCTACCTCATCTGCATCTTTGGACAGGTTTAAAAAGAGAAGGGCTGACCTTCTGGGAGATGGGAACATTAATGGAACTGATGAGCTGCTTAAATTTTGGGTATTGAAGCAAGAAGATGTCTATTTTTCTTTTCATTCCAGTTTTACGTGTATAGATCACCTTTTGACATAAAGATTCTATCTTTTACAGATTCACTCTTAAGAAGCTATCAGAGAATAAAGAGTAGTTACTCACCTGTAACAGGTGTTCTCCAGGAGCAGCAGGAATCAGTCCTCACATATGGGTGACATTGATGCCGATGGAGCCCTTACGGAGCATTTCCCCAGCTTTCTATGAAAGCCTTTGGGAATACTGCACGCATGAGCGGTCCCCTTCCCGCCTAAAGGTGCCATCTTGCTCAGTCTGATGACATAGCTAAAGGACAGCACATAAAAAAAGTAAAAATGAACTATGTACAACTGCAACTCCCAGGGGAGGAGGGAGGGTTGTGAGGACTGATTCCTGCTGCTCCTGGAGAACACCTGTTACAGGTGAGTAACTACTCTTTCTCCAGGACCAAGCAGGAAGTCAGTCCTCACATATGGGTGACTCCCTAGCTCTGGGCTACCAGGAACCCAGGCTGAACAAGAGAACTCCCTCTAGTCCCAGCAGCAGAGAAAGGCTTTTCACTGAACGAACCTCCACCGGTAGCCCAACGGAGGGCTGGAGGGCAGGAGTTGCCTAAACCTCAGAGATTCCGGAGTATTGCCTGGCCAAAAGCACTGTCCCTA